>JAODXP020000026.1:16613301-16633301 GCA_027497455.2 Sardinella longiceps | reverse complement strand
CTGCACGACATGTGACACCGGAGTCAGTACGCCATTCCACCTCCATCTCATGGCCCTCCCATGAACCCCCCCCCCCCATCAAACCACCCCACACAAGGATGAGAATGCACACTTCATCATGGCGTTTGGCACCGACAACAGAGGCGACCCTGTTTGAACTTGTGTTTACTGTGCTTAACGCAATCAGCGGGGCTAATTCGCCCGAGAGCTTGCGTCACTGCCGGCAGCGCTAATGGGCGGCGCGCACTACTGTATGCGCGTTGACCGCGACTGGCCATCTTGTTTTGTTTTCATTCGCAATCTGTTTCTCTTTCTTCCCTTCGCTGCTGTTTTTTTTCCCTCCTTGTTTTTTTTTCTTTCTTTTTTTTCCAGAGACTCTTTAGAGAACAGAGAATACGATAAAGACAGAAAGAGAGAGAGAGAGAGAGAGTGTGTGTGTGTGTGTGTTCCACATGTGCGTAGGTGTGTGTGTGTGTGTGTGTTTATGTGTATGTGTGTGTGTGTGTGTGTGTGTGTGTGTGTTCCACATGTGCGTAGGTGTGTGTGTGTGTGTGTGTGTGTGTGTGTGTGTGACCAGTGCAAGAGAAGCCAGCGCTCTTACTTTCTTAATGACTGCTGTACACTGAAGGAGAAATCAGTGTGTGCATGCCTGTATATCTTTCTGTGTGTGTGAGACTGGGGGGAGGGTGGTTCAGCTGGGGACAGGAGGATGGGTGAGGAAGAGGAGGAGGAGGATGGGTCTGTCAGTTGAGGTAAGATCAGCACAGCGGTGAGGTCTCGGGAACATGCTCCCTTTCAATAGCCATGAACATCAAAGGCAGAGAGCCGTTTAAGTGTCCTCTGTTGGAGCAGCCATTGAACCTGAGCCCCAGGGAACCTGTGACCTAACAGGAAACGCTCAGGGACTCTGTCGTCTGGTTTTTTTTTTTTCTTTCTTTTTTTTTTCCAGCCTCCACCCCCCTCTCTATGCACTTGCTGAGTGCTTCACAATAAGACACATGACAGAAGGCATCCAAGCTTTTCTCTGAATATTTCTGACGTGGACCGTCGTTCTTTCGAAGGGAATGACGGAGAGTGCATGGCAAAAACAGAAGAACCTAGAATACTGCTGAATACTACTGTATAATATACACAGTGAATAGTATTTTTTTACAGCCTCATCATAAATATGTGCTAGTGATATTATGACAGCTGAGGGCTTTTCAATGTTCCTCAATGCCCTGGTGAGCAAACTGATAGTGATGGTGGTCTGGGGAGCGGGCCAGGGGTCGTAGGGGTCACAGGCGGGTCACATGCACACAGGCGACCAATCGTCTCCATGACTGGGTACTGGCCTCAGCTGCAAGATACAAGCCTCTTTCCAGCCTACAGTGCAGAATTCTACTGTAAACTCCACATAAAAAATGGCTGGATATGAATGCAATTTTTCTGTTTGCTTGGGCAGGGTGGCAATATTTCATTGCGTATTACTGACCCAAACTGCTGAATTATAGTCCCTTTTGATTGTTGTTGTTTTTTTAATTATCATATTTAATTATAGGGGGAAAAAAAAATCACTTTCATTAAACGGCTCTTTTTAAGCAGTCTGCCAATGGCTCAGTTTTAACATGAATCATAAAGCCTTTGCTTCTATAATGGGCTCTATCAATCAGGTGAACGGTCATTTATCAGCGCACAACATACTGAACGAATTAAAGGCTGCAAAATGGTTCCAATATATTATTTCATTAATTAGCCAGTAAATCATTCCTCCTGCTCTTTTGGCTGTCAGTGTCTTATGTCGAGCAAGAAAAAAGAAGAAGGGTTGGAAAAAAAAGCCCTTGATTGTAATTTCTCCCTATGGCTAGGACGCACCACTTGCTAATTGTCGGTTGATTATGTTCTATTGAGGCGTGTAGTCATGGGGCCATAAATTATGGCCGACAAAGCTGGAACTACATGGCTGTGGGTAGTGACATCAGTTTAGTGCCTCTGATTAAAGCCTAGATTTATTGGCCTGCTGCGATAGAGACGTGCACTGGCCTCTCCAGGGGCGAGCGATGCTTCTGAGCCTGTGGGAACAGACTGATTGCCGCACGGTGAGTGAGAGCTTTATGGCATCCTTAGTGCATCATTATGACCTGTAGGGATGTTTTTGTCACGGCAGTTAAACAAACTCACTTCTCCTTTTTTTATGTGGATTCAGTTACTTTGTTTTGTGGAATGACTGCTTGAAACAGTATCTGGGGGTTGGCCAATATTTGGGTCTTTGTTTTGTCAGTTTATATGCTTATACAAACATTTACATACACTGTAAAATTACAGTGAATACGTTGAGATGTTTAGCACTTGTTCACTAAAGTCAGGTGTTTTGTCAGTAAAAGAGCCTTGTAGATATGAACCAAAGTCACTCTGTTATTCTCTGTGGTTGTTGACAGCTACTGTGTGACAGAACCTGATTGACTTAGGCAGTGTTCTATTGTCCATGTTTTAAAGTTAATGAATAGCTTAACACAGAGTCGGCCTACACAGTTTAATGCTGTGGGCAGCTTGTAGACTTATACCATAAATGTCTTGTGAAGTAGGGTTAATGAAAAGAAGAAAATGGCCAATTCCCGCAACAAGCCTATAAAGGCTCTTATTGGTTATCGGAAAAACCGCTATGGACTTACACAGAGCTGAACTCTGGGAAAAGTCGAGTCATGTAATGACATTTTGGCTGTACGTTTGTTTGGAATCGATGAAATAAAACTGGGTTTTCTTCTCCATCTTTTTATCTCCCCATTGGCCTCTCAGGTCAAGAGGCCAAACAAATGGCGCATCAGCGGGTGACATAATCCTGACAGGTTAGATTAATCCAATTACCTTGCACCCAGGGAAGCTAAATCAGTCGTTTGTGTTCCCTCCACAGGCTGAGTTCACACACACACACGGCAGCACTTCACACATTCGGGCAATTATTTAGCTACATCTCCACGACTGTGACAAAAACATTACATACACAAGACGAGAAAGTGATCGTTTCCATGTTTCTTCTCAGGAAAAAAAGTTGTGGCACCAGTAAGTGTCAATGTGATCAAACTATCGGGATCTCACACTGCCTCTCGTGGAACTCACCCAGAATTAACACCTCCATAATAAAGAGGCATAATGCTTCCCCTGGTGGATTGGTAATGTCTGAAAGGGCGCGTCGGCAGTGATTTGTTGGTTATCCAGCTGGCTTTTGTGTGCGAACTGATAATGACATCAGTGCCAGATGCTGACATCTGTGAACCCGCTCCAAGCGCCGGCGCTGTGGAAAAACATGGAATGCCCTGGCTTGTGTCGGAGAGAGGACCAGGCACCCTTGAACGTGTCCACTTGCTGAAAAAAGGGACACAGGGCTGTAGATCAAAGCTGGTTTGTGTCCTTGTTTTTGAAGAGAGTCAAATGCAGAAAAAGTCACACGCTTTGACACTTTTAGAATGAAAAATGACTTTTCTAGCATATAGAGATAACATTGAAGTAGTTTTATACATCTTGAAATCATGCCGAATATTATGAACTGTTATTTTATTGTTGCTTTGCATTGGTCTACATTTTTACGACAGAACTGAAAATTATGAATGATTTCAAGCACATAATTGAAACATTGAGTTGCTCTGGAAATATTTTACCAAGCATTTTCTCATGTTTTATGCAACAATGATTGTATAAAACTGAAAAATATTTTCTTCACATGGTCAATTTATTCTTTAAATACTCCTTTGACCTCAATCTACAGCCATACTTTTGTCTCCAATTCTATCTGATTGGTAAATGCGGAGACAGATAAGATTGGCCACTATGAATGTATGAGTGGGTGCATAGCATGTCCATTACATTCTCAGCATCAACAACAATTCTGACAGTGTGCCATTTCATCCAAGGCAATAAATAAGAGATTACCATGGATGGGCAATCAGGTGGCCAGATTTGCATAATGTTCAAAGCGCATTGGAAGGGCTTCGTGCCTGAATGACAATAAGGGACAGCTCCTACAAGAGGGGCCACTCCATTCTTATTCTAGTTGGCCTTAGTTGGACAGATCATGCTGTTTTGTTGTTGTTTCTGTTGTTGTTGTTGTTGTCGCTGTTTTTTTTCCCCCTTCTCTGGCCAATCACTTACATGTAATGGTTTACATATTTATGAGAGGGCTCGGGTAGGGCTACAGTATCATCTTTGGTTTGTATTATTCATGACTGACGTGGTCAGTGTATGGATGCCTCCTGTTGCCGTTATAGGGGACTTTGTGGGCTGAGGGAAAAGTGATAAGGTCGTCTGTGTGTTGGCAGTGGCGGCAAGCCCGCTTTGGCAGAGGTTCGAGAGGGAGGGAAACCAGAGAAGTGACGTCGCTTTGAAAAAGCAGACTGGTCTCTGTGCTGGATGCTGTGCTGTTTCCAATGCCAAGTGGACGTGTCTGTCCACAGCAGTCTCTCGCAAAGCAGCAGAGGAAAACCTTGCCGTGTTAATCTGCTTTTATACTTCCATCACAGCAACACTTAATTAATAAGTCTTTCCAAACACCTCTGGATGAACAAAGGCACAAAAAGCATATGGGACTGACATATGACCACTGTAGAGGAGCCGCCTTAGAATGACTCTCGCAGAGTTGATTTTACACCGTAGACAACATAAACATTCCCAGACCATAAACAGTGCGAAGTAAACATCACACAGGAGAACAGTATAGTATTGTAAACAGCTATACAAGTTGCACCAATTTTTTTTTTTTTTTTTTAATATTGTATTCACTAGAAAATATGTTAATGCCAACCTGTGCAAATCAATGTTAATTTACGCAATGTTACATGCAAGCACTGGTGGATCAGCTTACAGAGGAGATTCTGAGTACTGTAATTGAAGACAGTAAGGGTTACACCCATGAAACATGTAGAAAATCATAAAGGAAAGTCACCCTCTGTCTGCTTTCTCGTTTGATTTCTCCTGCATTTTCTGCAAACTGTAGTTACAGTAGTACCCTAGTGGAGATGCAGCCATAGCTGTAGCTCCAGCCAAACAGCTGGAAGTGCTATGCTCCTGAGACTCACAGAAACAGACAGGCAGTAGGCATTAGTTAATTGGCCTTGCTGTGGTTTGCTTTCGTGTTTAGGCAGGAAACTGCGTCACCTGCGCCCACCGATGCCATACGAGCAGCGAAGTGACTGACAAGGTCACCCACTGACAGTACCAGCGCTAATTGGTGGCAACAGGCACTTATTTCCTAATGACAAAGGCTTGATTGTTTTGTAATGGGAACCACCTGCAGTGCTGGCCTCCAGAGCCAGCCAGATCTTTCCCCTGCTGCCCCGGCAGGCTTCCTGCCAGATTGCTCCTGTGAATTCATAGCTAATGATTATGATGCCCTTCCCAAATGTACTGCTGAAAGCTGGTAAATGCTAATTATGTTATGAGATATCTGTACATGGTGTTTGTCCTAAGTGGAACAAACAGCTCTGTGTGATAGCAACCACTGGGCTCAAATTCTGAAGCTTTAGGCAAGTCATGTTACAGTATGTTGGATTGTGTAATGATGTAAGGAAATTGTTGAGCCATTTCTCTGGGCTGGTTTATATTTCAGTTTTACTGTTGAGAGGTGAGAAGATGTGGATCTCACATGTAAACACAAAGCTCTATCGTCTTGCTTAATGTACTCACCCGCTCTTTCAAATTTACAAGCACAAAGTGGGCCCTTGGACTACCCTAGCCTCCATCCATTTGGGATTTTCCTGCATGTCATTTCAAATGCATTGCTTTGACATTTGCAATGGCCTAGGAGGCCAGCTTATTCTCGCCTTGCAAAATGTGAGCACATGCGCTCTCCCTGTCTGGCTATTTACCTTACTGAGGAGGACCTGCCTTTCCCACTGACTATTTGCACGTCCTCATGGGCACGTCCTTTGGGGAAAGCAGTGCAGGGATAGGGGGCGGGAGGAAGGTTACAAGCCACTCCAAGACCACCACAGACCGGGTGAGCTGGAGCATGACCCCCATCCAGGAGAAGTGGGTGGAAGTCTTGATTAGTTCTTGGAGCTCCTGGCGAAATGAGGACATTTTTCAGGGTCACTTGCAGGACCCCACTATGTGGCTTTAACTACATGTACTATACATGTATATGCACACGCACACACACACACACTCAAATATATATATATATACTTTGTCCCAAACCAGTGTTTACCTGCTTGTTCCAAAATTTCTCCTAGTCCCTAGTCCTGTTCCCCGTTGTATATACAGTACACATACACTCACACACACACACACACACACACACACACTCAAACATACATATAGACTTTGTCCCAAACCAGTATTTACCTGCTTGTTCCCAATTTTCTCCCAAGTCCCTAGTCCCGTTCCCAGAATCCCTCTCACCTGATCAGAACAGCCAGCCCAGGGCAGGGAGTGGCGACCAGGACCACAATCAGCTCCAGATAAAATGGCTTTTATCCCTGGATTCCAGAAGGGTTAGCAGCGGCGGCTTATCTGCACGTTGACGCAAGCGAGAGAGCCAGCGACGGAGGAAAGAGTGCTTTTCTATTTAGACGAGCGGGAATAACAAGTTTTTGTTGGATTTCCTGCACCGGGCAGATTAGATCGGGGAAAGATTGGCACGTCTGGGGGGCTCAGGGCCCCGGCATGCTCACTCTAGGCCCTCTCGGTCCCTTTGAGTGTGGACGCTTGTGCCTAGATGGTGAAGAGGGTGGAGGTGCAGGCGGTGGTGGGACGGCAGCAGAGGGAGGGAGGCCTGGCTGAGGCGTCTGTCACTGGGAAATCTAACACGCCAGACGTGGGCCAAACGCCGCTCAGACACGGAGCAGGAAATGGCCGAGCACTCAGGAAGTCATTTGCCGGAGAGGTTCCAGTACCTCAGTGTGAACTCTAATGCTCGTGGTCATGTCGGGCATTGTGATGCAGACTGACACAGTTCATTTCGGAAAAGCCTCTGAAAGCCAAAGGTTTCAGCGCCCAGGGAGAACTATGTGAAGCTCGTAAGCACTTAGATTGTCTTCATCAGTTAAATGCTCAATTTGTTGCAGTCTGCCTGCCATGTTAGGAAATAGTGCTGGCCTGCTTATTACTGTCAGTCATATGATACTGAAATATGAAACAGTGAACAATGCTATGAACTGAGTGGTATTTTTTTTTTACAAGGCTGCAAGTAAAATCAAAGTGTAACACGTCAGAGAACCACTGAGGCTAACATTCCATCAGTGTGCCTTCCACATTGCGGTCAGTCTGAGCGTATGTCAACACGCAGGGTCTATTTTGTTAGCCACTGGAGTAAACAACACAAGAAAAGTTCATTTTCCATCTCATGAAAGGACGAGGGAAAGAGTCACTAGCGGCGTATGAATACAATTAAGTGCAGTTGTGAAGCAAGAGGCACATGATAAAAGTCACAGCCTAAAGAAGTCATAAAAGTCTGCTGTCTCTCTCCTGAGGATGCCGAATGCCCCCAAACGCTTTGAAGTTGCTTTTCACGACAGCGGGGCATTTGCCAGCTAAGTCTTTAACACATGTGGCCTGAGTGGATGACAATGCCAGGGTGCGTGCCAACAGACTTTGTCGGCAGGCTGTCATATCATTTTTACGTGAGGTGATTTATGTTGGTCCTTGGTCTGAGTGCTGACTACTACAATCATGTCAGTCCTTTGTTGATGGTCGAGATTGTTCTGACATGCAGTGGAAAGACAAAGCAAGAGAAGGAGAGAGAAAGAGTGAGTTAAAGATATGAGGAGAGAGAGTGTATGTGTGTGTGTTTGAGAGAGAGAGAGGAATGTGTAAAGGTGGTGAATGTGTGTATACTGGGCCTCAATTAAGCTTTAGGCTTAATTTCAATCCATTCCATGAGTTTTAGGCTGCTCACATAGCAGCCTTTCTCTGCTCTTGAAAATATCAAAAATCTGCTTTGCCACACATAAACACTTGTATGATGAACACTTATAAACAAACGTATTAACATAACGTGTTATTTCAGGGAAAGAGTGGGATAGAAACACGGGGGACATGAGGATATTTGTGCTGATGATATGCAACTCAAAACATTTCAGAAGAGAGCTTTCTTGAAATGAACTGCTGCTGTCAATTTTATGTACATGTTTGCCATATTCTTAAATGAACTCATCGACTTTATTCGAAATAAACAAACTAATCATTGACTTTATTCGGCTCATCATGACATTATTACATTATTGGCTCAGTAAATATATCAGTTAGGATTTCATTGCTGTGCCAGTGCACTTGATTTATAGTGTTTTCATAAAGTCTAAAATGACCTTCACAAAATATGAACACAATAAAGTCTAATATGATCTCTTTCTAGCCATTTAGTTTTACAACTTCTAGTCTTGTAAAAGGAATGCAGTTATCCAGCCTCTCCCACACTACTCTGGTTCAAACCAGGCTAGAATATTATAATATATAATTATAATATATATAATATATTATATAATATTATAATATATTATAATATTATATAATAATCATTCTAAAATGACTTAAATTTAAAGTAAAGATTGTTTAGTTAGTGTAGCACATATGCATATTAATAAGCCAAACCACAGTATTTATACTCACAATTCTTAAAACACCTACTTACAACCTGTATTGTTATATTATTGGCACAAGTATCTAATATTTATGCCTAATAGACACACTGGAGCGTCCATCATCTGCCATCCTTCTAACAATGTCATTCATTTAGAGCCAAACAATGGGATCCAATAGCATTGCACTTCCTTGATGTAAGAGGCAGAGGTAATGGTGATGATCAGGGCCGTCACAACAAGACAGGCAAACCAGGCAATTGCCTGGGGCCCCAGGCTGAAAGGGGCCCCCAAGATTGACTGTTTCATCATTTTAGTAGTTAAGTTGGTGGTGTTTTTCAACAAAAATTGACTTTAAACTGGAGTTAGACAACTGTACAGTACAAATAATTATTATATTGATGATGCTTGAAAATTATAACAATGTGGTTCATGTAAGTATTTACGGGGAGTGAAGGGCCCCAATGTCCTGTTTGCTTGGGTCCCCCAAGTACCTTGAAACGGCCATGGTGATGATAACCCTTTCCTTGTGTTTCTTCCCTCTCTGACGCTGCTGAGGGGAAACACAGCAGTTTGGGATAGTGGGGTTTTGGCTGAGTGATTTCTCAGCTCCAGCAAAGCTTATCTCATCTCTAATTGCATTACATGAATTGTCTCCAAAAGGAAGTGGAGTGTGGAAAAATCATAAACGCATTTTAAAAAACTCAGCGGGTATTAAAGTGGGCTGCCCTCGCTGCATCTCCATTCATCACAGGTCCCGCAGAGAAGACCGTAACCAAATCACAGCCCTACAGACATCCATACCCTTATGAAAACTTGTGAGGGAAAAAAAAGTATAGCATCCAAATATAGAGTACATCATCTTCCACAAACTCTCAAGTAAAGGGTGATTTTTTTCTTTGCCCTCCAGATGAATGGCGTATAGTGTGTTCTCATCTAGGCCTAATATAATTTCCACACCTTGTTAAAGCAGGAATTTGAAAGTGGCAATGTTTTCATGCATAGTTTGAAACTTTGTTGTGTGTACTGATGGATAGCATTACAAATTATACTGACAATCATAAATGTTTTCAGCCTGTTTTTACATCTCTAACAGTGGAGCAGCCATTTTATTTTTCTCCCTCTCTTCTCTCGCTTAATTTGAGCCGTCTGGGCTACATATGATGCAAAGCTGAACACATACATTGCAAATGTCCCATGGATTTAACATTAATACACATGTAATCGGATGCGGAAGACAGGTCAGGACCGTGGTGAGTCTGGAATGCATGTAACTGACTGTAAGAAGGTAAATGGAGCAAGTAATTCATGAATAATGTGAACAGCTCCCTGTCCTAGTTGTGGCTTTGAACTGAGTGAGCTGTCATCTGCCCTCTAATCCGGCGCATCCTGCAAGGATAAATTGTGGTGAGGCTGGACTGAGCATGAGTAGAAAAGCCCAAGCAGGAATAAAGGTATTCTGTGGGGAAACACACTGGAAAGGCATCAGAGAATTGACACCATGGAGGAGGGCTGATGAAGAGATTGAGATGAAGATGATTTAAGACCACAGCACAGTGCACTATACTGTAGGCCTACTGTAAAAAATATGACAGCTTCCCTTACTTAAGCGTGCAACAGCACCATTGGAATTCAATGATGAGGGAGCTCAGTATACTAAAATAGATATACTGTAGGCCTAGGTTAAATGTTGCTAAGCTAGGTGAGGCTTATGCCTACATTAATATTAGCGATTAGCTCCAGTGGGTTGCTGCAGACATTAGGCCACACACAGACCACCAGTTTTTCATTCAGACATTCATTCAGCTAGTTATGGCAGACTATTTATGAACTTTTGGCGGCAAACGTGCCACGAGTGGCAATCTGTAGTTTAGTTTGATGCAAAGTTTGCTACAAGGCCATATTTTCATATGCAAATTAGTTTGTTCCTGTTTGTCAGAGACTATTTGCCTTTTTGTAAAGGGAAGCACAGTAGAAAAATGTTTGAACAATCTTTAGTGCACAATGCAACCATGACCTTGTGTAGGAGCCATACAGTTTGTCATATCTGACCCCAATGGGTCTTGACCTTTGACCTTATGACTGAATATTTGAGCATCCTAGCTGGCCCTTGTGGTGGTTAAAGGATAGCTCTGGAGTGAATTCAAGCATAGACCTGTTGAAGGAGCATGCTAAATGCACCAGTTAGCAAGTGTAACAAAATAATTTGGAGCAGCATAGAGCAAATGCGAACGCACAAACAAATAAGCACTTTACAATGAAGCACTGGAAACTGATTATTCGAAATCGAAAGTAAGATCTGAGGTGCCGTTGACTCAATGTAACGTGTTACGCGTTCGCGTTAGGTCTATGCTGTTCGAAATTCATCCCATGCGAAATATATTGCTGTTAGAAGGCTCGTGCAACGGGGCTATGCTTAAACTTACTCCGGAGCTACCCTTTAAATGTGGCAAGTTTAGTAAAGATCCTTCAATAAATTTAGGTGATATTGCATAAACACTTGTGGAAGGGGTTGAAAATTCAATGCATTTCAAGTGGAAATGTTCAAGGACATATTGGGGCTATAAAGCTGCCAAATCCATTTTTTTTCATGTAAACATACAGTATACTCCAGAGATAGTATGGCTTTCAGAAAAAAACACACCAAAAAAACCTTTTTGGGGGGTGGGGGGGTGGGGGGGTGGACTATTTGCACTCATAACTCCACACACTCTGCACACACAGCCGACCAGGTATGTAAATGTCATCCATGATTGTTAAAGGTCTCTTTGTTCAGTCCAAAAGGTGCCTCGACACACACCTCCGTGTGGGCAAAAATAGCCAGACCATTTTTCTCCTAGCGATAACAATGCCTGAGTGCCTGAGTCTGGGGAGCTAATGGGGAGGCCTGTTCCTCTGTTTAGGTGTCCATTAGCCACCACAGCTTGCTTTTGATGCGCCCAAAACAGCTGCCATTATAGCACAAGGGGACCAAGTTAATTGCTCCTTGGAGCGAACAAAAATGTCACTGAAACCGGTCACAGCCACCGCCGGTGACACCGCAGCACTTATCTTCAGCAGTTAACTGAGCTATTTATCATCTACAGTTTTTATAGTTTGTGAAAAAAAAGTTCATAGGTCGTAAATCTGTGACCCTTCAAACAGTGGCACAGGTTCCTGGCAGAAAGAGGCTAGGGCTGTGCATTAGAATTAATCAAGGCTAACAGGGAAGTGGCTTTGTAATTACCCCTGACTACCTTGTCGGATAGAGGCTTCTTTAATCACGCAGCGGCCAAACCAGCCTGAGACTACAAAAAAAAAAAAAAAAAAAATGAGTACAACAACAAAGTGAGTGGGTGTGTGTGTGTACATGCATGAGAGAGAGAGCTATGGAAAAACTAGAGCGAGTGAGAGAGAAGAGAGAGAGAGAGAGAGAGAAGTCATTGGTCGGCGCAAGTTGCCCTGTACCTTTAACGACATTCCTGGTGTTTATGAAAACATGTCGGTGGGGCGGGGGCAGGCACTGAGAGTTAGCAGTCATCGCTCCGGCCCCGGGGCCCCTCTCTTCCCTCCAGGGGCCCTGTGTGAAAGCTGACTTTTGTACGGCCACAGGCTGGCTGCGTCGAAGGTGGACACGGCTTGTTTTTGCTGGCAGCCCGTGGACAAACACGTACCAATTACGCCGCGCTGCTTCAGTGTGTCAAAGTATGACAAATAGTTTTATTTGGTATTATTTGAGAAGGTTAAAGAAATAATAAAAAAAAAAGTTTCAGCGATGGCCGAAAAAGCAGAAGCATGAGTAGCCACGGGGAGGGGTGTATTGGGCCGGGGTGGGGTGGGGTGGGGTGGGGTGAGGCGTGGAGGTAGAGTGGGGTGGGGAGAAAGAGGAGAGGTGGGAGTGTAAATCTTATTTAAGAGCTAGTAAGCTGTGGCTGCAAAGCAAACAAACTCCACTCAGGACAAGCTTCAAACCAAGATGTTTCTAATCTCTCTTCCCTTTCAGGCCTTTTACAGATCCACTAGCAAAATATTTAAAAAAAAAAAAAAAAAAAAAAAAGAATTTAAAGTACTTGTCAGAGACATGGTAGATACATACAAGTACCTTATGCCAGCCTATGTTGTGTTAAACAAAATATAAACAAAAGCCAAAACATCTGAACAGTGCATATTTCATTTTGTCATGTGTTTAACCGTTTTTAAATAAATTGTTAATATTCACACTATGTTCTGACTGTTCTCTTCCAGTCATAATAAAAAGTCCATAAATACTGTGCGTTATCATTCCTGGTGGTGTTGTGCACCTCCTAAGACACTGAGTACCTCCTGCACCACAAACAGTAATATTTCAGCAAATTCTGCAAAGAAGATTTTATATTTGTATAATACAATATAGTACAACAAATAATGTGGCATTAGTCCTTGGAGATCTTTTATTCAACAGTTTGTATCTATGACCCAATCATAAATTCTACTAGTAGTACTAAGTTAATCTAACCACCTGAGCTACTCCTATCTCACTTTGACGACCACTGGGTTACACAGTATATTATGGGATGCTTTTGAAAATAAAAATTCCATCAAGTAGCATCACTTATCCTTCAGTTTCCCCGCAAGTAAAAGATTATGTTGACTCAAGAATGTGCAGATCAGAAAACATAACCACTTCATAGCATTTGGACTCTTAGGCACAAGCTTTAGTGAACAGTAGTCAACAGGAGTCTTTCTCAGTATATTAGTGTTGGTGTACACACATGTGAGCATGCACTCAATGTTTACCTTTCTCTGACCATCAGCACTGGTCATGGAGTGATCCAAAGGGTCGTTTTAATTGAAACAGCCTCTAAAAACAGGCCAGCCTAAACATTCCTCTCCAGTCAAGTGCATCAGAGAAAAATGGGGGGAGGAGAGAGAGAGAGGGGGGGGGGTGGTGCATCAAAGAGCTCCTCCAGAGCCCAACCTGACCATTAACATGCACTCCAGCCCTGGCCACTCACCTGGATGACCAGGGTTGAGTAGGAGAGGAGATGGCTGTCCGCAGCTCTCCTAAGTGCTCATAGAGAATCTGAAGGGGCCCTCTGCAGTCAGCCGCGGCTTGTATGGTGTGTTTGGACCATCCTTGACACGTGGCCCAGCATGTGTATGCTCTCTGTCGTGGATGCTTTGTTGTTATTCATACATAGCTCATAAATCGTTAATTAGTGATGCGTGTCTTTTTGTGCGTGTTTAGGGAGGGACTGTGTCCATTACACATGCAGTAGTTCTCAATGGGTTTTGTTGAACAGGTGAAGTGGATCTGATTTATTTTTTTCACTCTGAGTCACATTCACGTAGAGTGCTCAAAATTACTGTCCAAGTGCCCATGTAAGGTGCATGCACCTTGGTGATGGTTATTGGTCAAATCTCCTGGAGCTTCACACCAAAAGCACCTTGAGTCTGCCTGCTTTCCTTCAGTGCAAGTGTAGGTCAGAAAACAGTAACTAATGAGGTCCTCATTCAAAGCAATCTTATTATTGACCCCAATTTATAAAAAAATGTTTTGATTATGAATCACGCTAATTTGGGGGAACTAATAACTGACTGCCTTTGTTTTGAAAATAGCAGCAGGGTTCTGCCCCGCAGCACATGCAAAGCTCCATGTCCATTCCAAATCAACAAGAGTTCCCAGAAAGGGGTGGGCCATGCCAAACTTTATACTTCTGGAAGGGTTTGTTTTAGCCCTGTAAAAATGCCCATTGTGAATAGTTTCTATACTTTTCCACAGAACTCATATATTATTCCCATTGGTTCTGCAAAGGAGAAGGCAATAGAGTTTGATTAGATAAGTTTAGATACAGCCTGAGAGGTTGTGTAATACAACAGTACTGTTACAGGGCTTCTGTAGTATAGCATGTCTGCACACAGCTGGATAGGCAGGCCTATCAAAAACAAAGAGGAAGAGGAGAAACATGAGGCAGGGATTAATCCAACATGATCAACTGAAGGTTGTTTTTATATGACCACAGAGATTGAAAGCTTATTGAATGCTGCTTCTTTTTACAGTATGATGCTGTAATAGTCACTGAAGCTTCTACAAGCTATTAATGCTAGTAGTAGATGTGATGAGGATTGAGGTCATGACCCAGACTGAACTATGGCAGACCATCTACAACATCAGGCTCAGAGCCATGTACAGAGTCTCTCAGCAGACTTTAAACAATGATGACAGAGCAATTGGGGCAGTTTTGGTAAACAACAAAGATACTCCGATTGGTCTTTGTGCTAATTATGTACAGTACAGAGGCATTGGGATAGGTACGTTTGTGCCACCCATTGCATACAAAGGGTTAATTGCTTGTTGCCAGACCCTATATCTTCTCAGCAGTGTTGGGGAATGTCAAGTTACATGTAACAAAATTATGTCATTTTATTTGCAAAATAAAAGTGATCAGTCACATTACTTAGTCTTACAGTAACAGTAATCAGTCACATTACTTATATTGAAATATATTGAACATCTTCTGCAGAAACATTGGTTATAATGTTTAATAACATTATTTTTGCTTTGTCATTTTTTCTTGTGGTCAACATCCTCCAATTACAGCTGACAGTCTGATACTATTATGTCTAATTGGTTCTCCTATCATATTTGAATTGCCAACACCACACACTTGGATCTGCTCGATCTAGGATTTTGATAGCAGTCAGTGTTGAGTAATGCAGAAAGGGTAGTCCTGCAAAGTTACAACAACCTGATACTGTCAATTAAGAGAATTCTGTCAAAATGTGAAAAAGTAATCCATAAGCAATCCATAAGCAATGTAATTAATTACATTATACTACTAAAATAATTGAAAGAATTACACTACTATAACATTTTACATAGGGTACAGTAACTTGTAATTGTAACACATTAATTTTCAATGCATTGCACTTCCCCAAAACTTCTTCTCATATGTGGGTGGGTTCCCAAACTATAAAACAGTCTCTATACATTCCCTGGAGCTGAAAAAAGTGAGTCCTCCATACTTTTCAGAATAATATATGGAAGATGCATGAAATGGCTAAAATGGTTCTGCTGTTATCCCCACCAAACATCCCTGCACCTTCTCTGGAGTTTCAAATGGCTCCCATCCCACTGTCCACCAGACTGTCCGCTCTGTCCTCCACAGTGGCCCCTTGGCTGGACTCGGTTCATTCACATTCAAACCACAGAAGAAGTGGCTGCAGAACAACAAGATGGAGGCCTGAGGAGCTGAGGTTAAAACACGCTATTATCCCCCCACGTCTTCTGCCAAGATGGGATTTATGCTGGTGCTGATGTACTAGGAGCGAGAATTGAATCTTCTCCCAGATTAAATCCACCAACGGTCCCACCTGTAATACGTTTCTGGAGTCACGCATTTGGCTCACGGATGCAGTCACGGAGAGGGCAAGATTATTTTTCAGTTTTTCAGGTTAGTGGGGGCAATGGTAGGGAGGATCCTGACGGAATAGCAAAAAGCTGCTATGGCGTTTCTCTAAGAATCCCCTGTGATGGTTCTCCAACTGGACTTGCTGATGAATGTTTTATGTTTATTCTCACAAAATCGACCAAAAAAAAAAAAAAAGTTAGGGTTGTGTGTTCCATGTGTGAATAGGAAGAGATATTTGTTCTCTTGCTGCTTCTGTTGTTTACTCACAGGTGGGGCCTTGTCACTTTTGTGGCTCAAGGATTTGATGGGTGCTCTTGGGACCCTCTCTGTGCATCGCGATGCTATCAGTGGGACAACAGAGCTCTTTGTTTTCCGAGGACCTATGAGCAGAAATTGTCCTTGCTCAAGCTAACTAATGTGTTCTCTGTGCTCATTTGTCCCAATAAAGAGGCCTTGTACTTGGTCATGCTTTATCTCTTTTTTTTGTATTGGCAAAACATGTCATTGAGCTGATGAGAACATTTTTGATTTATTGCATGTGTGTTTGTCTCTCTCTCTCTCTCTCTCTCTCTCTCTCTCTCTCTCTCTCTCTCTCTCTCTGTGTGTGTGTGTGTGTGTGTGTGTGTGTGTGTGTGTGTTGTATGTGGATGCGTGTGTATTTGTGGCATGCTTTGTTTTGTGTTCATTAATCTGGATACCTGTAAATTGTAGACTACAAGGAGAGGAAAAGAATAGGCTATCTTATACACTAATACAAGTTTATCTCCATATACGGTCAGATCGTTAAAACAAGAGGAAATATCCTGTAAACTTTTTTCCCAATGATTTATCACCCCACCTATGCACCTGAATTGTACCACAAGGTCAATTACATGGTTATCTGTAGTTCTATAGCTCTAGTACCAACTATGAAAGGTAAGCTTTGAACACACATGCAGCGAGCAAGAGCCCCTGATGTTGCACCACCACATGTTGGAGGTCTGGAAACTTGAGGCTGTGTCACAATGTTTACTTGACATGGGAAATGGCTCCTGAGTCTCCGTGGGCCATTGATTACCACAATAACTGTTGCCAGAATTTTTTTTTTTTTTTTTTTTGACCCAAAGTTCCTTTCCAACAAGGCACTGAAGTACACAGAGCAGGTTTTTGTGCAGAATAGGGGGGAAGGCTGAGAAAAAAGAAACTGGCAAAGGTCGTAGGCAGAAAGATGCCATCTATCAGGCCAGTTCAAATGCATTTCTTTCCTCTGTGGAGATGGTTCTCCTTCCAGCAAGAGAGACTCCACCCTTGGCCTGCTTTTGAATGTTTTTGCCCAACTGTTTTAAAATTTAAATAATAATAACAAACATATAACACATATCTTTATTATTATTATTATTATTATTAGTAGTAGTAGTAGTAGTAGCAGCAGCAGCAGCAGCAGTAATAGTACTACTACTACTACTACTACTACTACTATTATTACTGTGACTGTTACAACCACTACTATTTCCTGAAGCTGCACCTGTTGTTTCTTGCTGAACTTATTAATAGTTTTGCTCTGCCCAATGTATGTATTTCCTGACAACCCCCTCCCCCCATGTTTAATTTTTAGAAAGTTATTTGGTGTAGATAAGAAATATACAAGAAAAAGTCACATCTCCCCGAACTTAAAAATGGATCTTTTCAGTATTCAAAAACAGAAGGAAAAGGGCGCATCTTTTCGGTCACAAAACAATAATGAACACGGTACGGGTGACGTAGGATGTAGGTGAGCAGTTAAATTTCAATATTCAAGGAAACCCGTGGACAGAGAAAACCCCGGATCATCTGACACCGCCTGTAGCAGCGCTAGTTTATGGTTTCAGTGGGGTAGGTATTGCACCCTTTCGTGTTTGTGGATAGCCTCGAGTGTCAGAAATACGCATTATGCTTTCATTCTTCTGCAGAAGCGACTTCGAGGTATCTTTGTCTGCATCATAAACCTCTTCCAGAGTGCATCAGAAGCCCTCGTTTTGTTTATTGAGGAACGGGCTTCGGGACCTCGTTTAATTTCATCCTCAAGGAAGGAGTGAAAACTCAACTAAATATGGCTCAAGTAAGCGCATCCGAGGGCGAGGGACGCTGGAAATTACGCTCGCATTTTTTCAAGAGGAAAGAATGGTCCGCGTGCTAGGAAGACTAAAGTCTTGTGGGCAAAATAACTGGGAGAAACAGAGAGAGCGGGACGGCGAGAAATACAAACAGGGACAACGCGGTGCGTGAGGGAGGGAGAGAATCGGTGAAGTGGGAAAAGCACTGGCCTAGATGTTGAAACGTCAGGAGTTAGTCTTTTTCTTCTGGTTCACTGGGTGATTATTAAAAGCCGTCTTCTCTGGGACCGATGGACCGGAGCCATAGGGAGTATTTGCTGACCGGCAAGTGGTGCAACTGGACATAAATGGAATATTTAGTATGTTACATTTTGAACGTGCAAACATAAACATGTGCGTCGGGGCAATCGTGTGCGTTTAATGTGTCCGAGTTAGCATTGATAAATCATGTCCAGGAACATGGTATGAAATGCCCCTCTACTTCCACATTTTCTGTATAAACTAAATATACTGTCACGTTGCAACATTCCTTTTGACTGATAGCAATGGCAGTTGAATCTGACAGCGGCAGAGGTACTACACGAAGTGCTCATGAAAAAAGCCCCAGGGCGCTGGAGCGCAATGGCTATGTGAAAACATGTGTCACCCCTTTGTATCAGGACCACGACTGTCAGTCGTGGGTTAGACTGGCAGAGACTTGGAACTCCAGAAGCCTTTCGTCTGTGGTGTGTGTGGGGTCTGTCTCAGTTATTCTCGCTCTAGTGGTTAAATTCGTTGACTGGGATGTGGACTTCAACCACAGCGGCAGTAGCAGTAGCGGCAGCAGTGCCTACAACAGTGATTCGGGATCTTTTTTTTACCATCCTGTCCTGGAGCTACCTTTAACCTTGTGGCATTTGATTTCTCCTATATTCACTCTCGTATGTGCCTTCTTTTGGATCGGCCTGTATCTGATCCGGTGCGGAGTGCTGATCAGAACAGCCGTATTTCTCTTGACAGTCTGTCACTTGGGCGAAGCGGCGGCACAATCTCTCTTGCACGGAGCCGATGACCAACTGCTCTCCTTCACGGCAACAGTGGTGGTCCTCGCCTGCCTGGCAAGCGGGGCACTCATGGTTGTGAGACTCGGCCAGGGGGTCTCTGTCATCATTTTCATCAGCATCATCAGGACAATCTCGCTCATTTCGCTGCACAAAGTCCGTGCCAGCTGGAGACCTTACTTGGCGTACCTGGTCGGGGTATTGGGCGTCCTGCTGGCTAGGTATGCTGACAAGCTCTTGCCGAACCAGGGCACACTCAAGGAAGGCTGTACCTCCGTGTTAGGGGCAAGGGACGACATCCCGGTGTTTAAAAGGCGAAGGAGGTCCAGCTCGGTAGTCTCTTCAGACATGGCACATCATGGTCAATCCAACAGCAAGTCACACAGGAGGACATCATTGCCATGCATTCAAAGAGAACAGGTAAAAAGTTCTTCTCACTCCCCCTGTCCCTTTGACATATTTTCGTATTTGCAGCTTGTTTATTGCGCAAATAAACTGTGCAAACTATTCATGAATTCATCTAATTTGAGTGAATAGGTTGTTTAAGTACACCGTCATGCGCTGCTTCTGGATTATCCAGTGATTTTACAAGAGCCTGATTCATGTATTTATACACACACGGTTATTGTTTTCCCAGTGGAAAATGGGAAACATTGTGGATAATACTGGTGTAAATGATCTGCTCAGTATATCCAGCATTTTATTTGACCTCCGATCTCGTAAATGATGGGAAGATTTTAATATGCCAAATGTTCCCCCACTATAATTTTAACTCTCTACCTGTCATTTGAAAACATTGTGCACTTGTAAATGGTTCTACAGCCTCCTTCAAAGTGGTTAAGTGGTGTGTTGATTATATGGACCACGAAAACATTGTCCAAAGCACTTTTAGAGATGCGGCCCAGCTCTTTGTGGTGCACTGTTATTCAAAGCTTAGTGAGGTCACCTGGGAGACTGATAATAAAAAAAGAA
>JAODXP020000026.1:16600801-16605801 GCA_027497455.2 Sardinella longiceps | reverse complement strand
TGTGTCATATCTAATGTGTGTGCATGCTTGCATACTTGCACATCAGTGTGTGTAAGTGTCATTACTGTATGTGTCTGTTCATGTTTGGGTTTCTCTCTGTCTCCCTGTGTGTGTGTCTGTGTGAGTGTGTGTGCGTGTGTGTCAGTGTTAGTGTGTGTCAGTCCTGAGTCACCTCGGGACTAACAGTATCCCCATTGCACAGCCTCCCTCTCTCTCTCTCTCTCTCTCTCTCTCTCTCTCTCTCTCTCCCCGTGTCTCTGGAACTGCCACAAGGCCCAAGCCAATTAGATCAAGTCAGAGCCCAAGAAAAGCACACTCTGTGACTATTTCTTCACATTTCTCCTTTCTTGTCTTCACAGCTGCTCTTTTTGCTACTAATTGTTTGGTTTATTTGGATTTGTTCTGCATTGAGTTGTTCCATATGATACTAAGAGAGAGAGAGAGAGAGAGAGAGAGAGAGCGGGAGAGTGGAGAGCTTTTTCACGAGAGTGGTGTTAATAGCCTACTTAAGCTTGTGCACCTAAGAATGTTGGCATAAGACGTGGTAATTGCAAGCAGTGGTGTTTTGATTGTTTGTGTTCTAATTTTTTCAGTTATTTTTTCTTGCTCATTTTTTTTATTTTTTTTACTTTTCCGCTCAATTCATGGTCTGTGCGTAAGTAATTGGGCTAATTCAGCATGAAATCATACATACATACACAGACCCCCACACACGCTCCCATACCAGCATGCTCTCACGCAACATATATAATAACTGACATACACATTACGCTAGCACTGTAAAGCACACTTCTCATGTCTCTCACACACGCACACACACACACACACAACACACATACACATGCACACACCCTCATTCGCCCTCTCTCTTCCTCTCTCTCTCTCTCTCTCTCTCTCTCTCTCACACACACACACACACACACACACACACATATTCATTCTCATTCTCCCTCTCTCCCTCTCTCATCCACTCTTACACACACACACACACACACACACACACACATACACAGAGTGAGGTGCGTATGCCGTGGCAGTGGCACCGCTGTTGGCAGAGTGCACGGGCCGGGCCCATTGCGTGAGAAGTGGGCCGCTGCTTTCCCTCAGGTCCTCTAAAGAGGCGGTGTGCTGTGTTGACATGGCTCCCTGCTGCCTGCTGGATTCTGTCAGGGCCTCCAGTCAGCCAGCGTACCAGAGCCACGGCGGCGGTGGCTGCACACCTCCTCCTCCTCCTCTTCGCCGAGATCGAAAGCAAGCGAGCTCGGAAACCTACACGGGGGTTCTTATTGACGATATGATTCTTTTTAGAAAAAATCTATCAGATTTTACACGATCTAGACTTGGCTAGTCAAAATGTATCGGACATACAGAATTACAGGAGTCATTATTACTGTAATAGAATAGTTTTGGGGGCCTAGCTTTTGACTTTATGAGTCATTTTACTATTTACTTTTAATTGAGATTTATTTATAATAATTTATTTAGCACTTTGATGTACGGTACGCATGTGTTTCAAAGTGCTGTAGAAGATCCAGACGTAAACATAAACTTTGATCCCCCTGAACGTCAACATTGGTGCGAGGTTAGCTGAAGATCAAAGTGTTAGCAGTGTGCGCTGCCCTGAAGCATGGGGTTTAGTTTTAATGTGACTGTGATTATTGTGGCCTACATTAGCGCTCGGAGCAAGAGAAACAAAGCTTTTACTTGTATCTTTATGAAGGAGGAGAACTTGGCAGCGCTTCACTGTGTTCCATGCAAAAAGAAAGGCATGCTGTTAAAAAGAAAAGCACTAAACACATTCTTAAACTATTAAAAGGGGCAGAGGTGGGTCGTCCTTGGCTGCCAAAAATAGCGTCCTTTTTTTAAAAAATCTGATGCGAAGGAAGTTTTCATTTGTCGGCTTTCTGGTATAACTTCCTGTCCCGTAGTCAGAAAAGAATTCACGTCCATTTGATGGCGAGGCCTTTGCGTTACATGGCAAAAACCTTTTTTGTTTGCTGCCGACGCAGCTTTTTGTTGCTGTTGTTTGTTTTGTTGTTTGGGGCACGCACTGATTTTACGAGCCTTGTTAAAAGCACATAGCGGTGAGGAAAAGAAGGACTTGTTAGTCTCCCCCCACCACCACCCCTCTCCCTCCTCCTCCTCCTCCTCCTCCTCCTCCTTCTCCTCCATCACCACCTCTTTCTCTGAGTGGAGTATGTGGAGAGGAGTGGAGGGGAGAGGAGAGGAAGAGGAGAGGAGAGGAAGAGGAGGGGGCGGGAGGTGAGGCAGAGTTTCCAGGCCCAGGCCCAGCTCTCTCAGCGACTGGCTCACACTGAGCCAAGGTTGGTGGGCTACTGGGGGGCTCAGTCTCATGCCCAGGTGTGTCCCAGCTGGCATACCCCTAACTCAACTCTCACACACACACATAGCCATGTGCACACAAACACACACACACACACACACACACACACACACACAGACAATTATGCATACACACACAGCCTTTCTCGCTTTTTCTCACAAACACACTCACGCTCTCAAACCTACAAACACTCTCTCATACACACACACTCACACAGACTCCACCACTCTGTCTTTCTTTCTGTCTCACAAACACACACACACACACATGCTCCCACACACACTCCATTCATCCCGTTGTGTACATCACGCCGAGCAGGGCTGTTGTAAATGGTTTCCAGAGCATGGGGCAGTGGCTTTAAAGGCCTAATCCAGACGAGTGCTCTCTCACCGCAGTGACGGCTCACAGTTCCCACTCATTACACACACAGCTGTTCCGCCACGGCCCACCGCGCTCCGGCCCGCTGTCAAAAACCAGATGCTTTTTTTTTTTTTTTTTGCTATTTGCTGGAGAGCATCTTCCTTCACTTTCTTGCATATGGGCAGAGTCAATGTCGAGAGAAAGTACCTAAGACAGAGTGGGTGTGTGTGTGTGTGTGTGTGTGTGTGGGTGGGTGGGTGTGTGTGTGTGTTTGATTTTGTTCAAATGTGTATTTATGCTCAGTTTATGTATGTCAGTGTATTTAGTTAAAAATTATAAGCATGTGTGTCTGTTTTATGCATGCGTTTATGCACATATTGTGTCTGTGTATTGTGTCTGTTTAGCTAAATATTAGTAGCATGTGAGTGTGTTTGTGTGTGTCTGTGTGCTTAAACTGTGTGTACCAGTATGTATACTGTTTGTTTGCGTATATACAGTATTGGAACCACGTGTGTGAGAGTGTGCGTGTGTGTGTGTGTTTGTGTGTGTGTGTGTCTGAGTGCATGTTAGCACTGACAGAGAGGCTGTCCCCCGCATGGGATGAAGGTGTGAAAAAGGCTTGTGGGAATGTGACATTTGGCAAAGGGAAGCGGGGTGACGACCTTGACTGTGCAGCATCACAGTGGGAGCGCGGCTCCCTTCCCCTCGCACGACTGACACGACAGCCAGGGTGGCACTGATGCCTCCATGACACCGGGGCTCCCAGCAGGCATAGCGAGAACAAGCCCACTGCGGTGTCAGTCAGAGGAAGCCACCTGTGACACCGACCCCTCCCCCTACCACCCCTCACCCATCCCGCCTCCACCTCCACCTCGGCCTCCATGCCTGGAGGATGACCATCACACTGGGTGACTCAAAGATTTAGCCAGGCGAGCAGGCAAGTAGGGCAGTCAGGGCTTATAGTAAAAGTGCTCACACACACACACACACACACACACACACACACACACACACACACATACACACACACTTACTGTATATGCACGCACACACACAGACACACAGACACACACACACACACACACACACACACACACACACACACACACACACACACACACAAAAGAAATAAAATAAAAAACACCTCCATGTCCTGTAAACACGATTCATCACAGCCCATTGAGGCTGAAATAATATATTTTCCCTACAGTATGCTAGAGCAGTGTATGCCCCACTCTCAAACCCCTAATGGCTATCTTCACTGCTTAGCACCTCAGAATAGTCCCTTGGCTGTGGGATTCTTGCACAGATGTGGATGGCCATACTGCACCCCCCACAACAAATCCCTATGGCACTCCACTTCATTCAGGTGAGCTGTTGAACCCATGTGTCCAGGTGTAGAGTTGGATGCAGAGACATTGCGTAATGGTATAGGTCAACAAAAGGAATGGGGGGGAGAGAGAGAAAGGAGAGGAAGGATAGAGTGAAAGAGAGAGATAGAGGAGGAGAGCGGTCCTGAGAAAGGAGCGGAGGGATAGAGTGAAAGAAAGAGGGAGAGGAGGAGGAGGAGGAGAACGGTCCTGCTTCTTCTCGTCTCTGCCTGGTTGGCTTTCATGTGACAGCTGGCAGCGACAGCAGCAGGGGCAGTAGTGGCAGCTTTGACCTGACGTGCCACGCTGCTAATGCGCCCGTTATGTAAGAGCTAGCGACTCGGGGAGCAGGGAGGAGGAGAGGAGGAGGAAGAGAGGGGCTCTTGGGTCTGAGGTGGAGGGGTATTGGGTGGAAAGGGGGTGGCGGAGTGGGTGATCCGCTGTTGAGACGGATCTCCTCACCACTCATTCAGATACTGAAACTGAGTTGTGTGTCCCTAATAAGAGAGAGAGAGAGAGTGTGTGTGTGTGTCTGTGAAAGAATATGTGTGTGGGAGAGAGAGAGGGATAGAGGGATGAGAGGAGAGAAAAGAGGGAGGAGGGAGTCCGTCTCTGTGCAGACATCCACACAAGGCCGAGCCGAATTGATTTCAGTGGCCCATGGTGGTTTCAGGGCTTTATCATTTCATTGCCTCTCGTCCGTGAAGAAGGACTGTAATTCTATTGATTTCTCATCAAAACACAGCATGCCTTGCCCATGATTTCCCCCTAAAACCATTAGCATCCGTCCACTGATCTTATCAGGCCGAGCAAGAGCAGCTCTGATGAATGTGGACGTGGGTCCCCCCCCTGTCAGTCTGGTCACTGGCCACTGGCCATGGCTACTAGCTAATCCAATCCTTGAGAGACTGTTGGCAGATACTGTA
>JAODXP020000026.1:16585801-16595801 GCA_027497455.2 Sardinella longiceps | reverse complement strand
AATAGCTATTACAGGGCTGACTTTACCAGGAAAATAGAGACTGTGATGACATAGTATGATTAAAGTCGGTTTTGAACTGGATTCTGTAGAGATAAAAGCAAGCACAGATGACCCTTGATCAATGGTTTAGTCAGGCAGCAGAAGCTGCCTACAAATGATGAAATGGCTTCGTAACCACAAATCCCACTGTTTACAGTGGAATGAGCTGTTCCACATATGACAGGGCGAGCCTAGTAGCCTACACCGCTGGGATTTTCCACCTTGCTGCTGCAGTTTGCCATTGACCTTTTACAGCACAGCTGATGCAAAGGCCAATCTGGGTAAAAAACACATAGTCATGTTAATATTCACATTTTCTCTCTTTTTCTTTTTTTTTAATGCAAGATTATTTTTGTTCTGTAGTACCACAGGTTTTCTCTTATAATCTGTTATGCCCACGGCTGCCAAATTAAAAGTCTGTGCTCACAATATAAATATTGAAACAGGAATCCCTTAGTGCACATGTCCCTCAGTATTATCTACCTTTAATATATGCATTAAAGTACCCAAGTGCTTAATTAATCCTACCTCATCAACATACTGTACGGTATGGGGGAAAATGTTCAGTCAAGGCTAACACACGACGAGGCCTAAGATCTAGCCTGTAGCCTATGCCTCTGTAAGGTAAGGTTTACACCTGAGCACTTACTTGGCAAAACAAATAAGGAAGCAAACAAAAACTACACATTTAGTTGGCTATGTTTTCCTACTTCAGCCCCAGTATCTCTTATTTCTACGATACGTCATTCTTGGCAGAAACGAAATGTGACTTTCCAGAAACACCGTCATCTTCTTCTTAAGGGGTTATGTAAAGTGCTCTGATGCAGCGCTCCGTCATTGTATGATGGTGACTGAGGACTGAAAATGCTTGATACTAAAGACTAGAAGACTCTGAGGTTGGGACAGTTCATAGCCTCTGGAATTCCGACTCGTCAGGCTGCGTTGCCCAGAGTCGGACTGAAACGGGGTTGAGTGAGAGTGAGGCGTGCTTGAGTCACTCGGCCTAGTTGCGAGTGTGCGCATGGAATGGCCGTGCGTTGTGCAGGCCATGAGGAAAAACGTAGTTGAGTCTTTCACAGCTGGGTCTCATTATTCCTTCACAACACTGACGTGTCAGAACTGAGCAGCCCTGCCGCCTTCAGGGTTAAGTGAACAAGCAGCTTGCTCAAAGGATTAGAAAATCCTCGCGCAAGTGTTTAGATAAACTAAGTTTTTACAGGCCGAATGATGGTATAACAGTATTCCAGCTCTGACATTACGTAGCCTTTTCAAGAGAAACACTTCTAGCTGCTATACAGTCTGTGCTGCTGTTGCCACTCTGAAAACTGTCCAGTCTGTCGGCCTATTTGTTTTAATAATCGAGGACATTTCCTTCCAGTCTCCGTTGCCCCAACAACTGTCAGACACTTACTCAAGGATTGTGCCCTGTTTTAAATCCGGAAAGCAAAGGAAACAAACGCAGCAGTAACGGATATGCAGTAAAACACCTATAAAATTATATAAACCTCATAGATTAATCCCAGTCACGTAAACTCCCGGTGTAATTTGCTGATTCTTTTTTTGGGAACAAACTGTGGATTTAGATATACTGGTAACACTCAAAGAACCCATAAAGCGTTATCCATTTATAAAGGTTTATAACTGTTTATTAAGTAAATAAAGGTTTATTTAGTCTTATAACTAATGGGATTAGTATTCATAACTGTTTACATATTCTCATGGTTGTACTCATAAGAGAGTATAATGATATCATATAAGCATTTACAACTTGTCACAAAAGACCCTTTTGATATTAGTGTCTGTAATGGTTCCTTCTCTGTTCATCTTCTCTGTTCATCTCACTACTACAAGAATATTCAAGTTCTTGTAGCTCTTCATCATTTGCCGCACAACTTTGCATACAAATTGACAAGTAGGCCTAATAAATTGAATGTGACATTGTAAGTACAGTCGTTAGAGTGTAGAAACAGTAATGAACACTAATGACATAAGTTCTAAGACTGTATGAATACACTATAACCCTTTATGAATTTGTTTGCTACATGGATACAGAGAGACTTTATCTAAAGTGTTACCAATATATTTTCCCTCTATGGTAACAAATTCAGAGCCACATGAGTTATATTCCTTTGATTTTTTTTTTTTTTTTTTTTTTATCATGGAAAAAGATGAACTCTGAGGCTCTTTTAAATGTATTTCCTATTATTATTTCACAAGAGTGAATTATGTATGCAATCAGCAGCTCCCGTGTTAGTGTTTGACTTCTTGTCAAGGAGATGGAACAAGAACATAAATGCACTTGAGAAATGGATTTGTATGTTGGGAGTCTTTCACACGAACACGACCCTTCTCCAACCTTTAGCACGCTCGCGAGTTCGGCTGTCAGTCACTGCGGACGCGTTGAGCGCGTCTGTGTTCGAGGCGCGTGCTAGCTGAGGCAAGAGGATGGAGGAAAAGGCGGCGCGAGCGAATGAGTGAGCTTCGGCGGCCTCGTGACGCGTGTGATTTTATCCAGCCTGACGTTAATGGGAGCGCGAGCCACGCGAGTACCCTCAGATCGGCGTGCCATTAGCGTCAGGGCAAACGCTCCACTTGGCAAATTGGCTCCTCCGACCCAAAGCTGAGTGTGAGGGTGCTGCTACGGAGTTTTTTTTCAAGTTGCACATGCATGAAAAACCACAGGAATGGCTTACTTACGCGGTCTGGTAACTTCAGTGAAAAGGGTGCAGGAGGCTGAGAGTAGAGTTGAACACGGACTCACTCTCAGGTCTTCCTCCTCCTCTTGCTGTCCCACTTTCTACTAGTATCATTTGACTTCACATTGTGCCTCAGAAATTAGGCTTCTTACTGTACGTTCACACCAACAGCTACTAAAGCCACAAAATCGCTTTTGTAGCTCAAAAAAGCAGCTGCTAAATTTTCTGTGTTCGCCCAAATCGCTCTATCGCTCATGACGTGCCTGTTGTCATTCCCATTAACATCACAGCATTTAGATTTTACAGCTGAAACGTGTCGTAGCTAATTTGCATAAAGTTAACCGTTTTTTAGCTTTTTTTTGCCGCTCAAAACGCCAAACTTTTACAGCTGGTAGCTTTTGTCGCTCTTATCGCTTTTGTCGCTCTTGCCCATAGAAAGTGAATGGCTTCCAGCGATTTTACAGCTTTAGTAGCTCTTGGTGTGAACGTACAGTTAGTGCAATATTATTTCCCCCAAACCCTTTACTGTAATAGTTGCTAACTCTCAGCTGATGCTCAGGCCTACTTCCAATTCTAAATGCAATTTGTAGACTAGAAATCTTGGCCTGTGTCTTGCAAGGGAAGTATTGCATAAACCATTCATTAGCCCAAAGTATGTACTGTATATAAACTTGATACATATGTAGTAGAGCTAGTATGGACAAGCTGAAGCATTGTTTTTCACTGTCTTGTGATGGAGAGAGACTCCAACTCTCAGGTGGTGTTTGGAGGGAGGGAGGTGTCACAGATGTGTCTAGCAGCGTGGTGTGATGGATAGATCTCCTCGGGGAGGGACTCTCTGAGGAGAAGGAGAGGAAACAGTAGCAGCTGGACTCTGAGGTCCACAGGAGAGGTGCCCATCATTAGCTGGCAGTCCCAGGTGGGTTGGCTGTTCCTCCCTGAGTACCAAGGCAGAAGATGCCTGTGCATACAGTACACATCTGGACAGTCAGCAGCATATGGACATGCATACGTTTGCAAGCATACATAAAACTGCTTTTAACTGTAGACATACAGTACATGGACATAGTCACATGGCCTATATGAGATCAAAAACAATAGGCATTCAAAGATCTATACCTGACACAATTATTAGTAGCATGATGGTAGGCTGATACACTATATGGGAGACATACAATGCAGCATTTCTCTAGATTCTCACACAGAAATGTTATAGAACAATCAAATGTTCTTTTAATGCCCTTTGCTCTTTTGGTCTGTTTTCTCTCTGTGACACTTAAGTGGTATACTCGTACATTCTTATAGGAATGATAGATTTGTGCCAATAGGCTTGTCATATGTATTTTCCCAGGTCAACCTCCCCAACCAACATGTGCCCTGCCACACAAAACAGGAAACAGTAAAATGCGTTTCTCTTTCTGTCCATTCCCTATTGTTGTCATCTTGCTACGTCTTCATCTTGCCGATGCCAGTGTGCTGACGTAAAGGTCTGAATACTCAGGTATTGATTTTGCCTTTCTTTTGTGTGCTGGTTCTCCGACTGGCTCAAGACGGAGACGAGCAGAAAAAAAAGAAAAAAAAAAGCGAGAGACAGAGAGAGCGTTAGAGAGAGAGAGAGATAGAGAGTTCAGCCACTGCCTGATTGTCCCTCTCTCTCCCCCTCTTGCACCTCTGAGTAATCTCATGATGCTCAAGCGCACGTCACTGCGCACGCACGTCGCCATGGTTACCTGGCGGACAAGTGGTCGTGGGGATTGCGCACAGGCACATGGACGTGGCGACAGACCAAGAGAGCATACAGCATATCCCTTCAATTTTACCCCCCTACTTAACAAATAGACTCACACACAAACATGCATAAAGCTAGGGTCCTGTTATGTTGCAAACTTGACACCTTTCTGTTGATAATCCATTCTCCTTTGTCTGTTCCAGGTTTGTTTTGAATAGCTGACCATATTTTTTTTTAAAAAAGGAACAAATAAACAAACAAAGAAAGACACTCTGACAGGCCTTGTTTATGTGTCCTCACATCCACACACTAATAGACTGCAAATCTTGGAAGGGTGTCTGTCCTTAAAGCACCTCACGTTTCCCAACCTTTCTGTGTGGTCTTAGCTCTCTGACAAACGGAATCATTTAGCGAGATGTCCATTTGTATGTTCAGGGCTCTTAGAAGACTCCAATACCCTCTTTCTGAGAAATCTGCCCTCTTTTAAATCCTTAAGCGTCAGGGGCCGTTAGAGTGCAAATCATACCCTGACCTAATAACGCCTCCGATTCCTAGAAGACTGTCTGATTATCACTGTCGTAGGAGATTGAGAAGTATGGTCGCGTGCCTCTCTCTCTCTCTCTCTATCGGTCAGTCTCTTCCCTGTCATGTTTTGCTTGTCTGTTAAAATGTGGTACTGATAAATCGAGTTATGATTCAGTCAGTTCTTGGAATCCACATGTGGGAACGGTGATTGATTTCCCATGGTGGATGAGCAGATTTATTTTCCCAGTTAAGATGAACTAATTTTACAGATATATGTACTCATTTTGAATTGAGATATTTGAGCTCACGAAGGAGAGGGGAAAAAAACACCTGCCTATCACAAATCTCCATTAATTTCCTCAGATTAGATTGGCTTGCAAATGGAAAACAGGACCATATGAGGGTGCCTGTGTGTGTGTGTGTGTGTGTGTGTGTGTGTGTGTGTGTGTGTGTGTGTGTGTGTGTGTGTGTGTGTGATTGAATGTTTATGTGTTTATGCCTGTAACCCATCCCTTTCTGCCACTGCTAGGGTTTCTGGTGGGGCCATATCGCCATGATTTGGGACACCAGACACGTCCTCATTAGCAGCCCCAATGTAATCAGTGGTGTGGCTGTGCCCCGGCTAAGGGTAGCTGTGTGTGTGTGTGTTTTGGGTGTGTGTGTGAGAGTGCATGTGTGTGTGTGTGTGTTTGGGGTGTGTGTGTGTGTGTGTGTGTGTGTGTGTGTGTGTGTGTGTGTGTGTGTGTGTGTGTGTGTGTGTGTGTCCATGTGTGTGTTTGGTGGTGGGAGTTAATGTAGCCACTGCTCCGGCTGGCCATTAGGGTTCACCTAACTGAATCACACGGGAGCCAGAGCCCCCACTCAGCCCCTCTCTCCTGGCTGATGTCACCCTGCGCTGCCCAGAGCTGGACACAAGCACACTGCAGCCGCTGGACTAGCCTAGTGGACAGGAGACAGGACTCCTAGCTTGGCCAGTCTCTCTTCTCATTTCCTAGTAGTCTCAGAGGTGCCCAACGGTGTATATTAAGTTATTTTCCATGAACAAAGAGAGTTCAAAAGTTTCTGCGAAAGCACTGGTACTCAGGCGGGGTGTTTGTTTTTACAGAATCAACGTGACTTGTTAGTTTTAGAATTCAATTAAGGACAAATGTTAATAGGCTCTTGCCATTTATCTGCATTGGTAAATATTAACTTCATAGAGAGGAAACGTCTAGCAAACAAAAAAAAACCTTTCAATTACTCATTTATTTATTTGTTTGCATTACATCAAGAATCCATGTCCACTATCTTGAGCTAGTGTGAGTGTACAGTTATTTTGAGGTTATTCCCCTATAAGAACTGAACGGCGTGGTAGCTGTTTAGGGAGCTCAATGAGTTTTTCTGGTTCTTATTAAATTAATGTGGAAGCTGTAATAAAAAAGTGCCAATTTCCCAGTTGGAAAAAGTTGACCAGTTGCCCAGATATTTCAACTTCAGGGTGGCCTGTGCCTTTACAATGCTAATTGTGGTCTTGCCCAGCTGTCCTTATTTTAAAAGTATTTTATTGCTCGATATTATATGCTACCTTTCCCCTATATGCCCTTCTTTGTGTACCCGTGAATAGGTCTTCCAATTCAATCTTGAGAATAGACATGAAGCGTGCACACTACTCATATTTTTGGACCTTTTTAGTCCCACAACTAGTTCCAGATGGTTTTACACACACACACACACACACACACACACACACACACACACACACACACACACACACACACACACACACACACACTCAAACAAATATTTGTACAATACACACATGTAATATTCGCAGCATCTGAATTATGCATTCATAAGTAGGAATGCATGCATGTCTTTTAATTGCAGTGTGGTTAACGGGGTTTCTGGACAAACACCATCTAATGAGTTGTGGAGATAGCCATTTATTTTTAAGCTCCTTGGACCTGTGAGACCATTGATTTACACGAACACACACACACACACACACACACATATGCACACTATAGAACAAACATGCACATCATATCTCCATGATCCTGCCTTCATTTCCCACCTGTCCCTGCCCAACCTCACTTCCAGTAACCCCCCACTTCCAAACGCACTCACACACACACACACACACACACACACGCACACACACACACACACACACTCCATGAGTGACCAGCCCGGCTCCTGGCCTGGGCTGTGGTGCCAGCGTATTTTTTTTTCTTTGTGACGCAAAGAAAGGTAATCGAATCAATAAGCAATCAGGATCCCAGCTCAGTGCAGATCGACAGACCTCCCGCCTGGCAGATTTGGCCCTAATTAGCATCGATGAGCGACACTGATGGGATTTGTTGCTATCGACAGGGCGGGTGACTCAGTGCGGCCAGCGCGTCCCTTGGGTCAGCTTTGCAGGCGACGAGCGGCTCAGCTTGACCCCTTTGCTCATCGCTGTGTAGCGTAGTGTAGTGAAGTGAAGTGAAGTGCGGTGGCTGCCATTCCCTGATGGGCGGAGTCAATGTGTGGGAGTGGGAGGGGAGGTCATATATACTGGGGCAAGAGAGCGACTAGCAAGTCCTGGGGTTAGCATGAGAAGCTAACGTAGCCAATGTGTGGAAGTGGGAGGGGAGGTCATATGTACTGGGGCAAGAGAGCGACTAGCAAGTCCTGGGGTTAGCATGAGAAGCTAACGTGTGTACAAGCCATCCCCATCTGTCATGAGTGTTGGCATTTATTATTAGAACTCTGTTTTTCTGCTTTTTTCTGTCTTTAGATGTGAATCTTTTCTAGAAGTCTGTTTATATTTCCTTTATTTGTCATCTCATGCCTCTCTGACGTTACTTTCATTTTTCCTCTCATCCTCAAACACTCTCTTCACATTTGAAAAGCATAATTATGTTTCGTTCTTGAATCACATATCCATCTCTGTCAGCACACACCAGCAGCGAGCTTCACATTACAAGTTAGTTAGTATTGCCACTGTTCCTCAAAACCTCTCCCTCTTGCATTGCATGCCAGTCAACCCTTCCACCACACACACACACACACACACACACACACACACACACACACACACACATGTACACACTCGCATTGCATGTCAGTCAACCCCTCCACCGCAAACACACAAACACACTCACACACACACACACACACACACACACACACACACACACACACACACACTAAACTGTATTACCTCATCTGTGTCACAACATGACTTACTACTGTATCCCTTTCACCGCAAACATTAATGGACCCAGCTGGAGATAGATAGAAACCAAGTCAGTCAATACTCCGTTGCTAAGGAAAACACTCCGGTCAGTTTACAGCCCCATGCAGCTCCTTTTTTAATTGTGGCGACGAGGAGGATATGTCTTACTTAAATATGTAACCCCCCTCCACACACACACACACACACACACACACACACACACACACACACACACACACAATACACTGCTTCGTTTGCCGTCCTCCCTATTTCGCCATCTTGAGTGCTGGGTGCTGGTGGATATGTCTTACTTAAATATGTAACCCCCCTCCACACATACACACACACACACACACACACACACACACACACACAATACACTGTTTCGTTTGCCATCCTCCCTATATCGCCATATTGAGTGCTGGGTGCTGGTGGACCTGTGTTGCTGTTTCCAGGCTGTCACCTACTTCTCAGTGCCGTGGGGGCCTGCTGAACTTGGCCTTGCTGGCGGTGAGTTGTGGAGCACAATACTTGCTTGTCATTAGTGTCCGAGCAGAACATACTGTAATCTTATCTCATTTTCAACGTAAGTGCTTCGGTATCAGACTTGACATTTAGCTGAAGCACTGATTTAGTGCGCGCCTGTGTACATGTGAGTGGGAGAGTGCTTGTGTGTGTGTGTTTGGGTATGTGTGTGTGTGTGTGTGTGTGTGTGTGTGTGTGTGTGTGTTTGTACTGAAGTGTGTGTGTGTGTGTGTGTGTTATAAAAAGTCACATGAAAGTAAGAAAACAAGTGCCTGTGTTCCACGTGCTCTGAGCTCAGGACGTGTGTGACGCCAGAACTTGATGTATGACAGAAGAGCTAGAGCCAGAGAAAAATAGAGGTAGAGAGAGAGAGAAAGAGAGGGAGAGAGAGAATGAAGCAGAGAGAGAGAGAGAGAGAGAGAGAGAGAGAGAGAGAGAGCACAGCTTGAGAGGTTGCCAGTGCCCATCTGTCCCTTGGGTACACAGGAGGATTCCCTCAGTGGCACTTACTCACACCGGGCTCTCAGCACCTCTGCCAAGCCAAATATTTACCCAGCGCCCAAATGAATGGGTGCACGCAGGACCAGATAACAGCCCGAGACTGTTGCGTGAGCGCCAAACACAGAGTGGGTGGTTGGGGTGTGTGTGTGTGTGTGTGTGTGTGTGTGTGTGTGTGTGGCTGGGGGGGTCAATAGGAGAGGAGAAACACATGAGTTTGGAGCGCTCATTTTTTTTTTCAAAATCCAGTGTGCACTCAGGTCACGCCTGTGTCCTCTGTGTGTGTGTGTGTGTGTGTGTGTGTGTGTGTGTGTGTGTGTGTGTGTGTGTGTGTGTTTTTCTCTGGCCACTCACAAAGGACACACATGTGACAATGCACCTGAAACATTACAGTCCAAATGAAGTGGCCATGTGTAATAACACCCATTTATCACACTCCTGTCACAGACATTTGCAGGAAGCCCATTGCAGTTTACCCATCTAATAGCCATATGTCAGCCAGTCTGCTGATTGGCCCAAATGGAAATGACTTGACGCCCACTGGGCACACAGCTCTGCAAATAACGTTTCGTGCTTGACGACACAGGCATCTTCTTCGTTTTTTTTTTTGTTGTTGTTTGTTTGTTTTTTTTCGACCACTAGCCTTGCTGCTTAACGCTTATTGTCACAGCCGACTCAGACGCTGTATAATCCTAGGGCCCGATACGGTGTCGTTGGGTTCACTCGTAACGCTATGTGTTCGAGGACTCGATTGCCTCCGGCGTTATTGTGCCTTGGGTGCTTGTGTGT
>JAODXP020000026.1:16575801-16580801 GCA_027497455.2 Sardinella longiceps | reverse complement strand
AGACAGGCTTCAGCTATATAGTGAACAACTATCTAGAGTTGTTGCTGTTTCTAGTCACAGACGATGTTGACTACAGCAGCCCTTCTTGTCAACAGACTGACAAGTTTACTTTCACCAGCAGTTCAGCAGACTTTTTACAAATGTGATGCATTAAAATATGTCTCCCCAGTGTAGCCTAAGGCATCTAAGAGCATTGACAGATGGTAGCTGTCGCCTCGTCAACTTACGTGAATGAAGCCCCAGCATCAAGTGAACAAAACTGCCTATTTTTAATGTTCACATGTGAGCTGATGCTAAATGTGTATGTGTATCGATATTGTCTCTCTTGGTTAATTATCGTTACAAATATATGTTGGCCTAGGTCTAAGATAATAAAGATCATCATTGAAATCTTTAAATAAAATTAATTGATTAAACAAATAAAACAAATACATGTTGTAAAAAATCATTTTTAATTTCACGCTGTTAATTGTAATTGTTAAACATTAACGTTAATCTGTAATGAGTTAAAGCTTCTACCAGACTCAATTGCATGATTGCTCCTCCGTTAACTCAAGTCATTGCTGTGTGTTGCAAAGTAAGTGCAGTGTGATATCTTATAATTGTTTTAATGAACACCTACTGTATAGTGGATAAACACACAGGCAAGGATGTGGAAGTGTGTGTGTGTGTGTGTGTGTGTGTGTGTGTGTGTGAGAGGAGGGGTTAGGGGAGGGGTTATATATGTGTTAGAGTGAAAGCAAATTAATCCTCTCTGAAACTGGTCATAAATTCCTTTTGCTTAATATACACTTTTGTGGGAGGGCCCATATCTCCCGAAGTTAATACTGTCTCACATCTTGTAAGCATGGATAATAAAGCATTGGGCCGTCTTTTCTAAATGACATCTGTTTTATAAATTGGCCTATTTCTCAGTTCCTACACGTCGGGGTGTGTGTGTATGTGTGTGTGTGTGTGTGTGTATAGGCGGGATTAAATCCCCTTTCCGTGACAGGTGATTCATTTGGAACAGTAGAGTTTCTGATGTATGCTTAGTGCAGTCTAATGATGATGAAAGTGGCTGAGGGGGTGGTATGGTCTGTCAGGATTATGGATGTCGGCCTCAACTTTATGGATTTTTTTTGTCGTAAAGACTTGCATGTTCATCTGATTACCTTAATGCTCACTCTTAGCATCATTCATGGCTTTCAACACCCCGAAATCCTTGCCAGCAGCAGGTTTAGGTTTTGTCGTAATAGATGTGGCTGTAAGTCTATTATGTAAGGGGGCTGGAGGTGGTAAATGGACAGCACACACACACAGACACACACACACACACACACACACACACACACACACACACACACGCTTAAACTTTCTAAAATCATGATCTTGCATTCTGGCTGCATCTTCATAACCTTTTTATGCAAAAGGAATAAAGTAGCTATTGTGCTGTACTAACTGTGCAAAAATATCAGCCAAAAAGCCCACCAGGGTAAATTGAATAAAGAATAAGGGAATATGATTAGTCTTCTGTCCATATTTTTCTTTCTTCACTCATCGAAGTTAAGGGTCCTGCCACTGCATTCTCCTACTGATAGGTCCAGCATGTCAGGTCTTTGCTTCACACTGGTCTTGAGAACAGCACCATCTGCAGGCCATGAGCAGAGCCACCTTTGCAGAGCATTGGGACCTGAAAGAGTTAGAGTTAGAGTTAGCCAGCCCCCACCATTCCCCTAAAGATTCCTGCTAAGCCAAAGAGTTTTAGGACAGCTAGCTTCTGCAGATGCACAGACAACAGAAGTAAATTGCCACTGGAAGTAGCCAGAGAGAGAGAGAGAGAGAGAGAGAGAGAGAGAGAGAGAGAGAGAGAGAGAGAGAGAGCCCTCACAGACCACAGGATCCACAGGGATTATAAAATGGGCATTATGCTAGTTATGAATGAATCATTGTGGAACTGTGAATGGTAATCTCGTGCCGGACTGCATTATGGGCCTCCGTTGAACGCTCTCCCACTGCCTTTACATTATTAAAAGTGCATTAGAGCCGTAATGGAGAGCGTCGGGGGAGCACTAGCTCCGGGTGGTGGGCACACATGCCCGCTCAGGCTGAAACTGGGAACTGGCGAGGCGGCGTGTGCACGTGGCGTGCTAATGCTCCTGCTTCCTGGCACAGACATAGAGAGAGTTAGCGAGAGAGAGAGAGAGAGAGAGAGAGAGAGAGAGAGGGAAAAGAGTGCTTGAGATAGAAAGAGAGAGAGAGAGAGAGAGAGAGGGAGTTAGAGAGAGAGAGAGATTGGGGCCAGGCTTTAAGCGATGCCAGCGGCAGCAGTTCATTCATGGTAAATTAAGCCAGCGCTGATTCATACTCTTATTATGAGGATTGGCTCATCTGTCATTTAAGCCAAAGCAACAACAGCATAGCCCCCCCCCCTCACTCACTCCAGTTTTACTCAGCCTTAGCGTACAAGAAAGATAAAACCAAATAAAACAGCATTTCCCATGTTTTATTCCTCCAGTATTGTGATTCCTGGGACATTAATACGATAATGTCACTCAGTGGGTTTTCTGTCACAGACAGCTCTCTCTCTCTCTCTCTCTCTCTCTCTCTCTCTCTCTCTCTCTCTCTCTCTCTCTCCTCTGCTTTAGCTAAAATAGCAAACAGGCCCGATGTATGTGCGTCGGTCGGGGTGAAGCAAAAAGTCTTTGAAACGCCCTGCGCTCTTCTCCCTCCCTCCCCTCCCTTAAATGGCGGTTGATTGATGATTTTTGCAGAAGGCTACGCGAGGACGTTTGCTCACACACACACACGCACACACACACACACACACACACTCTCTCTCTCTCTGGGCCTCTCTATTATTACCTCAGCTGCTAGGTGAGCTGCTGCTGCTGTCGGGGCTGCTGTCGGGGCTGCTGCTGGGGCGGCCGTGGCCAGGGGAAAAAACACCCCGGATAGTGTGTGTGTGTGTATGTGTGAGTGTGTGTGTGTGTGTGTATCAGTGTGTGTGTGTGTGTGTATGTGGGATAGGAGGACGGGACAGGATGGGACGGAGTCGCCGCTTTCGGAAACACTGGATGACTTCCATGAATAATGTTGACTTTCCAAAGACGTCTCTCTCTCTCTCTCACACACACACACACACACACACACACACACACACACACACACACACATATGATACTAAGTCAGGCCTGTCAGCTGGATGTGTGTGTCTCTATTTGAAATATACCACCCATCCCACAGGAACATGAGGAAGGGAAGAGAAGAGAAGAGAAGGGGTGGCTACCAAGAACAGATGCAGATGATTTAAAATTGTCAGCTAGGCTCTACTCATGTTTGCTTTTATTTCATACCAGTAAAGCCATCCTTTAAAAGTGCTGTCTTTTATATTTGTATTAATGGCAGTCCAGTGGGTATTAACTGGAAGGAAAAGGTGAATAGGCCAGCGGCAGAAGAGCATGTCAAGAGTGTGTAATCATAGTCATAATAAAGGATAGTAGATGGCATGCTGTCTTGTCCTATGATAGGCTAAGGCATCCTCCCATGATCCCCAGCACGTTCGAGGCGAGGTGTGACGCTGTGGCAAACTGACATTTTCACCCAGGAAAAGTGGCTCTGTCTCCCGCCGCTGAATAATTTAATGAATGGAACTACAAGCAAAGGCTTCCTCACAGTGGCTGTTCAGCCCCCACAGTCTCTCTGTCTCTCAGACACACACTCACACACACACACACACACACACTCACACACACACACACACACACACACACACACACACACACACACACATCAGTCCCCAGCCTACCCATGCCCCATGCAAGGCATAGTGTTTGAATATGCATGGCTCCACTGCTCCATCAGTGGAAAGTAGAAAAGAGAGAGAGGGGTGGGTTGTGGTGGGATGGAGGGGGAGTGGGGGGCATGGAGAAAAGGAGGAGGATGAGGGAGGTTACGTAACGTTACGTAAGCCCCAGTGCCCCTCCGACTCCAGCTCCTCAGCCGCAAAAGGCAAATGACAGCGTCTCCTTTTTGCGATGGCCTCCCCCCTTTGACCTGCTTGTCAAAATATTATCTTTTGGAAGCGAAACGGAAGCGAAGTCGGAACAAGAGAGAGAAAAAAGGGGGAAAGGAAGTACTATTGACATCTCTGTTATGCATTAGAGTCCTTTTGTGCTCTCCAAGAAAGACGTGCTCAATGACAAAGAGTGCAGTTGAAATGTTATTATTATTTGTTTATTTATAGCACAATAACTCTTATTAATTAATAGCCAAATTATAACTACAATTTATAATCCGAGCATCACTGAACAGACATCATCTTTAGAGACTTACTTCACTACTGCAATGGATGTCCCATGGTTGTGGCGAGGGACAGCTGTTTGTGTATTAGTGTTGGAGTGTGACAGAGGCTGAGGTGGAGTGGTGCCAAACGGAGAAAGAGAAAGACAGTGGTTTTGGGTTTTGGTGCCGGTGCCGGTGTTGGGACCCAGCCAGTCCAGGCCGGTTCGGTGGATCCGATGCCAGGTCACATCGTGTACTCACAGAGCCAGTGCGGAGAGTGTGCGTGTGTGTGGCGCTCGTCTGGTGTGGACACAAATATCATGGATTTACTGCCAGGCTTTTAGTCCTCCATAAAGGAAAATAGCCATTTGTTATGTTCTCCACTGTTTGCTTAATTTTCTTTTTTTTTAGGCCATGGGAAAGTATTTGTATAAGGGGATGGCCTGTTTTTTTTTTTGTTTTTTTTGTGAGAGTTCATTAATCACCCCCCTCTCCTCCCGACGACTTTATTTTGCCCATAATCCACAGTGCTCACAGCAAACGTGCGGGGGACATGCATACATACACACACACACACAAAAAAACCCTGCTTCCATCCAGATCTAGATTCTCAATACTCGCTAGTTGTCATCACCTCGTGCCTCATGTCTGACTGTTCGACTTGCGACACCCTGGCATTTTCTTCCTTGTCGTCTTCCTTTTTCTCCCCCTCATCTTTCTCCCCCTTCTCCATTTTT
>JAODXP020000026.1:16565801-16568301 GCA_027497455.2 Sardinella longiceps | reverse complement strand
ATTATAAGACAAAGATAGAAAGACACACACACACACACACACACACACACACTCACACACACACAAAACTCATTGCTCATGTGGCTTACTAATTGTATGTCCATTACAATTAACAACAACACCTCATCCTCATGTACTTTACGCTAACACAGAACTGATAAAGCAGTCACTCTGTTACTGTAGATGGCTTAGACAGTGATACTTTAACAAAAGATTTCATCCTCGTTTTTGTTTAAGTCGAGTTGGTAGTACAGCACTGTTTTTTCTTTTTTTTTTTTTTTTTTGTGGAACCTCTCCAAAAGATCTATTTTGTGACTCAAGCACTATAGGACAAAATTGGGATTTTTTTTACACGTTTGGCAAGTAATCATGTGTCTTTACATGTAAGAACCATGTATAGAGAGAGACCATTATAGGTGCTCCATGTCAAATTCTTTTCTAACTATGGAGTAGCTCTGTGAAAGAAGTGGGTTGTGTGTGTGTGTGTGTGTGTGTGTGTGTGTGTGTGTGTGTGTGTGTGTGTGTGTGTGTGTGTGTGTGTGTGTGTGAGAGAGAGAGAGAGAGAGAGAGAGAGTGTGTGAGTGTGAGAGAGAGAGAGAGAGAGAGAGAGAGAGAGAGAATGGGTGCTGGCATTGGTAGTGTGGTGTCGGGAGCCGCTCTCACTTGCTCGCTTTCCGCCCGGTTGCCCCTGCTCTTGCCCGTGGACGTGGTGGGCCATCTGCGCCACTCCGCAACACCCCCCACCCCACCCCACCCCCCTCCCAAACGCGTGATGTGGAGCCTCGTGCGCCCGGGCTGCTGGCCCAGTGCCTCTGTCTCTGGGCCTCGACGGAGAGAGGGAGAGACAGGCTAGGAGGAGGGAGAGAGAGAGAGAGAGAGAGAGAGAGAGAGAGAGAGAAGGAGGAAGGGAGGGAGGGGTAAGAGAGAGGATATGAGATATGACACGTGCCATGATGGTGTTGTTTTGCTACATCTACTACAGCCACCTTGTTTTGTGACTTACAGTATCTCTCCTTCTCTTCCTCCCCCTTTTCACCTCTCTCTCTCTCTCTCTCTCTCTCTCTATCTACCCTTTCTCCTTATCTCTCTTCTTCAGCCTCTCTCGTTATTCTCTCCTCAACGTGATATGGCAGATTATGATTCCCTCAGCGATTGCTTATGCTTTTACCACGGCCTTCCTATCCGTCTCAAAATTGGCATGCATGTGTCCTGCCTCTGTAAGCGCCCATCATGACATTATGTGACTCATCGGATCAAAACGGCGGCCCATCAGTTGTATGTGCCACACTCGCATTAGCCTCCACCGTCGGGCCAATCGATGGGCTAGTATCGACAGGCTGTTCCCTCGTGGACGGTTCGGTGTGTGTCTACGCTACGCGAGGGCTCGCCGCTCGCCAGGCTGTTTGCCGCGGCCCTGTCAACCCCTCACAGATCAATACTGTTTCTGCTGCCTGTCCGCCTCACCTTTTTATTTATTTTTTTTCACCGCCACCATCATCTCCGTCATCATCCCCCCACCCCTCCTCCCCCCTTTCTGCCTCTTCTCCTCCTCCTTCTTCTCTTCATGCAATCCATCCTCCCTTCTGTGTTTTGAAAGCTGTTTTTGGTCTTGCGTCGGATGTGCAGATGTGTGCGAATCAGCACACACATGTTCCCACGCATGCTTTTCCTGGATATGAGTATGTGTACTTACAGCACAACTACACTGACACACATACATACACACACACACACACACACACACACACACAAGCACACACACACTGCTTATTATCACGAGAACCTGCACGTAAACACACCTGAATGTAAAATAAGGGCGCACAAGCACACCTTTAACCACACACAGAGTCCATTCCTGCTAGGTAATGAATGAATGTTGCGATGGCAGGATGTCATAAAGCCATGAAACTCAAGGGGTACCTAATGTATTTTCTTCAGGATTAACTGATTCACACGCCCCCATGAATATCTGGGTGATAGCATCAGCTCCCTTTCGGGGAAACTGTTGGGCAATTTGCTTCCCTAACTCCCAATCTGTATTTGAGGAAGTCATTAGCGATAGCTATCAGTTGGTAAATGGTTAAAGATACATACTGTCGTTTTTATTATAGCTAGGACTGCCAATGCTGTTGGGTTGTATGTGTGTGTGTGTGTGTGTGTGTGTGTGTGTGTGTGTGTGTGTGTGTGTGTGTGTGTGTGTGTGTGTGTGTGTGTGTGTGTGTGTGTTTTAGAGCGTGAGATGGGAGTTGAGCAGTATCTGAGTTAGCTTTCTGAGCCCATAAATTCTGATTGCTCCATTGCAGTGTGAGACTTCGATGAGAGATGGTTGGATTTGATATATGGACATCTGCATGTAATTGGACAGGAAAGAATACTCTCTCTCTCTCTCTCTCTCTCTCTCTCTCTCTCTCTCTCTCTCTCTCTCTGTGTGTGTGTGTGTGTGTGTGTGTGTGTGTGTGTGTTTGTTTATTTGTGACTATGCTCTGGCAAATGAAATCAG
>JAODXP020000026.1:16553301-16558301 GCA_027497455.2 Sardinella longiceps | reverse complement strand
CACATTTAGGTCTTAAGAGTGTCTCTTGTCAAAATGGTCCTCATTTTGTCAAGAATATCAGATTGGAACAACATTGTGTTTACATGCCCTTCCCATTCTCCCGCTGTGATGCATTTGCGATATGTCGATTGGAGGAAATGTTTTATGAATGATGGCGCTATTAATATTGCTGAGCTCACTGATGAGATTCAGGTGTAAACAAACTTTGATCTAAAAAGTAGTTCAAGGCAGCCTTCTGCTTCAAACACACACACACGCGCGCGCATGTGCACACACACACACACACACACACACACACACACACACACACACACTCGTTGCCCCTCCCCATTCCAGAAAGCATAGCAGAGCTCTAATGTAAGGGACAATGACGCAGGTTTTTGCTCGGGCCTTTTTAATGTTTTACAAGGTTAACACTTAAAAAATGCATGGCAGTACTTAAGGCGTAGGTGAGACTAAATAAAGGCCTTGTGATGCTATGCAGGATGGAGTCCTGCTGTTTGAACACTGCTGCGCCAGCGTTTCACCCCTCTGCAACGTCGGCCAGCTCAGCGCCCCGCCACTCTCAAAGCCAGGAATGCCCCCCTGCCCACTGTGAAACTACACTCTTCAAATTACACCTGTAACCACACTGGGATTGATACGTAGACAGAGGTTTAAGGAAAGGTCAAAGTGGTTTTCTAATTAGTGGTTCGTCTGAAGTTTTAGCGAGCGGCTAGTGCGTGCGGTACCTGTCTGAGGTGTGTAAGTGTTAGTCTGTGTGTGTAACAGGGAGCAGCTCGAGCTTATTGCCAACAGCAGTGTGGGGCTGCTTTTTTTTTTTTTTTTTTTTTAAAGATCTTGACTAAATAAAAAGGTGATATTCTGGCCGTCTTGGTGAAGAAAAATACGACACAGTCTGGTTCCTGAAGCCCTGAAGCCCTCTTTTATCTGTCATACCCACAGCTGTGTCAACACGGGAGTATCGGAATGAAACGGGCGTAAAAACGTTGGGAGAGACATGAGGTTTCAAGAGTGCCCTGTGCGAAATCATAACACAATTTGCCCAGAGTTAGAAGGAGCACTTACACACATCCACCACACTGCTTGTCCCTCGCATATCTGTATCAGTGTAAGCAAGATTTTGCCCTCTGGCTGATGTCTGGCTGAGCAAAAAGTCTTTGCACATTCTGTGCCACTGAGTCTGATTTCAGGATTTCAGTTTTCAACTGCCAACGGCTTCTCTCTCCAACTTTCCTCCTTGTGTTTTTTTTTTTTTTTTCTCTCTCTCTGCCTATCTTTCCTTTTTTCCTACCTCTTTTTTTCTCTCTCGGAGAGGTTCAACTAGACATAACAGTGGTGAACTTCCTGTGAGAAGTGCGACTCCGGAACACTGGAGCTTTGACTGTTAGATTTCTCCCATTCTCTCCTAAGGGGGCGAGTGGCCTGCAAGTGCTGGAGGGGAGAACCTGGTCTAGGTAAACACAGCAGAGAGAACGACCTTTCCTCTCTGGCTTTCTAGTCAAAGCCTCGCTGTTGGAGTCTGAGAATGTTTTTGTAAGTCGTCTAATATACTGAGCTTACCTAAAGCAAAAGTCTTCTACCACAAACTGCATTCTCAAATGAAGATTAAAATCTACTTGCCTCTTTGCTATATATTTGACAGTAAAATAAGATTAGAATTGTCATGGCCTTCTTCACTGTTTGCCAGGCCTTTTGAAGCTTGTTATTATTTCTTCCTTTCTAGGAAAATGAACTCTAGAAGTACTCTATCATATTGGTCCCATTAGATTTGAGTAATATACTGAAATAAAGATCAGTGTTTTTTCATTACTGAACTAAAACAAAATAATATTCCATGGTGTGGCTTGCTACAGTATAATAGCTCTCATTTGGGCGATTCAAAGCTAGGACATTAAAAACTGAATTAAATAGCTAAATATCATTTGCAAAATTTAATTTACTTGTCTTTAAAAGAGATGACTGAAGATGACCAAACTGAGAGTGTTTGTGAGAGATAAGCTTGCAGTGTGTTGTCCAAATAATGCACACACACACATTGGCTCCGTCCTGAGGGCCTAATCTGCGGCCGTTGCGTTACATGAGAGATGCAGATGCTCCTCCTGCTAGATGAGCAGTGCTGTGATTGGATCGGACTTCCTCTCCTCCTCAGCATCCGGCAACGGAAAGCTGATGAGCCTCCCCCATCCTGACAGCCTGTCTGCGGCCGTGAACGAGTGCGCCGTCGCTGCACCTCCAGAGAAAGGAGACGGAGAGGGAGGAGGAGGGAAGTGCTGCTCTGGTTTACAGTATTAGGCATTTGGAAGGGCCCCTCGTCTCCCCTCCGCTCCTTAAGCTCTCTTTAAGCTGGCTGTGTTTGAGTTGGATTAATGCACAGCTAGCGCACTACTTGCTGGGAGCATCTCTTGGGCATGTGGAGGTAGAGGGAGTGTCATGAGGATGGTGGAAGCCGGCGGCATACGGCTGGGGGATCCCTGAATAAATATGCCAGTGGGTCCCCAAAATCCTCAGCTTTACAAAAGTAACAGAAACTTAACATTTACAATAAGAAAATTACTAAGGACATTTAAATTTTTTTCTTTTTTATTCAAATCACAGACACATTGCCTGTTGTTTTTCACCCTATACCTGTACATAGCATAATTGCTCATTTGCATACAAGCATTTTTCAACCACTTATCATTTTTGTTGCTCTTAAGTTTTGTCTAATCGAAAATGATTGACTTCTGCCACTTTTGTCGCTTTAGTAGCTCTCAATGTGAGCCTAAAGTAAGGCAAATGTGGCAGCCAGGATGCCTTTGGATGCTCCATCACATCGTCCTTCACTGGAGGAAGGAATGGGGGAGGAAAGGAGAAGAGGGGGAGGGGAGGGGGTGGAGGTGCAGTCTCCCCAGCCTGTCGTGGGTGGAAAGATGGATGAAAGTGCGGTAAAAGGTTAGCCTTGGAGGCCCCAAGCATGGCTGGGAGGTGCCCTGAAACATTCATGGTGCTGTCAGCTGAGTTTTAGCCTCCATCTGGGTCACTTCCTGAGGTGAGGTGACCCAATGGTCATTCCCTGTCCACTTCACAACAAGACATTCCCCGTTCACTTCACAAAAAGAGAAAGAAGACAATTATTTGAAAAAAAATGACACAGTTGGTCAAAACCAGTTGTGATCGTGTGAACATCTTGGGAGTGGGATATCTTGATTTCCCAGAACCACAGACTGGCAGTAGTGGAGTTTGCTGGATCTTTCCAGCACTGTTCCGTGAGCTCCCTTGAGGTTTGGAGGGGCGGTCGTGGAGTGGCGAGTGGTGTGGGAGGACGGGGGCAGACGGAGAGAGAGAGCATGCGGAGGACGTTCCATTCCTCCAGGGTGCCTCCATCTGCTCTGTCCCCGTTTCCCAGTGCCAACGCAGGATTCCCTCCTGGAGAAGCATCAGCATCAGCTGCTCCCTGATGTTCTGCCCGGCAACACGCTCCCTTTTAGCCCTCACAACATACCCCCAGAGCATCTCTCTCTCTCTCTCTCTCTCTCTCTCTCTCTCTCTCTCTCTCTCTCTCCCTCTTATCCTTCCATCTCTCTTGATGTAGCCATAACAGTGCACCTATATTGGGACTTGAAAACGTTTGTGTCATAAGCGGTTTCTTACTCCATCTTTGTGACTGACATGTACTGTACATTAAATGATGAATTATTAGATTAGTTATTCATTATTTTCATTTCATGAGATAAAAAAACAGATATGCTTGATTTATGGCATTTTACTATTATAGATTTGTTTTTGATTAGGTGAAATCTAATTCATTGAATTAAATTTGGATTATTCATTCATGGTTTTGTTTTCTCCTCTTTTGCCAAAATGGATTAATTTCCAGGACATAAAATATGCGTCTTGTTATTACTTTTAATATCCTTCCAAATATCTCATCAACATGTCTTTAAAAAGAAATAGTCCAATAAAAAAGTTCAGGTCACTGCATATTCATTTGTGCGGCCTCTTCCCCGTCTTCCTGTTTGCAGCGTCTAAGGCGGTCACTGCCTCCTGGCCTGCTGCGGAGGATCTCCTCCACCTGGACCACCACCACCTCCGCCACAGGCCTGCCCACCATCGAGCCCGGCCCTGTGCGCCGCGACCGCAGCGCCAGCATCAAGCCCGTCCAAGATGGCCCCACCAGCAGGTAAAACCAGAGCCCTTTATGTTTGTACATGAGAAGAGCAGGTCCTGTGTAAATGAATGAGGTGATCACTTTAGGTTCTATTGAGTTAAAATGTGTATAGTGTTGTGTCCTTGTTTAAATCTGAATTTGGTTAGTCAAATAAAGCTTTAAAAGACATTATTCTGAACATGACTTTTCTCACTGTGTCTGGCTTAAAGAAAAGTCTAAGCATCAATCACGCCTCTTCGAACAACACATTTGGCTACGTTCAGTATGAAACAGGGATTCCAGTTTCTCAATTCCGCCATATTTGCATTACAATATATTCCCATACATTTCAGTCTAGCAATTCAGTAAGTGATGTGTCTTCTCCTATAATAATAAGTTTCTGGTAAAACTCAACCTTCCACACAGCCAAATTCAGCCTCCCACAAGTCTCTTATCTCCTGTCTGATTTTTGTCTTAACTCTAAATAAACTGACCAATTAAATGAGGCAAAAGAGATGTGGGTGGGTAAGAGTAATAGTATTTTTATGCTGAGTGCAGATACTGTTACACATGAAAGTTCCCAAAAATTCAGAGAAACATGTAGGTGGACCATTGAAAGATGGTGTAAGAAAGCAGAACGATTGAGCAGTTCAAAATCATTGGAATGAATGAATGGAAAAAGTGGGGGGAAAAAAACACAGACTTGAAAGTGATAGCAGCCATTGATGAAGTCACAGCGAGAGGAAAAACGCTCATGCGTCCTCTTATTACTTATTTTTCTGAGTGTGAAATCTGCCTTTCGTGTACATAAAATTAAAAGCCTTCGATGGGATTTAGGGGGGAATGAAGAAACCAGATGCGTGGATAGGCG
>JAODXP020000026.1:16483301-16550801 GCA_027497455.2 Sardinella longiceps | reverse complement strand
GTTCACTCGCTCACTCACTCACTCACTCACTTACTCACACAGACAGACAGACTCACACACTTCCATTCAAACCTTCATGTGTAGGCTTGTACATCAGTGTCCCAGATCCACCCAGTACAGTAAGGAAAACATATTGACACATTAAGAACCAGACAGTAGCTGTATTTCAATGTCTCCCTACGCCCTGATCCCTCAGAGACTTCATGAGCATGAATCAGCCAATCAGGAAGTCATTTTGGGCCTGTTGAGTGTCTGAGGGTCCATAGGTAAGGGCTTAGGGCTTAGGGTCCGGGGAAGCATTTGGATTCAATCATATTCTTATACATGTCTTATTACCCCATCCAAGTGAACTAAACAGTATCGCTGTTCAATGGCAGATGCAAATGAGGTCATCAAATCATCATCAGCTGGTTGGTGTCTTTGATGTTTTGTTTGTTTGTTTGTGCGGAGCGGCTGATTCAGAGACGCCAAGAGTCGAGTCAAACGTGTCAATTAGCAAATTAATGACACGCACCGCGTCGAGATTAAGAATAGTGTTCCACATCCCCGCATCGCAATTATCTCTCTGCGAGAGGTGCTGTGCCGAAGATAAACACGCCACCGTCTTCTCCTCCAGTTGTTTTGGAGTGCAAATTAGACTGCCGCAGAGGAAGCATTGAGCCACGAGTAGATCAAAATACTTTGAGTCCATACTGGACATGCTGGAGTTCACTGTTAATTTTACCAGGCCATACAATTTTCTGTTTGTAAACTATTTTTGTGTCTATGTGACCTTTTTTACCTCTCATAACAGATCTGAAATCAGTTTGGGGTGGACTCTTTGTGGTGAGAGAGGCTCTCTCTCTGACTTTAGTGTGTGTCGTTTACCATGCTTTCAAAAAGTGTTCTCTGGCCCTGCGTTTATTAAGCCATTAAAATTGTTTATTTTATTTTTCCCCTCATCAATCAACACTTAATGTAATACACTATAATGACAACAAGTTGAACAAAAAGAAATGAAAAGAAATGAAAAATTACATTTACATAAACATTCAGATCCTTTAAGTGGCCAGTTGAAGTACCTTTGGCCAAGTCTGAAATCCTGAATACTGTGGATCAAAAAGAGAGAGAGAGAGAGAGAGAGAGAGAGAGAGAGAGAGAGAGAGAGAGAGAGAGAGAGTGCACATTTCATGTGTGTGTGTTCTTACAGAGGCCGTGCTGTCTGATCCATTGTGGAGGGGTTAGAAGTGAATCAGGGTCTCCATCTTTCTTTCTCTAGACAGTTTGTCTCTTTGCTGATCTATTTATCTGCCTTTTCTCAGTGATCCTCAGTACTGACTCGAGTGCAGCTCACTAATCATGAATGACTAACCTTTCATTAGACAGGAGGCTGACATTTGAAGGGGTTGGGAGCATCGTTGCTCAGTAAATACACCTTCAAAATGCACTCATCTCCAAAAACAGTCCATTGCTACATGTGAAGCAGAAATGGCAGGCAAGATATTTACCTCCTGAACATTATCAGTGTGGCTTGAAGCTGCTGTGCTTTGGTGAGGACTTTCCTCTTCTCTCCTCTTTTCTGAGGGCTCTGTCTCTCTCTCTCTCTCTCTCTCGCTCGCTCTCTCTCTCTCTCTCTCTCTCTCTCTCTCTCTCTCTCTGAGCCTCCACGTGCAGCGCTCGGGTGATGGGCAGGGGTCGCCTTGCCCTTGGCCGTAATGAACACTCAGGCAGAGGGAAGAGAAGGGTTTGATTGGGTCCCGTCCGCCTAGCTGATTCACACTAAAGAGAACTGAACGAGATTGACACCGTCGCCAACGCAGAGCCAGAGTGACGATGGACGGACGGACGGACAGATAGACACTCGCTGTGGGCCTGTAACAAAAGAAAAAAAAAAGAAGAAAAAAAGGGAGAGAGTATCATCAGGCGTTAGTCACTCCCAAGGGCTGGCAGGGTGTCATCAGTACACAGCAGTAGAGCAGCGCTGACTAAAAATATAATAAATAAAAAATAATAAAATAAATAATAAAAATACAATTAATAACCCTTTTAGACACTACAGACACTATTCCATTATACAAGTATACACCTACAGAACAATGTCTATCTCTTTCTTTGATTCCATACTGGAAAAATACAGAAATTCATTGAATTCACTTGAAATTATATAGATTACCATGCATTCACCCCGATCTACTGATTCCTGATTGCAGTTTTTCACAAATGTTAAAACACTTAATCCCTTTTTCTGAACCAAATTTTCAAATGATTGAACACAGTTATCACACTGCAACTCAAAATTCTTCACACTCGTTTTTGAATTATGAAACACGATTCAGAGTGCATAGGGATCCCATCAACATACAGGAGCACTGGAGGTGATGGAATGGAAGAGCAACGGCAAACATGGTCATAATTTCAGACGTAGTTTAATTAAAATATTTGAAGGTGATTATTCAGTTGTGATTTGTAATTGCAGTTTGTGTGTGAAAAAGGTGAAAGAAATGTGTTCAAGAAATGTGTTTTAGCAATTGTGAAAAAATAATTTTGTTGTATTTTGTGTAGCTGTGGGAGACCCTTCAGTAAACTGACCCATGGGGAAGGCTCTATTGACCGAGGGGACAGAGTACCACAGACAGGTAGGATACTGCTCTATCCATTATCCAGCTCTATCCATTATCCAGTAGACTGGCTACCATGGAGGAGTTTGGAATGGCCGCAGTCATTTACTGTAGCGTAACGCTAGGTAATCCACTGCGCTGATATTTTCTCTCGTTTACGCTGAAGATGACCCAGTGCTGGCTTCGTCGGATTACGACAGCACCTACGAGACCAACCACAGTGACAGCAGTGATTTTGCACAAAACGAGGAGGATGGAGAAGGGCACCGAAAGGCGCCCGAGGCCCAGGCGGGGTGCAGAATGTACCCGTCCGAGAGCTTGGTTCTCCACCCCCTGCTTTCTCCAGAGGTTGGTCAATTTCCTGGTACTTAGTGTCTCAATAATGTAAGAGTCCTGCAGCGTTTATATATATATATATATATATGTGTGTGTGTGTGTGTGTGTGTGTGTGTGTGTGTGTGTGTGTGTGTGTGTGTGTGTGTGTGTGTGTGTGTGTGTGTGTGTGGTGAGTGTGAGTGTGTGTGTGTGTGTGTGTGTGTGTGTGTGTGTGTGTGTGTGTGTGTGTTCCACTTACTGGCTCTTCTTGTCTCTGTGTGGTAAGGATAAGGCTATTCTGGCCCCGGAGCCGTTGGTCATGGAAGGTCTAGAACCGCTGATGAATCAGATCAACAACTGGAACTTCCCCATCTTTAACCTGGTGGAGAAGACCGAAGGCAAGTGTGGTCGAATCCTCAGTCAGGTAAGACTTAGAAAAAGTGGGCCTTTTGCTTTTGGGAAGCAAGTGAAATGGTCGCTTTTTGAAGCTGTACTGCCACCTGCTGGTGAACGTTGATCATAGCATGTTTACCTCAAACACACACACACACATGGGCAACATTGCTGAAAGGAACCCTGTTTGCATCTGTTTACCCGAAACATGAATTATATATATATGTGCGTGTGGAAATATATTATATCTATATTTATGATACCAGTGTAAATATGACTGAAATGTTAATTTAGATTTGGTGTGTGCCTTAGGTCACTTACAGGCTCTTTGAAGACACAGGACTCTTTGAGATGTTCAAGATTCCTGTCAGGGAGTTCATGAATTATTTTCATGCTTTGGAGAACGGATACAGAGACATCCCATGTAAGTTTGAATCATGAGACAGTTGGAATTTACTTTCATGTACTTGTAAGTAATGATATGTGAAAAAAATTTAAATGTCAAGAAAACAATAAATCATTTACCTGTAGCAATTTCATTTCAAGTATTTACCAAGTTGATATTTCCAGTTCACATTGATCTCATTTTTAAGTGATAGACTTGAGCTATGCATGTTACATACCGGAATATAATAAAAGCTATAGTATTAATTTCAGAGGAATGTAAAGTGTTGGAAGTCAATGCATGTGTGGTGGAACTAGCATTAACTATAACCAAGCACAAGGGGGATCTATTGCTCTTCATCACACTCATTCAACTCCATTGCTGCCGTCATGCTACTTTATCAGAGCAATGCTGCCCTCTAACTTTGTATTATGGTGTTGCACCCTCTGTTGCCTTCAGATCATAACAGAATCCATGCCACCGATGTGCTGCATGCAGTCTGGTACCTCACCACACAACCTGTGCCTGGCCTACCCTATCTGGCCAATCAGGAAAGCTCAGTCAGTGATGGTGAGTCAATGCTGATCGTGGCCAAGCGGGATGTTGGTATTTGTAAGTTTTTAATAGTTGCTTTCCAGGTCATGAATAGATGTGAATACACATGTCTCTAAATATTAGTTTTTTTTCCAACTGTTTTGCTCACACGAAATGCCCCACATCTCCTGCAAAATGAAACACTGCAACAAACTGGGAGCTGTGTTTCACATCATAGGCGTAGACATTTATCATTACATTTATCTTGTACACACTGTGACCTAAACTTAAAGCACTTCTGACTTTAATTGATTTGGATCCTCTGAAGGTAGAAGCTGAAAGAGCATTCAGTTGGGGAAAAAAGTGTAATATGACTATGAATATTTACATAAAATATGTCACATTGAAGTACATATCACAAGTGACTACTGAACTGACTACCTTAGTAAATGCTCATAAGAGGACAACATTCTTTGCTTATGTTCTCATCATTGACTCTTTCATCGCAGACGGTGGCGTTAGCCCTAGTTGCCTGGGTTTCCTCATGTCCAATACGTACTCCGTGGTGGAGCAGAGCTACGGCTGCCTCTCGGGTCTCATCCCAGCCCTGGAGCTCATGGCGCTCTACGTAGCAGCCGCCATGCATGACTACGACCACCCCGGCAGGACCAATGCCTTCCTCGTGGCCACCAGCGCTCCACAGGTATGGTACACCTCCACACCTTAGTTAGTTAATTGTAATTTGGAAGTTATTACTGGTAATGTGATGAATGTTTTCATTTGATTCAGTGAGTTTATTTCTAGGGATATTTTCTTCAAGCACTAAGAGATGTATAGATTTCTTGTTCCTCTTTTCATATCTTGCACTTTTTATCTACTCCTTGTGCAGTTACTTATTTATTTTTCTCTTTTTCTTTATTGGTGTTTATTTTTGCTAACAATGCTATATTTCCTTTCTCTGTGTTTCTTTCACCCCTTGTTCTTTCCTCCTCCACTGCATGTTTGTTTCCTTGTTCTTTCACTTCTATTTGTTTATTCTGTTATCTTTACCCCAACCGTTTGCTCATTCTCAAACTTCCATTTGTTCTCTCTTTGGAACCGTTTGTTTTTCTTTTTGCCGTATGTAATTTGTTCTTCCCTCACTCTCTGTTTGATGTCTTCCGCAGGCAGTGCTGTACAATGACCGCTCTGTTCTGGAGAACCATCACGCCGCGGCCGCATGGAACCTCTTTATGTCACGGCCCGAGTACAACTTCCTGGCTAACCTACAGCATGTGGAGTTCAAGCGCTTTCGCTTCCTGGTCATTGAAGCCATCCTTGCCACAGACCTGAAAAAGCACTTTGACTTCCTAGCCGAATTCAATGCCAAGGTAACAAAGGGCAATATTGTATGTGCAACTTAAAGCAAAACACTTGAGTCTATAGTTGAATCTCAACATCCCACTAAGCCCTGAACCCTCAAAGACTTAATTAGAATGAGGCCAGTTCTTGCCAGTTTAGTCTCTGAGGGTTTAGGACTTAGGGTTTAGGGTGGACAATGGACATTGGGATTCAGCCAATCTGTATTAAAGGTTATGGTGAGAGTATTTCTCCAGAGATCTTTTCTCTTTGGTGAAGCAGTGAATTTCTAATTCAAAATGGACTGAGCTGCCTAAATATTTTATGAGCAATCGGACAGCAAAAAAACTAATATTGAATAAGAATATATATATCCTTATGTTTATTTTGAGTGATTAGAAATGTCTGTCTCCAACATTCCAGTCAGGGAAAGATAGAGTATGGGAAATACATTGGATGGAAGAAATTACACACAACTTAAAGGAGAGTACCGGAGTGAATTCAAGCATAGCCCTGTTGAAAGAGCTTGCTAAATGCGCTAGTTAGCGAGTGGAACAAAATAATTTGGTACAGCACAAACCGAACGTGAACGCAGAAGCGAACAGGCACTTTACACTGAATCTATGGGACCTGACTGTTGGAAACCGAAAGTAAGATCTGAGGTTACATTGACTCAATGTAAAGTGTTTCGCGTCCGCGTTAGGTCTGTGCTGTTCAAAAATCTTTCATTTCATGCGAAATATATTGCTGTTAGAAGACTCGTGCAGCAGGACTATGCTTAAACTTACTCCGGTATTGTTGCTTTAAGGCTTCAGAGAGAGAAGCTACTTAAAAGATGGACACCTGTATTGCTTGTGATGTTTTGAGGTTTAGAGCATCCCCCCTCCCTCTCCCTCTTCCGTTTTTTCTTTCTTTTTTTTTTACTTTTGCCCTTTGTGTTTGTCTATTGTCTTATGGTGTATGATAGCTGATTGTTGAAAAAAGAAAAAAAAGAAATGTATTTCTCTCCTGCTGCACTTCTCACTCTCTCAGGTTGGTGATGATGGGTGTTCGGGGATCGACTGGTCCAATGAGAACGACCGGCTCCTGGTGTGCCAGATGTGCATCAAGCTGGCCGACATCAACGGGCCGCTTAAGTGCAAAGACCTGCACCTTCAGTGGACCGAGGGCATCGTCAACGAATTCTACGAGCAGGTCCGTGCCGCGCTCCCACACGTGCCGTCCCCCTGTGACTAACTGCTGTTTAAGTTTAATATGGTGTCATTATTTTTCACATTCAATGGCAGGCAGCACTTGTAAGCATCTGAGAAGGAACCATGGTGACGCGATGCAGTTGCCGAGCAACAGTTACTTTGCCCCAGTACCATTTCTTTGAATCGGTCGATTGCGAGCAGACTAAGAACATAGCAACCTTGTCAAGATGTATTAACCATATGTTACTTCTGAAATGCTAACCATGGTCGCAGTCATAGTTGAAGTGTAAAGAGTAAAGATAAACAGCAAAGAGCCAAAGGGCAGGGCATTGTATTGCTCTAGTAAATGCAGCTATTGAATTTTTGCAATGGTAAACTGCAGTAAGTACAGAAGTAAAATAAGTAAAGTAAGTACACTCAACATCCACACAGGAAACGATTCTCTAAATCCTGTACAAACATAGTACCCTAAATAAAATAGTAAAGCAAAGTAGTCACAGAAAAAAAGTATGTGTTTGTTTTTTAGCGCCATGCAGCGGGGGAAGGTCAGCTGCTAAGTTTTGAAGTCATGTTTATTTTGCACTAACAATGGCTTAAGGCTGGACCACAATGAGATGCATGGAAGAAGAAAAAAAAAAATAGCAGCTCGCCTCGTCCTTGGAGAGCAGTGCTACTGTGAACTGTGAAAAAAAAAAACATGAAGCGGTGACCCAGTTGTGTCAGGCCGCAGCAGACTAGCAAGCCCTATAGATGCAGATCACATGACTGTCAGGCTCCCTTTCAAAAGCCATTCAAAGGAGAAGGAAAATCATCCTGTTCAAGAGGCAGACTCCTTTTTTTCCCCCTCCCCTCTCATCTCTCTTTTCCCCTCTTTTTCTCTAGCCTCTCTTTTTTTCCCCATAATGATTTGTTCAGACTGGCACTTGAGAGTCTCACCTGCCCGCACAGAGCGCACACATATGTTATTGGCTACACATGACGGATAGCGCCTGGTTGCCATAGCAACTGGAGACCTTGTCAGCTGTGGTCTACTTACAGCATCATGAAGCATTTGTGCTCCTTTAAATCTGTAACACCGTGGACCAGTTGCCCCCCCCCCCTTGATGAGACAGATTGCATTTGATCAACACGGCCTTTCTTGAGGAAGAAAAAGCAATTCGATTCATTATCTTCAACTGGATGCCTTTAAAGTACAAAACAGTATCAATTCATTGTGGACTTTTCACCCCACTAGTCTTAAGCTGACAGGAAGGACATGATGTTATGCTCTGTTCCATGTTATTCTTTTTTATTCAAAGCAAAGTCTTTCATCTTAGCACTCGGTAATCGGCTTCGCTTTTTTTCCCTCCTCGTCGTGCCAGAGAATTCCAACACTGAAGTCTCTGAAACCTTTTTTTCTTGTGCAGCGAGCCTCTTTGATAGCATTGCATACACCTCTTAAAAATACATCTGAGTGTGTGCAGGACCATCTATAATTGATGTTTGTGTGTGTGTGTGTGTGTGTGTGTGTGTGTGTGTCTGTGTGTGTGTATGTATGTGTGTGTGTGTGTGTGTGTGTGTGTGTGTGTGTGTGCATGTCACTGACGTTCTATCATTATGTCCAATGGCATTGCAGGGAGACGAGGAATCCAGCCTGGGCCTTCCCATCAGCCCCTTCATGGACCGCTCGGCGCCGCAGCTGGCGAAGCTCCAGGAGTCCTTCATCACGCACATCGTGGGCCCGCTGTGCCGCTCCTACGACTCGGCCGCCCTCATGCCCGGCCGCTGGGTGCAGCCTCAGGAGGGCGTTGGCGGCGAAGAGGGTGGAGAGAAAAGGGAAGGAGAGGAAGAGGAAGAGGAAGAGGAGGGGCTGGATGGAGAGGAGACAGACGAAGATGAAGAGGACACGGCGGAGGAGGATGCATCCACCAGTTCTGAGCAGTCTCGTAAGAACTTGTTTCTCCTCCTTGTTGTCTGTAGTTTGACAGGTGTCTGGTAGCAGGAGTGGTCTTAGTATACAGTCTTACTGTAATGGAGTCAATGCAGTTTAATGTGTCAAACTGAAATGCTTATGAAACAGAGAATACATGAGAATGTGTCTGTGGTGTTTGCCATATATGGTCATATATCTCATTCCATATGCACATTCTTTTAGCTACTTTGAGTTATTTTTTTCATTGTGAGTTCTATCAGTTCAGGGTTGGGTTGAAATTGATCATTCGGATTTAACTTATTCCGTGCTCCTTCCTGGTTCTTTGACAGAGAAACGAGGGCCAAAGAAGCGGCGGAAGGTTTTCTGCCAGATCACGCAGCACCTGTTGGAGAACCACGAGATGTGGAAGAAGGTGATCGCCGAGGACAGCCAGAGCCACGCCGAAGCGGAGGCCAAGGGCAACGAGCCCAGCCTCTCCACTCACGAGGAAGAGGAGGAGCCTGGCAGCAGGGAGGAGGACGTTGTGGAACAGCCGGGGGAGGAAGAGGAGGGGGAAGGGGAGGGGACGGAAGGGGAGGAGGCGGAGTCTCTGGAGGATGAGACGCCTGCGTCGCCTGAGCCGGCGGAAGACCAGGCGGAGGAGAAAGAGGAGGAGGAAGAAAAAGAGGAGGAAGAAACGAACCCCGAGTGACGAAGGGACTTTATAGGGGTTACAGACAAAAGAGAGAGAGTGGAAGATAGAGAGAGAGAGAGAGAGAGGGAGTGAGGAAACATAAAACTGTCAGAGGAACACTTTTGAATTTCCCAAACCAAGAGTCCTGACATAAGGTTGCCAGCACATTACTTAGACACAACACTGTAGACACTTGGTGGGGGGTTTGGGGGGGAGGGGGGTCTGTGCCTAAAGCGGATACGGTCTGGGAGAGACAGGCACGAGTGCTTTCAGCAGTGTGTGTGTGTGTGTGTGTATGAGAGAGAGAGAGAGAGAGAGAGAGAGAGAGAGAAAGAGAGAGCGATAGCAGTGTGTGAGCATGTGGCTGAAGACGATGAGTGTAATGTGAGAAAAAGCGCTAAAGTGTACAGTGTTTCCAGTGGTCAAGAGGGTCGGACTAGACCGTGTCCGTGCCACACCTGTTGAGAAAGTGAAGAGCTCTAGAAGTAAGGGAACTTTTTTTTTTTCTTTTCTAATGAAAACGTTTCATTTGGTTTAGGTCAGGCTCTGTGTGTCTCTGTAGCCTTTTATCAGAACAGGTTGAGTCCCAGACCTCCAAGACATGAGGTCTGCCCGGTGCATGTGCAGGGTCTTATTGGCTAGCCTAGATTTGAAAGTTGAGGAAGTAAATGCATGGATGAATTTCTTTCCGTGTGTGTGTGGTGTGTGTGTGTGTGTGTGTGTGTGTGTGTGTGTGTGTGTGTGTGTGTGTGTGGTAAGATCTCCATTGCCATTGGAGTTGTGTCTATTGAGAGGGGTGACCTTCAACTGTGGTGTCAGCCAGTGTTTGTACTACACATCCTCAAGAGTGCACACTCCATACACTTGCATTCCAACATAGGAGAGGAGTTATAAGAGAAATTATAATAGCCTACAGCTCTGGAAAATAGCTTTTCCAGCTTCACAAGAGAGACACTTGTGCGTGCGTGCACACACACACACACACACACACACACACACACACACACACACACACACACACTCACACACACTTGCATGACTTTTATATTATTATTCTGCATCAAACCCCCCCCCCCCCCTGCTGCTTTTCTCTCTGGAAGACCTAGTCACTCAGTGCCATGGCTTCACAATGCCCCAGCTTCATACACTACATCTATGTGGGCCGTCAACCAAAGTCATCTTTTGTAACGACTTTGCTAATGCTTTGTATCTACCACAAAGAGAATCTTAGAGAGACTTACTCTAGCTCACTTTATTGTTGTGTGTGTGTGTGTGTGTGTGTGTGTGTGTGTGTGTGTGTGTGTGTGTGTGTGTGTGTGTGTGTGTGTGTGTGTGTGTGTATTGATCTGTGTAGACACAGGAAACAATAGGTACCTTTCATTTTGCCATTCTTTTCCTAAACTGATTGTCCTCCTTCAGTGTGCTCCTGATTCTGTGAAAGTGGACAGACAGGATCCAAATAGACCTTTTAAAGCCTATCTTTGTGTGTGGTTTTTTTTTTGCATACAGTATGTGGCTTGGTGCTGTCTTTGTTGCTCCCAGTAGTTTTATGGTGAGACCAATTTAGGACCTATGCTAAATATATTACAATGGATATTGGACCCAATCTAGTATCTCCCCCCCCAGTGTCAAGAATGCTTATAACAGCAAGCTGTGTCATGTCTAGAATGCTAGTTCTGCACTAGCAATTGCACATACAGTAGCTTACCCCCCCCCCCCCCCACCGCCCACACACACACACAGACACACACACCTCCTCCAAAATGGTCATTCATTTGAAAATTGTGACATGCTTTCCTACCCTCAGGTAAGCCAACTTGGGCTAAATCACATGTAGGTCATCACAAATTCAGCTTTCACACACGCGCACACACACACACACACACACACACTAATACAGTGTGCAAGCTATGTCGCCACAGTGACGCTTTTAAACCTGCTGTTGCTGGGTTAGCGGTGACTGGTTTAAGACCTTCAGTTTCAAAATAAAGCCTCGAAAACCATTGTCTGAAAGTATTTAAAATTCTAAGGAAAGCTACATGAAGTTGTGCCTAGCCATGGCCTTGAAAAGCTGTAAGCCCATACAACCCCCCCACCCCCCAACACACACACACCCAAACAGAGAAAAATTCCACTATTCCAGCTCTTGCCTTTATCCATAAGCCATGAGAGTCATGCAGAAGGAGAGCAGTGCACACATTCCTATAAGCCACTCTGGTGCTCAGCAGCCCGAGGGGAAGCTCCCATGACACAGCTGATGATATTGAGTGCCTGGACTGCGCCGAGTCGTGCCATGCAGCACCGCCGCATCGGCTGCCTGTCCGTCCGTCCGTCCTTCTGCATGAGTGGACCTGCGGCGGCGGCAGCCGTAGCGCCGATGATTGCTTGGGAAACGCCTGACGATTCTAAGAGCAGCCGCAGCCTCTTACCCAGGCACCCCCTCTCCTTTGATGTATTAAAAAGCGGCAGATTGGACACGATGGAGCGAGAGGTGCAGGTGGGGAGGTGGTGGTAGTCAGATGAAACCTCCGGCCTCCGTCATGCCGGTCCACTCCACCGCTGTTGGGTCGGGCCTTCACCACAACACATCACTTTGATGGGGCGAGCCAATTAAAACGCGGGGTCAGGAGGCTGCTACTGCAGCAGCATACTCCGGCTCTGATATCTGTCCTCTTTGAAATTGGAAAAAGCTCTTGGCTAATATCATTAGTACAGAACAGAAACCAGGAAAGCCAGGGAAAACCGTTAAAGCAATATACGCTGTATGTATCCTGTCCTATCCTGTTCATTAGTTTGCACTTTCAAGGGATTTTCAAAGTATAAAGATACATTCTTTTGGAATGGATTTTAAACCTTTTGTTTGTGAACTAAAAGAAGCGCAATCTAGTGTCTGTGTGTGTGCCAAATATTGCTTCAGTGGAGATTTTTAAATCCACCCAAAGTATGTGTTGTCCGTCTCTCTTACTCTTCATCAATTTCAATCTCACTCCTGCTTGCCAAGCCTATGTGTGTAATTCCATGATTGGCTGTACTAAGGTATTTAGCATGGGCATGCAAAGAGAGTGAGGTGACACCCCGCCCCTCCCAAACCAAAAAAAGGAGACAGGAGATGATGCAGGAGAAAGCATTGATGTACCTTTTATTAAGCATTTAAAGTATTCAGCCACTTCCTGTTATAGCTCCCCCAAAGACATTTCTGGGTCATTTCGCCCTTAGCTTAGCGATCTTCCTTAGCAAATCAAACCGCAGTATCTGTCTCCACACCTCTTGTCCCTCGTAGTGTCATTCATGAGCCCCATGTTGTGTGACGTGCATGATGTAAACAGAACCAGACGCTCTGTAATCTGATCCATGGAAACGCTTTGTTCCTTTGATAACAGAGAAGAGCAGAGCCATGCTGCTCATAACGACTGCTGTCAGATAACCAGTATGAAGCCACCGCTCAATTCTTTCTTTCAATACTTTTTCAAAAGATGAAGCATCCTGCTTACTGGCTTTTTTTTTTTGCAGTGCCATATTTTTGGAGCAGTCTTCAGCTGGTAGGCCCAAACGAAACATAATGTACTTGTGCTAAAGCACAAGAGGATGAGTAACTGTACAAGAGCGATGAAAAATCATGTCCGTAAAGGTCAGTGGGTTGTGGTGTTCAGTGAGTTGTCACATTTCATATCTGTGTGTTCTATCTCAGGCAACCATTGATACATGTGCAAACATCACAGAAGATGAAAGAAGGCCGTGTTTGTTTTTGTTTTGTTTCACTTCCTTCTTGTCTTATCCTTCAGAGAACAGTGCAGGCAGGAACAAAGAAATATATATGTGCTGTAACATTTGGAAGAGAATTATTAAAAAAAAACATGGACATAGTGTCTACATGGAAGACCCATTAGGCATTTAGGTTACTGTACATCTGAGCACTAAATGGTTGTTGACCTAGTGTTATTTGAACCTAGTGGGCTCTCTCCTCTTCTAAAGTGCAAAGTCTCACACAGTATATACGACTCCTCCGGCCACCCGGAAGGCTACTCAGTATCACCTCCGCTTGTGAAACTGGACGTTAGTGACTCTGGAATGGCCAAGCAAGGGGCAAGTCTTTGATGCACTCGTCACAGAAACGCGCTGCTCTCGTTGCACCCTTCTTTTCCATCCACCGAGCCTCCACACTTTGCACCCCCCCCCCCATCATCAAAGACAACAAGGCTCGAGGCATTAGGTTGCTTCCAGAGGCGTCTCACCCCCCCACCACCACCCCACCCTCCTCTGGATGACTCCCGACCAACCAGAACCCTATCCTTCAAAGAGACTTATATGGAAAAAAAAAAAAAACGAAAAAAAAAAACTGTGGATCTACCCAGGGATTAACACTTTGAACTGCTTGATTAGCGATATGCGTGTTTTATGTGATTCTTTTTCTTTTTTTCTTTTTTTTTTTTTTTTTTCTGAAAGCAGCATCTGTGCGAATATGCCGCAGTGTGACAAGACCATGCTTCAGCCCTCTTCAGAGTGCCTCAGAAAAAAAAATATATATCCGCCAAAACTCTTTGGCCTTGATCTTCATTTAATTTTTTTTTTTTTTTTTAAGTGTGTACTTTTGATTTGTGTTTGCTTCATAAAGGGATAAACAGGGGAGAAGGACGAGAAGGGAATTGTTTAGCTTTTGTAGTCCATGTGCAAACATTCACTCTGATTTTCCATTCTTGTCTACTCATGGGAGAGTGATATTGGTATGCCAGTTGAATGAATGGTGACATCTCTTATTGTCTGCTTTTGCGGGGATTCATTCGATATTGTCAATATTGACTACCTTTCACCCACAAGGGACTGTGACTTTTTTCTCTGAGGTATGAGATTGGTGTGTCTCTGAGTAGCCTGTATGGTCAGTGATGGTTCCCACTGACAGGACTATGAAAGCCAAGACATAGGAAACACACATTGTGAAAGCTAAATGGCTGACCAGAATTGTCTTTTTTTTAACAGGTTAGATGTTTTCATTAGTTGCCAGTTGCCAACTGTTCTTTTTTTTTCTTTCACAGTCTGCATTAATTAGTTTCTTTCTTTAAGTGACTCTGTTATCTAACTGCTACTCCAAGACATATTCTGCTGCCAAGTCTCATCCCGTTGAGACGCCAGTCAGTGTGAGAATCTTCTCCCATTACTTATGTGTCCGTCCGTCACTGCCAGTCAGCACTGCTCCTCCATCTTTTTTTGTCGAAAAAAAAAAAATGGTCTAAAATCACCATAATTATTAGCACTATTTTTTACCAAATCACATAAAATCAGGCCCTGGTGAGCTTTACACCTCTTTAAACAAGAGAATGGAGACTTGTATTTTTTTTTAATTCTATATAAATATATATTAAGTCGACACTTCACAGGCTAATCATTTTCTTCTGACTAGTACCTTGCACTTAACACATGTAGCAATACCTATAGTGAGGAAAAAAAAGTGTAAATCACCAGTATTCGTTGATAAGTAAAATATTCATTTTATTGATGGTTATTGTTCTATTTTGTACAAAATATATACTGTACAGATAAAAAATTTAAATGACAACAAAAGTCTTTTAGATAAACATTATTTATTTTTACTGTTTTGTAATTTAGACACTATACTGTAGCTCATTTATTGCCAGACTTACTGGAAGTGCCTCTTGGTATAATGTATTATACGGTAAATATGTATTGAGATTACTAGACCTTGTCACAAGCTGAACAATGTGGATGTTGTGATGTGAATACAGTTGAATAACATGAGTTATATGCTGTGGTATGTCAACGTTTCAGTGTTTTCCTTTTTCTCACAAACACACCACACATTTATACACTTTGCTTCAGTGAATAAATGCGAAGGCCAAACCAGCACAGTTTAAGTTAAACTGAATCACTGGGAGTGGTGAGTTTGGGAATGAATGCTATAATGGTATACAATGTGTGACATACTTCTGCTGATATTACAGGCAAACAGAATGATTGCACATGCTTGAATTGTTCATGCTTGAATTGTTTGATAAAAAACCCACCACAGACCCACAGCTGCATATAATAATGGTAGATGGCAAAAAAAAACAGGCTTCAAACTCTCAGTAATTGAGCATTTATTTGTACAATGTTCTCCTTTAAAGAAGCAGTAAACTAGCCTCGAAGTCTAGACACCCACCAAGCCTAGACTTGCGACCTAGAACCTAAAAACTGACTGGGCCAATCACATTGTGAGGAATTGGATTAATCTCCGCTCTGATTGGTGGTAGAACTACCCTGTTGTGTATACAGTCTACCCCCCACCCCACAAAAGATGAGTCCCCAGTCCCAATATCTTGATGTGGTTTGGCTTATGAGGCTCTCTCTCTTGACCTATTTTGACCTACGACCTTTCAGTCCATGGAATGAGGCCGTGTTTCGCGAACAAGTCGTTAGTGTAAAAACCATTGTGTCTATTAGTCAACATACCCCATTCATATCATGTCACAAGGTGGCACACTCACTTATAGGCATACGGTAAGTCTTGAAACAAAAAGAAATATTCCAGTTGAGTCACTCTTCCCTGCACTGGCAAGGAATGTGTGAAGCCATGAATTATAAGTAGGGTCTATTGATCAAGTCAATTTATGTACATCTAAATTGGGTCTGCATTTAAGGGCAAATTAATGACTGTGGATATGTTATCGCTGGTTCAGCTGCTGTGAGTATCTCTATGAAGACTGACAATATAAAATGCAGCATGTAAGGTACATGTCTTGTTCATTGTCATTATGGAATTTTACAAGAAACAAATTCTTGCTGAGACTTTTACAAGTGAAACTTTAAAATGTGCGCCATGACAGGGCAGACAGGACAGTTATGTAATTGGATTAAGCATAACTCCAGAGACAGGTTCCTTTGAATTTGTTAACAGAGGATTGCAGCTTACAAAGCGCAGCTTTGAGTAGTAATGTTTTCAGACAGTTTTTTCGGAAGACCAGCAGTTAAAGACTATGCAAAAACGTGCCTCTTTTTGAGATGTGTCTTCAGCGGTACATTAACAATTACATAATTTTACATAAAGTGCTGGTTCTGGAATCCGAATACTAGTCCAGACCAGATGCTAAATTGAATAGCATTACAGAGAACCATTTAATGGAGAGGATTTCACTTTTTTTTTTTGTTTCTCTATATCCAATTTACAAAATGCTGTGCACAAATCCGGAGAGGTTCACTGAAAGGAAGACAAAAACAAAGATGTCGTCATATGCACCATACAAGCATGGGAGAGGTCTATGTTGTCACTGTGACCTAACTATGAAGGTATGCAATGGACTGACTTGCACATTTACACACAGAATGACTGTAAAAGAGAACCCTGAGTACATCAACCCATAGACCCGTTGTTTAAAACTGCTAATGCTAGCGGTAGGTGTGAGATCATGCAACGCAGACCAACTTGAAACATCAGCCAACACTAACTGATGAGGGCATGAAAGTTTTGTTTTCATATGTCCGCATCTGTTAGCTGTATTCGGTCTATGGTGTAGTAGCCCATCAGATGCTGCCCTTCAGATTGCACTCGTCTCGAAGAACAGTGACATGGACTGATTCACTCCAGATTTTTCCTTTAATACTGTAAAAGAGTTTTGCACTATTTTACATGATGGATAGGCACATGACCCTGTTTGTTGGTTAATTAGGTAGCTCTTTAGCACTTTAATAGGTACTCCAGTATACTGAAAATATACAAAAAGTTGTGGGATACAAGGAATTTTTATTGTCACATGCATATGATTATTAACCTGACTCTACCAGATGGATTTGCTCCCGCAATTCCATTTGGGAACCATCCGTTAAAGGTATAATCCGGAGTGAATCAACACGTAGCCCTGCTGTTTTATACTGCTAAGCGCTACTGAAAGCCACCTCAATGATCAAATTTTGTGCATCGTAGACCGAGTTTGCGAAACGGCAGCTAACACTAACTGAATGAGGCATATCAAAAATGAAACCTAATCGATTTGCTTTCGTTTTGAAAGGCCCCATTCTGTTAACGTTAGCTGCCGTTTTGCTATCTCAGTCTGTCTTTCATGAAATCCAGTGATTTAGGTGGCTATCAATAGCGCTTGGCACCATAAAACAATAGGACTACGTATTGATTCACACCGGATTTTTCCTTTAAAGTAGTTTTGGCTCCTTAGTTTCGTTTCGTTAGTTTAGTTTTGGTTGATTGGATAAGGCATCTGTCTATCACCACCTATGTTGGTGATAGACGAGCCAAATCAACCAGTCAGATCAACGAAGCATATGACGTACTAACATACGTACATGTTCTTTAGACCCGCTTCTCGTTGCGTCACACCTCAACCTACCTCAAAGCCAACACTGATTGGACATTTGTTTGGTGAGCTGCTCCAAATTCTCTTCAACGGAAAGTAGCCAGACTGAGCTGCGAGTGAAAACCTGAAGCTCACAAGATCAGGATGGTCTCACGAGGCTATATGATTACTGATAAAAAATGCATTGAAATTTGTGTCAGCCTATTTGTGCAAGTACAGAAGTGCAGTAAGAAAGTGGCAAGATAGGAGGTTTGGCGGGGGCGGGGCACACCAACAAGGAGGAAAAACTCCCTTACCTAAGGAAGAAACCTGTGGCAGATCCACAGCTCAGGGGGCTAACCCAACTGCCAGGGTGGGGGAGAGGGAATGGTTGGAGAGAAGGGACAATGTTCTGTTGCTTGTGGGGAGTGGGCATGGTGTTTGTGTGGTGTTGAATGATAGCCTGATTGCCATCGACTTTCAAAGCTCTGCGAGACTTTTGTCTGTCTGACCAAGAGCCTATAGCGCTGTAATTTCCCCATTTTTGGGGAACTCAGAAATCCATTCAGATCAGCAGTTGGCCAGACCAGCGACAGCAACACAGAAGGTGTTACATCACTGGGAGGGCGTGCCAGGCTAGTTGAATGAGGGGAGAGGTATGATGATAGGGGTGGTGTAGTGTAGCCTGGCGATGCCATCCTACGTACCTCCGCTAAACATTTATCTCCGCATGTAGTCTGGAATAAACCCCCCTTTCAATCAGCACACAGTTTAGAGCGATGTCTCAAAATTTTGTAGTCATACAGGATAGGGACGCGTTTCTTATTCTCTCCCCCACTTTCGAATTACATTCACAAAATTGGTACATGACATTACCATCCATGATGTGAGGATTTATTGCCACTACGATGTCAAAATAGATCAGAACTTGCGATAATACTGTTAATACAGAAAAAGTTGTAGGCGTGAGAGCCAGGCGAGAGAATACGTCATATCCAAGCGGAAACCTATTTCAATTGCGTTGGGCCAGACTGTATGACATAGTCAACAGTCGCTTTCGCCCAGGCTAGGTGTAGTGGGCAGTATGCTGAAAGTATATTAGAGGTCTCTGGAGTGTGTGTGTGTGTGTGTGTGTGTGTGTGTGTGTGTGTGTGTATTTGGGAGGGGTGAGCATGTAATGGCAGAAAGATTAAATGTGAGTGATGATCAGGGAACATGTGCTGTATGCATTTTCAAGAGTAAGGGACCTTTCTGAGTGTTGTGTGTATTGTGTGTGGGCCAATAAAGGTGACAGGGGAGAGTAGTGTAGGTGCGTTGTGTCTGAGTGTGTGTAGGGGAAGAGGGCAGTGTCTTGTACTGTAAGTATCTTGAGGGGACTTAGAATAGCAAGCAGTGTACTGTATGCATGAGGGAAGTGATGTCAGTGATGGTGTGTAAGTGATGAGTGGGGGGATGGTGGTGGACACAAAAGGATGGACAATCAGGTCTAAGATAAATACATTAGAAAGATCAATGGGGCAAAGGGAATTAACAGAAATGAACCAAATTAGTGTCCATTGTATAGTAAATGGTCATTTCCATATTGATATGCGACTTTAGCCTAGCCTCCATGTACCTTTAACTGATTACAGTTATTATTAGCTACACTAGGTGATCATTAGATCCAGCATTCCAGTGATTGGAAATCTAGAATCTTTACATGTCTGACCTCTGCAAAGACATGAGGGGACATGAGTGCATCTTCAGAAGACCTGAGCTTCTTACCTGCAGAATCAAACCTGCTATATTCCCTGTCAGTCTAGTCAATCACTAATTTCAAACAGTGAGTGGCAACAAAGTTGATCAAAGCATTCTTCTGTGGGATTTCTTAAGAGTCTATTTCAGCAGTCCAGGAAAAGAGGAACTACTAGATCTACATTTAGCCAGCAAGGATAGATTTCATGCAGTGTGCTGTACACATTCAAACACAGAGTTGTATATCATGTAGACGCTCCAACAAGCAGCTGACTCACTCCATCAAAAGTGAAACTACCATGTGACAGCACGATATATGTGTGGCTCAGAGGACTTTTCTTTGGTGTCACAAGTTGCACATTTTTCTGAATTAGACTTTGTCATACTGAAAAGGATGCACTGATTTGCACTGTTCAATCCTGAGTGGCATTATACAGTTAAGAAGTCATGTTATATGTGGATTGGTAAAGATTTCGGCTGCCATGGGGAGGCAATGCAGTATGGGCTAAACTCCAAGGTGCAACAAGATCATTAGGTTCAAGATTGTGCCTTTCACTCCAGTCTGCTTCATTCACTCTGATGCATGTCTGATGTGCCTTCAGTGCAGGTGGGGGCGGGGCTGTGATGACAGCTCTAGGTCCAAGCTCACTGATTTCTTCTGCTTTCCATTCAAGCCATAGCCTGACATAGCCCGACAATAATACTGCTGTTCATCCGTATTCATGGTCTGGGAACGGTCCTCTTGGGCGTGTTTATATCGGTAGAGAGCCTACCGGCCAATAAGCGACGCTGATTAGACGAGCTGTCCAATTGTTTCAAACCAAAAGTGAATACCCCCCCCCCCCCCCGCAGTATAATCGCGTAAGGTTAAAGAACCTCCAGACCATGAATACGGATGAACAGCAGTATTATGGGTGGGCTATGTCAGGCTATTCAAGCCATCCCTGTACTGTAAGTCTCCCACTTGAAATGATTAAAGGCTAGTCAAGGGTAGGATGTATTGGGCCTAATTCATGTAGGCTGTCTCTGTTCAGTATATTCCTGCACAGTGTTGTGTGACACGTATGACATGGCACATAACATGCTTAAGGGACGTAATGCACAGAACAAAAATGCTGGATGAGGCCCACAAATAGTTGGTATAGTTAGGTATATTCACTATAATTATGCATATCCAATCACAGAACTGAAGTTGTCAATGTTTGGAGTTTGTTATAAACACATTAATGCATGTATGTAGCCTATACCCTAGTTAGGCCCATGGCAAAATTACACAAAGGGTCAATAACAAGGCCACTGAATAGACCCAATTAGTATTCATAGCCATAAAAGTGCTCATTATTAATATTCTAAAGCTTCCTCTGGCTGATCACTTGACATTAGCACACATCACCTGACCAATATAAAGGTCATGCTACAGCTGTTAAGACGAGGCTCTCCTCTAAAATGGGCCTATAACAACACAGAATCTACAACTTGGGAGGATAAAAAGTCACATCTTATGTTCAAGGGCTCTTTAAAATCACTGTGGTTCAATCACAAATACCCAAGAAAAAGTGAATAAGTCTATTATTATATTATTTTCTTGGGGCATATTAAAATGTCTGTTCACACGTCATGTAAACCACATTATGGTTTAACAACTCTTTTTTAAAATAAATGGAAATGAAAAAGAAAATGGATCCACTCATTGGTCCGTGTCCCTTCCACTTGGGCTACGATGTTTAAAGAGTTGAAAAATATATTTGAACAAGATTTATATTAAAAGATCAGTTCACAAGTTGTACAGTACAGCTATTTGGAGCCCATATGCACTCCCCCCCAAAACACCCAATGTCATCGAAGTCAAAAGGCAAAGTGAACTTTAATGTCAATCAGACCATGTAAAAGAAATAACTGGACTGGAATTGTGTTTCCCCAAAATGTTAATGTACAGTATTAAAAATCTGATACACAACTAATCATAAAACTAACGTGACACACACTAGACATAAGCATACATAGACATCAATTGATAAACAAATGAACACAATATTATACAATAGACAAAAGTGGGCATACAGTTTCCAGAATATTCTGTGTTCCAGAAAAGTACAAAAGTAGTACAATACAATACAATACAATACAATAGTACAAAAGGTACAATACAAGGTGCAGTATGCTAAAGTGCAAAGTCCAGAATAGCAGCATGGAGATAGCCTGGCGAATGCCAAACTAAAATCACAAGCGATATTTAGTCTGGGGACCTACCTATTGCATTTCTCGTAGCGGAAGCATCGTTTACAATTGTCCATAGCCGTTTATTGGGCGCTACGAATGTCTATCATAGCGTCTGTACATACCTCGGAGCCAATACCAGAGCCACCACGTGACGTAAAATGCGATTGAGGGCCGTACAAATCCCTTTTGTTCTGCGATTGGATACCGAAAGCAGAGGGCAGTATGCTCCTCTGCAGAGTGAGAATAGCTAGCATGGAGATACAAGTATTGTAAACTTGTGTTCTTGAGCAAATAAAATAAAATACTGGCATATTTGCATAAAAAGAGCATTTTGTAGACATTGGGTTTACTGTTTTGTCAGTTTGCTGGTCTTTTGTGTTTATGTGTGTGTGCACGTGTGTGGCGTGTCGTTATGTTCTTAGACTTTTCATGAGTGACCTCATGCTCATGGGAAAAAGCTGTTGCTGGGTGGGGTCTTGATGATGTTTTTCAGAAGCAGAATGGGTACATGTCATTAAGTCTTCTGATCAACAACAAGGCAGACTGAGACTGCGGGTGAGGATGCTCTCAATGCCAGTAGAAGGTGATGTGCTGAAGGGGGGAAATAAGCTGTCTTCATCCTGCATAGGAAGTGGTTAAATTTCTATGCTTTTTTGACAAGGAAGGTGGTGTTATTTGCCCATGTCAGGTCGTCAGTTATGTGCACCTAGGGTTATATACATATACAGTGTGTGTGTGTGTGTATATATATACATTGTTTTTGAATTTGTGCATTGCTGAGAAAACCCCCAGATATGGCTATTTAAAATGTGGCTAGTGGGAATTCTGATTGGCTGGTAATTTGTGTTTTGTTTTGATTTGAGCTTCTGGTACCTCCAGCTCATTGGCACCTGATTAGCAGCCCTTGTGAGCATGGGCCCTACTAGAGCCATAGAGACTCTTTCTATGGCTCTGGGCCCTACTAGTTAAGTGTACTGTACATTACACTACAGCAGTGTTTTTCAAACTGTGGGGCGGGCCCCACTAGTGGGGCGTGAGACATCTCATTGCAATTGACCGGTGGCCCAACCATGCCCCCCGAATTCACAGCTATCGTCAGAGATGCACATATGACAGTAAATTGTTGCTGTGATAAGGGGTTTGAGAGAAATTTGGATTTGAATTAGTAACATTAAAAATTCTAACACTGACAAAAATCCCAAAGTATTCCACACAAAGATATTGTGCGCAAATTGAGCCTTCCAGGTGGGGCGTGAAAATTCTCTGCCTTCCAAAGTGGGGAATGACAGAAAAAGTTTGAGAAACACTGCACTACAGTCAGTATGTGTCTGTACTGCACCAAGAACCGGCATGCCACGTTTGACTGATGTGGATAGGGCCATTGCAATGACGCAAGTTCAAGCAAGGGAAGCAGGAGCCGGTGGAGAAACAAATACAACGAAGAAAGTGGGGTTGGATTGGGCACACTCTTAGGAAACCAGCAAATAGCATCACACGCCAAGCCTTGACCTGGAACCCACAGGGGAAGCGGAAGAGGGGACGGCGGGACTCTGAGGCAGAACTGAAGAGGCTGGGAACCAGCTGGGGAGAGGCAGAAAGGACAGTCCAAAACCGTGTTGGATGGAGAAAAGTTGTGGATGGCCTATGCTCTATTAGGAGCAATGGGCCTAAGTAAGTAAGTAAGTTCAAGCTGGTTAATCCAAAATCAAGTTGCTGCATTATTTGCAGCGAGCACCATCTCAAAAGCTAAGAGCCAAGTTCCAAATAACAGGGGAAGTCAGAGTCAGGCCATGAAGTGGGTAACTCAAAGAGGACAACACTTCAAGAGGACTAGACCCCAAGAAGACAATTTCCTCCCCCTGTCCGCCCTTGGGTGCTGTGGGCTGTCTTCTACAGAGTCAAAGTCAAAGTTTGCAGGACAATATGGTCGATGGTAGCCTGGCTTGCGCGACCACGTTCAGAAATGAACTGTGGTCTGACAAAGCAAGCATTGAGCTGGACAGAGTCATTGTAAACTCGCCTCCATTCAGCCTGCTCGAGAGTTAGGGAAATTGCCTCCTTGCCCATGTTGAAGGAAGTATGGGCAGGCCCAGGCTAGGTCGACAATTCTCTCTCATCCAATCTCCAGTCTCATAGGGCTATCATGCGTTCTACTCTTCACCTCTAGACCTGTTTGCGCTGGTGTCGGCAAAACATGCATGGTAACCTGAGTTATGTTCAATAATGAGTCTAGATTCTGTTGCAGCTGTGTATGGTTCTTCCACATTTTTGTTTTTTTGCCAATATGTCTTGTTTCTTCAAAATTCAATCATTCAATCCACCAAACAAGTCAATGGTAGAATGAGCTGTTTGGCATTAGCAGAGAGGATTTGGCAAATTTTTCATGGGTGCAACCCACAGTCAACTTAGGGGGTGCGGCTCAACCCACATGTTCCTTACAATATTCCCCTGGGCACTATTTGAATAGCCTGACATAGCCCGCCCATAATACGAATGTTCATCCGTATTCATGGTCTGGGGATGGTCTTCATGGGCGTGTTTACATTGGTAGAGAGACAACCGACCAATAAGCAAAGCTGATAAGACGAGCTGTCCAATCGTTTCAAACCAGAAGTGAATGCCCTCCCCCACTAGCCTGATTGCCATCGACTTTCAAAACTCTACGAGACTTTGGTCTGACCAAGAGCCCGTATAACAAAGTTTCTCAAAACGCATGGTTGACCCGCCTCCCTGAAATGCCTCGGTTTGCTACTGGTCGATGTTAGAAAATGCTGTACCGATGCAAAACCAATCACACCACTCTTTCCTCTGATGTATGTGACACGAAGGGAATCGCTTGAAAAGGACTGAGAGCCGTTGGAGCTGCTCAAAGTTGATTGGTTCTCGACCAAGAGGGAGCAGTTCCCCCGTCTAGGGGAATTCAAAAATCCTGCCCGATCAGCAGCTGGCCAGACCAGCGACAGCAATGCCGAAGGTGTTACGTCACTGGGAGGGCATGCCAGGCTACTCCCCCCCGCAGAATAATCGAGTCAGGTTAAAGAACCTCCAGACCATGAATATGGATGAACAGCAGTATTATGGGCCGGCTATGCCAGGCTACTATTTGAAAGGGAACTACATGAAAAAGGGCTTTCCAATGGCCAAAAGCACATTTTCCTACCTCCACCTGCAAACTGTATGTAGGCAGTCTTATCATTTTCAAATACCCTACTCCCTCACTTTACTGAACTGTCAGGAGTGCAAGCCTACAGTTAATAAGCAAAAGTAAAGTCTGATATTTCTCTAAATGGTAATTTGCACAAACGTCTTATACATGCCTGAAGTACTATTTGGGAAAAAATAGTCTACCAGACCTGGGTCAAAATCAAAACCCAAATTCCAACTATTCATGCTGTAGGCTAATTGACATGAACATGCAAGCTTGTTGATGAAACTATAGACTAGTATAAGATAATTTATAAACTGCTGTAGATAAAGCAGTGCAGTGGGTTCTCTGCCTGGAGGCAAAAGCATAGGCTATCTGTCCTATAGCTTCAGAGGTTGCAGCATGTCGCCAATTCTTTCAGGCGGCAACGTCACACCTTGTTGACCGATAATGTCGTGGTCCACTTGGGTCTTGCTATAATGTGGTTCAGGGATGGGGAACTTGCGGGCCGTGGGCTGCAGGCGGCCTGCCTGTGGCCCTTAGAACATTTATTAATTATTATAAATAAAGTTAAAAAAAAAAAAAATCCCTTGTTATTACACCGCCATTTCTGCTTTTTTCAGTTTTTTTAAGCAAAGCACAGTGAGAGGGCAATTTCTTTTTGGAGACTGTCCTCAGAGGTTTTGGAGTCCTCAGTCTTTGCCCTGTCAGTGGACAGCATGTTTGGGATCACTTGCATTTGTGAGAGCAGTTTTTCTACAATGAAGCACATTAAATCAAAGGACAGAAACAGGTTCACTGATGGCACACTTTATCATTTGATGCGGACTGGATGCACAAAGATTGACACTGATTTCCAGTCTATTGTCAGGCAACAGAAAAATCCACAAGTGTCTCATTAAGTTATTAACTGGGCTGTTTTTTTCTTTGTTTTGCCACATTAAAAGTGAGTCCTTGGCACTTTGTGTCTTTTACAACACACTTTGTGTTTAACAGAGAGTTTTGAAAATGCATTTCTGTGTGAGAAATATGTATGTTGGTTCAATAAACATACCGACATAAGAATATGCAAATACTGTGCCCTTATGTAAAATTTTTATTGTAACTTTAATTAGTTGAAGTGCGCGGTCATGTGGCCCCCGGATAGTGGCGATGAAAAATTGTGGCCCTCTTTATCATAGAAGTTGCCCATCCCTGATGTAGTTCTTCATTTACGGTTCGGCCCTCTTCAATGATAGTTAGCCTAGGCTGCAATTGTCATTGTATCTGATATGGAAAGGGTAAAAACAAGAAAAAAGATCAACAGGAGAGATTATTTGCTTAACTGAATAGTACCCATAAGTACTCAATTGAAGTCGATGTGATGCCGACTTTAACAAAGTAGGCCTCAGACCCACTAATATTAAAGCTGTCATATTGCATGTCTCAGCTCAATCTCCATGGCAACAAGAAAACGTGGTGATTTTCCCCTTTTTTATGATCCTCGTGTCCATACACATCCATATCCGTAAAGCATTGGTTGGCCGCATTGATGACAATGCCCTTTTTCTATCTGAAGTTTATACTCTCCATATCATGGATAGCTCTGTTAAAACGCAAAAAAATCCACCGTGTGGAATATTACGAGAAAAAGGGCAAAATGCATTCCAAAATTATCGTTGTCGTAAAAATGTCATACATAGCCTACATCAAACCATCATCTCACTGATACCATCTGTCTAACTCGCTTGAGAGCTGTGGCTGGTTAAAGAACGCACTGCTGCGGATTCTCCTAGTTTGGTACTTAAATGGGTCAATTTACTTCGTGTCCGGCGAGACTGTTACTTAATATTTCACTCATTTCCTTATGAGAGACCTGCATTTTTTTGCATTCATGTGCCATATAAATATTTTTATTTACGTTCTGAGGGCACGATGTTCAACCACTACTCAGTGGTGCGGTTGCTGGCAGGATTGAAAATGATCGTGGTAATATTTTGAAGATAAGTAGTTCGTATTGCTTATAGCATGGTAGACTACGACTAATCTATGCCATAACCAAGGTAGGCGACAACTACTAGTCTATGCTATAACTGTAAAAGTGTCGTTTCCTTGTCGATCCTTTGGTCTAAAATGCATTTACAGCGAAACAAATCAATCCTGTGTCATCTCTCTTGGCGCTCCCAGGGGTCATCACGTGTTTGAGCCAATTCTTCAAACGCATTGAACACCGTTCCAACAACTGTTTCACTTCTCAGTGAGCCAGCAACGCTCTTGTGGAAGGAGGCTGTTTTGCGTCAGATGACCAAGATGTACACAAACTCCTAGAACTGACATGAAAAAAGGAAAGACTTGGATTTGATACGGAACTCCTGAGACTTACCACGGAGACCGAGTGCCTTTTCGTCCTCATCCTTATGAAGTTTCTCTATTGCTCGCCACACTGGGAGCGCGTGCGCTAGTGTTGTAAATTGAACCTCTTTCCAAAGAAAATTTCTCTCATTTGGTTCCGTAGGTCTTAAAGAATAAGGAAAGTTAACTTGACACGCGGATAACGTGGAATTAGGTGAGTAGCCTATTACTGTTCTTGTGTTGTCTGAATATTTGAAGTTAACTGTTGGTTTCCTTTCACTGTAGAGATAACGTTATTATTCGCCTTTTGCGCAATTGCGCTCTGTCACATCGTAGCCTAAAGCTGGAATAATATCAGGTTTTTATTGCGTTTGCGTTTAAATAATGGCCCAGCATTGAGCCTAATCCCTTTATAAACATGAAATACGGGCGTTTTCGTTTAAAACTGAATGACATAGCAGTCCTCTGCCCATTCATGGCTTATATATTTTATGAAAAGTTAAAAGCTGGTTGAACTTAACCATATCAGTCCCTCTTATCTGTGAAACTCTTGCATATAACTATAATTAGTTTATTGCGTTTAAATAGGTTATGTGTAACTTTTGAGGCAAGGTTTTTTTTAATAATGCAGTTGTCTGACTTACAAGGCTTATCTCCATGGAAAGAGCTCTCATTCATGCCGCTTCGTTGATTTTGTCAGTCGGATTTACCGAGAGCCGAGGCGCAGTGCAAGGCTTATTAAGCAGTCACTAATTAGATAGAGTGCGCGTGGTCAGGACAGTCGTTGTCATGACTTCTGGGTCCTACCCAGCCTCATTGATTAAAGCACCGAGTTGTTTACGTCCATGTCATGCATTAAACTCACATCACTTATCAGTGACACAACAGTCATACAATAGGCAGACTATGGTCAACAAGCAGAAATCTGGCAAAATGACATTGATTTTTGTTTGCAAATTTGATAAAGTGAAGCTTTATTGCTATAGCTGGTGCTGATCCTTTCCCAAAGCTTACATTTGCCAAGAAATGCATGGTCTTGTGATGTCTATAGGCTAGGACAGGAAATGATAAGTGCAGATATTATCTGTGCTAGAATTATCTGTGCACATATTATCTAAAGCGTTTGTATATTCTTTGTGAGGAAAGAATACCTAGTGCAATCTCTCAAGTCCAATGGAATTTATTTAAGTGACGTTAAATCCTTACGATAGGCCATGACCTAATGCCCAGATTTCATCCATTCTGAAGAACAGGCACAAAACATGTCACATGACGTGATTAAGAGTTAGATCATGATGTCTAATCTGAAGTTTGTAGAATCTATACCATGTAGAAGGACATCCAGAGCGAACAGAGCATTTTGTAAATAGATAGATAGAGAGAGAGAGAGAGAGAGAGAGAGAGAGAGTGAGGCATTATGGCATATTTACTTGCAAAAGAAGTATGCAGTATGAAGTATGGGAAACAATAGATAGTCACAAGTATGATGATGAGTATGATGTTTCTCCTGACCTCTCCATATGTGAGAAATGCTGTAGATCATTACGCTGGAAATGCATAATTTGTGTTCACTGTTGTGTTAGAACTACCACCACAAGTGTATGCTCTGCTGTAAGCCTTTATCTTTGGGCATTTCACATGACTAGTGAAAGCTGCGGTTTGAAGATTCCCTATACTCTCTAATGCAAGGAATTTCATTCAAGAGGGAACACTGTACAAGTATCTGACCTAGGGATATAAATACATTTGTCATGGGAATGGGCTATTAGGCAGCTGGTGATTGGTTATCTATACTATCTCTGATAATTTCATTCCTATTAATTCAACAACATACAGTGCATACATAATTCTGTATTCAGTAACATGTTATGGATCTGTAAGCAGAAATACAAAGCAGCTGTCCACATATAGTAGGTTATGATGTTTTTGTACATTTTCCTGTGCCACTATAGGACATTCCTCTTACAATCTCTCATAACCCAAAGCCTTTTGGCAAACACTTTATTTATCCTTTGAAGACGTGAGGTAAAAGAGGCCATGTGCTCCTATTTTCTTTGCACAGGGGTGCATGCATCAATGCCAAGACATTTCATTAGGGAAACTGGGCCCAAGGAAAACAAGAATTCTTTGTGGAGGATGGATCCCCCAGTGCAGGAAAGGCGGTCATCATCAGCCAACAGGCCCGTACCTTCTAGGGGTCACTCCTCTTGCTCCAGCCTAAAGGTGAGGCTTACATCTCTGCCAACCCAGTCTGAAAATCCCTTAAGCAGGCATCCTCTAATACTGTGCATGGCAACATAGTCCTCTTATTCGACTGCATTTGTGGCTCATACAGTGGCTCATAGTGCAAGCACCACATCTCAGATATGTTCTCTTATTTCTTCTTTTTATGTTCTCTTCTTTCTTCTTTTTCTCTTCTTTCAAAACATAAGGCATCCTTTCATGTGGTTCCTGTTGCACTCTCTCGCAATGTATTGAAAGGCATTCTCCATAGTTTTTGACTCATGCTTTTGTGTGGGGCCATGCAGTATGTGACATGCTTTATGTGGATACCTTTGGTCAGTGGAAGACAAAGTGCTGTCTCCTACTCTTTCATCGAAGGTTATGATTCTTCTTTCGTAGCATGAACCATCTCCGTTTTCGGGTCAGTTTAAGTGCAACACGCAAGTGGCTTCTTGGCTTCTTGGCACTCAACCAATGTTTTATTTGATGGACTCTACTGTTGAAATATAGCGCTTTTGGTAAAGTTAAGCCGTCTTGAAAATAAACTGACACAGTTGCCTCATTCTCGATGTTTGGTGGTCCAATGGACATCTTTAATATCTTTAAAATCTCTTTAAATGTCTTTAAATGTTGCCCACTGATGGATGTGATCTGAATTTCATAAAAATTTTTTCCATTGGATTATGTCAGTGTAAGACAATCTAATGAAAGCCTTCTCAATGAGATTAATTCTTGGACCACCAGCTTATTTTGTGGAATTGGATCATGTTGGATGTGACATGTTTGCTATTAGTGTTGACCTGGCCTTAAACCAGTAAATAACATTGTTTTTTCTGTAGAGAAGGTCTGTAGTTTGTGAAATTTGTTTGTAGATCTGGGAAAGAAGTTCATTACACACACACACACACACACACACACACACACACACACACACACACACACACACACACTGGCACTTGTGTATGAATAGCATGGCCAAGAATAACTTGAAGAAAGACAGCATTGTAACAGAGCCCTTAGAAGCTGTATGTCCAGTGAAAGCTGATTAGCCATTTGTACAGTGCTGGTTCTGTGTCGACTCTGCCACTGAAACGTGCTACTGGGATTTTGATTTAATCACCACAGGCCATCGAAGGCCTTCACCAAGTTTGTGCAGAAAAGCTCTAAGACCCCCATGTCAAAATTGTTCTTCAAAAGTGTGGGTGGGTTTGCTCCTAGGGGTGTATGGTGTGGTGTGTGTATGTACAGTGTGTGTGTGTGTGTGTGTGTGTGTGTGTGTGTGTGTGTGTGTGTGTGTGTGTGTGTGGAGAGAGAGAGAGAGAGAGAGAGAGAGAGAGCTGGGGGGGGGGGGGGGTGTGTGTGTGTGTGTGTGTGTGTGTGTGGCTTTGTGTGTATGTGTGTGACCAATCCATTTTGCAGTGCTTCTTGGGCTGTCACATGGTGCACAAGCAGCATAGCAGCACGAGAGCCTATTGACACGCCAGCATCTGGGCGTCAGTCTCAGGCAGGAAGTGACATGTGAGGGGCACGGGGCAGAGGCAGGGCACGCGCCACACACAGCGTTTGACTGGCCTGATGCCCACCAGAGGATATAGATAGGCATGTGCCCACACACACACACCCACACACTCACTCACTCACTCACGGAGGCATACAGATACGTTAAACTCTCATATGTGGGCCAAGGCTCATACACCGTACCTTGCATCGGGGGAACACAGCATTGGTTTAGCCTGCTGGTTGTTTTTTCGCGCTTCCACATGAAATGTGATCCAGCGAGCGGCTGCGTCTCCGTAGGGTTCACAGGCACCTCTACCACCCCACTGGCATCCCTTTCCGTGAAGATTTACAGTCGAGCCTGATCAGGGAGACCTGCTGTTATGAGCAGTGTCAGCTGACAAGCTGTCAGCGCATAAGCCCCTTCAGGAGGAGTTTTTTTTTTTTTTCATTTTGTTTTTGAAAAATATACAGAGCACTTTCACTTTGCCGCTTTGCCTGCATTTGATGTAGATGAGCTCGCTCCCGCGTTGCTCAACCATGACAAGATGTTTTATGTTTAATCAGCAGAATACAGATGACGTTCGCTTTTTAGGCCGACAGATTTTTTTCTTTTTTTGAATGGCACACCAAACCCAAAGAAGGTTGACAGCCTCTCTCTGTCTCTCTCTCTTTCTCTCTCTCTCTCAGTCTCTCTCTCTCACACACACACTCACACACACTCTCTCTCACACACACACACTCAATCTCTTTCTCGGTCTCTCCCTATCTCCTTCCTCTCTCATTTCGCTTTAGTTTCTTTCACTTCTTCCTCCTCTCTGTCTGTCTCTCTCCTGTGTGCTGTGCCCCTCTGCTTTGTTGTCTCTGTGTCTCTCTCTCTCTCAATTCAATTCAATTCAATTCAATTCAATTCAATTCAAACAAGCTTTATTGGCATGACAAAAAAATCTTGCATTGCTAAAGCAAAACATGTAAAGTTTACATGCAAAGTACAATGAATAGTAAACATATACATTCTAGGGTCTCTCTCTCTCTCTCTCTCTCTCTCTCTCTCTCTCTCTCTCTCTCTCTCTCTCTCTCTCTCATATCAGCCCTGTAATGCAATAGTTGCGTCAGCGTTGTCAGCTGCCTCTAATTTCTAGATTAAGACTTTCCCATTTAAAGAATGTCAGACAGGATAGAGACACTTCCCATAGGGCTGTGTCAGTGGTTGCACACATCCCCGGAAGTCCCAGGCCTACTGATCTCCCTTTGCTGTTGACCCAGGGCTGTTAACACCAGCTGGCAATACAAAAACCAGTGCTTATTTTGACCTACTTTTCTTTTTTCCTACTGGATCTGCACACAAACAAAGGTTGTATTCTTCACTGTGTTTTTTTTTTTTTACTTCTTGCCGCTGTTTCAAGAAGTAATCGGCCTCCACTCATGGAGACCATGTGTGCTCCAAACTCGTTAGAAGGAACCCAAGGGCAGCGTCATGATCTCTGGAGGTTTACTTACTTACCGTAAAACATTATTTGTCGATTCCACTACAACCAGTCAAGTCAACTTGTTGCTCTGACTGAATAATGGCATTGTGTAGTGTGTGTGTGTGTGTGTGTGTGTGTGTGTGTGTGTGTGTGTGTGTGTGTGTGTGTGTGTGTGTGTGTAAGTGTGTAATTACCGATAACTGCAAGCTGAAATGAAAATCAAAGCAACTAGAGGCCAACTAAGTCAAGAAGCATTGGTTAGTATATCAATAACATCATTGGCACTGAAAAATATGTGAATCAAAACATTTTCCGTTTGATACTTCACCTAGATTTGATCACTATTTAGACGCTCTCGCCAAGTACATGTTGTGTTGATATCCTTTCGTCATCATGCATTCATAATGCTTACATCACCTTGGACACCAGCCAGTTGGATAGATCCATGCAAAGGAGGGCTTTTGTTGCCCCAGGAGACTTCAGACTAGCCATGAATTTTTCAACGTTTGTGTAATTATTTGCTGAGTACATTTTTATTTATCTGTGTTCTGCTTTTGCAATGTAATTGACCAAACTGATGATGTGTATTTTAGTGTATGCTTAAAGGAAACATTTACAGTCATAAAGTTGAAACATGTCAATTATGTTCTTATTACTGAATCAGAGTCCCAACAAAAATCACTTTTATTCCTCCTTTTGTTGCTCTTACTTTTGATAACTTTTTTTTTCATTATCCTCTCCCAATTCCTTTTTCCTGTCTTTATTTTTTCTTCGCCTCGCTCCTCATATCATGTACCCGTTCTCCTGTGTGATCATTAGGTTTTGATGCTGGGTGTTTAAATGCACATGCATGCGCCTATGTGTCAGAGAGATCATGCTGTGCTTTCTGCGTGTGTGTGTGTGTGTGTGTGTGTGTGTGTGTGTGTGTGTGTGTGTGTGTGTGTGTGTGTGTGTGTGTGTGTGTGTGCCTGTGCTGTGAGTCTCTTGTGTGGAATAAACCCTGTGTGGGTGAGGATATGCCACTGAGAGAGTGCGTATAGAATGAAACTGCTGATTGAAAGCAAGACCCGCTGTGTCTCTCTGTATGTGTGTGTGTGTGTGTTTGTGTGTATTGGAGGTTCTGGGGAGGAGACTGGATATGACAGAGGTTGTTAGCAGTTTCCCAAACACTGCTGCCTCACTCCTGTCATTATCAGACTCCCCAGTAGCTACACATCGCTTCTGCCACCAGCTTTCAATCTCTCATTGCCTTAAGGTTGCCCAGCTATTCGCTTATTCTTGTCTGTTAAGCTTCAATATGTTTTTGGCTCAGTTGTAACCCCCTGCCATCGCTCCCACTCCAGAATTACAGTATGGCTCCAGTGTTACCCCCCACCCCCCACTACCATCACCACCACTACCTCCACACTTCCTCCATGATCTTCCTCTCCGGCTTCCTTCTCTCGGCCATGTTCCCATCCCCGCTCACTCAGCTTTCCTCCCCGTCGATTTGAATCCATATTTATGAGGCAAGGCAGAGGCATCCAAAATTAGGCTAATGAGGTACAGTGAACTGCTGGTTATGAAATGATAAATTTATGACTCTCCCCCATGTTGTCTCTCTCTCTCTCTCTCTCTCTCTCTCTCTCTCTCTCTCTCTCTCTCTCTCTCTCTCTTCCCTTTCTCCCTGCCTATCCCTTGTATTATGTCTCTCTGACTCTATCTCTCTCTTTCGCTTTCTCTTTTTTTTCCTTTTTCATTCTAGATGTTCCTTGTGGCCTTGTCCTTTGCTTATTTCGCCAAGGCATTGTCGGGAAGCTATATGAAAAGCACAATAACCCAGCTGGAGAAGCGCTTTGACATCCCCAGTTATTTAGTTGGTGTCATTGATGGGAGCTTTGAAATTGGTAAGCACCGGATCCTATTGCGTCATGGACGCCTCATGAAAAAAAGAAAAAGAAAAAGAACTCTATTTTTACATGCTTTTTTTATTTTGGGTATGTGGGGTTGGGGGTGATGGGTGGGTTACACACGTTGCTCTCTCCAGGAACCAAGACAGCTTCAATTTTCTCTGTGTAACATGAAGTTGCTAGCTTTGTGACGGAAGGCTAAAAGAGCGTTCTGCGTCTGTAAGAAGAACCGACATTGTATTTCCTCACCACAATAACAGTCAAACATACAGTCAGTGTCCTACTTTGTTTACATGTAAACAAAAACTCCCAAACCAAACTCACACGCCTGGTGTTCAAATATACTTTGGGCTAATTGTTCCTGGCGAGGGCTTATGTGGCTATGGCAAGCCCTAGGAGGAGTTGCTTGGTATGCATACAGCTATTGTGCATGTCCATGGGGGATCAAGAGGCAGAGGGCGCGGGCGTGACGTCCATGAAGGCAGAGCGAGAGGAGAGGAGCGCAGGGGCTCCAGCCACACTGCAGCACCCCTCTCACGTGGCTGCAGCAGCCAGGGTTTCCATAGGAGCGTTGCCATGGGAACGAGGCAGTGAGTGGAGAGAGAGAGAGAGAGAGAGAGAGATGAGGAGTGGAGGAGAGTGAAGTGGGGAGGTTGGTTCCAGCAGTGTCACAACAAGAGATCATGTGTCACGACAGCTCCCTCCTTCTTCCTTCCTTCCTTCCTTCCTTCCTTCCTTTATTCTCTCCATCCTTCTCTGCTTTCTTCTCCATCCTGTCCTCCTCCATATGTCCCAGGTCCAAAATTGGGACTCATCCTCTTCCGCCGCTGGCCTGGGGCTCAAGTCCGTCTCCTGTACTTTCTCCAGTTTGAGTGTTTAGTCTGGTGGCCATAGTTTGTTGAGAAGCTTTCTGTCTGTCTCCAGTCGGTCAAGCGGAAATGACCCTCAGAAGCATTGGCTCCAGAGCGGCGAGACCGTGGAGAGAAAAGAAGTCAGGGCACAATGTGCATTTGTAGGTAGCATTAGAAGTGGATTTTAATTGTCGTCAAGCCCTCTCACCTCAGAATGAGTCTCTTGGGCAAATTGGAGTTGCAAAATGGATGGATGCCAGAATCAAGCCCCGGATTTCTCAGCGGCTTAAAAACATACATTAGCCTAATTGACCCCATCCCATGCCCCCCAACAGGAAGTCTTTGTATTGCACCCTTTGTGTGTAATAGTATATGATGGATTTCCTCATATGCAAAGCCCAATTAATCTGTTTGTGTGCTGTTTAGCTAATTCATTGCTGAAAGGTATTTTTGTAACACTTTCTATGCTCCCAGTATTCTTAAAGCATCATAAACGTAATCATAAAGGGTTATAATGTATTCTAAAACTCACAATTAATGTAATTCGTGTTCAAAACTCTTTAAGTACATACATGTATCTTATATGCCTTTACAACGTAAAGTGTCTCAGAGCATTCAAAGCTTCAATTTGTGAACTGTTTCTTTTATGTCCAATTGCTCATGTCAAGGTAACACGGTCTATGAGCCCAGGTTTCATAAAGCATTATAAAAGTGTTCATAAAGGTGTATAATGCACTCATGAAGCCTTATTCATAACTGTTTACACATTCTCATGACTGTACTTACTGTATCACACTGTAAGTCTTTACAACTTGAAATGTCACAAAATGTAAGCTGATATTCTTTGTCCTTTTGATATCAGGGAAACATACTGTACCACTTTACTGTACTTAGTGTCTGAAATGGTGCTTTAATGATTTTCATTAATGTGTTTATCTCACTTTATGTAGAGTATTTAATTAGGTTAATGAATGCATTATTTTAGCAATATAAGACAAGTGGGAGTCTCTGATAGCAGATACAGCCTTTGGCTTTGTGCCTTCTGCCAAACCACAGCCATGGCAATATCAGCTAACCAACCACACTCTCACTAGTGTAATATTGCTCACCAGTCACCCATTGTATATTAGCAGATATCTCCACTCCTATTGAAGTGTAGAATGCATGTTTTCCCATCAGAAATTCATGAATAGTTCAACAGGACCTAACTGTTCTAGAAAAGTATTTATTAATGAAATTATACAATTATGCTGTAACTATTATGAATACTGAGTTCATAGAAAGTGTTACCTGTATGTTTATTCTAAAGGACATTCATTTAGAATGTGAACAATTCAAATTTCAAAGTGACTGAAATGAAATATCCTACATTTTGTCTCCCCATCTTTTCCCCTTCACACATAAGGTAATTTGCTGGTGATTGCGTTTGTCAGTTACTTTGGGGCCAAACTGCACAGACCGAAGATCATAGCAGTGGGGTGTCTGCTCATGTCTGTTGGGACTTTCCTCATTGCTTTGCCACACTTCATTATTGGACGGTAAGCTTGACGCTACGGGGGCAGTTGGCTTTTTTATCACGTCAGTCCCAGTGAGCTGTGCTTTCCCCCAGCTTCTCCTCAAGTCAATAGAATTAGCCATGCAAGAGGCAGCGCAGTTGGCCCAGGCCAATCCTGCCTTTAACACAGCAGGCCGAGCACTTTGTGGGTCACATGCCTCTTGCAACCTCTTTTTTTTTTTTACAGTAAAAGCCATTGTCATGTGCACAAAATGCCATATGCAGTTTGGTATCTTAGTTTGTTGAAAGTCAACAAGTCAAAGTGCCATACTCTCTTGTCTAGAATAGATAAATGCATTAGTTGCTGAGCTTTTTCTCATTTTGACCTTAGAAGAAACCCATGAACTAGACTCACTGTCTACACCAGTCCCTGTTTCCTTCGGTGTACAGTAGATGTGTATACACACAGGCTTTCTACAAAGCCTTAGCTGCTTTAAACTTCATTTAAAATATAGATAAACTCTTTCCTAAGGATCACTGCAGTTGACAAGTCACCTCGAGAGTATTTCCTTGCATGCTACACTTTGATGTTTGTTTCATATGTAAATATTTCAGGGCAGGATGCTTAAGTGTTTGTGTTGCGCGGAGGTCTCTCGATGTGTATAAATTATAACAATGACACATATTTTTAGCTCCACTGGCTCAGCATTGAACCACGCGGAGCCATGAGCTGTGCACCGTTTTGGCTGTGGCAGTTCAAATGTGTTTATGTTTTGTGTGATCATTAATAAGCTCAAAGTCTGTTCATTGCCTTTGCCTCTCATCTCATCTCATCTCCCTCTAAAACACTCTGTTGATGTTTTGTATACAGCTATAAGTTTGGCTCATCGATTAGATCTTCAGTGAACTCAACCAATATCTTCTCTCCATGTCCAGCAAGCTCACCTGGTGTACTGTCGGCAGGTGACAATTCCTCTGAAATGAGCACAGCAGGTGAACAGTCTCTCTTTGGGCACTTCTCCATTGTCACTAACTGGACAGACTCTGTGAACTGTTCCACGTTGTGTTAGTGAGTGTGTGTCTCAGTGGCTTTGTGCAACGGAAGGAAGCCAATATGTACTGTAAGCCACCAAACTCCCGTTTGCAGATGGGTGGTTGATTGAATACACTGTAATCAGATTGGGACGAGGCATGAATGTCACTGAATTCAAATGTCAGACAAGCACACTCCACTTTTCACACACCCACCCTTCTCGCTCTCTCTGTCCTCTCTCTCTCTCTCTCTTTCTCTCTCTCTCTCTCTCTCTCTCTCTCTCTCTCTCTCTCTCTCTCTCTCTCACACACACACACACACACACACACATACACGCACACACATATGCACACACTCACAGGCTCTCCAACGCAGACATATTGCATGTGCATGCAAACGCATGCAGACAATCACAGTCTCACACACACAAGCACAGTTACATGCATGCGCGCACACATACACACACACACACACACACACACACACACACACACACACACACACACACACACACACACACACACACACACACTGTCCTTTGCCAGAGATTTGCAGATTCCAGTTCATCCTATTCCCCTTCTTTATGTGCATTCTAGACTGTGAGCGAGAGTCCAGTCTTTCCTTGTGGATTTATGTGTTGCTGGGGAATGTATTACGTGGAATAGGGGAGACTCCAGTTCAGCCTCTTGGAATCTCATTTATAGATGATCATGCTTTGGAGGAAAATGCTGCATTCTACATTGGTAAGGCCTGTTAAGATATCCATACATATTGTATGCAACCTCCCACTCCTCGACACAGTATACTTGAGCCAAATGAGAACACGCAAGAAATCCTTGAAACCAGGGACAACGAGAGTCCACCCTACTTGAACCTTGCCTTGTACATGCATAAAAAAACAACCTTAAAGGATAGCTCCGGAGTAAGTTTAAGCATAGCCCTGCTGCACGAGCCTTCTAACAGCAATATATTTCGCATGAAATGAAAGAATTTCGAACAGCATAGACCTAACGCGAACGCGAAACACTTTACATCGAGTATGTAACCTCAGATCTTACTTTCGGTTTCTAATAGTCATTGATTCAGTGTAAAGTGCCTGTTCGTTTCTGCGTTCGCGTTCGGTCTATGCTGTACCAAATTATTTTGTTCCACTCGCCAACTAGCGCATTTAGCAAGCTCTTTCAACAGGGCTATGCTTGAATTCACTCCGGTGTTTTCCTTTAAAGCCCAGCGCAGATCAATTTTCCTTGTGAATTTTACAGAGAGAACAAAGTACATGACTATGAACTAACCTACAAACAGATTTACATGCTGCAGAACAACTAAAGGCAAATCAAGTCTCACATGAAATTCAGTTTCCACACACACATACACAGTGCTGATTATTAAAGATGCACTTCATGTTGGATATAATAGGTGTGTTATGTAGGTTCCTTTGTGATTCATTTTCCAGCCAATGAACTGCTCCAGGGGCTTGCATTATATGAATAACATATAAATATCATATACTGTTTATATTATGTAATGAAGACACTTGTACAATTTCTTTCTTTCCTTTTTTTGTTTGCTGTCTGGCGTGAAGCCTATTCACGTGTCAAAGCAATTCACTGTTTGTGTTTGTGTCTGTGTTCCTCGTGTCAGGTTGCATACAGACGATATCGGTCATTGGTCCCGTGTTTGGTTACTTGCTGGGAGCTTTGTGTGCCAAGATATATGTGGACATTGGATTTGTCAACATGGGTAAGTCTGACTCTCTGATGTAAATGACCCGTCTGCAGCTTTAGCCGTCATCTCAAAATACTCCAGCCAAGCCCCCTTGTCTAGACAGTGGAGTCAGGGCATTCAACTCTGTTCTTCGATATTCAGTCTGTGTATTTTGCCGATAATTTCAGTCGATCAAGGTCGTGGGGTTTACAAACCGGTATACCTCCAGGTTTTTTTCCTGGAGATGTTTTTGTGGGTTTTTCCCTGGAAAGAACCTTCCTCCCGAATTTACTGTTGCCAAGTCATCAGGTTTTGCTCAGGCAATTATTATTTTTTTTTTTACGTGTGTGTGTGTAGGCGTTGTGATCCTCTGTGTTAACTTGTCACTTCAGATAGCAGATATTTCATTGACTGACTTGGCAAGATCACAGAGAGCTCCGCACACTCTGATCCCAGTTAAATGTCATTTTTCGAAACCCATCTTCTCACTTGATGTGATTATCTTCTTCACAAATGAAATTAATCCCCGCCTCCCCCTTTTGGATGCAGCAGTTGATTGTAATGCTTGGATCTAAAGGCTCTCTGAAGTTTCTGATTCTGCCAGCTAATCTGATGCCACTTGTTAAACCTATTGGTGGCAATGGCAAAACAGCTGCTTGTTATGCATGTTAGCGCTCTGCATGTGTGTGTGTGTGTGTGTGTGTGTGTGTGTGTGTGTGTGTGTGTGTGTGTGTGTGTGAGTGTGTGTGTGTGTGTGTGTGTGTGTGTGTGTGTGTGTGTGTGTGTGTGTGCGTGCGTGCGTGCGTGCGTGCGTGCGTGTGTGTGTGTGTATGTGACTGCTCCGCTGACAGCCCTGCTTGTCTCATCTGCAGAGAGCATCACCATAGCGCCAGGAGATGCTCGCTGGGTCGGAGCTTGGTGGCTGGGCTATCTCATCGCCGGGCTCATCACCCTGCTCTCAGCCATCCCCTTCTGGTTCCTTCCTAAGTCACTGCCCATTCCTGTGGGCAAACAGCTGGACAAGAGCTCCCCAGAGCATGCCAACTCCATCAAGGAGCACAAGTACCAGGTGGATGAACCTGCCAGCTGCCTAGAAATGACCAGAGGTAAATCACTGGACCTTTGAACTTTCTCCTTCAGTTGTTTGTTTATTTTTTTGAAAATATCATGAGCCAATGATCTTGGCTATATAACAACTACATAAAGGGTATCCACAGAACATCACTTTTAATAGCAAAGTTTGGCTGAGGTTGTATTAACTGCAGGGATAAATGATGACTCGCAAATGTATTGGTGGTGGTGTGTGTGTGCGTGTGTGTGTGTGTGTGTGTGTGTGTGTGTGTGTGTGTGTGTGTGTGTGTGTGTGTGTGTGTGTGTGTGTGTGCTGTATGCATTTGTGTGAGGAAAAGGATTAGAAAATCTCAGTCCCACTGCCCCTACTGCACCACAGCATGTACTCTATAGCCTGCATTCACTATTTTTCCCCTGCTGTAAGCAAGCCTCATGGAAGTCAGTATAATTTGCTAAATCAGCCACATTCAGCCAATCAACCCTGGGGTCATGGAGTTCAGTCAAGTTTGCTAAGAGACAGATGGGCAACATGCAGCTCAGGGCCGGAAGAGAGGATGGAAATTTAGACGGACATACACTTTTTAACATTTGTGTTGTGTTGTGATAATGTAAATTTGACATTCTAACCATTCAAGAATTGATTTCTGTCCTGTGTTACAAGAAAAATAGGACGAAAGTATGTAACCTTTATATTTTATGAAGGAAAAACTTCACTAATGGCACTAATTCTATAAGTAACCACGTGTTGTTGTTTTTTTTTTCAGACTTTGTTCCAACATTAAAGTCTCTTCTAGGAAATCCTGTGTACTCTTTGTATCTCTGCGTGACCGTTATACAGTTCAACTCCCTAATTGGCATGGTCACATACAAGCCTAAATACATAGAAGAGCATTATGGCCAGTTAGCGTCTACTGCCAACCTTGTAATGGGTATGTATGAGTCACTGCTACACAGAATAGTAAACAATCCTTTCCTTTGAAACAAAATCTATAAATCATGGCTCAGTACAGCCCAAAGTCAGTAGGAGTCTTAACCAGTAATAGTAATCACTCTGTATCAAATCAAAGTCCTGAATAAAATAATGGGGAAAAATACAAACACTATAATATGGTAGTGTTTGTCTTTTTCTCACCCTTTATTTTATTCAGGACTTTGATTTGATAAATGACTATTGCTATAAGCCCAACCTTCATTGCACATAAAAGAGAATATAAAATGCAGACGTGCTAATGGAGTGACGCTAACATGAAAGGTGTGCTTCAGTTAGTTTTTAATGGACATCAGATGAAACACCATCCACTTCTGCAGTTGAAAACAATATCAACTCGGGGAGAGTAAATAGGCCATCTGTCTGTATTTACCAATCGTATCATCAAAAGCTGCTCATCTCGGCTTGTCTGGTCTTATTACAGTGTTCCAGGGATGGGATTGGCTTTGGGCTTAAAGGAAAGCACCGGAGTGAATTCAAGTATAGCCCTGTTGAAAGAGCTTTCTAAATGCGCTAGTTAGCGAGTGGCACAAAATAATTTGGTACAGCATAGACCGAACGCGAACGCAGAAGCGAACAAGCACTTTACACTGAATCAATGGGACCTGACTATTAGAAACCGAAAGTAAGATCTGAGGTTACATTGACTCAATGTAAACTGTTTCGCGTTCGCGTTAGGTCTATGGTGTTCGAAACTCTTTCATTTCATGTGAAATATTGTGCTGTTAGAAGGCTCGTGCAGCAGGGCTATGCTTAAACTTACTCCGGACTTATACTTTAATGAGCAGGTGATAGAGAGGACCTTTTCTTAATAGTCTTTTTTCACATGTTCCTGTTGACTTCAAGGCATCATAAACATCCCCGCCGTGGCCCTGGGGATGTTCTCTGGGGGCGTAGTCATGAAGAAGTTCAAGCTGAGTATTATGGGAGCGGCCAAGTTTGCACTGGGAACGTCTCTGCTGGGCTACTTCCTCTCTCTCATCTTCTTGGCCATGGGCTGCGACAACTCCAAAGTGGCAGGCATAACCGTCTCGTACCAAGGGTAGGACCTGTGTGCACAGACTCGCTACAACAAACAGATTTGGGCTTTTCATGCTTGTCTAATTTGCATCATTCAAAGTAGATTTCATTAGGATCAATCACCATAAGATGATTTATCTTCAACAAAAAAACAAACAGTTGAAATAGTTCATCTTCAGATCACGTCTCCATTCTGTTCTGATATTTCATTTGGTTCAACACTGATTGGAATTTCATTGTAGACACACAAAAACAGAGGAAAAAAGAAACCCACAGGAGTTGCACACATAAGCAATGTTCTTGCTCTCTCTCATATAATTTGTGTGTGTGTGTGTGTGTGTGTGTGTGTGTGTGTGTGTGTGTGTGTGTGTGTGTGTGTGTGTGTGTGTGTGTGTGTCTGTGTTTGTTCTTTGAAGTGTGGAGGACCTCCCTTATCACGAGAATGCCCTCTATGTGCAGTGCAATGCGGGCTGCCAGTGCTCGGGGAAGGAGTGGGATCCTGTGTGTGGGGAGAATGGCATCACATACGTCTCTCCTTGTCTAGCCGGCTGCCGTGCATCCACTGGCTCAGGGAAGAGCATGGTAAGTAAGAGTGTGTTCTTATGGACACATAGAAAATGAGTCCACAGCCCTACATACACATAAACACACACATACACATCTATATGGGTGCATAGGTAAAAAATACATGCACAAGGCTTTACATACCACTCCATTACTTTGTATGTTACACAAATAAAGTAATTTCCCGCATATAAGCCGCATTGTGTATAAGCCGCAGGACAGTGTTTTATGCAAGTAAAAAAAACGAAACCATATTAACACCATATTAGCTGCCCCCCTGTTTTAACACCATAGCGGAAGAAATTTTGCAAAATCAATGTATAAGCCGCGGCTAATAGTCGGGAAATTACGGTGTAGACACATAGCTATTGACATATGCAAACACATACAGAACTGCTGCAACAAGAAATCCATGAGAGGCATTTGTGTTTCACACAAGCTAGGCTGCTAACTGGGCTGTTTCTTTGAGCTAATGTGGTTTCCTAGCTTCTTCACGTAGCATTCAAACATTCCCTTGTCTGACACACAAACCCCTCCCTCTCTTTCCTTCTGCTCTCTTTTCTTCTGCGTGCACTCCCATCCTTGCCACACACACACACACACACACACACACACACACACACACACACACACACACACACACACACACACACACACACACAATCCTCAGGCATATTAGCTCTGAAAGCCTTACTCAGTCTTACTCATCCAATGTTAGACCCCAGTCACGGCCGTGATTACTGTGGTCAGGTGAGTGTTTAATGCAGCTTCCCCGTGACTCAAGATTCTTTCTTTCCCAGGCATAATAAGGGCTTTTGTTGTTTGAGTTGTGTATGTAAGGGATTACTTTAATTCTAGAATCCTTGGCAGTATAGACTGGGAACTTGTTTTTGAACCACCATAGAATTGACCAGGCTGTTAGTCAGTGAAGTGACAATGTCTCTCCTCCCCCTAATTATTTATACTGACGTGCTCTCCTCCTCTCTTTACATCTTTCTTTCTTTCTTTCTTTCTTTCTTTCTTTCTTTCTTTCTTTCCTATTTTCCTTCCTTCCTTCCTTCCTCAGATGTTTGACCAGTGCAGCTGTGTTGCCATGGGGAATATGACAGCTCAAGTGGGCCTCTGTCCCAACCGGAAGGCCTGTGATCGTATCTTTCCTTACTTCCTGGGCCTGTCCGTCGTCACGTCCTTCATCATCTCGCTGGGTGGCACGCCGGGTTATATGCTCCTCATCAGGTCTTTTTTATTCATTATTATTATTATTATTATTACAATGTAATTTACATTTACAGTTCATGTAATGATTTTGAAGATGCTTTCATCCACATCAAGTTTTCAAGTCACAAAGCCCACCTTCTAGCATAGAGCTTTGGAATGAAGTAGGAGGTGCTCTTTCTAGTCAGTCTGACAAAGAATGACAAGAACAGACAGTGATTAAACAATGTAATTGCAATGGTGTAAGCTGTTTATGGAGGGACTGTACTCACCCACTTCAAGTTGCTTTTGGCATGTATAGTTAAATCCTCACGCTTGGAGAGTGACCATTTTTGGCCTTCTATCCCCATCCCTGTCCCATTCTCAAGTCCTTCACTCAGTGCATGCAAAGGCCTGCCGCTTGTCTGTAATCATGTGTGATGTTGAATGATGATGAACAACCATTTATACTCATCAAGAACAATTTCCTTTAAACACCACCATCTTAGTGCAGAGTGGGTTTAGGATGAAGAGGCCTTGTGTCTCTTCCTGGTACTTTGTCTCCTTCCCTCATCTGCAGGAAAGGAGGAGGCAGATTACAGCAACAGAGAGAGGGAGAAATAAGCAGTGGGTGCAGCAACCCAGTTTTGGTAATATGATTTTCTCTCCCCCACGCCCCTGGTCACGGTCGTCGTCAATTTCCCGCCGCGGCATGCCTCATTGAGGGAAGGTCATGCTCCATTTAGGACTGACGTCACGATTTTAGGACGAGATACCGTCGCCGACTTTGTGCGCCGGAAGGCCCACGCGACATGTCTTGGCTGGTTCAAAAGGTCTCACGTAGGACTGGCATCGTGACACACATTGCTTCAGTTTGCCCATGATCAAGCTTTTTCGTGGGCCCCCCCTCCCCTCCGTCCTCCTGCTGTGCCGTGAGGAGACTTGAAGCGTGCTTGAAGCCATCAGCTTTTCTCAAAGCCTGATCAGCTGACCGAGAAGGAATGCGATGCCTCCGCTTGCATCAAATTAGGTTACCTACAAGGCCAGTGGCAGTGCCCCTCTATATCTCTGTTTGGGCTGACCTATACACAGTCATGCTTCTTTCCCATAGACGAGACAGAGTTATTTCTGGAAAATCGCTCACCCTGTTTTGTATGCAGGGTGTCCCGCGGGGTTGTAAAAACTGTTTAAAAGTGATCAATCAGATTTGGAAAATGAAGTATTTAAAAGTATAATCGGTGCAATCAGTGGTCCAGTTATTTGGTAAGTGTGTTGAATCTCAGATAAATATTGTCTATGTAGCCTTGTTTAGCTATACATTTTTAACCAAAATACAACACACTTTCACCAACACGTACGACTCAACAGTTGTCAACAGCATCTTGCCCTCTGATGTTTTATCGCGCATCTAGTAGTCTATGTGCAACTTCAAAACAAAACACTGCAAGATTCTGCAATGAGAGAGCTTTTGATTGAAATGCCTTAACCCTCAAAATAACTCTTGTTTAGCTACATCCACCTCAATCTAACAAGTGTTAGAATGTAAACTACAAACACATGCATTCAGGGAGTAAAAATGTGCATATGGCAAGCCTTTTAAACATTTCTGAGTGCAAATGGAACACACAATTATTACACAGTCACTCGTCTGTTTGTGGTTTTGACTATAAAGGGCTGAAGGATAAACAGACATGTTAAATGTAATGATAAATGTTTAAAAGTCTTGCAATATGCACATTTTCTACTCTGATATGAAGCAGAGATGTCTGCCGGAATGCATGTATTCGTAGTTCATCATTTTTACTTACACAAGCCAAAAGAAATTAATCTTTTACAAGCTTGGAGTAGTTGATAAAGATGGTTCAGCCATAGTGTCCATTTCTCCCGGTGTATAATAGGGATTGATTTTTTTTCCCCATCACAGAAACGTGTGATTACGTAAATGGCCTTGACATTATATGAGTGACCTATAGCCTTGTCACTCCAGATGCACCATTGCATCTTTTGATTGTTATCTTATATCATGTTTCTGACTGTCATCATCACACACATCATCAAATACTGTATGTCTGTGTTCTGACTTCTTCACCACCGATGCCACGCATGCAGAGTTTCCAGTAATGTATTGCAAGAGCACAACAATTATTTTGGTGCCATGGGTCTTCAGTCCAGTATGTTGTGCAGGGATCTTTAAAAAGTCAGTCAAAAAAGTTTGCGTGCAAAAATCCAAACTGCTCCAAATCTTGCAGACTGCAGGCGCCAAGTCCATAAGAAGTGTCCATGCTGAAGAAATATTGAGATAATATTTCACTTTACAAGTTGTGAGCTCTCAAATAACTTTTTTATGTGAAGATGGCAATTTTACTTACCCATTGAAAGGACAGAGTGAAATGCAAACCCAATTCGTCTTTTTATTGATGTAGTATGCCCAGTGCAGTGCGTATAAAAGCATAATAACCAGTTTCTCTGTTTTATCATCCGCTCACAGCATGTAAGAAGTTGGGACAAAAATGTACGCTATTTTAGCCAAAGGAGCCAAAATAGTTGTTGGTTTCATTTTTGTGAACTTCCTGCAAGTGACAAGGTGACAACTCTCCAGTGTCACGTAATGCCAAAAATGGAGTTTGATTCCCATCCTGTCCTTTTAAAGTCAAAAGCAGCAAATTTGGTTCTCTCTTTCCTCTTTAGAGGCTCTATTTAAGTTCTTAAGTTCCGGTAACCAGATTGTTAATGCACAAGAGTTTTCTTAACATAAGTTTTTATTAACCATTTTTAAATCAACCACATTGACTTTTATCTCAAGGGAGGGGGTAAAATTACATTTTCAAAACTTTTCCAGGTTTTTCCAAACCGTACGGATCCTGTTTAGTCCACAAAGAAAGGCATAGACTGAAATGGCTTTAAAATTATATCTTTTATTTAAAAAAAAAAAAATTCAGATCAGTTTGAAGAGGCAACAAGATATGAAGCTGAAATATTTATGGAGGAATATCTGGACAAATATGTGGACCATGGTGTTGAATTTAGCGTTGAATTGAGATGGAGTTGCCTGAAACATTTTCAGTGTTAATAAGGCAAAGGTACACTCTTTCATGTGGAGATTATTCCATGATATGTATTCTTGGCTATCTTTGCGTGGGTATACAGAAACCTGGGTTCTTTTTAGGTGGATGCACTGCGTATACCTCACATATCACACAGATTACATCCCTGCTTTGCACAGTCATTGGCATTCCACGCAAAGCACAGTGGCTACAAAGGGCACACACGCACCTTTGAGAGGAGGCAAGCAAGCGCTGAGTCCTCGGCTCACACCACCACACACCACCTCACCCTCATCCTCTCTCACTCCCAGCCCATCTCTGAGAGATGTCCGATAATGCACCAACACCCACCATCTCCTCTGCACTGTCACACACTACTGTGCATGACAATGAGTCTACACCATCTTTGTCATCATTATTATCATCATCATCGTCATCCTCACAGAGACTCAAAGGCAGCCTGCAGAAGCTTGCTAGGTTGGCAAGTATAGATATTAGGAGAGACAGACAGCTCTCCTGCCTTACTGGAAAAATTGGCAGGCCAGGAGGTGGCCACTTATTTCAGCTCAGTACCCATGCTCAGAGCCATGAGATTGATGTGAAAGGGAAATAAGAAACATTTCTGAACATTAGGTCTTTGACGCTCATGCATTTGCTTTTGTTGTTGATGTTTGATTGTTTTGTTGTTGACATTTTTTTTTTTTTCTTGTGTAGGTGCATCAAGCCACAGCTTAAATCACTAGCTCTGGGATTACACACACTGGCCACAAGAACCCTAGGTAAGTTGATATCACATTCTACCCCCCCAACAAACCAAAACATCTGCAGCAAAACAAAACAACTGTTTGCATCATCACATGGAATTTACAAAGCTTGCATGACATTCTTAGAAGCAGTTGAGCGTGTGCACACTGAGACCGCTTTGTCTTCCAGCTGGCATCCCGGCACCCATATACTTTGGGGCCATAATTGACACCACTTGCCTGAAATGGGGCCAAAAGAGCTGTGGAGGTCGTGGAGCTTGTAGAATCTACGACACTGCAGCGTACAGGTACACACACTTCCATTACTCAACTATTCACCTCATAGCAACTCACCTCAATTACCTGCATTTGCAGATCAATTGGAGGTTTGTTTTAGGATTAAGTAGACTTCTATCTATTGACATACAAAATATAAATGTTACATTGACAATTACGGTAAAAACAAATTACCTTAATGGGACAACAGGCAACAGTTTACAGTTAATATGCCATCCTTGTTGTGACTTTGATGAATAAATGGCTTATTATGGGATGAATGATTGGTGATGCGGTGGCCTCTAATGTGGATTTCGTGATTACTAGACTTGAAGTATCCGGGGTTTCAGGTATGTGAAAATGAAACTGAAAGTGCATAACCGAAATTGCATTAATTACTGGCTTTTCAGTCAATATACCACACGAAAATGATCATCTTTGGTTCCTTGATGTGAAAATACACAATGCAGTCACTATTTTCTGTACAAATTTGGCAACTGTCGGAACTCCAGAGATAGAAAGCCGCAGTCCTGTCTGGTGTCCTTTAAAGCATCTGTTAGTAAAATACCCACAGAAGCTAAATGCATCTCATGGAAAAGCATATCAAAGCATGAATATCTAACCCAATACAGTCATTGCTCTAGACAAAGATCTTGGAAGTCAATCTGGCCAAAAATGAATTTTGAGGAAGGAAGTAAAATGCCCTCACTAGCATTTCAGAGTATACCATTTGGGTCCAAATTGTGTCCAACTCTGGAATGAGTGGATGTGGCCTACGAGTCTGTCAATGAAATCAATGGACTCAGTGTGTGAGGAGGGACATTCACGGTGGGACTTTCCTCACCACCGCGTGCCTTTGAAGCTCTGATTGAATTTCGTTCCAGCAGAAGCAGCGAGAAAAAACAGTACATGCTGTGAACCTATGCTAAAGAGAAATTTGTTGAGTTTGTTTACCAATACAGCATATATAATATGTAACCCATGTGATTGACACTGACCTGAATTCTCTCACTTTTGTGGCTGCCTGCGTTGATGCTCGCCTCTGCTGTGTTATGCGCCTGTTGCCCCAATGACGCAGGACGGCTTACCTAGGCCTGACCCTGGGCCTGCGTGCCGTCTCCTTCCTGTTCTGCATCTGGGGATACATGGTGCTGCGGCGACACGTGCAGCGGCAAGAACGCGGGACGATGACCAACGGCACCGTGACTGGTGCGGCAGCAGCGGCTGCTGACGAACTGGAGGCCCTCAGGAAGGAGGAGAGCCACTGCGTCGATGGTGGCGGTGGTGCCGTAGTCACTGGCACCGATCTGTCCGCTAGGAACTCAGACTGCTACCCAGAGCGGGAGACGCGCCTGTGAGTCTGGCCGCCTCTCTGTCCCCCCCTAACCTCATTCCTCAGAGCCACACACCTCCCCAAATCACTTCGCAGGCCAGCAGACACAGGGGATGTTGGGCTTCATCCAACAGGTATCATACAGCAAAAAATACAAAAAAAACCCACAGGAACCCATACAGTTGCATACACACTTATATATTTGTACTAGTGGACCCATGTAGGTGTTGTGAAAGAGGCCATTTTGTTTTTTGTTTTGTCATGAAGCAAAGATGAAAAGAAAACCCATGAATGTCCATGCTGTTTTTGGAAATGTAGCAATGAATGTTGATTTCAGGTGTTTTTTTTGTGTGTATTTGTTTTTTTTGGTACTAAATTTATATAAAACAATATATAATATATCATGTTTTTATAATATAAACTAGTAAGAGTTTGGGTTTTTGTCTGTATTTTTCTAGAAACCAGAACACAATATGCTGCCATTGTGAGTGAAGTTTGGCAGGGGATCATACAGTACAAGACTATGAATGGAAATGGGTCAGGTGAAGAGAAGGACTAACTATTGTGGGGGATGTGTACCTTGGCCAAGACGTTCAAAAGCTGATCAACAAACAGCGCTGGGGGTCTTGTATACACGCGTTCTCAGAATAGCCATGTTGATCTAAGATGTCGTAACTGACCTTTCATGTCTCTCAATGAGGGTCTGAATGTGAAACAATGGGCGAACAGACCCCACAATCAGTGCTCTCAGAGCTTTTGTGTGTGCCTGTGCCTGTGTGTGTGTGTGTGTGTGTGTGTGTGTGTGTGTGTGTGTGTGTAGAACGTGCAGTCCTATCCACAATCCACTTTGAAACCACTCCTGGTTTCCTCCAGCCAGTGGTTCCTGCCTGACTGCCGTTTGTTTTCATTCCAGCGGGAGAGACATTTGTGTGAAGTAGTCAGAGTCAACAAGCAATCAGTCATTCATCTCAGCAGTCACACAGAAAGTAGGCCTACTGTACATCTCACTGAAGGACTAATGGCGTCCACAAGGGGGCAGTGTTGGGCCACTAGCTTGCTAATGAAGCACTACACAATGATCTCAGAGCACGGACTATGCATAATGACAAATCTTAATCAGACCACTTATACTCATAGAGTGCATATACATATATATATATATATATATATATATATATATATATATATATATATATATATATACATACATATATATACATACATATATATATATATATATACAGTATCATCAATTGCCTAAGAAGTCGACCTCTGCACTGTGCGCTGTTCTCAAGTAGGCCTTGACTCTGAACAAATGTGGAGCAACAATGTTGATGATCCTTTGCAATCATTTGCCATTGCAGTTTTTTTTAATGTTTGTATGAAACACATTGTATTTTAGAACTACTGTGCTAAATTTTCCTTCCCTGACAATTGCAGTGTGAGGGTAAATTATGTAGACTTGTGCACAAGAAGACTTGTTTGCCTTCAAAGCTGCACAATTGTATTATCATCTCTAATGTTACGCGTCAGTGAGTGTGTGTGTGTGTGTGTGTGTGTGTGTAAGAGAGAGAGAAAGAGAGTGTGTGTTTGAGGGAGAATCTGAATGTATGAGTGTGTGTACTGTACAGTATGTCTGACTGCACATGTGCTCATGTGCCAAAAAGAAAAATCAACAGTCTACTCTCAGGTCGGTCAATCACTTGTTCCGGAAAATAATCGTACTTTTATATATATAGATGTATATAAAAAGAAGTTGATTTTTTTTATTATTATTATTATTGTTAAGAGAATCTTTGACATAGCAGATCTCTGGGAACTGCTGTTGATATTTTTCACCACTTGAAGTTTACCAGTATGAACCAAGGACTGACTTGTGGAGCAATTTAAATGAACGGCATTTATTACTTGCTTTAAAAAATTAGAATGTACATAGTTTTATTTGCTCATTTATTTTTGTACAAAATTGTACAATTGTGAACATCCTGTGAATGTACATGATGCACAAATAAAGCGGTTATTATATCGACTTTTGACCTGCTTGACTTATTGTGAAAATCGGTCAAGGCAACTCGGCCATGCACATGTAATGATAATAACTAGAATGTAATTCCAGGGAGATTAGGAGTGCATGAAAATGTAAATTGGTGTTGCTTTAGTAGCAATTTGTGGCAAATAATGCATTATAACGGTGATAGGCAAGACTTTATTAGGAAAGTGTTATGAAATAATTGCAGACAGGAAACAGTTGGGGGACTCAAAGTTGATGACAACTGAAAGTTGAACAGGATCTGTAACAGGATCTTTACAGAGCTGCTTGTAGTGAAGGAAGTAGTAGAATAATTACAAGACTTCAAAGAAAAAAACAGATAAGAGCTTATTTCAATGTGAAATGCCTTTAATAACAGTGGAGTTCATAAAATAGCATATGTTACAGCACAATGTAAACCATTTATAGTGGTCTGAAAGGCACTTTTCTCTTGCGCACGGCGCGCACATTGTGCTCAACATGCACACACCACATACAGTACAAGTCTGTATAAGTCCGTATGCCAGCCTTAACTTGTAGGGGAGGCGGCTGGATCTCAGTCTTTGTAAAGTCCACGTTCACATTCTTGGACCAAGTAACACGTCAATCACAGTTGGCATCAAATCTGTATCTACAGGAGAACAGCCTCTAAACCATGTCACTGGCACAAAGGACAAATGCAATGCACAAACTACCAATGTGTGCAATATAAAATGTACAACAAGAAGTAGGAAAAAAGAACAGTATTCCTATTTTGACTTTCGTGAGACTCACCTACCATTCAAATCCATAAAACTGTGATATACAATAATATGAAAAGTGATGGCCAATCATCACAAAATCCTTTTTATGTGTTGTCAGTGACTGATGAATAGTTTCTCACAGCTGCTCTTATGTTTGACTGTGTCAAATCTGCAATGGCCCCAAACTCTTTGGTGCAGACAAACAGCACACAGTGACTTTAAAAAAAGACCACAAGAATGTTGACTTAATATTAAAAGAACACCAAAAACAGGGCCACAAGACAACACACAACAAATGAACACTAGATGAAATCATTTAAGACTTAGAAAAGAGATATGAAAAACAGTATCTTTTTGCAGAAAAAAAAACAATCCATTACAATCAATCTTAAACAAAATATTTTGCTCCATAGCATTCAAGCAATCTACAGCATCTTCGTAAAAAAGGAATCAAATCCCTGAATGTCAACAGAGAATATTGATAAGACAGCATGGCTTTGACTCCTAAGACACATCTCTCCCCACACAGTACAATAACATGGTGATGCCAACTGGCACGCCTCTCATGTGGTTACACTCAAAGATATTATAGTCGACACATCAAGTGATTTTGGTTCAATGAACAGGTTAACGAGTGAGCCACCACTAGTTTTTTTTTTTTAATTAAATTAAGTTAAATTTTCTCTTATGTCTCAATGAGCTATCAATGAGTATGAGTCAACAAAGAGGGATGTTCTAGATAGCTGAAAGCAGGCAAAATCACCGCACACACGTGGTAAAAAACATCTGAATGCACACACACAGATAGACAGAACTGTCAAGTCAAACCTGGTGAGAAAAAAAAGCATGCATGGTCCATGCTACTGCCTGCATCATGAAGTCCACGCTTTTGGTTGCATGCAGTGCTCTGTAGTACAGTATGCTGAAAAAGAAGATAGGTGCTGGTGCATGGCAGCAGTTGAGGTCTTGGGAGAACACTGTACAATTTGACAATCCTAGTCATCCTTCTTATCACCACTTGCCAGCTGATTCTGTACAGACAGGACACAAAGAAAACAAAAATTTGTTAGAATTTCAAATCATTATATAATTATATAGTTACATTATAAATTATAATTTTATATAATTATAATATTTGTATATTAATTATACAACTATTCCCATGCATATAGTAAGACATCTCTTTCTCGCCCAAAGATCATTAAGGGTCTTAACTAAAGAATTTCAGATGCATTTTGTTTGATCTAAAGGTTGTATGTGTACCTGCAGTTCCTGGTGCTCCAGAAGCAATCTGTCATACTCTTTGGTCAGGCCATCACTTTGCTTCTTCATGGCCTCCACCTCAGACTGAGACTTCTTCAGAGCTGTGGACAGAGGGACAAAGGGGAAAGGGCTTCAGTCTGATTGCCTGGACTTGCAACCAATCATAAACACGGGTCATGATACTCCCACATACAGACTGGTTCAAACACACCCCTAGTATGGACGTACACAAGATATAAGATAAGTGCAGAAGGCTGGCAAGTGACTTACCATCCCCTGAGGTTGCAAGTTCATCCTTCAGGTTCTGTAGCTCTTTCCTTAAAAGATCATTGCCTTCAGCTGTTGCCTTGTCCCCTTTTCCTTCTGTCAGAGCCTGAGAATCAAACAGTCTTCTTTCAGCAAACCTCCTGATGCAACTTTTTAAACTGTGATTTGAATGCAACTTTTTGCTAGCCTAGAAATCTAGACTTACTCTAGCGGCGGCAAATAGATTTGCTCAGCCAGTATGTCTAGTAGCAAGCCATAGGGAATTTGATTGGACGATACCGTTGGTGTTCACTCATCACAACGCTCTATGTGTTTAGGGTAGCCGAAAACAACTGCCTTTTGAATTGGTGTTTACATCTTGTTTGTTCCTCTGATTGGTGATAGGCTATCCTAATGCGTGCAGACGTAGTTTGAAAGATAACTGCCTTGTTCCGCCCACAATTGAATTCGGTCTATCTATCGATGCCAGACTATGCATTTTAATGTTATAGGATGGCTTGCCAGGCTAACTTTTTGCACTTTTTAGTTGCTATAGAGGTCAGGTTATAGTGTAGTTCTCCGTTGTTGAAAATATGCGGGCATCCAAGTTTATTTACTGAATTACTATTACGATTCTCAGTTGAAGGTATTCTAACAACTTCAGGTTCTGTACTCAGACTCGGCTCCTAGCACCTATTTTGTTTAGTGTCCATTTGGAATTTGCATGACACAGCAGATGGAAATTTGCTCACACACATTTCACAAAATTCTTATCTGCTTGAAACATAAACATGAACTGAACAGAAACCCAGCTATTCTTAAATGATCCAAGTGTCATTTGTCAGCCCACAAAGTATTCAACCAAGTTAGCATTCATATTCCCAGACAATTATCTCTAGAATACATGTAAATGATTTCTTTCTCTTTTTCTTTCTTCAAAAGAAACAAACAAACGAACAAACAGAACTCTTTTTCCCAGTAATCTCGGTCAGCAACTTATCTGGCTTGGTGCAGCACCCAAATCCAACCTGTGGCTTCCACCCTCACCGCTAGTCCTTCCATTAGCATCATCCTGTTCTACTGACCTGCTTCAGGAGCTCATTATCCTCCATGTACTTCTTAGCAGCCTGGTTGGCATTCTCAGCCTGGGACTGCAGAGCTGCCGTGGTGCCCTTGGCTGTGGCCAGCTGGTTGATCAGGGTGATGACGCGTCTCATGACTCTGTGATTATAGCAGACACAGTTCACATGAAATCCAACCATGCTGTGCTAAAACAAAGTCCAGGATTTGGATTTGCAAAAATATCAGACAATCAAATTAAGCCCATCCCTTCCATATTCCAGGAGCAACCATTTGATTGGCAGGAATCAGAGTTGAGAAGACAGAAACTCTCTAAGATCTGCCCTCATGTAACAGTTTGCTACACTAATACATTTCATTAATAAGTGCACAATAAAGATTCATGTACTGTTGTTTTAAATTGTGGCAGTCATATGTGTGGGAAGCTTACAGCCAAAGGAAGAGGGAGAAGCCCGATATGTAAAGGTTCCTCTGGGCTCGAAATAGCTTCATGTGCATGTGGTCATACATGTTGGGGTTCAGCTTGGCATCTTTGCTTGGCTCTGTTCCAGAGTATTTTTTAACCTCCCGCACAGCATCTATGAGAAGCAATGAGATTAAAATCAGATTAACATTAATCACACATCAACATTCTGCAATACTGAGATGTATTCATAAGCTTATTTCATTCAGGTAAAAACAACAACAACAACAAAAAACGGTTCAACTACCACAGACCTAAAAACAGAACGATGAGGACTATGATCATTGTGAGAAAGCCTTTGTTCCAGAATGGTGAGATTTTGTTCCATATGCCAAGCTTGAAAATGCTTTGCCATCTGTAGGAAGACAAGAAGTTATGAGGTAACGTTACATGTATAATTTGCTTCATCAATGTGTCGCGTATTATAGGAGACGTTTGGCGAAATATAGCCTAAGCCTACCTTGTAGCTGAGATAAAAGGTATGCAGAGGAGAAGAAGTATCCCAATCTCCACATACAGGAAGGTAGCAACTGCAGTCCACTGCAGTGTCATTCTGTATCTGTATCAAAAAAGCACATCAAAAATTGTAATTCACTCAATACAAACTTACTAAACACAAGGAGTTATGTCTGTTGGGGGGGGGGGGGGGTATTTCCAGTAAGGGTACTTTCCATGGTTAAGGAACACATGCTATAATGAGCAAGGGTAACCTAAACCTCTTTTCTGAGGCAATGAATGACTGGTTGTTGTAACAGTGATAATCTTCTTATCACACACTCTCTCAAAAGCAAAGGTCAGAGCAATTTGAAAACATCAACTTCATAACGTAAAATGAAATTCTCACCTTGATACATGAAAAGTCTGTCAAGTAGCTAATCTAAGAAGAGAAACTACCAACAAGCTGTTTTAAAAACTGACGTGTGACGTTACTGAACTAACGTTAGCAAGCTAACCCTGCTAACGTGAACGTTCATACCACACAATAAAACCACAATTTATACAAGCAAGAAGCTCTAACCTCATAGTTTGTTATATCGCAACGACTTCAAGTTTAACGTTAAATGGTAAACGTTGCCTTCCTACTTTGGAATTGGCATAACATTATGAACGTTACTTTAGTCGCAAACCCCCTATGACCAGCCCCCTAACCTAACATAAGCTAACATTAACACAAACTTCACGTTAGCAGACTGTTGCGAAGACGCTGTAATTACTTTTCCTAGCTAATCTGGTGGCATATCAATTTTATTTCAATGAGGACAGATTCTTACACTTACCAAAATCCCGAACAGCAGAGACAAAACGTGACAGTTCTCTGACTGTACTCTGCAGAAAACAGTTTTAAGTTTAGTCACTTCCTGTTTAACAAAATAATTACGTCACTTTCTAGATGTTGCCAGAGAGGGTCCCCAAAGATCTCGAGTTGTCAAAATTTATGTGGTCGCACAAACTGTCTCGATGATGAACCTAGCAATTATTCATTTATATATATTTTTAACTATATTACTATTCCACCCAACTATGTATTTGTAATATAGGTTTAGTACCACCATCACTTTTTCTTGTTCTTACCCATACATGGTCAAAAGGCTGCTGATCCCTCTGTAGTGGAAAATTTTCATTTTAACACCTTTAAGACTTTGAACACCTTCCAAGTGTAAATGCAGAGCTATACACATATTGTCTTTCTGGTATTTATTTAAAACCCAGTTTAAATAAAAAAATGTTTTTCTTGAATATGCATATCATTTTTAAGTTTTAGCCTACCACTTCATGTACTGCATGAGGACATGGTTCATTTACTGGTTCTTCCCCTACACTACATCCATGGCACAGAGTCTGCCATCACAACTCATTGCACTGCTTCCACTTGTGCTTTCCAATCCCCAGTCAGTTCCCAACCTGGAATTTCTTTAACAGAATACCACATCAACTCAAGGAACACAGATGCAGAGGTTTACACATACAACATTTTAATAAAAGTATAGATTAAAACAATTCAAGCTGAAGAAATAAAGCAAATTAAAAAATAAAGCCGTTTAATAGCCACCCTCTCCTACTGAGCCATATGTGTTGTTGAGGTAGTCGATCACTGCTGACGTACTTGAGAGGGTGTTGAACACCCTCCTCTCAGGCTGGGAGCTAATACGCTCTAGCATGTAGATGAGGTGATGGTGGAAGCAGGTAAATGGAGTCCCATGTTCAAGAGCAATGTCCACCCAGTCCCAGATACACTCCAGTGGTGTCTCTTCATATCCTGCAAACATGGCTGGATTAGCCAGCAAGCCCCGGGCAGCCATCACTCCTGAAAAATATCAAAACAAAAACCGTTAACTACCCTGTGAATAAGGACATTTATCTAGCATAGTTTTATAAGCAACTGTATTACCGGCTTTCAACCCAGATGGCATCACTGGCTGAAGCAAGGTAATGTCAAATGCATCTTTTAGCTTTTAAGATGCATTTTGTGGACATAGTTGGGAACGTGAAATTAAACAAACACTTGCTATATTCTCAAAGAGAGTTCAATTCAAAATCACAAAACCACATGATGAAACCCCTGAGTGAGATGTAGCTATAGACGAATCCGGCGAAACTACCAGAAGTAAGCAGCCACCATTTTTGAACTGTTAGATCGCCAATCTGTCCATAGGGCATTTAACTTATATCTTCTTCCAGTGACAAACAGTATAATATCAAACCCAATGGCAGAGGTTGACCAACATTTGTGAATGTTGCTTTATGTTTTTATATGCTTACCATCAACTCCAGTTAACTGACTAATTGATTCCACATCCCGAGGACTCTTGATGTCTCCATTGGCAATAACTGGGATAGACAGGCTATCCTTGATAGTCTTTATAGCATCGTAGTGGACAGGCTGGTGACGCTCATCTGATGTCCGTCCATGCACTGTGATCCAGGAGACTCCTGCCGACTCTGCTTTCTGACATAGGTCTACGGTTCTTTTTAGGTCCTTGTGTATCCTAGACAAACAAAGGCAAAGAATGTCTGAGATTCCAACAGTAGAGTGATGGTCAAAGCATCAAAGACCACACTTATGAGATGAAAAGGGTCATTGCACAACATAGTAATTTGCACTTTACACAGTTAGCCATTAAACAGAATGGTCTCATGTTCTGAACATTCTGACAGAACCAGTTTGATTTCCTTGACAGTATGGAAGAATGGGAATGAGTTAACAATGTCCTGGTCTGAAAAGTTATTAATGGCAAAGCCTCACCTGATTTTAATGGACACCGCATAGCTGGGGTTTTCAATTTGGTTTCGGACTTGTCGCACCATATCTTTTACAAGGTCTGGTTTGTTGATCAGGCAGGCTCCATAGCCCTCTGACATGGCCCACCTGCAAAAGGACACAGATACAAGGTAATGTTACAAGTCCTAACGTTACCTCTGGAAGGAGCCAGGCTTACAATCATATCTATTGACTTGCTTATTACCATATATTTTATAAATTAAAAAATATAATGTTAAACCGTGTAGTTGTTTTTGTGAATTCTAGGATCTCTGTTGGATGTTAACGTTACCTTTGAGGACAACCACAATTCAAGTCCACTCCATCAGAAAAGGGCGCAACAACACAAGCAGCATCTGCCAAAGTTTGAGCATCCTTAGCAGCAAACTGCACAATTAGGGGCCGATCAGCTGTAGGACCATAGAAGAAACACTTACATTACTACCTGAAACATGGTGGTCAGTGTAACTGCATGTGTTAAAAAAAAAGCACATTAGAGCTTACCTCTATTAGTGGTGAATTCACTGTCTCTGGCTTTCACAGAACGCATGAAGTCTGCAGCCACAATCATCGGAGTGAAACACACATCACATTCATATTTCCTTACCAGGCATCTGAAGGCTAATCTGCAACGTTAATCAAAACAAGTCAACAGTCAATTTCGTGTAAAGACCCTCCAGTATAATAAAATGCACAATGCTATTAGCTGAACTTACTTTGAATAACGGACCATTGGTGCACATACTTTCAAGACTTTACCAGTCTCAAACATATCCATGATGTTGATATGGCTATCCATTTTGGCAAACTCTTAACGTTACCAGGTTATGGACGACTGTTTACCGTATATTGGACTGCATGTTTGCTAGTTCAGTAGGTAGGCACTTATGCAAGTGTTTTGTCGGCTAAAGACAAACACTACTCAAAAAGCAATTGAAGGCCAGCAACTTTGTAAGAAAAAAAAAAACGTTCAAAATATAAAAATACAATAACTGGCTTAAAACGCTGTTTAGACAACCAGTAATTCAAGACACACTTCCTACATGATGCTGTGGCATGCCATGCTTAGTGGGCGTTTCCTAAAAATAACCTTTAACCTTTGGCATTACTAACCTGCTGAATTTTGGAAAATTGTATTAAATATACATCCATTATATTTCTAAAGGTTTCTTAAATCATCCGTATTTATTCTTATGAGGAAACAAACTATATTTTATTCATTGGAGACAAAAAATAAAGAAATCGTCACCGATGTCACGTCGCGGTAGTTTGACGTCATTGTGATGAAGTGGCAAACATGGAAGCTGGTGGAGAGTCTGCTGTTAAAACACTTTTAAGTGATGGTATTTTGATCATTTGGATTTATTAATATCATTAGATATGTTAATCACTATTTAATTGAATTTCCGCTTGTGCATGCTGAGAAAATTTGTCTGAAATCTTCTTCAGTGTTGAAGATATCAGAATTGACTGTATGATACAGTGGACAGGCTAGCAAGCAAGCTTAATCTAAGACAGTGATGTGGTCAATAACGTTAGGAAAGATCTTTGATGTTACGGTAAAGTGAAGTTGTACTCTGCCTGGTGCTTAACGTGTTGTTAACAAGTAGATACATATTTACTGCCTCGAAATGTTTACTTTTGTGCCAACTGTTTCTGTCTGTGGCGACCATACTGTGCCTTGTTTATCACTGCTAAGTTTGTTCGTTTCCTACCTGCGAAGTAAAAGCTAATTGTGGTATCGTTTATAGAATGCTATGTGGATTTCTTGAAAGAAGATTTTGATGTGAAGACGTACACAGCTCAGGCTATTCACCATGCTGTCATTGCCGAGCAACTGGCTAAACTGGCTGAGGGAATCAGTCAGCTGGACAAGGAGTTGCACTGTCAGGTAACGTTAATTTGCTCAACTGCCGCTTTGAGCCCTGCTCGGTTTGCCAATGGCATTTTATATTGTGGTGCACATACAACGTTATACAGTGTTAAACATGGAACAATCAGCTCCACTGAAAACATAAGCGTGATTAGGTGTCAAATATCTTTATTTGTGTATCAATCTTTTTAATTTAAACAGGGGATTTGAGGCAGTATGTAGTAATGTTAAAAAAAACAAAAAAACACTTGCAGTATGTAATAAGACATTTTTGTTTGCTTGTTAAGGCATGCAGTACAGTATCTGTAACGTTATAATAGCTGAATTGTGTGAAAATAATATCTTCTACTTGTTATTATGATACTTATGTATCACATCTCCATGTAATAATATCAGTCGTTTATATATTGCTACAATATGGAGAGAAAAATGTCTTCTGCTCTCTTGGAATTTCCTTCTCTGTTTCCCAGGTGGTGGCCCGACATGAGGACCTTTTGGCTCAAGCCACAGGCATTGAATCATTGGAAGGTAAGTTGACAGATAGCACAATTACATGTTTAATGTGTACTTATTACAGGCATGATGTAAACATATTTTAACAATTACAATGAATTACAATTAAACTTGTAGAAAGCATCTTTACTGTCCATGAATGATGTAGTTTAACTTTTGAACCACCAGGAGGCACTGTTGTCCCAGTAATAGCAGAGCTCGGCTCTGAGTAATAGCAGAGCACTATCTGTATGATAGCCGAACCTAAGTGCCATTCTTATGACTGAGCTCTTCAAGGCCTCTTTTATGTACCACACGGCAGCACCACAATTAAAACACATTCATTTTATGTGCACTTTCACATACACACAGATACACTTGTAGAAAATACAATCTATACATCTGAAGATCAAAATGTTTGTGTTATAATGTAGGTAGTCCATTGAACACAGTGTTATTTATTTATTTATGTATTTATTTATTTTTCACTTGTTATATCAAAATGGGATGCCATGGTGGCCTACTAGCCTAATTATTTATTGTTATCTCTCACAGGTGTCCTACAAATGATGCAGACAAGGATCGCTGCCTTACAGAGTGCGGTGGACAGGTAGGTGGCATCTCAGCATCACAATATATTTACGCATGACGGACAACCTCAGTATTCCAGCCTGACATACGTTATCTCCAAACATATTCCAATTTCTGCCCATTTCCCTTTGCAGAATAAGGACCAAAATCGTTGACCCCTATAATAAGATAGTGGCCCGAACAGCACAGCTGGCCAGATTACAGGTATGTTTTGATATGGTGTCATCATGTCAGTGGTGTGTGTGTGTGCACGTGTGTGTGTGTGTATGTGTGTGTGGTATAGCTGTCTGTGTGTGGGAGCTGTGTGTATCTGGGGGAGAGATTGACACTTCACTGCCTCATTATATCTCAATCTCACCTCATTTCAGCCGCCTGACAGCAGCAGTGCTGTAGCGCGTGGAGTCGATTTCCATCTTTATTGGATAGAGATGTGAAGGAAGATGTAGCGCTTACTTGTCTATAGATGGAGTCTGTCTGTTCTGTGCTGTTGCTATAATAGTCCTCAAAAGTTGAAGTGTGTGTGTGTGTGTGTGTGTGTGTGTGTGTGTGTGTGTGTGTGTGTGTGTGTGTGTGTGTGTGTGTGTGTGAGCATGTCTTTGTGTCTACCTGTGTGGTTCTGCATGTGTCTCTGTGTGTTTTACGCCTCCATGAGCTTTCCAAGCGTTTCAGGATAAATACTGGCAACCCAAACCAGTATAACCAGCCTATAGCCTACCTTTAACTTCTTAGCCAAGTCTCGCATGAGGTCTATTGGCTCTTCAGCAAATATGTTTGTGGAAGGTGTGGACAGAGGGCATAGGTCGAATATACAGTCGATTTCTTCTATTGAAATGCTGTGGTTTGTGCTTCTGTCTCAATCATCACCTTCATGTGCAAGAATCTGATTGAATGTGTCACGTTTGAAGAACACCTCAAACATTTCATTGTAAGCTCAGCGTGGTCATTTAATGAACATGTTGAGAAATATGCTATACCCTGTAATTACAAATCATGACGGTTATTATCCAAAGAAATCACAGTGTCATGTCCCCCTCATCAGTAGCTGTCATCCCTTTTACAGTCTTACATGGTGTGACAGTCTATCACTCATGCTAATTACCTGCCATAGCATCTCAGATTTATGACAGCTGCCATGATAATGAACATTATCACCCACAGAAATTGAATACTCCTTTCTGATTGGCTGACAGGGTGTATGTTAATTTTGTACAAAGCACACCTATGAAGTACATCTGGGGGAAAAGTCTAATCACCATTCCATATGAATGCTCTTCTGACCATATAACCATAACCATAATAAACTACAGCTGAACTGGTCAGCACTGATGGAATCAACTGTTACTAGTGAGGACCTGAACAGGTTTCTTTAAATGAGTTGCATATTTGCCATGTTTTAAATGGTTGCCTATTATACACATAAAGGATAACTGCCTTTAATGGGCGCTGTTATTAAGGATTTATTAACTTAATACTAAAATGACACCAGCACCTAATCCGCAATCTTTTACTTTTATGCTAATTTAGTGCTTTTTCTGTGATAAGCTGATAATGAACCAAGTCTTAGCACAGCTTGTGTTTGTTGTACATGTATAATTTGAATGTTTGCATAATTTCTTGGATAACATTTGGTGATGGGATTTTATGTTCTAAATAAGCTTTTATTCATTGGTGTCCTAACTGGCTAAAGATTTGGAGGTTTGTTCCCTGTGTTACTTCTGCTGTTAACAGCAGACTGGCATTTATTTTGAATTTGCATGTTAGGAGGGCATTTCTGTGTGGCTCCGTAAGCAAATATATACCCGCTGAAAGAGAAAGAGTGCACAAGTGATTAGATCCATCTGCTTCCCCCTTTTGCTTTTTCTTCCAATAATCCTTATGCAAGAGTCGTATCAAAGCGTTACGCTGCAATCCTCGGCCAATCCTACTTGTGATTTTGATCACCTTTCCAGCCATTGTCTGACTCTGCTCCCCCTCAACTCCCACCCTCCATCCTCCCTGAATGACATCACTGTTGGAGTGCCCGGCGCCCGCCAATGCCATGCCACTAGTTGCACCCATTTAGAGTGCAATCCGATCAATAAACGCAATTGGCTCCATGCAGGTTTGACTTTTTCCTGCAGCTTTTTCCAGAAAGGGCCCCCATCAGCTCCACGGACTTGAAGCACTCAGGCGGCATAGGGGCCCAGGAGACGACGCCTGTGGATTTACAAGCCTTTACTGGGGCTCGTTTCCTAGGCTCCAGGGAAGGGGATGGGGGGGGGGGGTCATTATTAAATATTGATGAGTTATGGCCACTGAAAGGTCGCTCACTGCAGTCAGTACATAAACTCACTATTTATGCTCTGTCTGTCTTCATATTTTTTTCCCTGCTCGGCCCGTCTCAACACACATAGGTGTGCCGTTGTGCTCAGAACAGGTTTCTAGAAATGGGCTACATGATTTTCTGTGGTTTAAATGCATGTGTTCTATGTTCAAACACACAGACACACTGACCATCACCAGGGCAGCACAGAACCTCACTGTGTAGAGTGATTGACACCACACACACACACACACACACACACACACACACACACACACTCCATAAACCTCTGCACACACATACTCACAGTCAACGATTCTGAGATTAGGTGATGTTGCTGTCTATCATTAACCCCTTTGAGCAAATTTGACTTGCTGCTGGTGTGGGCAGGTCAATGTAAACAGCTGTCCTCTACAAGTGAAAAGAGAAGCCCCCTCCTCCCTCTTTTTTTCTTCTCTCCTTTTCACGGTGTTTTGATTCCCTGTCCTGTGGGGACAGTGCACATGGCTGTCCTTGCCTCCAGCTGGCCTTTTTCCATTTCTTCCCTGCTCTGAGGGAATTAGCCCAGCACGTGAGCTTTTCTTTTTTTTTTTTCACCTGATTTACTCTCTCCTGGTGTTGCACTGAAAGACAAGTGTGTGTGTGTGTGTGTGTGTGTGTGTGTGTGTGTGTGTGTCTGTGTCTGTGTGTGTCTGTCTGTCTGTGTGTGTGTGTCTCCGCCCCTTTTTCTTGTCATTTTTTTCTTCTCGTTGTTTTGTTGTTTGTCCTTTTAGTTATTGTATCCCCTCTTTCTCTCTCTTTCTCTCTCTCTCTCTGAATCCATCGTCCCTACAAAAAGACAGGCGCTCTGTCACGCCTTGATAAAGCAATCAGGCTGACACACTCGCATGCTCAGGGGACAGACCCCCGGCTCTCAGCTGCACCTCTGACGCTCCGTTCCCCAAATAACGGTGACCCTCACCGCGTCCTTCAGCCGCCAGTACCTCTCCGCCGCCATCATGGCCGACTTTATCAGGAGTAAAAACATTCCTCCGCCTTGAGACGAGCTCACAGGGTCTTAAGCTCTTGGTTCTTTTCACAACTGCTGGAAAGTCATTTACCTGAGCTGTGGCAGGTCCCTTACGGGCTTGGCTAAAACACACACACACACACACACACACACACACTAGTTAAATTAGAGTTTTACACACTCATTTGAAAATATTTTCGAGGTTGTGTCATTGCTCATTGGAGTGATGGAACGGTGTGGCATCACTGTGTACTCTACTCGCGCTCGCAGACATCCCGTTCCGTTTCACGATTTGCATAAGCTGTCTGAAGCAGTTTTTATTTTTGGAATGTGTTCAGGAGGCTGAACCTCCAGTGCCTGCTACACCCCCCCCCTCCTCTCTCTCTCTCTCCCTCCCTCTCTCTCTTTCTCTCTCTCTTTTTATCGACCTCCCTCTTAGAACAGATTGGAGCACACATGCTTCACACATCCTTTTGGCTAAATGCTGCCAAGCAGTGAAGGTTGTCAGTAATAATATACAAGTACACACACACACAGACTGTATATATTATACACACACAGATGCATCCAAACAGACACATCTTTAAGAGATGTTTTCACTATATTTGGATAAACTACCCAGTGAAGCATTCCTTTTTCTCTTTTTGGAGACACATCTTTAACTTTGCTTTGTATATAACATTAATGTAGCCACCACTTAACAGAATAGACAGAATAGCAATAATACTGAAATTACATGATTACTTAGTGATGGTCAATATACTAACTGTTTTATTACTCCCTTTCAACACAACTAAAGACAACAGAGGTGCACTCATTTAATAAGCTGTTGTTTATCCAGCGATAGATTGATTGATGGCACCTGTGTCGTGGGTTCCCTTGGCAGGTGGCGTGTGACCTGCTGCGGCGGATCATCCGTATTCTGTACCTGAGCAAGCGTCTGCAGGGCCAACTGCAGGGAGGCAGCCGCGAGATCACCAAGGCAGCGCAGAGCCTCAACGAGCTCGGTGAGTGATGGGCCTGCCCCTGCTGGTGTTCCCCAGCACACACACACACACACACACACACACACACACACACACACACACACACACACACACACACACACACAATCTGATGCCATCCCTCTCTCAGTGCTCCTACTGTCTCACTTAACATTCTTACTGCACCAACAGTATTACACACACACACACACACACACACACACACACACACACACACACACACACACACACACACACACACCACACATGTATACAGCATACACACACATACTCATACACATGCATTCTTATGCCATCCTTTTCATTGTACTCTAGCTGTTTCGCTGTAGTCCTTTGCACTCTCACTGCACGCACACACACACACACACACACACACACACACACACACACACACACACACAGGCGCACCCACAAAACAGTATGAATACTCATACACACACAATCCTATTCCATCCTTCTCTCTCTGCACCCCAGCTGTCTCACCTTGCACTTTCACTGCACTGAGTGCATTACACACACACACACACACACACACACACACACACACACAAACAGCTCTTCTCCAATCCCTCTCTCTCTCTCTCTCCGTGTGCCCCCGCTGTCTCACCCCTGCATTCTCGCCGCACCGAGCGTGTCAGGATCCCCAGCAGCCGCGCTGGCCCTGCTGTTGCTCCGCCATCCATCAAAGCCAGCGGGCCAATGCAAAGCACTCGCAAGCAAATGGCCGTGTGATGTAAGATGCAAGACGCAGCGCTGTGGAAGAGATGGGATGATTGGATTAGCCGAGCAGGTGCTAGCCGAGCCGCCTGTCGGGAAGCTTTAGTGCCGAGCTCGAAAATGCGGTGACACCGCTTGTGATACATAGCCGCGAGCGAACGAACGTGGGGAGGATTTCATTGGCTCAGCTTTTTAAGAGCAGAACTTAACAAGCTTATAAAAGTTGTAGAAGCTTGAGGCTTTGACAAATTGAGACGCATTCCCCACACCTTTCCCCAAGCCTGAAGTGTATAAACCTGGTATCATATTTACTTATTTACTGTAGTCCAACTCGGATACACCATAACCATAAATCCCTTATTTACAGCAATCAGTGCTGCTATTTCGCATCAGTGTCCATGTTGGGTCATCTTAGGTGAATCTTTTTTTTTTTTTTTTTTACTCTGTTGAAACTTGTTGTTGCTGTTCTGTTGTGTGGTTGTGAAACTCTTCTGAGTTTGCAGACGCAGCTAAAATCTGTGCTGCAGCTCTGCATGAGCTCAAACTTTAGCTCACCTGGTTCCCTTTCGCAGGTATTTCTGGAGTGTCGCGGACAGTGTGTGTGTGCATGTGTTTGTGTGTGTGTTTGTGTGTGTGTGTGTGTGTGTGTCTGTGTGTGTGTTTGATGAATACTAAGCTAGAATTGGGTTAGCCGTTTGGCACCAACCTACTTATTTTTGGACTCACTTCTCCCCTCCCGTCTCAATGCATGTGCTGTGAAAGCTGGCGCTGGAGTATGAGGATTACAATGTGATCCTCAGCAGATATGGTGTGGTGTCGCATGTTGAAATGCTGGAAGCATTTCATTGCCCAGCTCTCGAGTGGAAAGGTGTCAATTAAAACCGAAATGGAATGCAATGCCACCTGGATGGCAAGGCTGCTTATGCAAATAGCATAGTGCTGTTTTTAAATGTCACACCTCGCAAACAAGGCACCAAAATGCAAATCCT
>JAODXP020000026.1:16453301-16480801 GCA_027497455.2 Sardinella longiceps | reverse complement strand
GTGTGTGCGTGTGTGTGTGTAGCATGTGTGTGTGTGTCTCTGATGCCTGTCAGATATAATAACATGATTGAAGTGGATACTGTGGCAAGCTCTGTGCCGGTGACAGCGACACATTGCAGGGAATGGCCGGTTATTGTTGAGGGGGGAATCAAAGGCAGATAAATGTCAAGTACAGGGCCTTCAAGTGGCCCAGACACAATACTTGCCACAGGATAAGAAAATAAAAGCAGAGAGGAAGACTGGGGTCAGATGAGGAAGAAGAGGGCTGAAGGGTTGAACAGTTAAAAAAAAAAAGACAAGGAATAGCCTCATCATCTTGTCGCTCAAACTGTTATAAAGCCTGGCGACGTCAAAGTGATCTTTCTCCGTCTCTGTCTTTTTGCTATTGCTCTCTCTCTCTCCCTGTCTCCCTCTCTGTTGCTCTCTTTCTCTCTTTCTCTCTCTGTCTTTTTGCTATTGCTCTCTCTCCCTGTCTCCCTCTCTGTTGCTCTCTCTTTCTCTCTCTTTCTCTCTCTGTCTTTTTGCTATTGCTCTCTCTCCCTGTCTCCCTCTCTGTTGCTCTCTCTTTCTCTCTCTCTCTTTCTCTCTCACAGGCTGTCTGTGTGCGTCTCTCTGTGCCTGTGTGTCTTTTGCCTTGTCATATCCAGATCATAGATTGTATCATTCTGCATGCATATCTAATATCTGAAAAGGAGCTTTCGGTAATCTCTTCTCTCCACTGAGTCAGCATTGAAAAAATATTCTCTCCTATCTATTGCACATCTTTTTTTGTCAGTTGAGAATTCCTTTTAAGCATAGTGATATGTCTTCATCTATTACCGAATCCGTCTTTTCTTCTTTGGGTGATGTATTTTTTTTTTTTTTTTTTAAAGAAAATCTTGATTGAATTGTACATTTGAATATCAAGGGAATGGATATCAAAACCTTGAAAGATGGGAGTAGAGAACACACAGTCTTTTTTCCTAGTCCCTTGTGCATTAGATGGGCCTGTCAATCAAGAGTTGAAGTGTCAGGTGAAGTTGCTCCCAGACATCGTGCGTTGCTGCCAGGAAACTTTCGCTGCATCAGGAGATCAGAGGGGACTGATCCCGAGTCAGTGTGAAAGGTTGGAGGGGCCATTTGATTGGCTTCTGCCCTTCTCCTGTTTCTTTTTATAGTTTTCGTCCTTTTTCCCCCTTCGTCGTCTGGTCAGGAGCAGGTGCTTTAGAGGTGTCACTCGAGCAGTCTTGGAAGGAGAGGCGACTCTCATAACTGTCACTCTGACAGGCAGAGTCAGAGGCAGTCTTAATGAAAGCCCTTGTAGCTCATTTTGGAGAGAGGTGTCAGTGTCAGTCATAGGTTATGTGTTCAATCTGAGAGATTAGACCAGCATGTATACAGTAGCAGCCTAGCTTCTATGTTCTTGTGTTTCTGTATTTAGTACTTACATGTAGTTGTGTATTTCAAGTTAATGGATTCTGATTAGTTTCTGATACTGTTTGAAGTTACTGATCTATCACTGCCTTAAAACAGTGAATGAATCATTATCTGGAAATAGGACCTACAGTGTAGATCCCTTTAGAAATCCAGACTGCAACCTGTACCTTATGCCAGTGCTTATTGCTGGATACAAGTTTATGTGTATGTTTGTAATAGTGTGATGTTAAGACCAATTGGCTCAGCACAGACATTCGACCTTGCAGAATTAAAAAGAGACCCTATGCAAGTCCGGTGGGCGTCATCCAGTAAGCTAAGAACCAAACAAAGCAGTCATTAAGCGTTTCTGCCAATAATAATCCATGTAGAATTGTGTACAATTCGCACAATCCGCTTTGTAATTCAAATAGTAAGCTCCGGCTCACGTGACCTAGCTTGCTTGCTAACCAAAACAAACGGGGGGTGGACACTCCCAAAGATCTTGCAAGTGTGATATCTGCCCCTAGGAGGCATGGACAAGCTCACAAAGCACAAATACGAGCATTCGTATTATGGGCGGGCTATGTCAGGCTATCATTTTATTCCAGAACATGTCATTGATCAATCCCACTGAGTTCTAGGCAATGTATAAAAAGGTAGGCTACAATGAATAGGAACATCAAAATTTGACTTAAATGTTGCAAGTGGGGGGCTTTAAACCCCTAGACTCTTGCGTGTTCAAGCAGACCACATTGAGTGCCGTCTGAAACAAATTTGAGGCAAGTGAAGTGCTTAGGGACAGGGGCTGACACGCCTCCGGTGGTTTAATGCTCCTTTGGCAAGGAGGTGCAGGAGTCTTCATGACTTATACATTACATTTTCATGTCATAGTCATACTCAGTAAGATGCGTAAAAATAACACTAAAGAAGTGGTAGTGATAGGGACTTGTTCCAGAAAAGGCTAATCTCTTGCTTTGTTTGGTTAGCGTTAGCTAGCAGTTTGGTGTTTTGGTCTATATTTTTTCTGGCAAGTGGCAACACAAGGCGACCTTGAACAACAGAGCTTGGGTTGAACTCCTAGAATTTTTCTTCCTTCTCATCCATCAAGATTAAGTTCTTGTGAAGCCTTTACGGGCAGAGTTCCATAATATAGCTTTTTACCTCTTGGGGAAAGAGCATTAGGCATAGACAAGTAATGATAAGAATGATCGACCTGAGCTGCAGTGTTCTGTGTTCTTGTTGTTCAACATTGATCAGTGTAATCTAATCCTTTCAGAGTGATATCATTTCATGTCATTTATTTGTTATTATGGATTATGGATACTATAGTGGGGCCTAACAGCTGCTACGCATGAAATCTGCCTTGAGTTTACACAAGTGCTGTGATAGGCAGACAATCACACCCCTTTTCTTGTAGTAACCTTTCCTTGACTTGGGGGCCATCCATTGCTTTACTACTCACAGTCCACGTTCTGTCCGATCAGCCATCGAGGAGCATCTACACACGCCTTGTTTTCCAATCCTGGTAATAAAAGGCCCCTTCATTGCTAGTGTGTAGCAGCACTACACACTGTGAGGGCGAATAGTGCACAGACCCGCTCTAGGGTCTTGTTCTCCGTCCCATGTGATGGGCTTTGTGTTACAGCACAAGTAAATTCCCCGAGATCCATATCCCCTTCCACATGAGCCTCGTGAAAGGCCTGGAGAGAGATAGCGAAGGGCCCCCACACCTCCCTCTCTCCCTCTCTGTAGCCCCAAGACCCTCTTGTGCTGCTCTGTGACTCCAGAAGGAACCATAAGATGTTCCATGCAGTGCTAGGGCTGCGCTTATAGATCCACAGGGATGAATCAATCCGTATTTTAAAAATGGCCACACTTAAGAACATGATTCACCACCACTTCTAGAGAAAACAGGTACACGTTGCATCCTCCACTGATTCGTAATGCACTTGCATTTTCTTTGACAGGAGGATAAGCAGTCTGACCTGTTGTCCGTCGATATTCTAACCACATTACTCATGTGCCTGTAAATAGTTCACAGGAGTGTGGTTGGTGAATACACATGCATTAGTCATGCAGAGCAGTAGGACAGGCAGTTCCAGCACGCAGCCTGTGCCTCACACAAACTCTCCTCTCTCCTCTCCCTCTTGGCCATTATGTTGCCATTTGATGAACTATCAGATGGGCTTCATCAGCTTTAAAACCCCTCACTGAGGTGTTATGGCTTCCTGGAGAGCTGCCAACACCTGGCCTTGTAATTATCTCTTAAAATGTATATTAAGCTTGAGCTGAAAAACTCAGCCCATTGATTTATTGTTTGAAGGTGGACATCAGGCTTATTTTAGTTTTTTTTGAAGTTTGATATAAGAGCTCACGTTGATTAGATCTTCAGGTTTGATTTTAGCAATGCCCTTGTGAACATCACATCCTCAGATTAACCTTTGATGGCTCAGAGAAAAACATCTATGTGTTCTGCCCAAGCACGAATGTGCATCAACTGGGAATACTGTTATTACGATATAATGGTAATTATTTTGTGCACAGTGAGTATGCACAGTTTTTCTTAGTTTATTGCAGTATCTGCTTCAGGGGAAAAAATTCTGAAAAGCTTAACTAGGATGGCTTGAGTTCATGATTGGCTGAATACCATTTAAGTATTTGATACTTAGGACTTAGGGTTGGGGGAGACATTAGAATGTAAACATGGTTTCAATTTGCAACCTTTGCACCAAGTCACCTTAGAGATGATGCTCCAATGCGTCTTATGAATTGTTTATGCCACCACATTAGCAGTATTCAAATGGATGCTTTTTGTTTGAGCATTTTTTTGGCCTTGTGCATTTGCATTCTGTATGTGCTGCAAGACCACTGCTGTAGCCACTTCCCTGCTCAGGAACGCATGACCTTCCAATGTCAGTATTACTGGAGAGTGCTGCTGATGCATGGGCAGCCATGCTGAATAGTTATTATCTGGTATCCTGGGCCCTCGATGATAGCGCAAAATAAATAAATAAATGAATAACACAGGCTCCCCTGGGTTCCCAAGGGTAAGTGCTGGTATGACCCGGCCACTCATGACCACTTAAGTCCAGTGTCACAGGCCCGTTGTAGGGGCAGCCCTGTCCAGCTTTTTTGCCCTTACACCTCCCGAGAGCGACGCAATGTGACTCCCTTGGCCCTTCCGAGATCCTCAATTAAAGTAGATAAGGGTCTGATTCGGCCTGGCTGACGGCCCCGGGAGTGATTTTGAAGCGAAGCAGATGCCGACTCTCAGGCTCCCCACTTCTCTCGACCTCGTTGAGCAGCCAACCAGAGATTAGAGAGAAGGCATAGCAGTGGCGCTCTCAAACATACCGGAGAGGTTAAGGGCAACAGGGAAGGGCATGTCGGGTCAAATCAATAATAAATGCAAACAGACAAAACTAAGAACTCCTACAAGCCGCACCTCACGTATCTTGCAGCCAAAGGGGTAGCAGACCGTGACAACAGAATTAGCTGTTGTTGATCACTGAAATGACAGTATAGATATTATGCTGATCCCTGTTGGAAATTCAGGGATATTTGTTGCATCTCGGGGCTCATAATGGGACTGCTGGTGTTGGCATAACACCCCCCTGTTGTGCACTCACCTTTATTTGGCTCCATCTTCTTCCTGTTCCCCTCCTCATCCCTTTGCTTGAATCCCAGTTTTTATTCTTTGAGTTTACGGGCAGATGGAACGGGCTCTCAAAGGACAGGAAAAGGATATGAGATGGACTCTATAAATCCTTGCGTCACTGTGGCTTCTTGATGTTTTATGTGATTTGCAAAGTGCTCTTGTTGGCAGAGACAGAAACAGAGATGGACAGAGAGAGAAGGGAGACAGTCGGGAGGAGAATTGGCACAAAGTACAACTGGATATCAGAATGTTTTTCCACCTGCTTCAGGCTTTATTTATTACAAACAGACAAATAGCACAGCCCTCTCTTCCTATGTCTGTACACAAATGTATTCTGCTATACATTATTCCTATATTTACACCATTTCATTTAACCACTATAACAAAAACACATGCAGTCTGTACATACCTTAACTCTTCATGATGCCTAGTCACCATTACAATAAATAGTATTAAATTATTTGCTCCACCCTGTGAAACTGTACAAGTAATACACTTTAATACACATGTCTGCTTTGGATAAGTGGTTTCCCTTTTTCGGCATGTTGGTACCTGATAAAGGATCATTGACCTCAGCATGAGTTTATTTTGAGTCTAATGGTTCATTTTATGCCTCTACATCTTCAGATGAGAGACACTTTTGCCTGACCTCTGTCTCCTCAAAGGTCACCTTTTTGTTCCGTTTGGGATCAATCCAGGAGTTGTGGATGACCACATTGTTGGGTGTTGGCTCAGCCTCCACTACGGACACCACCCTCTTCTTCATCTTGCTCTTGAGAACCTTCTGGAACTTCTGCCTGGTGAAGGCGTAGAGCAGTGGGTGGAAGATGGTGGTGCCATAGGCCATGACCAGGAAGCCCAGGCGCAGACGGGCTGCCATGCCACTGGGGCCGGCGCTGAGGATGACTGCATTGAGCACCGTGATGGGCGTCCAGCAGAGCAGGAAAGTCGAGATGATGAGCAGCGACATGCGGAATACACGTCGTTGACGCTCCCTCCTCTCCCGATGCCGCTTGACGGCACGCCGCAAGGCTATTATGACTGACACAGATGTCCGCATGGCCAGTGGTGGGTTCCTCATCGCCGCGCTGCTCTGCGAGGCATCGGTGGACTCAGGCTGGGCGGCTGATGCAGTCCCTGATGCTGTCATGGAAACAGCTGCCTTCTTGCCTTTGTTGCGTGGTTTCTTCTTTGGGGCAGCGGTGTGAAAACGGGTACCGATGCGAATGTTGAGCGCCTGTAGGATCTTGTAGTAGGTCACCAGCATGACCACTGCCGTGAAGAAGAAGATGGGGATCTGGGCCAACAGGTGGTAGTAAAGACCGAGGTCCGTGTTGTAATGGTTTTGCCATAAGTCCTCATCCTCGTACTCCAGGGTGTGGTTCCCTTTCAAGTCCCTGCCCTGGCTAAAGAAGCCCACTTCCATGAAGGGCACAAGAAAACTGAGGAAGGACAGAACCCAGATGGAGCCCAGCAGGGCCACAGCACGTCCCATTGTCAGTACGCGGTTCGCCGGCCGCACCGAGATGTCATATCTGTCCAAGGTGATTGCCAAGACATTGGCTGCCGTGGCAACACTAGCGAAAGACACGCAAGCCTCGTGGAAACAGTTGACGAGCGCTGTGTTGTCTTCCTGAAGCGGCAGCAGCACCACGGCGATGGTGAGAGGGATGCAAGCCACGCATATCAGCACATCCAGCACGTGCAGGTTCATGGTGACGATGTTGCTGACCGAGCTGACCAGGTTGGACTTCATGCAGTAGAGCACGAGCACAGTGAGGTTGCTGCTCAGGCCCAGCACGATCTCCAGCATCAGGAAGCCGGTCAGGGACACCTGAAAGCTGACGGGGTAGGGCAGGGCTGCGTCCATTTCCTGGTCAAATGGGTCGGCACTGTCGAGGACGGTCACGTTGTTGTTGTTGTTTATGTCACTCATGGTGGCTTGAAGTTCCAGCACAGGAGGGGTATGCATTCTCCTGCAGAGAAGTGGGGATTGGGGGCGGAAAGGAGTTGGTAAAAATGGTTAGATGGTGGGAATGTGTTTTTTTGTGGAATCATTTAGTTCTTTGGCTGCAACCCTTGCTCAGCAAATGTTCACTGCAGTTGCTTGCTAATTGGGACACTCGGATGTCCCCAATGGAGACATGTTAGTGAAGCCTTTTCATTTAATTGTGAAATGCCTCGCCTTACTTTCACATACTTCAGAGTTACAGATCTTTTGGCAGAACGGAGTGTGAATTTGCAGGCAGAACTCGGCATGATTCATAATTTGAAGAGCAAGCTTAAGATAAGGACCACAGTCTCTTGTGAGCAAGTCAAATGTTTCCCACTTATTAGCCTGGGAAAAATGGACTCTTCTGCCTTTGTGTCACTTGAATTGAGACTGCAATCCTCTTAGTAAGATTTATTCAATTTCTTTTGGTCAGACTCTACCCAGTTACTCACACAGGGTATTCTCTGTGTGCAATATTTTAGTGTCCTCTACAGTGTCTTGGTGAATGGTTAGTAAAGGTCACGGAGGTCATTATGGGAGGAGCCTTTTGAGACCTTTTGAGTTCAATCAAGCCTCAAGCAATTATTTAGGCAAGAGGTTTGCTTGACGTATTCCAAATCGGTTTCATCATTCCAATTGGTAACTTGTAAATTGTGGAACTTTTTTTCTTAATTTAGCAAGCCTTTTTTTTCCTTCTCAGACTGATAACATCCAATTGAGAACAGCAAGAGCAGACATGGCGTCACAGACATGCATGTGCGAAATACACAGTGATGAATGGATGCATGCCAACAATCCACACACACATAACACATCACAAAAGAGAGAGAGAGAGTCACTTACCCCTCCCCGCTGCAGTGAGTCCTCCTCAGGAGCCTGTGAGCCAGCAGCAGGTCCCGAGGTGCCCTGACAGGATGTCATAAGAACACACCATGCCCATACAGGCTCGTCCCAACAGTCGACATCCACTTTACGACTGAGCTGTCCTGGCAGATTGGGCTCATCTACGACCAACCCCCTTGTCGTCACGCACCCCAAGCCGACTGACTGAGAAGAGCTTCTGCTAGGAGTTTTGCTCCATCCAGCTCACAGTGTAACAAGACAAGACAGAAGGGGAAAAAAGATGAATCTATAAAAAAAAATTGCAGGTCCTTGGTAGGGGGCAGGGTTAGTGGCCCCTGTGGTTTGTTGATGTGCTTGCAAAGCTAGGATGTCACAACAATAATCTGTCCTTTGTCATTGCCATCGCTCTGTATTCCTTTACCGTCAGAGGTTTGTCGTTAGGGCGACGGATGCACACAGATACTCTGTTACTCCTACCCCAGTGATGAGGGAGGGTCTGTGCATTGTAGCATCCACGTGGTCGAGGACATGAAAGCCTTTCTTGTGCCTCGTGCACTTTGGCCTTTTGTCCTTTTGTTTCTACAGAAGAGTCCTAAAGGAGCAAGTGGGGACAGCGCCGGCAGCCTGCCCCCGAGTCGCTCTCGTGTGCGTGTGAGTGTTTGTATTCCAAGTCGGGGGATTTATTTATTTATTCATTTTTTAAATCTTGTGGTACAGAAGGCATGTTTTGTTCACGAAAGATAATATAAGGTCGGCGACCTGCAGCTAGCGAAGCTCCTCCATCATTTCCTCTCTAATGTGGTATATCATCGAGAGCATCTCTCTGGATATCGCTTCCGCTGTCTCCCCTCCTCTGTGTTTATCTCAGTTCCTCTCTCTCTCTCTTCCACCCTTGTCCTTGTTACAGGGCGATGGTTAAGTCCAGTGTCTGTCCGTCCGTCCGTCTGTCTCTCAGCTCCCTCCCAGCTGGGTGGCCCACTGTAAAACACCACCTGGCTGGCTGGCTGGCTGTCACACAGCCTGGACCGGATCACTGTACGTCTCAGCTGCACGTGGGTGGAAGGCTGCTCTCCCGCTCAAGAAGGTCATTAGCTCACGAAAGGAAGCAATCAGCTCGGGCGCATGGCACACACGCTGCCCACTCCAGCTTGAGATGGAAGCGGGCACACGTCAACCAAGGCCAACGGCGGGTAGATCACACTCCAGGCTTCTGTGGAAACACAAAAGAGAAGAGAGAATTTCCATGTCATCCTGTCTTAACCACTGTTTAGCTACACCAGAGATTCACTCTCATTCACGACTGTTTTGAATTTTTATCTCAAAATTATCATCTCCGTATCATGGTGTTGAAAAATTTACACACAAAGTGGCTAGTGGGCTCTGTACGTATCCACACTTCAGAGGAACTATACCCGAAATAGCTGTTATCTCCAGACTTCCACCAGAGTTAGCTTGCTTGGCTGTTTGTTTATGCTTCTCATCTGACTGTCTTTAATCATGCTCTCTCGTCTCTCTCGCTATCCCCCAATGGTCTCTTTTCATGCACTTGCGCCGCAAATGAGTCTTTAAAGCGCCGCGGCGATGGGCTCCCAGTGGTGCCTCTACTCCTCCACTGTCTCTTTTTTCACAGAGCGAAAGAAAGAGAGCGGGATTTTTTTTTTTTTTTTAAAAAAGCACTCCGTGTTTGATTGGCAGACGGGAGGAGCAGGCAGCCAGCGACCCGCTTTGAGAGGCTCTCATCCCGCGCTGCTGCCCACACCTGACAGTCTTGTCCAAATATACACACACACACACACACACACACACACATGAACACCACTCATACCACACACACGCACATAAACTACACATGCACGCACAAACATGCATGCACATACTCACGTACATACTCATGCATGACCAAGGACACACACACACACACACACACACACACACACACACACACACACACACTCACACACACACACACCCTCATTTATTACTATCACTCTCAGCAAAAGAGACGAGTGCGTGGTGTTCTAAGCTCAGGTGGAGTAGCTCTGCCAAAAGAGTTCTTGTATATTTATGCAGACTTAGCAATGATGAATTTTTTTTCCAGGGGAGCGTTTCATGTTTGTGCTCAGCATGACAGAAATTCTCTACTATGCAAGTCAATAACAAACTGTCACGGTTTATCCACTGCTAAAACTCAAACATTCAAAGCTATTGAATGCAAATCAGCATGGTCATTTTTAGGTGCATTTCCTGTCCTTTTTAAGTGCATAGTCAAATTAGCCAGTAGTCAGTTACCGTATTTATGCTGTGTGTAGCAATCATGCACTGTGTAAATAGGGACTCTATTACACTCCATCCTTAGCCCACTTTTGACACCACAGAGGGTCAGTCCCCAGATTTCCTCACGCAAATCCTCAGTATTCAAAATGAAATTCATCTGAACACTCAACAGAAGACACTCTGCCTGTTGTGTCCTGGATCGAATATCGTAAAAGATGTGACTTGTCTCTGTGTCAAGTGACATCTTTTTTTGTCACTTTCCAACTGTCATTTTTTTCTGTCTGGGAGCCAGAAAAAAGAAGTGTTACCTTGCTCTGCTGAAGAGATCCTGCAGGTTAGTTCCCAGTGCTGTGAAGCAGGGTGTCTTGCTGGCCCAGATAGAGGGCAGTCCCATGGGAGAGGAGCTGGAGCTGGGGCTGGGGCTGGGGCTGGGGCTGGGACTGGAGCCAGCAGCGGCAGCAGCGTGAGGGCATCACTGTGTGGAGGTCTGTAGTGGTGCTCGAGCTCGAGCTCCACCGGCTCTGACGCTCCGGCAGCAGCTTTCTCTCTGGCAGCGGCTCTCTCCTCCCCCTCCTCCTCCTCTTCTCTCTCTCTCTCTATCTCTCTCTCTCTCTCCCTCCCTCCCCTCTCTTCCTTTCTTTTCTCTCGCTCTCTCTCTCTCACTCACTCACTCTTCGCGTACTCTCTCTGTCTCTGTCTGTCTCTTTCTCTCTCTCGCTCTCTGTTGTCTCTCCTTTTCTCTTCTTGCCGGTCTTGGAGCGGGTGGCAGATTGTCAGTGGGTGTGGGACAACGAGAAGACCCTCATGGTCTCTCTCTCTCTCTCTCTCTCTCTCCTCTCTCTTTCTCGCTTACTCTCTCTTCACTTCCCTCCCTTCCTCCCTCTGTCCCTCTTTCTCTCTGTGAAGTGTCACAGAGGAACGCTGGCAGTCTGGCTGTAGTCCTACCCCCCCTCTCTCTCCCTCTCTCCCTCTCTCTCTCTCTCTCTCTCTCTCTCTCTCTCTCTCTCCCACACACCCTTTCTTGCTCTCTCTTTCCACTTCGCTCTTTTTCTCTTGTATGCTTTTTTCCCCCCTCTCCCTCTCTCTCTTTCCCTCTCCACTCTCATTCCGACTCTGTGTTCTAAATGATAGCTGCCTGCTGCTGCTGATTGATCGGTTGCACACAATAGACTTAACCCTCTCCTTTTCAGTAGCATAGTGACGTGTTTAGACTTTTCCTCTCAAGCACGGTGTGTTCCTGTTGAAGCATGGACTACTGTATACCAGTGTGTAGTGTTTAAACTGTCAACAGGCAGGGGAGTGAGGGTGAGGATGAGGGAGAACAAGAGAGAGGGGTGGGGTGGGGGGGTGGGGCGTTGGGGAAGAGGGCACCTGAAGACTCAGTGCCTTTTTACATGACAGCACAACAAGCTAAAGAATAGTATGTGGATGCAGCACTTCACGCAGACTGTCAGAGGCGCTTTGGTGGTGTTAACCTGCATTTAAATGGAACAGTGACAGCTGTCAGCTGATGTTTGTTCTTCATTGTGTGCGGTTTGTGTTGAAATGGAAGTGGGGGAAGCCCGAATATGCTGATAGAAAATCTGACTGTAGGTCGGGTGTACCGTCACACGCTGTCACCATGCCAACCATTTGTTTGCCTAGAGGACCAGGTGCTGTTACCTAGGTAATCTAAATGGAGATGCCTGTGCCTAGCTAGACACCTTGCGACCTTTAAACAAACCTTTGTGTTTTATGCTGTGTCTGTGGTTCATTTTCCAGCTATTTCCAACACATTAATATTTCAGATTTTAATTAACTGATTTTCCTTGCTGTGTTGACAAGCGCTGCCCCTTGTCATACAGATAATTCAACCACTGTGATGCCCTGTTTTTCCTTTGGGAACCAGGCCTCAGGCAATTATATTTGCTGGCACATTTTATAGTCTAAAGCGCATAGGATTGTGCATTATTTTTATCCATGAAAGTGATGAATTTTGACAGGAATGACAAAAAGGGTTGAAACTAAACTTTACTGGCCACAGTATGTCATGCTGGACTGCTTAATATTTAATTTGAGATATTAATATTTCATTTCAATATACAGCTTGTCACCTGAGACATTATTGTGTTTTATTATGTTATGTAAGTTTTATTTTCCATCCTTCTTTGTTAAAAACATCAAGAATCTTGAAGTAAGGGATGAATGTGGATTCAAAGAACTCCTCTTAAATCATAAAAGCCCCAATGTGTACATTTTTTTGTTGTTCAATATCAAAATCTGCTTTACCTGTTGGCAAGCTTGCCCTTTCTCATAAATATTAACCACCACTATTAATTCCGTGTGTCCGTATTGGCTTGAAATTTAGCATTTTCATGCACATTAACTCGGGTAGACTCTTCATGTAAATCCGACAACTTGGAATACGGAAGCTCAAAACGGTCATATCGTTCGCGTTTTCACTATAGACTGACAGTAGACCGACATCCGCATGCAGGCTGCCCCAGCTGTAATACGTAATTTTAAATGCGTTGCGCTTAATTTTTCTCGAAGGCTACACATTGGGGCTTTAAAGCTGTATGTAAATGTACAAGTATGCAAAAAAAAAGAAAAAAAAACTTGTGATCTGCCTTTCTTCTCACAACTCTTTCGCCTAATTGGATGGGAGATTTTCTGCTGTTGAGCACATCAGCACCCAGCCACAAAGGTGATAACCATTATCAACTTGCCACTCCAGCAGCGCCTTTCCATACTCTGGGTTTTGGATGACTTCCCATTGCCTCTTCCTCTTGAATTGAATCACTGAGGACTGCTCCTGGCCGGGTGTGAATTGGCACATGCTCAGCGGGAGGTCACGGCAAGAGAAGCTCGGAAGAAGAAGAGTGGAAAGAAGAGAGAAAGGGGGAAAAAGAAACAGAAGGAAGGAAAAAAAGAGATGGAAATGCAAAATAAGGGAAGATAGCATAAGGGGAAGGGGGGGGGGACGACTCATCACACCCCTTGCCAGTGCACTGAGGAAGCTGTGATGTGATGAATTCGGAGGGATGGTTAGCTGCTCCAGGCCTGCGGGTCAGAGTGTGTGAACCAAGTCCAATGAGGTCATGACGATGCAGTCTACTTGTATCTGCTCCTCAGCACTCCCTGCCTTTCTCTTTTTTTGCTCTTATTTCTCCCTGAAAAGAAAAGGGGAAATTTAAAGATAAAGCCTAAGATTGGCTGAAGTGTGGGTGCACTTTAGCAACCCATATGAACTAATGAACCCATTATATTGTCTTGCTTAAGGGAGGACATGAATTTGGAGAGGGGCAGTGGACGGGGGAAAAAAACTTAAGGTGGTTGGAGAGACTGATTGAAGAAGACAACAGACCGTAAAACTGCTAAAGCTGTGCATGGAGACCTAGGCCTTAAAGTGATCGTTCAAAATATTTCCAATCATAGCCTTGTTGTACAATTTTACGGCATGCTGTCAGTAGGGGGAAAGGGAGAATATGTAACGGCCACCATCTGTACCTAAAGCTAGTTGCAGAGTTAGCGTACCATGGATAATGAAAGTGGAAGTGAGCTTAAAGCTTATTGTGCCATTTAGTTAGCATAAGGTGTGTGTCGGCTATGTTCGGTCTATGTTGTATAAAATGTTCTTCTAAAGACCACTCTCAGTAAGCTTGTATAGCAGGACAAAGATTGGAGTCAGGGTTCTAGTCAAGTCACTAAACCTTTAAGTCCAAGTCCAGTTTCGAGCCCCCAGTGTTCGAGTCCAAGTCGTCACATATAACATTTAAAATCGGAAGTAAGATTACTGTGGAAGTTCCATTCACTCAATGTAAACTTCTTGTTTACTTTTGCATTCACGTTTTGTGTATGATGTTCCGAATTCTTTTGCTCTACTCGCTATCTAGTGCAGTCAGCAAGCTCATGCAATAGGGCTTTGTTTGCAGAACCATTGCTTTAAATTAGCCAAATCCTGATGCACAGACACTTGTACTTATCTTGGCTTGCCAGCATCATTGAATACAGCCTGTCCTGAGCTTTTCCATCTGATCCTCAAATGACTGGAGAAGCTTCAACAGGAAGTTTGCACATGGCTCTTGAAAGAGTGAGTGTGTGTGTGTGTGTGTGTGTGTGTGTGTGTGTGTGAGTGTGTATGAGTGTGTGCGCTTCTGTAGATCCTGGCTCCTCTTCATAACTAACACGCACACACACACGCACACACAGAGAACACCAAGAAAGCCGGAGCTGCCTTTGGTCACGTTCCCCGAGTCCCAGAGGGCTTCTCTTGCGTGTGGACACAAGGAGGTCAGCTCTGGTGATTGGATCTACAGCTGCATTAAGCTCTTCCTCTGATGGCCAAACATCTGTCTCGGAGGGAGATGAACCTTCACCCCACCCTCATTAAGGGCCGTGATGTTTCACTGCAGAACAAAATACCGATGGAATGGTTTGGTCATTGATGATGCCATTCAGAAATTGTTCAAAAATGTAGCCTTTCTCTTTTCTCAGAGAATATCTCAAAGCACACAACTTTTCCATGGACTTCCACAACAGAAAAGTCTACAGATTTTGTAGTTAATTGAGGTGCACACAGTTAGAGTTGTTTTCTATCTTCATTCAGTCAGTAAAACAAAGTAAACTACAAATGCGCTCAGAGAGCGCAGACCTCCGCCAAGGCAATGTGGTCACAGACACAATATAAATTCCAGATCATGTCCTGGATCACCGATCGCCACCAAAATCGAATCAGTTCTTGCTTGTCCCAATATACACATTGTCCGAAAATTTCATCCAAATCCGTGCAGTATTTTTCGAGTTATCCTGCTGACAAACAGACAAACAAACAAACAGACAGACAGACAAACCAACGCGACCGAAAGCATAACCTCCTTGGCGGAGGTAATAAAACAAATATAAAAGAAATGCTTCGTTAGTCATTAGAGTGACTCTAGGCATGTTTTGGGAAACAGAGGTGGCCAGTATTGACCGGATACCAGAGCCGTCACTTAGTGTAAACAAGGCATTGTGCTCCACTCTGTGCGGGGATAACGACCAGCCCCGGGTGCGGGGGTCACTGGAGCAGTGTTGGGACAGTGTGGATCACCCACACAGAGTTCTCACCAAGGAGGATTAGCTAGAGAGGAGGAGGGGGTGGAGAGTAGGCTACTCCCCCCCCATGTGCTCAGTTCTGGCCCTACCATCCATCATAACATCAACACACACACACACACACACACATACACACACACACACACACATGATTGTGGTGTCATCTTTGCCAGTTGTCCCATGAAGGGGGTGTGAGCATCCATCGATATGCCACTCCTCCTCCACCGTCCGAGAACAAGGACTACTTGTCCTGATAGACTAGGGTAAAGGTGATGTTCTGGCTGCAAAGAGGCCTGGGAAAAGGGCTTTCCCAACCATCACCATCACACCCCTCTCACAGTCCCAGCCCCCATGCATTCTGTTTCTGTCTCCCAACCCCACCCCACCTCACAGCTCCCACCTCACAGCTCCCCTGCAACCAGCCAGCCAGCCATCATCAAGAGGGTGACTGTGAGGTGACCTTCAGCTGGCTCTGTGAGCTCACTCATCTCCCAGCATCCCCCACCAGTGCTCCCCTCCACCCCCACCCCAACCCCAACCCCAACTCCCCCCCCACTCCCTCCCACCAGCCAAAGCCCAGCCATTATCAGATCCCTCTGGAGCCGAGCTCGGGCAGATGAAACAAACAGCGCTCGCAATGTAAATACTCTCACTCTTATTCAATAAATACGCTTCACGCCGGGGTCCAAGCAACACATCTTCCACGTCATGACTGTCGTCTGACTGTAATCTCCATAATCTCCGCATAGAGTGTGTGTGTGTGTGTTTGTGTGTGTGTGTGTGTGTGTCCACACTGTGGACTCCACAGCACTGAAATACTGCTTAGATGATGGGATTTTACCGACTGTACATGCTGGACGCACCCTGAAGCTACTGGATTTCTGTCGGAAGTCTGCTGCATCAATAATCTGTCTAGATTTTCCTTGTTTTATCTCGAAGACAAATAGTTCCAATCTAGCCTCTCCACAAAAAGCTGCTTTCAATTGTCACACATATTTAGGAATGACTTACCTGGATCTATTTAAAACAGCAGGTAGAGAAATGTTCACAATAGCAAAAAAAACGAATTTGTTTGCAAATTACAGTGCCTCTGACTATTCTCTTCCTCTCTGTTTATTTGTGCTTTTGTGCTGGTGACAGGGGGAAGATGTGTTCTGAGTCAGATGAGACTGAAATATGTTCACAGCAAGTAAAGGTTATTTTGATCCAAGACAGCTGTGTGTATTGCTCTCAATCCCTAGGCGAATGATTTCAGCTCTCCTGATTGCCCAATGATGGCTGGCGTTATTTTGTTGCACATTTGCCATGAGCGGATTCATCTCAGCAAAGCATCACATCAAGGAGGTGTCTTTTTTTTCCCCCACGTGTTTGAAATGCAGGCTATTCACAAGGGCACGCTTTTGAAGATGTGTTCTAAAAGTGTCCCTGATGTATGGGAATGTTGTTAGAACTAGCCGGAGACTCCTGCCGTTTTTCCCGCCTCAAACATCTCATTAAGCCATCCAAAGTCAGTTTCATGTCATCTTGAAGGACATGATGCTTTCTAACCATTTTTCATTTCCGCTCCCCACTTTGAACTGGCAATTATTCATTGTGTCTGCTTCAAACGGGGGCAAGCGGTGTCTCTCGTCACCGAGAGCTGATTGCCTTTTTACCTCCAATTCAAGTAAGCGCCTCTGCCTCGATCTAATCAGAAACGAACGGGATTTCTTTTGTTTGTGCCGAATTGCTCCTCTGATTCTTCGTGGATTGTTGCAGCCATATTGAATTTGGGTTAATGTGCCTCTTTATCAGGCGTTTCGTTTCTCCCTCTTCTCATGTAATTGGTTTACATTTGCATTCCCAAGGTTACAGCGATGTCATTTTTCTACACTTTTGCACCAACCATTTTTTTTTTTTTTTCCCCTCTCCTAGTTTTTTAGTATTCTTCCCTTGGGCCATGCAAATGAGCTCCGACAGTAATCCTAACTGATAAAAAATGGTGAGTTTGGAGTAGGGTTGAAAGCAGGCCAGTGCATTAGCGAGCCAGCATTCCTGCTTGGCCAAGCCCCACCATGTTGAGTCAACACACGGCCATGCCACATTGGATCCTGCCGGATTCTGCCAGATTACTTTGTGTATGAGTGTGGATGCCTTTCTGTCTGTCTGTGTGTGTGTGACCGAGAGAGAGAGAGATGTGTGTGTGTGTGTGTGTGTGTGTGTGTGTGTGTGTGTGTGTGTGTGTGTGTGTGTAATTCTGTGCCAGTTATCAGAAACAAGACATTTCCCAGGTCATCACAATCCATAACGCAATAGTCTGTAATTAGTCAACTCATAGGCCAGTTGTTCAACATGATCATGTGCTGTCGGTAACAAAAATGTATACAATATAGAGAGAATAGAGAAGCATCAGCCAACGGTAACTGATGAAGGTGAGGGAACTCTATCTCATTTTCATTTTCCCTGTGTCCCCTCAGGTAGCATTAGCTCATGCTCCGCGTGTGTGTGTGTGTGTGTGTGTGTGTGTGTGTGTGTGTGTGTGTGTGTGTGTGTGTGTGTGTGTGTGTGTGTGTGTGTGTGTGTGTGTGTGTGTGTGTGTGCGTGTGTGTGTGTGTGTGTGTGTGTGTGTGTGTGTGTGTGCATGTGCACATACAGAAAAGTCTGATGACTCTCCATGACACCCTGGGCATTTGGCAAGGCTGTGAGCACAGTCTGGCACAGAGTCAAACGCGAAAACCGGCTCAGGCCCAAACACTCAACTCGCCTGCTTCTCTCCCACCTGTTCCCACTCGCTCCTTCTAGTATGTCTGTGTGTGTGTGTCTGTGTGTGTGTGTGTGTGTGTGTGTGTGTGAGAGAGAGAGAGAGAGGAAGAGAGATGCTCAAGGTCATGTCCTGAATGCTTAGAGAGGAGTAATCTGTGTGCTAGGTAGTCCACCCTTAGGTGCTACAGAGTCGCCCTGATGAAGATGTCGGCTTGCAAGAGCGCCGCGGTCCGGAGGTGCTAATGACTAACTCAGTGTGGAGACTTCTTGACACTTTCCCCCTCCCACTCCGTCTTCGTTAAAAAAAGAAAGAAAAAGAAAAATCTGGCCTTTTTGCTCTCTGTCACTGCACTTGAGTCATAGGGAAGTCTGTTCGGTGAGCCTGCCATACACCGTAAGTGTCAAACAGTCCCACAGACAAACATGGCCACACACAAACATCATGTTTTGAGAACCATCAGCGATCACAGTGGGGGGTTGTTTTTGTTCCAAATCCCCATGTTTTTTCACCCTGCTATCTCCTGGTCTGTTATTTTCCCCATCAGCAATTCCGGGGCGACTCCAAGCGCAGATTAAGCTCGCTCCGAATACAAATTGCACCCAATTTGGTCCAGCAGAGAGCTTACCCCTCACCTGGTCAAAGCACTTTTAAAGGTAACCTTGTAATGCTGTAGATTCACAGCACCTGATAGAAGCTCTCTTAGCCAACCGTAGTCTGCAGGAGTGCTAGTAGCAACTAGCGCTTGTTATACGCTAGCAACTTCACAATCTATTTCAAGGCACGCAAATGACTTCCTTAGAGAGAGAAGGTTGCATTGCAATAATGTCACCCCGGTCCGGATGTTGTTAATGAGCGTGTGTGTGTGTGTGTGTGTGTGTGTGTGTGTGTGTGTGTGTGTGTGTGTGTGTGTGTGTGTGTGTGTATATACCTGAGGGACAACTGGCAGGTGGTGGAGTAACAGGTGTGATAACAAGTTCTAATTTGCAAATGTGAAAGTATGACCATGGCAAAATAATCAGTCCTCAATGCTCTTCTGCACTACTCTTTCTCTCTCATGTGTGCACATGCTCTCTCTCTCTCTCTCTCTCTCTCTCTCTCTCTCTCTCTCTCTCTCTCTCTCTCTCTCTCTCTTTCTTTCTCCCTGTAGCCCCTTTCTCCCCCATTTCTGCCTATTTTCACTCATGCTCTTTCTCTCTCTCTCTCTCTCTCTCTCTCTCTCTCTCTCTCTCTCTCTCTCTCTCTCTCTCTCTCTCTCTCTTCTCTCTCTCTCTTCCCTCACTCTTTTTCTCTCTCTCTTTCTTTCTCCCTGTAGCCCCCTCTTTCACCCATTTCTGCCTATTTTCACTCATGCTCTCTCTCTCTCTCTCTCTCTCTCTCTCCCTTGTTCTGTCTATTCTTTCTGTCTGTCTGTGCTTGTGTCTCTCCCACTGAAGCCCTGTCTGAATCTGCCAGTCAGATGTCCATGAGTGTGGCTGCTTACTTATGCTTCGGGGCATCCGCCACTCTGTGGATTAATCCTTCCACCCCATTCTCATTATCTACACAACTCCCTGAAGCAGAATCTTCTAGATCATTGCTGAGGCTGAATATTTTTGTCTAAATGATATGCAGATCTTCCAGACAAAATTATTATTTAAATGCTTTTGGGAGGGGTTGAATGTATTTTAACGGTTTGCAGCACCGTAATGCTAAAGTGATTAAACAAATACATAGACTGCACTACATTGTAATTCGCGGTAAGCAGTTGCAATAGTATTCAAGGATGGCCTCACTTCGATTTCTCTGCCATTCAGCTTCAAGCAAGTTGTGATAATAATGCAAATTTGAATGCTCATAGTTATATTATAATGTACTAACAGATGAGCAAATAAGAATATTGTTTGGGTCTCCTTTTGCGATTTTAACAGTTTGCTGTTAGATTGTGCCTTTGCATGCCCCTCATTTGACCTTGCCTAAAGTGAACAAAGGGAACCATTTTCCAAGCGGACAGCTTTGGTTTCATATCTAATTGTAAATGCATGTACCTTGTCTTGCACAGTTCAGCCCAGACTGTAACACACAACTCACAGCTTCACAGCTAGGGACTCAGACATAGCTAGCAAGTGAGGACTAACATCAGCGTGCTAATTTCACTGACTAGCAGGACTCTTAAAACATCAGGAGGGACCATTGGCTGCACACCGTTTACTGCTACTGTACACCTTCCGAAACCTCACTCCCATCTGGCACCCGTGTGACCTGTGTTATTCCACAACAGTTTAGCCCTGCACACTCCTGGACTTTGACCCACAACTCCCCGCTCCACAGACATGGAGGCTTACTAATGTACACACTATACAGCACATCTTCCAGCTGGCTTACATTGCATAGTTTCAATGCACACATTTACTTTATGATTTTATTGTGGCATTTTGCTTCTGGGAGCTTGAAGGAGTTGCTGTCCTTTGCCATATAGTAAATATGAACATGTCAAGGTCACTGAGTACATTCCTCTGCTAACTATAAAATCGTTGGTTTGAAATGAATTGTATTGGTTTGAAACAACGGATTCAATTCCCAAAGAGCTGTTCTAAAGACAAATGATTTACTGTCAAAGATTCAGCTTCCAAGGCATGGGGAATCGCTGTAGGCTCATTGATTTTATTTTCTATTCCGCTATTCAGTGACCAGTTCCCATCTGTTCACATCATTTTTCTTTTTTGTTTTTTTTTTGTTTGTTTTTTTTTTGTTCAAGTTAATGTCAAAAGTTGTCCAAGTTGTACAAGTTAATGCCAAGAATTGAGTGACATCTTCCCAGACTTTTTCCATTATTAAAAGTGCACACAGCTGAGCCCAGGCGTAGATGCCAGACATGACCTGAGGTACACTTGAAGGGTCTCCTCAGTCCTCTTGTCACTCAAAAAAGCCCATTACCAGCCACCGGCACCGGCATCTCCAATACAGCTTCCAATACAGACGCCTTGTACCAAATTAATCATGCCCATTTTTTGCTGATTCTTATATAGCATGTTAGGTTGGGGATCGAGGGAAAGCTATTTTTTTCCTTCTGTTGTGGTCTATGCAATAAAGCAAGTAAGCATAGACATTGTAGAAAGGACATGATTCCTGAAAGATCATCCCAAATAATAAACCGTAAGCCACAACATGGCCGCTTTTGCTTTCTGGACACAAAGGTGGCAGAACTTGCTGTAGCTGGCAAGAGATGTTCCCAACAGGCCATTTGTTGTGTTCTTGCACAGCATAATTCTACATTTATTAGCGTTTTACTCATTGGGGCAGCAGACTTTTGAACCTTGTTGTATGTGGTGAAGTTGAATCAGCCCAGTCATAATCTTGGATCTGCGTTGTGTAATTGCCTCTTTGTCACATGGTGTTGGCATGACTTCCTGTTTATTAAGACGTTTCTTTGTTTTTGTTTGTTTGTTTGTTTGTGTCTGGTAGACTATCTGTCCCAGGGTGTGGACCTCTCTGGCATCGACGTGATTGAGAATGACCTGCTGTTTATCGGCCGAGCCAGACTGGAGGTGGAGAACCAGGCCAAGAGACTGTTGGAGCAGGGCATGGAGATCCAGGTGAACAACGAGCACAACACACACACACACACACACACACACACACACACACACACACACACACACACACACACACACACACACACACTCACACACACACAGACGCACGCACATGCATTGACACACTTAGAGACTCATAAACAACATAAACGCCACACATATACAACATGCTACACACTCTCAGACACACTGCATTTACTTTCACCTCTCCACACCCTCAGGGACACGCTACTTATATACACACACACACACACACACACACACACACACACACACACACACACACACATACAGTAGCATGCACTCATAATAATAGAGACACTCATTTTGACAGAGATGCTACATATAGAAACTCACAAGCTCACTCACACTGCTGATTAGTTGGATGTGGAATAGCAGTGTGAAGCAAATAGCAGAAACATGTAAGCTGAATGTATATGTTTGTTTGTTTGCATGTGTGTTTCTTGGACAGCCAATCAGAGACACAATTTTCAGTGTAGTTGCACAGACATGCGGCTCCCAGTGTGAGACCCAGATGATTTGACATGTTTCCAAGCCTCTCTCTCTCTCTCTCTCTCTCTCGCTCTCTCTCTCTCTCTCTCTCTCTCTCTCTCTCTCTCTCTCTCTCTCTCTCTCTCTCTCTCTCTCCCTCTCTCTTTCTGTCCTTCTCAGGCTGTTATTGTTTCTGCTGTGTGAATAGCCCCCCACTGTGAGCACATGCTCATGTATGTTCACAGCATGAGACACAGTCAGGACAACAACAAAGTTAATAATGTTGTCATGACATTGCCTGTCTTGCCTCTTTATTTCAGTTGTTTTGTTATGCATCTACACACTCTTTCTTTCTGTCTCTAGCCATGTCCCTTTCTTTTTTCTTTATTTTCTCTCTCCCTCCCTTGTTGTTATCATTTCATTTGATCTTCTTTGCTTCTTTCTCTTCTCACCTTCTTAGTATTCCATGTGAGGTGCCTGACCCTCAGTGGGCATATGTAAACACACACACACACACACACACACACACACACACACACACACACACACACACACACACACACACACTCCAAACCTGAGCAGATGGTCAGTGAAGCCTCTTGTTCCCCAGTGCGGAGGCCACAGCTCTCCCAGACTGGCCGTGGAGTTGGTCAGGAACACGTGTGTGTGTGTGTGTGTGTGTGTGTGTGTGTGTGTGTGTGTGTGTGTGTGTGTGTGTGTGTGTGTGTGTGTGTGTGTGTGTGTGTGTGTGTGTGTGTGTGTGTGTGTGTGCCCAATGCCCGATGGTCAGGCTCCCATAATGCTGGCACAATTAGCAGCTCCATCACTTAGTGTGACTTAGTGTGCACACGGTCCGCCTGTGTTGGGCTGGAGGCTTCATGCGGCCATTTTGGCCATCAAGTGTTCATGCCACAGCTTGACATGGCCTTGTGTTTGCTTTAGACTTTCTGTAGATCAGTCACAGAAATGGAAATACAGGGATTTGTGGAGCAGGAACAGATTGCAGTTCAGAAAGAAAAGATTTTAAAAATCAGTGTGCAGTGTTTTTAAAGTTTTACTCACACTAGGCAATCTGTACTGTACCCACGGACTCTTGACCACAGAGTCCAGTTCCTTTGACCAGTGTGGTCGCTGTTCCATACCAGGGTACAGTACACGAGTACGCTTGGAAGAGATGGACTCAGCTGGACGGGCACGGTACACACAAACATCATTAAATGCTTACCCTCTCTGGTAAAGGCATGTAAAATGCACCAGTCAATTATATGTAGATAACCCATGAAAAAAAAGTAGTCATAAAGTAAGCCGTTTTTCAGAAAAAGATCATCAACACCAGCCCTCTCTGGTTAAAGCGGCGCCTAGGTTGGTGTTCCATGATCTTTGTCCTAACCATCCAAACCAAACATTCTAGAACACTTGGCCTTAACTGTGCTCAGTATTCACTTTATTCCGCGGGTAAACATGGGGGCTGCCATGACTATTGTCTTTCAACATCCGGTCTAGCAACGCATTGACTTAGCGTTGTGATATTTGATGTTTTAACGGTCTGATATAAATGGTCTTACTATGAATTTGTGCTCACTATATCCATCAATAAAGTTAGTACAGTTCATCACCAGATAAAAAATGATGCTTTCAGCAGTAAAATCTGTGTTTCCACGGCTACAATAAGGAGTTTTGTGATCGTGGTATTTCATTAAAATTACGTTGATGTGAATGAGAGGCAGTGGCTAACGGAAGTTCCAACACAATCGGAGGACAATCGCGGAAGAAAAAAATATAAAAAGGGGCGGGGCTGCATAAGGTTAATAGGTCAGTGTGAGTGCAAACCAGGGGGGCAGCTGTGCTCTGATACGGTCCAACTGAGCTGTAGTTGTGATAACACCCTTCTATTGTTGAGTAGGTGATGAGATGATCTTCTGGATGTTTTATTGATGTCCAGACTGCCTCATGGCTTCCCATGAAACTATTGAAGCACAGGTGATTCATTTTATCAGAGCAGGTTATTTATCAGATGTGTTATAGCAGGATCCACTCAGGTCATTAAATTATGATTTATAATCCAATAATTATTGGGGGGGGGAAAAAAGCAAGAGGATTTGTATTTATTTTTTATGTATTTATTTTTTCATGGGTTCGACCTAAGATATATGGTGCTAGCCTCTGCTGTTTCGACCGGAATTCTGTTTCATCTCTGTCTTTGTTTGATATGCAGCTTTCACAAGAAGAACCTAGGCACTAGGCAGACGCCGCTTGGGTCAATAATTTATACGGAGTGCACCCCCATTGGCCAGGTGTGAATAAAGCATCATAGGGCTTGAGACAGAGGGACACAGGGAAGCCCAGGAGACACACGGGCCCCGGGCAGGGAGGCCGTGAGATGGCATGGTGGGAGTTGGGAAACGCCGCCTCGACTTAGCTGTGGTTCTGTCAGTGCTGCATCTTTTATGCCTATCGACAGGCTGGACCTGACACAGCCTCCTCGCCAAACACTGAGCCCCTCTTGTTTGCTGTGTTACTGGGTCTCAGCTGTGTTGACTTCTTTTCATGGCCAGATTCATAGGAGAGTGCCAGCCAAGGCGTGTGTATGAGCATACGCTCCCTCATACACACGGACTGCTCATACATACGACACGCACATACACGCCGGAACACAAACACACTGGCACACACGCACACGTACACTCTACACTGGACTATACTACAAGCTGTTCTCGAGCACAAAACAAGGAATAAAACTTTTGACACCTCTCTCAATAAAATACTTTTTCTTTTCTTTTCTTTTTTTTATAGAGTTTTATTTTTATTTATTTTATTTTTTTTTGCCATGGTGTTGTTTTCTCTTTGAAGTTCAGCAGCTTTCTTCTCTCTACTCCTGTTGTGGGTGCTACTTGTACTGGACGTTCTTTGCTCCTCTTTCTTGTGTTTCATCTTTTATCGCACCAAACAAAAGTGGCTTTTCCCACAGGAGGTTCTTGTCCAGCTTATATCCGAGTGCTATGTGTATTTATTTGTTTTGCAACAACACATTCTCATAGATCAAAGCTTCAGCAGGATATTTGTCCTCATACTGTAGTTTCCTTCCCTGTTTGAGGTGTGAGTTTTGGGTAATTAGTTCATCCTAGTCATATGTTTGCGTTTTGTCCTTTGCATGTGATGTGTGTTGGTGTTTTATCAAAAAAAAAAACATTTTGTTGTGATTTTGTTGAATTCCAAAAAATACTGACTTGTGATGCATGTCAGTTGGAGTTAATGTTTTTGCTGGCGTCTGTCTGCTCTGTCTGTGTGAAAACGTACTACACAGATTTCTGAATTTTCGGACAACGTGGCTATTAGGACAAAGAACACATTTTTGTGCTGAAATTTGTATTGCGTCCATGACACTATTGCCTCGGTGGAAGTCTGTGCTCTCCAAGTGCGTTTCTAGCATTCCAGAATGAACAGTTATTTTGATGTTGCAAGTTGCTTTGCATAAAATCACCTGCTGGTGAGCAGCACCATGACCGTCGCGTATTCTTGAAAACAGGTAATCTTCAGGCACCACGGCTCCATGTCTATTCTTAGCTCCTGTCTTGAAGGATGGTTGTGACCTTTGCCATTATTCTCTCTGGTGCTCGTCTCCGCCAGTGCCGGGGCACTCATCGCGGTGCTATTAAATTAAGCGTTATTACACGGCTTATTAAAATTCTATTTCTGACGGGAGACTCTCCTAGTCTCTCCATTCAAATCCATTTCCCCCTCTGGTGTGACAGTTGCACACAGAAGCTCTGGACTGAGTTTATCCCGAATGCTGCCTGTTGAAAACATTTCTGCAATTATTTATGCTGTGAAGTGAGTGGTATTGTCTCACCATTTTTGCATGAGAAAAACATTTCTTGAAAACGTTTCTGCAGATATTTACACCGTGAAGTGAGTGTATTGTCTCTCAATTTTTGCACATGAGAAAATGTCCCAGGGACACGAGATGATTGTGTGTGTTTTTTCCAATTTTCCGTGCTGCGCGGTCTCGAGGGTTGGTGATATTGAAGACGTCATTCAACCGTTCCCATCAACTCTCAGCACCGTTTGAGACTCTTTTGGGAAGAAGGAAAGAAAGGAGAGAAAATCAACAAGGAAAAAGAGAACCGTAACGGAAAGAAAGAGCAGAAAAGGATGTCGGCGTATATAAAATGTCACTCCGCTGTTTTGAGGCCAGTATTCTCTGCATCTCCCTTTGAAGGACGCTGGGTTCACGGAGGGCAAGTGGCACCGTGGACGGCGTTTACCCCCAGGACAACCTAATGTCTGGGAGACGGGAGAATGAGCGCGCTTAAAAATTTATCAGCTCGTCGCCATGCTCTCATTTGTTGTCTCTCTCTCTCTCCCATTCATCAGCACATCTCATACATTTATATGGGCTTCTGAAGTAGGGCAGCCGGTGTGTGTGTGTGTGTGTGTGTGTGTGTGTGTGTGTGTGTGTGTGTGTGTGTTTGTGGACACAACACCCCTCCTGGGAGACTGCAAAGAGGAAATCACTTTTCTTTTTCTGTCCCTTTTTCTTGCAGTACGGCAGGGAATGGATTGTGATTACTGTGGCAATGGCTTTGCTGAGCCATCCTGAGATGAAGGTCTTTGGGGTCGTGTGGATGTAGGGCTGAAATTCCTCCCTGATTGCCCCCCCCACCCCCATCCCCCTTTTTTTCTATTAAACAAATAAATAACAGCACACATCGCCAGCTTTTAAATCAACTCCTCCTCTATGAATGTTCTAGATCTGACATCGTTATTTTTTTACCAGTCACTTTTACAAGTTAATACAATTATCCAAGATTGTCAGTCAAAGGTGTTCATGTTATACATATACATATACAGTACACACACACACACACACACACACACACACACACACACACACACACACACACACACACACACACACACACACAAACAGACACTCACACACAGGCAAAATTCTACAATGTTGTAGTCTCTGTCATGCTGACCTAGAATAGGTTAGTACCCAGGGAGGTAAGGCGCTCTGCCCTATTTTCGATCCAGGGAATAGTAACCCAGCCTTTTTATAGTATCACTACATATATTAGTGATACTATATACACTAAACTACTGTGATACATATATACTATCAGCTGTAGGTAGTTTGCCATCTCTCTCTCTCAAAGGAAATATCCCCTTTCATCCTCACTACTGTGTGCTGACATAAACTCCAGCCACATTCTACCTCCATAGTCCGCTTAGTTTCTCCTCTCCTTTTCTTCTCACAGAGATGCTACTTTGGCTTTAAACAATGCAATAATATAATGTTTCCCACAACTAGCAGGATGCCTAGCCATTCAGCCACAAGAGGGGACGACCTTAGTGTGGGATTCAAAGGTGCCACTTGTGAATGACAGTAGTGACATATGCAAACATCAAAGAGTTGCAGTTGGAGGAATGTGTACATTTATACACCAATGC
>JAODXP020000026.1:16440801-16448301 GCA_027497455.2 Sardinella longiceps | reverse complement strand
AACTTAATGCTGCTTAATCCCCCCACTCTTATGATTTCTTGTCCTTCAATAAGACGTATCAGGCAGTACTTCTAAATATTGCTTTTGTTATTCTGGCAATGTTGTAACTTCCCTGCAAGACATGAGAGTAATTAACCCTGCATGGTTTTTTTTTTGTTGTTTTTTTAAATCAAGCCTGCTTTCATTCACTAAACAATTGATTACATTCTTCTACTTTATATTGTAGCTGGATAGCCATTCTCTTTGAACCACAGCCATTGCCCTTATAGTTTCGAACATGTCAGTGTTTATTGGCTGCTGCAACAGATAGATGCATCATGGATGGAGTGTCACTCCCGTTAGACGTGTAACACTCTTGCAGCATATAGGAACAGCAAGTAGAAAGTGATCCCAGGAGTCCTGGTGTCGTTTGCTGTCAGTACAGACATGTATGAGCCGCCGAGATCACTGGAGCGCTGGCATGGAGATGGAATGGAGGAAGCCCAGATTTAGCAGCAAGTCTGGAGAGATTGACAGATGAAAGGCGTGATGACGAAGAGAGTAGAGGGAAGAGGAAGAAGGTATTAAGTTGTCAGGGACTCTCCCTGCTCCAGAGTGTGAGGGTTTTTTTTTCCTGATATGTTTCAGTTTGTAGTTTGTAGTTTCCTGCATAGGTGAAGAATCCAAAGGTGCACTTTGGATTGACTATTATTTTTATTCATTTTATGTATTTTTATATTTTATATATTTATTTTGTTCAAACCAAGTTTTTAACCAACCAGTGATGTTTTCAACATTGCCAGCCTGACTAAGGGATGTTGCCATGACGACCATACATATTCCAGTTGCGCCCGTGCCCCGACGACATTGGCGATAACAAGATTTAACGCCACGGCAGAGTGTGATAGGAGAGAGAAAGAGCCCTGGAAGCGTCTGAGAAACATTTCTAGCCAACCAAGATAGTAAAGGTCCTCCGGCAACCTCTTCCTTTATAGGAATGGTTTGTCCTGTCAGAGGCACTCCAGAAACAAGCGGGGCAGCATGCTGCTGTTCTCCCTGTCTAGCAACCATCGCCTCAAACTTTTGCTTTCTTTAGTTATTTCACAACTGCTGGAGATAAATGTCATTAGCTATTACCCTTCTCTTTTATGCCTGAATTGCCACAAGGGCTTTTTTTTCCACACTCATTTCCTGACTGAATTGGGGTCTGGCTCTGAGCATCCCCCCCTCTCTTTTTTGACATCTCTCTTTCTCTTTCGGTCTCTCTCCCTCCATCTCTCTCTCTCTCTCTCTCTCTCTCTCTCTCTCTCTCTCTCTCTCTCTCTCTCTCTCTCTCTCTCTCTCTCTCTCTCTCTCTCTCTCTCTCTCTCTCTCTCTCTCTCTCTCCCTCTCTCTCTCTCTCTCCTTCCTTCTGCCTCATTTCTGCTCCCAGAGAGCTGCTTGGCTCGTGGCCAAGTTTGTTGTAATAGAATGATATTGTTTTCTCAGCATAAATGTCTTTTGATGTTGCTCGGCGTAGTCTCTGGGCCAATTTTGTCAGGGCGTGTAAGTAGTTCTGTTTTAGCACACCGAAGTGACAAGTGTTTCGGGCTGGAAAATGCATCCTTGTTTTACCAGCTCTTTTTTTTTTTTTTTTCTTCTTTTCTGCAATGCACATTTTTTCCCTCCCTTCGTGTCTAATGTGAGAGATTTTCCTTATAGTGATTGAGGAAAAAAAGAAAGAAATGTGAAGAGAAGAAAAGAGTGAAATATAAAGCAATATGAGACACAGGGTTTCCTTTACGTGTCATTCGATAGTTTTTTTCCCCCCGCACTCTGTCTGTGTTGCCCTTGTGTTACTCTTGTGTTCCTCAGATCTCTGGAACCCGTAACACTGTAAATAATCTGTGGTGCTGACGGTCTTACTCCATTAGATTATTTCAGTCTTCACTCGAGTGGAGTAGCTTATGGAGATGGGAAAGGGGACTGGGATCTTGAACCGAGTGCAGGGTGAGCTTGAGTTTTGTTTGCTTTTCACTAATGAAGGTGACTGGGTGATTTAGTCTCTTATGCCGAATACGTCTAATCCCTAACCCCCCCCCCTTCCTACCCCCATAATTGCAGGGCCCGCTCCTAAAATGGAGTTCATCGCCTCTCGTCACCTTGTGTGTCTTTGTGACATTTTCTGAGTGGTCCTTAAAAGGTTTTAATCGCTCTTCATTATGTTTGCTGTTTGCTTCGGCCGTTGCCGTGGTAACACGGCATGGAAGTTGATGTCTGAGCGATCTGTCAGCTTCTATCTCTCTCTCTCTCTCTCTCTCTCTCTCTCTCTCTCCATCCCGCTCTCTTTCTTGCACTCTCGCTCAGTTCTCTGGAAGACATGGTTTGGTGTTTCCGAGAAATCACACAACAGGTGTCCTCGGCTCTCGGCGTCTGAAATTGCGGCGGGGAGGCTAGCGTGGAAAATGAAAAATCTTAGCTCGACAGTCGGGTGGCTCTTCTTCCTCTCTTGTGTGTGATGTGTGGATGAAGCCGTGCCATCCCCCTCCCCCCCCCCACTCCTTTTATGTGCTATTGGTTTTTCTTGGACAAATATCCGGGAGCTCATCCTCACGCCCCTGCGTCCGTGCCTTGAGAAAGTAAACAGGGGTCGGAGTGAGGCCTAATGGCGGTGGTGTGCGGCCAACAGGTGTTGGCAGGAAGGAAGCAATTGTGTGGAAACAAACAGCGGTGTTTGCTGCATGACCTGCTCAGGGCCTCTACTCTGTATCTCTCCCCACCGCATTAGTGCAGCATCAGCACTGTTTCTGATTGGCCAATAGCTGCTGCTTTTGATAGCTGGAGATGTCTAGACTTGGGGCTAATGTGCAGAGGGGACGCGTTTCGGATGTGGGATCAAATGAAGGCTGAAAGATGATTTATCCTCCATGACCCCGCTACCCCCGCTCTCTCACACACACACACACACACACACACACACACACACACACACACACACACACGCATCTTCCTCCTGCCCCTCCCCTGCAATCCATGGTGGCAAAGGATAAGCATTCTGTCGGAGCACACACAGATACAACCCTGGGGCGGCTAATGGAGGCGATACCATCGACCGGTGCCTCTGCATTAGCCCACTTTCTAGGGAGCAGGTGCTAATCTCCGTCTGCCTGTTGTGTGTGTGTGTGTGTGTGTGTGTGTGTGTGTGTGTGTGTGTGTGTGTGTGTGTGTGTGTGTGTGTGTGTGTGTGTTAGAGGTGATGGGGGAATTAAAGCTGGCAATGGCTTCTCCTTCCCAGCAGGGCAGGGCATCTGGGCAAACACACATCCCGAGAGCAGGGATCACCCTCTCAACAGAGGTGTGTGTGTGTGTGTGTGTGTGTGTGTGTGTGTGTGTGTGTGTGATGGGGGGGGGGGGGGGGTGGATTGGTAGATCCTTTCTACCTCCATCTAGCCCTAGTTTTTCCCTGGCACAGTGGGCTCCACAAATCCCCCCTGCTCATACCTGCGCGAGGGGAAATGAAAAGCACTATCAGAACGGCCTCCAGCCGCACAAGCCTCCAGCGGACACGCTCTCTTTCTTTTTTCTTTTTTTTTCTATCTCTCCACCACGCTCACCCACACATCCTTCCCACCAGGAGAAACACCTCTAATCCTGTAGCGACCAAAATAATCTTTTTGGCATGCCGCGGCGTGGAACACACATATGGACCGAAACAAGAGGACTAATTATCAGCCTAATGTAGCCAGTGCCTACGGAGATTATGTAAGGGTTTTGCTGGATGCGCTTGCTGGAATGGTCTCATCTCGGCTCCCCCACGCGTGGGGGGGGTGGGGGGTGGGGGTGAGTGTCGGCATGGCAGAGACGAAGCTCAAACCTTCACTTAAGTCTTAAACATTCAAAGCTGGAAGAATGAAGCTCTTCTACGTACTACAGTATTTTTTTTCCCCAATTAGACGTGTGTGTGATTGTGTGAATACCGTAGAAAGGAAAAAAAAAGAGTAGGGGTAAATTGGTGCAATTCCTTCCTTTAACACGTTAAAGCTATGGCACGCTTACCAATCTAATTAGCCCCAACTGGACTGGAGTATTTTTAGTCTTTCTGTTCAGCTCCCCTACAGCAGCGAAGGTCTCACATCTCCTTTTTTTCCCACTTTTCTCTTTTTTCCCCCCTTTCTTTTGTTGCCTTACATTTCCAGCTCATGCGGCCAAACCCATTAGCTCTCTTTCGCTCCTGCCAGTAAGAGAAAGCTGATCGCCCAGCACCTGTTACTGTGTGTGTGTGTGTGTGTGTGTGTGTGTGTGTGTGTGTGTGTGTGTGTGTGTGTGTGTGTGTGTGTGTGCGTGCTCTTTTGGGGAACAATGGAGAGAGAGAGAGAAAGCCAGGTGATGCCTCGGAGTAAATTATGTGGAAACACCTCCTCGTCCCTGAGCTGGAGGTGAGCCAACCTGACCAATGGCAAGCAAGGGCACAACGTATCAAATCCATCTCCGCAGCAGAGTGTTGTTTTATTAAGCACACTTACACACACACACACACACACACACACAAACACACACACACACACACACACACACACACGCTGAGACATGCAGCCATGTTGGAGGCCTCTGTCCCTTCTGTTTTAGCTTTACTTGACCTTTGCATCAGCAGGTATCTGATGGCAGGTTCCTTCTGTGCATGTCTACATGTGTGTAAGTGTGCACACATGCCTTCACACACACACACACACACACACACACACACACACACACACACACACACACACACACACACACACTCTTCCGTCACCTGCACCAAATTACGCTTGAGCTTGTTGTACGTAGTTAAGCGACACAGAATGACGGCACGTTAACACCTTTAATAAGGACACTGGAGATGGGCGTTCTCCAGAGTCTCAACCCGTCCCCCTAAGACTATTTGATTGACACGTCCCAGCTATCATGACTAGCGGCTCTGGATGGCAGCAAGTGAGCTTTGCACTTTGCTAATTGCAATCTCAAAGTATGTTGCAAGCTCTATCTCCAAGCTCCCGTGCACTAACAACAACGCCGCCGCCGATGCACTGTGGTCTCTAAGAGACAGAGAGAGTGGCGCTGCGCATCCCTTGTGGGCTCTGACCTCAATCTCTTCTTCCTGTTTGTGACTGAATACATGGAATGGGAGGAACACGATAAAATGAGTGAAGGGAGGGAGCGAGTGTATGATTGAGGGGAAGAAAAAGAGAAGTCCATCTGTGTGGTGATGAGAACGCTTCCTTGTAAATTACATGTTTTTATGCAGACCCGTTCGGCTCGGTGGTGAGCTACCCAGGAACGTTTCTGAGAAATGACCCCCCCCCCACGCTAGGCTCGCTGCCCTTAGATATTTGTTTCTTTCTTTTTGTGCTTTCGGTCTCTCATTCTCTCATCCTGTTGTGAGATCCATCAGTTCCTCTAATCCCTTCCTTCTTTTTTTCCACTCCTTACTATTAGTGCCAGCCTTCCAGCATAGTGGGCCAGCACATTATGGCTCTGATCCTCAGTGATTTGATTAAAAATTGACAGTCATTTTTTAAAATGGCTTTCTGTGTGTGTGTGTGTGTGTGTGTGTGTGTGTGTGTGTGTGTGTGTGTGTGTGTGTGTGTGTGTGTGTGTGTGTGTGTGTGTGTGTGTGTGTGTGTGTGTGTGTGTGTGTGTGTGTGTGTGTGTGTGTGTGTCCGGGGCCCACGGTGATATTTTAATCGCTAAAGAGAAAAGGTGGAAAAAATTTGGATGTGACCTAGTTTTACAGCCCTCCCATCGGCTGGATCGAACACACACACACAGACTCACAAACACACACACACACACACACACACATGCACAGAGAGACACATACATGCATACATACACACACACAGACCACAGACACTCACAAACACACACACACACACAAACATGAAAAAGGGATTTGTGTTTCAGGTGGCTCTTATGCGGCTGGGTGCAATCAATGTCTTAGCCGCTCTCCTGCTCTGCTCTGTCTGCAGGGCGGTGACTGTGTGTCCTGCCATGTCATGTAATCCTCAGTCCAATATGCCACAATACTGTTTGGGAATTTTATCTGCTTTGTATTTGTTTGCCAACACCAACACCAAAGAATAGCGCACAGAAATGCACACAAGGAAAGAGCAAGGAATACATTGTTTCTGGGTTAATGACTTTAGCTAATGGATGTGCCTGTCAGTACTTGGCAAAACTGTTATTGACAGCAAATGAAGACGTATTTTACTCATTACACAGGTGTGTAATAATAACCTGATGGAGGAGACTTTTTCAGTTTGTGGAAAGAGCTTGAACACTCTCAATAGGCCTACAGTATGTGTGCTTCCCGTTGGGTGGACAGTTTGTTTGAACTTCAAAACTACAGTATTGGTTCTACCTTCAATTTCTGTTTGCTGATAGCCTGACAAGCCAGACTATCACATTAATGTACAGTCTGGCCATGAGTGATAGACCCTCGGGTAAAACGACTAAAACTAATCAGTGCAACGAACAAGTAATTCAAACAATCCTAAGCCCGCCCACTCCCTGACTCCCTGTCCAGATAGAACGTTATGATTGGCTAAACACCACGATGTCTGAATACAACCTAGAGCGTAAACAGCTCAGATAAACAGCTCAGACACCATTGAGGTCTGAGTACAACCTATGGCTGATTGCTAGACGTACTCGCAGAGAAAATTCCATATGCTACCGCTGGAATGTGTCTAGAGTTCTAGGCTAGTTTGCTGATTGGATGCTAGTAAGTCTAGTCAGAGAATCCAAAGCCTTTGGTGAGCTTCTTTAATATTGAGTGGATGGACTGTACTATGGTGGCACTAGCCTTGCTAGTTCTGTTCTCTGGTTAATGAGAAAGGATTGTCAGCCAAGCCACTCTAGTATCTTTTTAATGATTTCCACCGTCATAGTAAACAGGCAAATTTCCTTATTGGGGATAATTGATTGTCTTCATCAAACTTTTGCTCAAAATGATGCCATTTTGTTGATCCTAGATTTCTTTTCTCTCTCTTAGAATCCCACTCAGGTGGGAACGGCTCTGCAGGTGTTCTACAACCTGGGCAGCCTGAGGGAGACCATCAGTGGGGTGGTGGACGGATACAGGGCCTCCGTTAAGGACAATGTGACTGGAGCTCTGGACATCAAGGTCCTCACCCAGCCGGCTACCAATCGAGGTTTGTATTTATGTGTATGTGTGTGTGTGTGTGTGTGTGTGTGTGTGTGTGTGTGTGTGTGTGTGTGTGTGTGTGTGTGTGTGTGTGTGTGTGTGTGTGTGTGTGTGTTCTGGTTCACAAATCTACTTTCTTCCTAGTATCTTCATGTAGGTTTAACATGCCTACATATTTTTTCTGTTTATTCATGATTGCACTACAGCTTCACCCAACTGAGCCTGTTTTAACTCCTTGTGTGCTGTTGTGTCCAGGGGCCCCAGGCAGGGCCGTGATGCCCACCCCAGGGAGCACAGCCGCCTTCAGAGCCGCTCTCTGGACCAACCTGGAGAAGCTCATGGACCAGATCTGTGCAGCC
>JAODXP020000026.1:16420801-16433301 GCA_027497455.2 Sardinella longiceps | reverse complement strand
AGGCGTTTATTAAGGCGTCTGCAGGGGAGCGTATGGGCCTGATGAGAGAGTGTGGATGCACGGCTCCCTCCTCAACCTCCTTAATTGGCCGCTCCTAATGCCGGCCCTCCGACGGCCGCTCAACCTCACACACACAGACGCGCACACACACACACCTACCTCTCTCTTCTGCCCGTTGCCGTAGGTTACGTGGGTAATTGCTCGGCGGGCATGGAGGAAGAGCGCATCCATCACCGGCTGCCCTGCTGCGACGAGCCAATGATGAGCTGTCATCGCCGTCGATGTTGTTATTCATGGGGCCCCCGTCGCTTTATTTTCTTTCTTTTTTTTTACAGACAGAACGTGTTCACACACACACACACACACGCACACACACACAACCATGCATGCAGACACACACACACACACACACACACACACTCAAAAATCGGCCACCCAAAGGGAGATTTTATTAGTGATGTCTCAGTTTGTTGCTGTCTTCAACTCCAAATGCACATATGTGTCATGTGTTTTTGTATGTGTGTGTGTGTGTGTGTGTGTGTGTGTAGCATGTTGCATGTTTTGCATGATGTCAGTGTGAACGCTGATGTCAACACAGAAGGGACCTGTCACAAACTGTCCCCAGTCACTAACCCATTCCCCGAGGCCCCACACACAGCCGTCAGGTGTGAGGAAAGGGATTTATCCGTCGTACTTCCCCCCGGAGACCAGCCCCCTCCTCTTCCTCCCCTCCATCCTCCTCCTCCCCCCTCTGCTCCTGCCTCTGTGTTAATCACTACAGCCCCTTGCATGTTTATGAAGTTCACCACATACACACTCCCCCCACACACACACACACACACATACACACTCACTCACTCACTCACTCACTCTCACACACACACACACACACACACACACACACACACACACACACGCGCACGCACATACTCACTCACACTCACAGGTGTTGCAACAGTCCCAAGATATTTACCCAGCAGACCTCATCAGTATTCTGTAATCAGCTGTGAAGGGCAATAGAGAATAGGTCCCTCACAGTCAGCGTGTTTTGGGTCCTCATATGAATGGAAGGTGCCGGATGTTTGTGTTTTGGTTCTAAAGTGAAGCAAAATGGTCGTGGAGCAACAAAGTTTGCCCTGATGAAGACTGGTTTGCAGTCGAAACACGTAGGCTTTATCCCTTAAAATAAAGGATTTTTAACCTTTTTCACCTATATCAGTGTGCCTCGGATTTTTATGACTACCACCTTCAACAAGCCTACTGTTGTGGCCTTCACACTCTGGGGATAGTCACAAGTTAAATACTGAAGTTCTCATGTCCTTTCTGAAGAGCACCTGATATTTCTTCAAACTATTGACCCAACGCAGCACTCTCCTTTTCCTCATCTTTGGTCGTGGATCATGTCTAACTCTCTTCTTTTTTTCCCTTGTCCTATTTCCTCTACAGGATGGGCAGCCTGACATCTTGTACACATTCTGGAATTCTGTGACTGAGACCCTCTCCGTCGAGTTCCGGAAAGCCACCACTGGTGAGTAGATTTTTCCCACCCGCTGGCGCTGACACACCGAGACCAATTCTCTGTGTGGACCACTGGGCATGCTCCAGCCAAGCAGATAAATAAATAAATAAGTTGGTAGTTATTTTGAGTTGGTCTGTGGCCTATTTGGATTGTTTTAAGTGTTTCATTAGTGTCAGCCATAGTGCTCCCTAACAGTCTGTGTTTATGGGCTGTAGGGTCTAACAGACAGAATGTTTGCTTTTGGTATTAGGACAGCTTGAGCTGTGTGTGTGTGTGTGTGTGTGTGTGTGTGTGTGTGTGTGTGTGTGTGTGTGTGTGCGTGTGTGTGCGTGTGTGCGTATGCATGTGCACAGTTTGCATCTGCCTTGGTCACATCTCCTGTCGTCTTGGCGCCCTTGCTGTCGGCCCCAGCCACTTCTGGAGTCCATGTCTGCTTTGATCCCCCCTACACACACACACACACACACACACACACACACACACACACACACACACACACACACACACACACACACCTCCCCTTACGTCACACTTCTCCTCTTCTCTTGACAGAGGCCTCACAGCTCCTCTCATCTTACTTAGACTCACTCTCTCTCTCCTCTCTCTCTCTCCCTCTCTCTCTCTCTCTCTCTCTCTCTCTCTCTCTCTCTCTCTCTCTCTCTCTCTCTCTCTGTCCCTGTGTCTCTCTCTCTCTCTGTCCCTGTGTCTCTCTCTGCACCTAACTTATCCCCCTCTCCCCAGCAACGCCCTTTTTTGGCAAAATAAGAGGGAGGAGGGGGTTGTGGCTGTCTCATTCCTGTAGTTTCCCTGTTTTTGTTTGGAGGTGAGACGGAGGAGGATGTGTTAGGTGGCTTTTCATGTCTGTGAAATTACTGTACTGTGCGTGCGTGCATGCGCGCATGTGTGTGTTTGCTTTCTCTGGCCTTATGAAGCCAATATTTTTTCCCTGTATGTAAACAGACTGTATCTGCGTTGCTTGTCTTTTTCTCTATGTTGTGTGTGTGTGTGTGTGTGTGTGTGTGTGTGTGTGTGTGTGTGTGTGAGAGAGAGAGAGAGAGAGAGAGAGAGAGAGAGAGAGAGAGAGAGAGAGAGAGAGAGAGAGAGAGAATGCTTTTAATAACCAGACATCTCATATATTTGCTCTTTTCTTGAGCTCTTGGAGGAATCAGACTGATTATATGGTTATCAGAGCATAAAATGTAGATAATGGAGACCAGCAGACACACACTAACATCGGTATAAATTCAGACTCACAATTTCACTCTTGCAAATTAATCACTGAGTAGTTCACTCTCTAGCCATTGAGTGTAGATTTGCATCTGTCTTCATTGAGAAAACAAAAATGTTTGTAAATAAATGTCTCACATCTCACATGTGAACCATCATCATTATCCACCAACTAAAGCAGGTCAGTTCCATATCTACCTACCTCTACCTACCTGCCGTAGTGAGGTCAAGGAGTTTTTTGTGTCTCTTTTTGTGGCATTAAGAGAAAACCACCAAAAGATAACAATCAACATTAGCAGGTGAAAGGTGATGAGTGTGTGGCTGTGGACTCATTAGGGAAAAGAATGGCCACACACAGGACTTTCATCAAGTCACCGCCTCCCCTCCACCCGTGCCAGACTTCGCTTGGCAAATCAATTTAGGGCGGCATTGAAATTAGATCCACACACACACACACACACACAAGCACACACTTCTCCCTTAAACAACATTCCCTAGCCATACATGAACACACATCGATCTCTGCCTGTTGTTATTGTGAGTTAATGACGGTCCTCAATTCACTTGCCCTGATCAATAGAAAGTAATCAAGAGAGACCCTGCAATACTACCCGTTGGGCTTAGCTTATTTTGGGAGTCATTTTTCTAACTCTACCTTTTCAATCAAACTCTCTAGTCTCTACCCTCCTTTCTTCTGCGATTTTTGGTTATTTTACCCACAGTACCCCGCAGAAGGACCTTAATTATGAGCCTGTTTAGAGAAGAAGAGAAATCATCATGCTGTTTTATGTGTTTGGATTTAGTGTCAGGAAAGTTGTATCGGCAAAAAGTCTTTTATCATTTGTAAAAGCCAAATTCGCTCTTACAGCATAATATTCGTAATTAACACAAACGTCTTATGACTTTTATCACACAGGGGACACTTGGAACATGTTTACAAGCCCCATGTACTTTAACGTGATGGCAAAGCCCTGTAGTTGCAAAATAGTACATCAACAGGGATAGTAGTGCAAACTACACTGTTGCTCTCTTTTTCAAAAATTCTATACGTACAGCACAGTGCCTTACATTGTGTTTTGAAAGCAGGACTTTTGGAGGTTCACTATGATGCCTCTCCCAGACCTCTTTGGTCCCAAGCACTGAAGGATGGTGTTGTAATCATGATTATGGTTCTATGGGTGAAGACTCTAGAAGCCATTCTCTTACCACATACATCAGATGTCCAGTTTAAAGAGTTCGACTCACAGCACACTTGCTGAGAGATAGCCTAGTTATTCAATGCTTTGGTCCCAAGCTTCAGCGCATCAGTATTCCATTGTGGTGGCATTTTCCCTCGTCACACGCGCACACACACACACACACACACACACACACACACACACACACACACACACACACACACACACACACTCGGCACGACAGAAATAAGTCCACATTTACATTTTCATTTGCTTCCAGATGGCTGCTTCAGCAAGACGCCCAGTGGCAACAGCTCATTTAGCGTCCAAAGAATCCCTTTAAAATGTGCATTAAACACCAGACCTGTTCAATTATGCATGCACCAATTCAATTGCACAAAATATTTCTCAGAAAAAAAAAGAAACGTACAACAGGCTGCAGAATATCCATAATGAGCGATTAATCAGTCATAAAGTTGAGTCATTATCATATTAATGACGCGTATTTTCAGAAACGTTTCCACCTGTGACTTTCTCTGATATCTTTTATGCTGTCAGGGAATGGAAGATGAGGGGAGGGGGGGGGGGATCTCTCCCTTTCTGTTTCTCCTTGTTTCATTCGCTGCCATTGTCTGGGGACTCCAGGATAATGGAAATCAAGATTTTCAAGCTCATTGGAGCACAAAGAGTAGATTTGTTTCCCTGAGTAACCTAACTGTAACGCCGTCATGGGCTTTTGCTTGTGTCCCCTGTTCTTCTTCTTCTTTATGCATTAGGCTACTGAGAGCAGGAGCCACAGTAGAATAGAGGGACTGGTGTTGTGTTATTTGGAGGTTGTTTATTTGTGTGTGTTTTTATTTTATTTATGTTTCTATATATATATATATCTTTTTATTTTTTTAAAGAGGTGGCAGGGGTCTTGCCTTAAATGTGTGTGTGTGTGTGTGTGTGTGTGTGTGTGTGTGTGTGTGTGTGTGTGTGTGTGTAGTGTCCACAGTGTGCTGATGTAGACCAGGATGCTGTTAGATATCAGGTTCACTGGTCACAAAGTCTGGAGGGGCTGGCAGCAGAATTCTTAATCTTTCACGGTTGACAGGGTGACACAAAGTTTGTTTCATCTTTCGGGACAGGACATAAACCGGGCCATGTCTTTTTTGTTGTTGTTGATTTTTGTTTTGTTTATTTTACTTACGCAGCCTCCTTTTCTCCTTGGTCCTCAAAGCTGGTCCCACCTCAAACTCTGTGGTGGTTCATTCCATGTTAACTCACCCTAATGCTCTGGATTTATTGTGGAAAAAAACCCACATACTGTATATTCTTCTGTCTAAGTGTAATCATCCCAATTCTCAAAGCTGTATTCCAAACACTTTTTAATTTATACAATTTTGAAATATGCCAAATAAAGAAGGGTGAATAAAGCTGCAATCTTGCCTAGATACTGTATCTCCTTAATGATGATTTTATGCTCAAGTTTCAAATCTCCATATTTCCAAATGTAATTTTTCAGTGGGTTTTCATGGATCACCTGTCCCCCTTGGGCCACTCTCTGAGATTTAGGGGATTTGTTCTAATTCTTACGACTCCCTTTGAAGACCTATGGTATACGGTAGCTGTATTCTCTAAAAGTTTGGTCACAAAATACTGTAATTGCTGATGAATTTTAGAAATCTAAAGATTTTTCTTTTGAGGATAAGAACAGTTCATTCCAAAAAAAATTTGTCTGTGAAATTTTTGCCAAATGTGCCTTTACAGGTATATTTCAAAATTGTATGAATAGTAAATAGTTTGGAGGACAGCCATGAGATGTGGCAGGACGGCATATCATAGACAGGAGTATTTTTTAGTATTTACTATTTTTATTTATTTTTTATTTTTTTGTAGACATTAAAGCACCTGAACTAGGAAACTTAAATGTTTTTTCTTTTCACCTTTCTTACGTTTTTCTTTTCTTTTTCTCTCTCTCTCTCTCTCTCTGTGTGTGTGTGTGTGTGTCTGTGTCTGTGTCTGTGTGTCTGTGTCTGTGTCTGACTCCACAGACTCTACCTTCTTGAAACAGGCCCTGGAGGGCGAGTACCCGAAGCTCCTGAGGCTGTATAATGAGTTGTGGAAGCGCCTGCAGCAGTACAGCACCAGCATCCAGGGGGCGCTGTCCTCTCAAGGGGGACTGGACTTGGCCGTGGAGCTCCCCGCCTCTGACACCGACTCCCAGGATCTCTTCACCCAGACCAAGAAGGACTATGAGTGAGTGTGGCTGCTTGAACATGCCCAAAGATTCACATTGGGTTTCTGTATTCACTCACCCTCTGTATCCACACACACACACACACACACACACACACACACACAGACCTATAGAGATATACCATTCAAAGACTCTCGTCAAGTGAGTCAGGTGCATTGATTTAATTCAAGGTTGTACACAAAGCTAAGTGGTTGCTATTTGATTGCTTCTACTTTGTGGCTCAGTCCAAAATGTGTTCCTTTACATTGGTATTGGTATTTTACCAAGTTCTGCTTTATTGGGATTTCCATCCTTCTTTCCATCCATACTTTATGAGATTTAATAAAACATAATAGAAATGGCTGCCATCATTTAGCTTCAATGGCCTCGTAACCTGCCTGGGTGTTCCTGCAGTTAACAAATGGCGCTGTAAAAACTCCATCAAGTTGTCAATGCCGTATCTAAGGCATAAAACGGCAGCGTGGGGGATTTGTTGGGGCTCTGATGTGTTCCCTGAAAGCGTTAACAGTTCTGCTGCGGAAGGCAGTTCAGCTCCGCCGTCGTCGAGAAAACACAAACACGGGACGCGTAACTGAAGCATTCGCCGATGAGGATTGTGCCAACAGAAAAAGGCGTCATGGAGAAATCTCAATCTAGTGCTTTATTTTCTGCATCACCGCTCATATCCAGCCACATTCTCTTCTCGCACATACACACACACACACAAACACACACACACACACACACACACACACACACACACACACACACACACATACACACACACACACACACATCGAGAGAGCCTCATTGAGATGTTTTAACGCAGCAGGCAACTGGCAATTAAGGCCCCATGCCACCAGCGCTCCTCATCATAAACTGTCAGAAGTGGTTTTGTGCGCAGAATGGCAAGTGGGTTTGGCAGAGCGTCAAGGGGAAGGGCAGCACCATTTTGCAGCAAACCCCTCTTGAAAGTGCCCCCTTTCAAATAGATAGATAAATAATCATCCAAAAATGCTGAGTAAGCAGACTTTGAAAGGAAAAGGAGTTGCTGATAAAACCCCAGGTGCAGAGTTGTAGTTTAGGTGAAGGTGATTCACTTGGCAGAAGGAGATTGGCTTTTTGGCATGTTCATCTGATTAATGTGACAAAGGAATGAAATGGTTGAACCACAAGGAGTAAAGACAAAGACCATGAAGCAGGAAACAAATAGAAAATAGAAAGTAGAAACAAATCAAGAAAACAAGAACAAAATGGACTTTTATAGTATGCCTAGATTACATGTGACCCCTCTTTTGAGAGAGGGGTGACTGATTTCCCAAGTGGGAGCGCAATGCCACTGACCCGTGCCATCTCCTCTTCATTTTCTCTGTGCTCAACAAAAATTGACCTTTGACCTCCAAGATGGAAGAAATTGCATCCCATGGTCAGAGTATTTTGAGTAGATGAAAAGATGGACCCTCAAGACATCCACACAGCTTCTGAGACTGACTATGGGAGCCATGGGGGTCGGCTATTTGTTTTGCTCAACCTCTGGGCCCCTCCAGGCTCTAACACCACACACACACACACACACACACACACACACACACACACACACACACACACACACACACACACACACACACCTGCCACCCCTCCCTACGGCCAGTAGCCCATTGCTGTGGAGATACCCTGGGATGACATTGTCTTGTCATCAGCTGCAGACCTCCAGGCCAAATGTCTGTCCCATCGGACTGGTATAATTGTGAGGCTCCAGCTTGATGCTTCCTCCTGTAACAGTATCCTCCTTTTCCTCACTGGTCTCTCTCTCTCTCTCTCTCTCTCTCTCTCTCTCTCTCTCTCTCTCTCTCTCTCTCTCTCTCTCTCTCTCTCTCTAATGAACGTGGTGCATTGTCATCCTCTTGGCTCCAGCTCTCTCATGCCATGGCCTCATGCTCTCTTTTTCTTTCCTTCTTTCTGAGCCTATTATGAGTGTGTGTGTGGAGCTTTTCTATGTGAGGAAGAGGAAGAGAGGAAGATCTCTGACTGGCCCTGGACTCCCACTTCAGTCAGTTGAAAAGCCCCTCTGAAGCTCTGCCACTCTGAAGCCTGCCGAAGGTCCACAGATGACACACACAAACACACACACACAAATTTGTGTGCACACAGTCACACACAGACTCACATCAATTTGGCTGCATGCATGCACATACACACAAATACACACACACACACACACCTCATTCACACACAGAGCGGTGAGAAGGATTCTCTGTGTGACACTGAAAAAATGGTGCGGAATTTATAATGCTGGCTGAAAGTGAGGAAGCCTCTGCAGGACGAGCGATTCAAAGAAGGGATAAAAAAAGTCGTCAGTGGTTGGATGAAGGAAGCGAGGCACGGCTAAGATGGATCTTTTCGAGTCAGAGCCTTCTGCTCACTTCTGTTACCAAAACTCGTGAACCGATTGAAGACGCTAACCTCCCCAATTAGCACCGTGTCTGTTAGCCCAGGCTTTCATCATCTTACCACAGCTAGTGCGTGCCACGCCTCAATATCGCCCCTCGCATGATAAAATGGTGATGGCAGAAGCGCCCGAGGCTCTACCGCAGCCTGTCTTTGTTTGTAAGCGTAACTCAGAGAGACGGCCAGGGTGCGTGTGTGTGCGTGTGTGTGTGCGTGTGTGTGTGTGTGTGTGTGTGTGTGTGTGTGTGTGTGTGTGCGTGTGTGTGTGTGTGCGTGTGTGTGCGTGTGCGTGTGCGTGTGCGTGTGCGTGTGTGTGTGTGTGTGTGTGTGTGTGTGTGTGTGGCGGGGGTAAATCTGGTGGCCCCCGGGCAGGTTCTAATTGCGGGTAAGTGAGGAAAAGAGACAGACTCGGCCCAACCATGAGCCCGGCTACATTAGCCCTTCTAATGAGGGATTGAAGACAGCGCGGGTACACCACTGCGCAGAGCAGCACACAAGCAAATTTGTGTAATTACATCAAGCCGAGTTGGGACATCTGACGAAGGCTAATCATCTCGTAATAACCAGAAACTGCATGGCCAAATATTCATCCTGTTGTCCTTACTTAAGTGCATAAACATCAGCATCCACTGCCATGCCTTAGTGTATGAATATTATATATGAATTTTATCTAATTCGTTGTTTGGTGCCACTATAGGTTTGGATGTAGATGACGTCATATAGACGTCCATACTATGCTGTAGGTCCATATTATGCTATTAATGCTAGTGAATTTATTTTAAAGTTATGAGACTTTCATTGCTTTTGCCAGTGTCTGTCGTCTACAGTAAGCGTTTTATTTTGATAAGGTGCAGATTTTTGATAATCTGTGTTATTTTGTTTGTAGCCCAGAGAAGGCTCTGAAGGACTCTCTCCAGCCCTATGAGGCAGCCTATCTCTCCAAGTCCCTGTCGCGCCTCTTTGACCCCATCAACCTGGTCTTCCCCCAAGGGGGACGCAACCCACCGTCCAATGATGAACTGGACAGCATCATCAAGACCATAGCCAGGTACAGCCTAATATAGCCACAAAAATGTATTGGTAACACTTTCTATGAACCCAGTATTCATAGAGTAGTATGAATGCATACATAAAGGGTTATAATGCATTCATAAAGCCTTATAACTACAATTCATAACTGCTTATATGTTCTCATAACTGTACTCATAAAACATTACAATGTTATATCATAAGCCTTTAAAACTTGAAGAGTCATAAAACATTATAATGCTTCAAATTGTTAGTTGTCGCTTTATAGGTCTGATCGCTCATGCCACATAATGATGAGTTACAAGTGCTCACTGCATACTCTAAGTAAAGTAAGATGAGCACATAATTACTCATGAAAATGAATGAGGCACCACTGCAGACACTAAGTAAAGTGATATATTTCCCTAGTATCTAAAGGCCAAAGAAGGCTATAAAGTTTTGTGACAATTCAATTCTAAAGTTTTATTTGATAGCATTATAATTCCTTATAAGTACAGTCATAAGAACATATAAGCAGTTATGAATTCTAATGTCAGTAGTTATAAGCCTATATAAATGCATTATAAGCCTTTATGAATGCATTTATAATTCTCTATGAATACTGGGTTCATAAAAAGTGTTACCATGTAGGAACTTTTAATAGCTAAATAATATATATTTGTAATTAACTTTATTTAACACTACTTTAGTATAACCATGATACTTGCACTGCTCAAGTCAACTGATGTGTATGTTTTGTCCCCCTCACCCCCCCAAACCCACCATCAGTGAGCTGAACGTGGCCTCAGTGGATCCCAGTCTAACTCTGGCCGTGGCCAAGAACGCTGCCAAGACTGTGCAGCTCTTCTGTGTCAAGTCTGAGCAGCTGGTGAGTGTGCTGCCATGCTGCTAGGACTAGCCTAGCACTGGCTTTTCTTTCTCCTATTTACATCAGCCCTCATCTAGCACGTGCTTCATTTCACTGCTCTCCTCCATCACAGCTTCAATTCCTATAACCTCATACGACAGAACTACTGATTTAGTTTTGACTTTTTGTTATTACCTCCGCCAAGGAGGTTATGTTTTCGGTGGCGTTGGTTTGTCTGTCTGTTTGTTTGTTTCTCTCTTTGTCTGTTAGTCAGCAGGATAACTTGAAAAGTAATGCACAGATTTGGATAAAATTTTTGGACGATGTGAATATTGGGGACAAGCAAGAACTGATTCGATTTTGGTGGTGATCGGTGGTCCAGAACATGATCTGGAATTTATATTGTGTCTGTGACCACATTGCCTTGGCGGAGGTCTGCGCTCTCTGAGCGCTTTTCTAGTTGTAATATTATTTTTTAAAATTTGGCATTGTATTTGAGTACAGGTCAGTAATGTCAATAAATTAGTTCCATACATTCCTCTAAATAACACAGATAAAAAATATGACCTAATGGCAGAATGAAGTTCCTAACTTTGTTTTGTAAAAAATGACTGTCTTGGTGCCGTGATCTACCCTGCAAAATGGATGTGTGTGCGGGGTGGTGTTGTAAAAGTGCCGTCTGCGCGAGTGACACTTAAGTGCGAAAATGAGTGTGCCCCTAGGCCTGGCTCCACCTGCTGCGAACTGAAGTCATCACCCCCGCCACCGCCACCACCTCACAGCCCGCCACCGTGCCCTCAGCAGATGGCTGAGCGCAGCTGCCCTTCCGAAGGCCCGCTGAGCCAGTGGCACTGGGTGTAGAGTTACCTCTCGTTCCGCCGTTAGCGTCCCGGGACGCCAGTCCGCCTGCTATTCTCATCTCTCTCTCCGCACAGACGCAAATGTATCAGGCTTTGCGGTATCGGAGCCTGTTTCCGGTTACACACACACACACACACACACACACACACACACTCTTAGAAGAAGTGGGTCAGCCGTTTGCGTCACAGACGACGTCGGTGTTCGAGCGGCGATCCGAAATCAATAAACACTGCGCTTCTAGTCGCCAAACCTGATCTAGATCCGGCGTGTTGTTCACAGAGGAGGTCAGGATATTTTCCGTCAAATCTCTTATTTTTGTCTGCCTGTTGGCACGGGACAAATGGCCTCCTGTACAAAAAGCAAGGTAGCAGCCAAGATGGATGCATAGTATTTCTCTGTGGCAAGAGGGCAGACATTTCATACTTCTTGAGCGATACAATGGTCTCGGAGGCGATTGCCGTAGCATCAAGTGACATGAATTCAAGACAGGAGTCTTGTAATCACACATTCCGCCCACCTGCCTCTTCCGAGAACCTTTGTCCACCTGCCTCTTTCCTAGGCAATTAAGAGATGGGTGAATTCCACTCACTATCTTGACCCCAAAGCTGACCAGCTTTGTCTCTTTCATCCTCCTTTCATTGATCACACCAGACCAGGGGTCTCCTGAAGTTAAAAGGTGTGGCTTGTATGATTGCCCCCTTTTTGGGCGCAATCAGAGAGTGATTGGATTATACGCATCTCCAGCCATGGAGGTGGCGGCTGATTGAGGCTTGGCTGGTAAGACTCTTTTCCCCCCCTCACCATGTTGCACCCATTGATGATGTCAAGTGCGGGCCTCCTGGACTCTCCCTATGGGCCAGCCCAGACGCCCTATCGATCTCCTCCAGTGGGAGATGGCTTCCCCATGGGTGGGGAGGGGGTCAGAGATGGATGTCCCTTAGGTAATGTTCCATGGGGGTGCAGGGTTGCGATTGCACCAGCAGGGGGTGGAGGAGGAGGAGGCGGGGGGTCCTTGTGTAGGTGCCATCAGAGTTGAAGTCTTTAAAACCACAGGTTCAGACCTCCTTGTCTGTGAGCAAAGGATACAAAGAGAATAGGCTATTACCAGTGCAATGAACATCCTAAAAATAAAAGAAGCCATTGGAACCCATTTAAAGAAAAGCTATTTTA
>JAODXP020000026.1:16413301-16418301 GCA_027497455.2 Sardinella longiceps | reverse complement strand
AGTTTCATCCCTCCTGTCTGTCTCCCTGGTTCTGCACTATCTGGCCACCCATCACTCACTTTTGTGTGTGTGTGCGTGTGTGCGTGCGTGCGTGCGTGCGTGCGTGTGTGCGTGCGTGTGTCTTTCAATCTCTCTCTCTCTCTGTATTTTTTCTCTCTCTCCTTGCTACTTCTCTTTGTTCCTCTCTTTGTTCTTTCTCTAGGTCTGTCTTGCTCCCTCCAATCCCTTTCATTCTCTCTCTCCCTCCATCTCTCTTACCTTCTGTCTTTCTCATTTTTTTGTCTTTTTTTCCAATTTCAGAGCTTTATTGACATGAAAATTGACATAACATTGTATACAAATTGACATTTGTATTATCAAAGCATATTACTGTTACATATTAGGGCAAATCATAATCATAATCATAATAATGTATTTCTCTCTCTCTCTCTCTCTCTCTCTCTCTCTCTCTCTCTCTCTCTCTCTCTCTCTCTCTCTCTCTCTCTCTCTTCCTCTTCCAGCTATGTACCCAGGGTGATGCCAGCCAGGTGATTGGCCCCCTGACTGATGGCCAGAGGAGGAATGTGGGCGTGGTCAACTCCCTGTACCGGCTCCAGCAGTCCGTGGCCAAGGTGAGCATCCAGACAGGCCTCTGACAGTCAGTGGCCATCACCGGAGACAAGGCATCTTCACTTGATTTATGTCACCTCAAACTTTCTCTCACTCTGTCTCTTTTAGTGTGTGTGTGTGTGTGTGTGTGTGTGTGTGTGTGTGTGTGTGTGTGTGTGTGTGTCTCACATACACTCTCTCTCTTTCTCTCTCTCTCACACACACACACACACATTCACACTTTCGCAGTCTCTCTTGCTCCTTCCTGCTCTTTAGTAGAGTTGAAATTTATCGCTGTCAGTTTAAAAGTGTTGATGTAGTAATTGTGAGTCATGTAATTAATTAAAGCAAGTCTAACTAGCAGGTTCCACAAGCGGGGCTAAAGGGTGACGTGTATGAGTGTATTTATGAGTATGAGTATGTGTATATTTTTGTTCCTTCAAGCAGTTTGTCCAAAACAATGTACATTATATTTAAAGACCTCCCTAACACACGCGAGAAGTCACTCAGCCCCCACTAAACTGGAATAAAACCATTTTGTTTTATTTTATTACGTTTGCAGTGTACACAAAGAACGAAAGATCATTTGTTATGTGTTAAGATCATTTTAAGCTGCTTACCATACCTTTAATGCATTTACAATGTTGACTTGTTTAGATGTGGCCAAAGGTAATGAAGTGAAAAAGTATACTTCATTATGGCAGTGAAGTCTTTGCAACTGAGCTTCCCCTAGAGCAATAAGACAAACGTCTTCGGAGAAATGTTCACCTGAGGTAGCTTTCCTCAGCCCTGATCTATCGCCACTCACACCCTCAGAGGCCGCCTCTCACTGGAGGCTTTTGAAGGCTCCATGGCACCCCAGAATCGCACACTAACTATGAGCAGTCATAACTCACCGCAGCCACCAAGGGGGATTCTATTTAGCCACTGGCAGTGTGTGTGTGTGTGTGTGTGTGTGTGTGTGTGTGTGTCTGTGCGTCTGTGTGTGTCTGTGCGTCTGTGTGTGTCTGTGTGTGTGTGTGTGTGTGTCTGTGCGTCTGTGTGTGTCTGTGCGTCTGTGTGTGTGTGTGTGTGTGTGTGTGTGTGTGTGTGTCTGTGTGCTGTCACAAACCTGCTGTCGGAGAACACCCCCTCACCCCGTCAAGTCTAACCTCTCCTGTGCAGCCTGCTTGATTAACGTTGTAATAAAGACGGCGTAATAAACGGTTGCCAGGCAGTGGGAGATTTAATCAGAGGTGGCTACAAGTAGTGATGGTGGGGAAGGGGATTTTTGTTCAAAGTTTCGTCATTCGAGGAAAACAAAACACTAAAATTTACCATTGTCTGAACACCGTCACATCTGTTGTTAGCGATTAGGCACCTTGGGAAAAGATTTTACATGTAGTGAAATAACAACTGACCTGTGCAAAGAAATTGTGCAAATGTATCGGGGTATGAAAAAGTGGATTTTTTTCATGTCTGATGTGATTGATTGAGTGCTCTTAATGGTATGCCTTATCATTCTTTGGCACACCACTGCCCTGTTTTGTAGCTGGTAGTGGAATTTTCATTGCACTTCTATTGCAACTGTGGACGTTACAAATAATTCATTGCTTTAATTACTTTTGTGTGTGTGTGTGTGTGTGTGTGTGTGTGTGTGTGTGTGTGTGTGTGTGTGTGTGTGTGTGTGTGTTTGTGTGTGTGTGTGTGTGTGTGTGTGTGTGTGTGTGTGTGTGTGTATCCTAGGTTATATCCAGTCAAACTGCATTCCCACCTGCGGCGGAACAAGCTCTCACTGCTTCTCTAGAGGTATTGTATCACACACACACACACACACACACACACACACACACACACACACACACACACACACACACACCTACAGGTACCAAGACCAAAATTTGTGCAGTGTGGTGAAGCATTTTGATCTGGTAGGAGAAGGCCATGAGGTGAGCCTGTTTGCTTTGCTGGGTTTTCATTTACCTGTGTTGGGTGAGGAAGTCCAGTGGAAGAATACTGATGGGATAGAGATGTCGCCTATGCTGTAGCGTGGATGTGAAATACACTCAACAGGACTCTATACGCACACATGGGCACACACACACACACACACAGACACACACGTTTGATAGAAAGATAATTAGGTAAACATTGGGCTGCTCAGAATTCAGAGCTGCATCCCTAAGGTTGGCTAGCCATCAGAAGAACAAACTCAAGCCTGTCTACTCATACTTTCCACAGACATGCAGACACACACACACACACACACACACACACACACACACACACACACACACACACACACACACACAGCTTTCACGCAAATGCGTTGAATTCCTCTCTTCCCCATCTCTCCAGCCTCCAGATGACTACCAAGCGTTCATCATGAACAGTGGAATTATTAATTACGGAACTATAAACATTCCTGCTCATAGCCACTCTGTATTCCCTTAGAAACCCTGATTAGGTGTATAGAAGCGCCACAAACCAGTTTTATCTCCCTTAACAATGGGATTCTCTTTGCTGATTGGCTGATGGGGTAGCCATTAACAACAGTAAGCAGCCTTGCGGATCTACACTGACATGAAAATAGTACCCCACCTGAACAGGTTAACTTCTTTTAAAATGGACTCGTATGTTTCTTTTGTTTTAAACACTAGCTTAAATATACAGGAGATAAATACAAATGGAAGATAAGCGGGTTAATGGTCTTCGAGGTGACGGGTTCGATGGAAATAATGTCTTGGCGGAGGCAGAGTTTTAAACCTCCACCTCGTCAATATTTCCATCGAACAGGTCACTTTATTGGCCGTTATCGCTTACTTATTCCTCTGCTTGTTCCATAACTGATAAACTACAAAGTAAATCTCTAAACTGTAAGCATACTTTGCCCTCATGTGCTTATTGTTGATAGGAATAGTATACATCACTAAGGTCCTCAGGAAAAATAGAATTTTACAGAAAAATGGCACTGATTCCGTTCCGCTTGCTCCTCCACGGACCAATAAGAGGAAGGGAGACGGATGATGTGTGAAACGGACAGGCCGCAGGTGGAGGACGCATTAACTTTCATTTGGGCAGGAGTTGACGGGGAGGAGATCAGCGCTGGACATCAGTTTATCAGCGGGCAGCAGGGGATTAGTGGGTGGGTGGGTGGGTGGAGGTTGGGGATGGGGGGATGGGGGGGACGGGGGTGTCCTGGGGTGGAGGAGGAGCCCTATTGAGTTTCCATTGATCTCAGCACAGAGATGGAACAGGGGATAAGCGGATCAGGGGCGTCAGGGGGTGGCCTGTGTGTGCCACTCGCATCGGGATACAAACACATTTACACACACACATACACCTTCTAGAATGCCCACACACACACATACACACACACCGGTCACCATGCTTGCCCACAAGGTTGGCATATTTCAGTAGGCATACAGTAGGCCCGTGTCCACTGTGCAATTACAAATGCACACAAAAGGCTGGCACACAGTATAGACCTCTCCTAAATGCGCGCACACACACACACACACACACACACACACACACATAGCATGGTGGGCCAAGCGTGATGGTCGGACTGATGTTCCACGAATGTCCCAGCAAATGTCAGCCAAATCAGCCAATCACATGTGCACGCACGGCAAGATTAAGCACCGCCACCAAGACTCCCACGTTGCCATGCAACCAGACCTGTGAGCCAATCAGGGAAGCCGTAGGGTAGGGGGACGGTGACCTGTGAGCACGTGCAGGGGCAGTCACAATACAGCGTTCCTTGGAGACCAGACTCAAGGGGAAGGATGGATGCCCCTAAAGGAGGAGGATGTGTCTTAGTCGACTCTGTGTGCCTAGTACAACCAGCATTTGCCATCAACATTTGTGTATAATGGAACAATGTGTTAGGAAACTGGTTATGAGGATGTGTGTGTGTGTGTGTGTGTGTTTGTGTGTGTTTGTATGTGTGTGTGTCTGTGTGTGTGTGTGTGTGTGTGTGTGTAGTGTGCATTTGTCAGTGAGAGCAATTGTATGTTCTGTATATGTGTACTGTATATGTGTGTGTTTGTATATATTTGTGTTGTCTATGTTTATGGTTAGGGGGTGCAGGCCCTGATGGTCAACGCTGTTCAGCCTCTGCTCCTGTCCGTTAGCGACTCCATAGAAGCCATCCTCATCACCATGCACCAGGAAGACTTTTCTATGTGAGTACACACACACACACACACACACACACACACACACACAGTCTCTCTCTTTTTCTCTCTCTTGGTCAGTGCTCACTTCAAAGCCAGCCTCGAGATTCAATTTGACAGTCAAACACACACCATCAAAAGCACTTGTCAAAACACACACGGAGGTCAACAATGTGCAAAACACACATGCAGTCTCGACTAATTTCCTGTCTCAATCAGTGGCACCAATCAAGCAATGAATCACAAACAGGGTCA
>JAODXP020000026.1:16170801-16410801 GCA_027497455.2 Sardinella longiceps | reverse complement strand
GTGAAAGTGGAGGGAGAAAATGGAGGGATGGAGTGAAGTGAAGAATAGAGAGAAGTGTGAGTGTGAGAACAGACTGGCATCACACAGACTGTGTGTGTGTGTGTGTGTGTGTGTGGGCTTGTGCAGGCGGACATGTATACATACTGTATGTGTGTATGCATATGCGTGTGTGTGTGTGTGTGTGTGTGTGTGTGTGTGATTGTGCGCATATGTCAGAGATGCAGATAGAGCGATCATGCCCTTTGGAACGGATGTCCATGTGCCTTGTTACAGCAGAGCTTACCCTGCCACTTATGTTGAAGGTTAAGTGCCTCCTATCCTAGGCTTCTCATGCTAATATTGCTCTTTGTATTCATGTGTATATTTGTGTTTTTGTCTGGATATATTGTGTATTTGTGTGTGTGTGTGTGTGTGTGTGTGTGTGTGTGTGTGTGTGTGTGTGTGTGTGTGTGTGTGTGTGTGTTTGTACATTTGTGACTATGTCGAAAGTGTGTTTATGTTTGTGTGCACCCTTGTCTGTGTTAGCATTGTGTGTTTGTTCTTGCGTCCTTGTATGGTCATATCTGTGTGTGGGATTGTTTGGGTTTAAGTTAAGCATGAACTCGTCTACAGTGTGTGTAGCTATGGGCTGATTTATATTATCATTTATGCATTATTTATGTCTGTGTGTGTGTGTGTGTGTGTGTGTGTGTGTGTGCTCGTGCGCCCAGGCCTTTGTCTTCAGCAGGCCGCCCAGACGTGCCGTGTTCTCTCTACATGAAGGAGCTTCAGGGCTTTGTGGCGCGCTGCATGAGCGACTACCTGCGCCACTTCCAGTGCCTGGACTTCATCTACGACAACACGGAGGCCATCGCCCGCCGCGCCATCCACCTCTTCATCCGCAACGCCAGCCTGCTGCGCCCGCTCGGCGAGGGCGGCAAGATGAGACTGGCTGCAGACTTCGCCCAGGTGAGGGGGAGAGGAGAGGAGAGGGAGGGGAGGGCAGTCACCATACCGCTTCAAATGGACCCGAACTAAGCCATGAAGGCTTTACTGATACTGAAGCACAAAGACTGTTTGGCCAATGCCACAGACATAACTGTATACCAGACTGTTGTTAACCTAGATATTTCCCACTGAGCAGCACATAAAGGCAACAGAAAAGGTTCAGAAATGCAATAAAAGCAGACATATCTTTATCAGGTTTCAAAGCAATTCATGAACATTCGATTTAGTTTAGAAGAAGGCCTTTTAAAACATCTAATATAGCACTTCAGTTCTTAAGTTTACCTGTTAAAGTGGGAAAGTGGCCTTTTTGCTATTGTAGTAGTCCTTTGTGTAGAGTCTGGTTTGAATGGCCATGACCATGAAGAGGGAAGTAGGGAATATGATATATATATATCCTAGGGGCATACCGATCAATTACGGATACGGGATTTGCACTCGGATCTGTTTGTTTTGAAACGGCCATGGAATCAATGGCTGCAGTCAGCTTGCTAGCCAATGTGATATCATGTTTTAAAAAAGGGACTGATGTGGCTAGTTGTCTGTTAGATGAGACGTTGCTCTCTGTTACACCTCAATGAAATGAACTATACTTGTTGAGAGCTCTTGTATTTGCATCTAACCTTGTGTCTAAAAAATGCAAATTTAACTTCTCAACTTTTCATATTTAATTTTTTTCCTGAAGTGCCAAACTGCCACAATCTCGCTTGTGTTTGTAATTTAACATCTAAATCCAGACCATATTTTAGTGAGTCTGTGCCTATTGGTTTTCCATGGGCCGTAACAGTGCTATTGGCCTTGTTACTGTCAGTAGGATTTACATTATTTACAAAGGGCATTTCTCAGTCCATGAAAAACAGTAATGGAGACAGGTGACTAGAGTAGATGTAGTTTAAAAAGAGTCTGAGGCAGTGTGAGAGAGAGCAATGATGCAAGTGTCCAGTCTATTAGTCACTGCTCCTACTCCACCTCTCTCTCTCTCTCTCTCTCTCTCTCTCTCTCTCTCTCTCTCTCTCTCTCTTTCTATGCTTTTTCTGTATCCCTGCTCGTTATTCTTCCTGTGGCCGCCTGCATGGCAGGGAGAGTGAGTGTGGGTGACCGTCCCTTCTCCCTTTCAGCACAATTACCCGTCAGCTGTGTTGAAATGTCAGGGTCCATTCTGCTCCACTCCAGTCCTCTCCTCCCCACCTCACCTCACTTCAGCCACCACCAGCCAGGGCACAACAGCACCAGTCCACTGCCTGCCACAAGTCACATTAACTCTCTGTGTGTGTGTGTGTGTGTGTGTGTGTGTGTGTGTGTGTGTGTGTGTGTGTGTGTGTGTGTGTGTGTGTGTGTGTGTGTGTGTGTGTGTGTTTCAGATGGAGTTGGCCGTGGCTCCTCTCTGCAGGCGAGTGTCAGACCTGGGGAAGCCGTATCGTCTGCTGCGCTCCTTCAGGTGAGTCTCATCACGGCTCATCTTCTGCGGAAACGGACACCTGGCAGGGAATACACTTTACATCTCTCTCTCTCTCTCTCTCTCTCTCTCTCTCTCTCTCTCTCTCTCTCTCTTTCTTTCTCTCTCTCTCTCTCTCTCTCTCTCTCTCTCTCACTCTCTCTCTCTTTCTCTCTCTCTATCTCTCTTTCTTTCTCACTCTCTCTCAGGCTTATGCAGTCAGTCCCCAATTTTCACTCTTCTCACCTATTTCTCTCTACTCTCCCTCTCTTTCTCTCTCCCTCTCTCTCTCTCTCTCTCTCTCTCTCTCTCTCTCTCTCTCTCTCTCTCTCTCTCTCTCTCTCTCTCTTGCTCTCTTTCTATCTCTCTTCCTCTCTCTCTCTCTCTCACTCACACACACACACACACACACCTTTCTCCCCCTCCACACGGATATCATAACACAGCCCTGCTATCCAAGGTCTTTTCCCCTGCTGAACATTGCTGCTAATTAGCTGTGTGTGGTGTGGTGGGGGGGAGGGTGCTAGCATGATTAGCCCAAAAGCAGTCGGTGGCCTACAGTAATTCTCAGCCTGGGCACCCTCTGCTTGCCGGCCCAGCCCTCATTTGCAGCTCTAATTGGCCAGCTCTAATGGCCTTGTTTCAGCCAGCTTAATGAAGAACCGGCCCAGTGTTGCGCTCTCTCTCTCTCTCTCTCTCTCTCTCTCTCTCTCTCTCTCTCTCTCTCTCTCTCTCTCTCTCTTTTTAAATTATTCGCCTGCCAGGTCAAACGGTTCACGTTCCCCTGCGCTCACCCAAAAACAACAGTCTTACCTGCCCGAACAACGTGTCCTGATGAACTTCATGTCTTTGGGTCAGGCTTGTAATTACGAGCTGTAATTGGCTCTGCCTTTCTGCTCGATAGCCCTGTTCTCGTGTGCTCTCTCTCTCTGTCTTGCTTTTTCTTTCTTCCTCTCTCTCTCTCTCTCGCTCTCTCTCTATCTCTCTCTCGACTGTATCTCTCTTGCTCTCGTTCCTTCTCTATCTCTCTTTCTCTATCTATCTCTCTCCTGGTCTGTTTGTTCTCCATCCCTTGTGTAGGTCCTCCTCCAGGACAGTTAATGGAATTATGCCGCAAATTGTGTGTCTTCCAACCTCTCTACCAAAAGCCCCCACTCTCTGGCCTGGAGGCAGGTTACGGGTGTGTGTGTGTGTGTGGGGGGGGGTTCAGTGATACATGTCTCTCTTATAGAGGCGGGGAGAGGAGAGGAGAGGGGATGGTTGGGTTGGGGGGTGGCTGTGGTCCGACCAGGTGTTTGATGGTATGAGCTTGGCTGCAGGCGAGTCAGGCAAACCTGATGGTGCAGCTTTGAGAGCAGGCAGCTGAGCTTTTATCTCACCCATTGCTGCCCACTCACACACACACACGCACACACACACACACACACACACACACACACACACACACACACACACACACAGACACACACACATACTTGTGCTCACACACATACACACACACACACACACACACATACAAATACACACAGACACACACACACACACACACACACACACATCCCACCTCCTCTCCACCTTCCTCCATTTCCCACAGAAATTGTATCTGGCCCATTACTGTTCAGGGGCAGCAGAGGAGAGAGGGCTTTTTATGGGTGAAGCTGGGTAGCCTTTATCTGTCTCTCTGCCCCCCTGCTGTGCTCAGCTGTGGCTGGCAAAAAGCAAGTGTGTATGCGTTCTCCATTTCACACACACACACACACACACACACACACACACACACACACACACACACACACACACATTGTGGCCCCTCAGTGATGGGGCTACTGCTGCAGTCCTCAGCAAACATAAGCCCCCAGGCTCAACATACAGTAACAACACAAACTGATTTACACTACAACACCCAGATGAATGCACTAACACACATACATAAATATGTTAACACACAAAAATGCATACACATTCTCTCTCACACACACAGACACACCCTACCACACACACACACACACTCTCTCTCTCTCTCTCTCTCTCTCTCTCTCTCTCTCACACACACACACACGCACACACACACACACACACACACACAAACACACACACAGAGTACATGTACAGTCCCTCGTGACCTCAGCTGACCCAGTGGTTCATGTGCCTCTCTCTCTCTCTTTCTCTCTCTCTCTCTCCTTCACCCTTAGGATGTTGCTCAAGCAGTGTATTGGGCTTGGCTTCCCTTGGGTCATGCAGGAAGACTGTGTGTCTTGAGAGAGAGAGAGAGAGAGAGATGTGTGTGTACGAGACCCGTACAGCCCTTGTCGGCATGCTAGAGTGCAAGAGTTGATGCAACAGCATGAGTCCAGAAAGTAAAGGCAATAAGTGCCTTCTGAGGGAGACGTCTTATATCCACTGTGACTGCATGAGGGGGCCTCCATTAACCTTTAGCTCAAGCAGCCTATGGCGGAAGCACACACACACACACACACACACACACACACACACACACACACACATATATTATAATTCATTGGGTCTCTATGTAGGACCACCCTAGCCATATGACGGTATTTTCTAGGCGTGTGAGAGAGAAGAGACTGAGGGGTGTGTGTGTGTGCGTGTGTGTGTGTGTGTGTGTGTGTGTGTGTGTGTGTGTGTGTGTGTGTGTGTGTGTGTGTGTGTGTGTGTGTGTGTGTGTGTGTGTGTGCGTGTGCACGCTTGCACACATACATGCATGTAAATGACCCTACTCCTTTGGGCTAGTGATGCACCAGAACACACAGAGCCTCAGGCCTAGATGAGAACATGAGGAGCTCATGCCAGAGGATAACCCAGCATCCTCCATAGCCAACACAGCACCCATGTCCACAACACAACATCAACAGGACTGTGCTCAGCAGACCCTTGTACACACACACACACACACACACACACACACACACACACACACACACACACATATTAGCACTTTGTGGCAAGTAGTGCACAACAAAGACATTCCAAAATTAGATAGAATGCTATGTTGTAAAGGCTTTTGAAGGCTGTTTGTCACTCATGTTGTGAAGTTGCTCTTCTTATGGTTTAAGATTATTATTCATTTACTAGATTATTAACTATTAAATTATTCATTTATTTTATTTACTAGATTATTAACTATTAAATTATTCATTTATTTTATTTACCAGATCATTAACTATTAAATTAGTCATTTCTAATAATTGCCATTTATTCTACAGATTCATTTTACATATGCACTAGTTTTCAAAAACACTGTCTTAATTTGCTGGATTAGTTGTGTGTATTTATTGAGTGCATCTGACCCATGTTAAGAGAGGCGTGTTGTTGTGACTGTGACTCCTCAGGCCGCTGCTCTTCCAGACCAACGAGCTGATCGCCGGCAGTCAGGCTCTGGGCGACGTCATCCCCTACAGCTGCATCCTCCACTTCCTGTTCACGCGCGCACCCCCTGAGCTCAAGTCACCGCATCAGGTGTGTATACACACAACACACACACACACACACACTCACACCACACACACACACTCACAGTGGCATGCCAGCTACACACACAGACTTTAGTACCTCAGTTGCATACCACGTGCTACATAAAATAAATACAGTGATACACGCACACACGCACACACACACACACACACACACACACACACACACTCAATCAGCAGCATAAATTTATATCCCTTCAGGTAGCCTTCACCACAGCACACATATTCATCTTAATTAGCTTGACAGATTCTCCACCATACACTAATATCTGTCATTGCTTACATATTTAAAACCATGACAATCGTCTGTCATGTTGCATCATCCAGGTGGGTATTAATACAGGCACGTGTGTGTGTGTGTGTGTGTGTGTGTGTGTGTGTGTGTGTGTGTGTCTGAAAGTGCTAATTGTGACCACCTCCAGTGGCCTCGGGGCAGTGTTATGCCGAGAGCCTCTGGGAGTGTGAGGTTAACAGAGGTCCCTGTCACGCTCACACTCATGCTCTGCTGTTTTTCTTTTTTTTTTCTTCTTTCTTTCTTTCTTTCTGTCTTTCTCAGAGAGCTGAGTGGTCCATCGCCCGCTACTCCCAGTGGCTGGATGACCATCCCTCAGAGAAGGACCGCCTCACCCTCATCAGGTAAGGTTGGGACTCCAAGTGGTCACCTCACAGAATCCATTTGTTAAGGGTAGGAATTTCATGCTATTAGAAAGGGGGAAAAAATGAAAAAATCATCCTGTGTGTAATTTGTCTAAAAAATGAGCACTTTTGAATTTTGGGACCTGTTCACCTTTATTTCTGTCAATAATAAATGTGCTGTTGCCACAGTAATTATTTTCTCTTAAAAAATGAATTAACCTCTGTTAATATGAGTTCAAACTCATTCACACGATTGATGGCTTCAGGGAGTAGATAAGGAGAGGTAGAAATAAAGGATTCTGTTGCCTCCCTGTGTCAAAGGAAGTAGTGAAGCCAAAAAAGAAAATGGTTCTGTGTAATAGAACAGTGACCTCTAGTGGTACTTTGTGTTAATGCCATGAGATACTGATTGTTAGTAAATGACCATGGTGAAAATGCAAGTCAGTTGTTGCAAGTCAGCTTAGAGAATTGTGAAAAAATATGTGTTCTGGTGGCTGCTCTTTGGTTCAAGGTGCTTGAAACCTTGCAACCAAATGTAAGTCGTTTGGAATAAAGTCATGTGCTGATTACAGAAATATAAATGTGTACATATTATCTTAAAATTCATGTTTTCTGCATTGCGTGTCATCTAATTGTGTTCTGACAAACGTGTGTGTGTGTGTGTGTGTGTGTGTGTGTGTGTGTGTGTGTTTGTTTGCAGAGGGGCTTTGGAGGCCTATGTTCAGTCTGTAAAGGCGAGACAGGGTAAGGAGTTTGCGCCCGTCTATCCCATCATGCTTCAGTTGCTTCAGAGAGCCACCAGCGGTGTGAAGGAGGGCTGAACTCAACGCTACCAGCTTCAAACTATCTCAGTCTCATACCTTGAAGTCAATGCGAGCCTTGCAATGTTTTGAAATCATTTTTATTTGGGTCAAGTGCTGTTTCACTTGCTCTGCGTCTTTTGAGGGTTTAGCACTGTTTTAAAAGGGTCTTCAATGGGGTGATTGGTCAACGGCGTGTTAAAACTGTGTTAACACTTTAAAAAGTAGCTACATTAGTATCAGAGCAATTGGTCCAATGATTCTGTAAATCTGTCAATTACAGCACAGAACAGATTTGATATTTTCTTCCCTTCATTCTCTGAATCAGTGCAGTAATGAACTATATAGAGTGAATGTGTGAGTGTATTATGTGGTGTTGAGTCTTTTCTTGGTGAAATGGAGGTCTCTGGGCATGTTCCGTCTGGTTCTTCTGTACAGTTATAAAGGATACGATAAAGGGTGAAGCTTTAGTTGTATTTATATTCTGTTCCTCGTACTTTTTTTTTTTAAACTCATTCTCTGGTATGGGAGGATACTGTAATATATTAAACTGCAAAAGATAATTATTGGACCACCTAACATGTTTTGTAAAAATGAAGCAGCTCATTACTGTTAGTGTATGATGGGAGTACTGTATGCAAAAATATTGTTTGATGATTAAAATAATTAATAATTTTCTCATGGCTGTAAGACTTGATATTTTCCATGATATTTTCCATGTATTTCTAAGTGTTTCTTCAATTGTTTATTCTAGCAAAGGAAATTATAAATCCCTATAATTTATAGACAGTCATAAATTGGAGATGCGCCTGTGCCTTCAAATGTCATTCCCCAAACCTGCGTTTGTAAAATGACTCTTCCCTTTTCTCCCCTTTGTATTCTGTCTCTGCAGAGCGTCCTACCACATTACTGTCAAATCAATATAGATTCAGAGATGAATAATTTCCTTGTTAATCTAATCCAATCGGAATTTAGTGGTGGTGATTTACCCAGTTCTTATAACACACTTTCTTTTCAGTCAAACATCCACAGTCTGTACCACCCTGGGGTCCGTTTCCTACTAAGTTACCAACTTTGTTGGTTATAATGTAATTTCCTATTGCCAACTAACTAAGTTGCTAACTGGTTAGCAACTATGCTTAAGATGGGTGAAATGCTTAGCACTGAGAAAAGTCCCCAAATCAACATCACATCCCCTTTACAATAAGGTAGCAGCAGTGACTAGAAGTAGAAATACTTATATCACATTTATTAACTAGACAATGTAAAAATAAAATGACAGACATATTGTTTACCTATATTACAAAGCCACGAGGAAAATATCATACTTGAGAATATTTCAAAATCTACTTGGAATCAACAGGGGTCTGTGTAGAAAGCATTGACTGCCAATTAGTCACTAGATCTCTGTCTGTTTAGGCCAGTCTCTGCCCACTTAGGTGCTTAATCATATTAAGTGTTACAAGAAGGTATGTGCAAAACAATTACTGCCATTCACATCGTCTTCATCGACAGTGCAGTCTCTAGGCTTGTATGCCAACTTCCCAGCAGTGGACAGACCTTAACCATTTGTGAGAGGATGTCCTCAAAACATCCACTTCTAGGTAGCTACTTCTACTTATATTCAGAAGCAACAGGAAGTGTCAATCATAAGCATGACATCGATGCCATACGTCTCCAGTATGTCCACAAGAAACTTGTGGTCAGCCTGGGGGTCCAAGCCCATCCTCCGGACATGCTGTTCAGTCAAAGCACGGTCTACGCTTGACGCCACCTCCAGCAGCGTTTGGAAAATCTTAGTGTTCAGTTCAGAGAAAAACCTGCAGGACAATAACGAGGAGGTTAAAATAAAACTGAATCGAACAATACCATCTTTTATGCATGTAAAAAATAAGTAGAAAACACAATGGCTAGTTCATAATTATTAGTACATTTTTTATGCCATACTTTGTTACCAGTCTATAATGCTTACAAAATAAAAAGCTCTTCTTCCGTGTAACTGGAACGGCCCACCAGCCTCTTCCTGCATCATACACAATTAATAAATTAATAATCATTAAACATAATTTCTTAAATGACCATGCTGACTCACTCAAGTGTTATAAAGTTTTAGCGATTTGGAAAGAATAAAAATCACTACTGCAAAAGTGTCTTGCCTTTTCTGCTGCAGTTTCTTATACTTTTCTCGATCAGAATTTGTGAGCCGTAACAGCGGTTGCAAGCTCTCCCTGTGTGTCTTCACGTTCTGATTGTCCACATACAAGTCAAACAGGTGCTTCTTCTCTTCAAAAATACGCTCTGTTGTGCCTTGACACGAGCATGTTCAAAACTTAGCATATAAATAAAGAAAAGATATCATAAAATATTCAATATTTCCAGCATACTTACAAGCCACATAGGACAGCTCTGTCTCCAGGGTGTTAATGTCAGTAACGTTCACATAAAAGTAAGGGCGAAAGGGAGGGAGTCCTCTGCTGACATCAGGTAAAGGCACGTTGGCTAAGGCACAGCAGCTGTACACTGCAAGGTAAACAAAGAGGACTTAACATTGAAACAATGTGCATTATGTGCAGTACTCTAGATCAGCGTTTCTTAACTAGTGGATTGAGACCCAAAACTGGGTTGCAGAAGTTGTAATTACAAAGAAACAAAGAAATTTTCTAAAAGGACATGTCAGATCTAGGGTTAGGGTTAGGGTGCTTTAAAAATCGATATTTGACCTAATACTAACCTAATACAAAGCATCATTTGCAGTTATCTAAAACAAAAACTATTAAAGGCTACCACATGTAGACAAACAGTGCAGGAGAAAAGAAGATCCACAACTATTATTAGTGGCCTTGTAGTAAATTACTCAGTAGTTTTAGCTGTTGGGAGTGGCGGGTGACTGAAGTGTTTTGGAAATATGGGTCGTGCCTACAGGCGATGGGAAATTGTGGGTCGCAACTCCAGTCCAGTTAAGAACCACTGCAGTATATTATGTATCATCATCATAATCATGTAATCCATTTAAGGAAACTGAATATTTTTGAGGGTTCATTAGCCTTTGTTATTCTACATGTATTCATGTGTTATAGGCTTGTGTGAAAATTAGCAATGATAACAATACGTGGCTATGTGTTCCATGCTAGCAGATTGTCCTTGCCTCTGTAGCACACCTCTCCCACAGGAGGAGGTGAGAAGATCAGGATGCGTCTCCTCAGCAAAGCAAACTTCCACAGCACCATGACCTGCTCTTCAAAGAACTGCACAAACTGAGACATGCAGCCAACCGGGTGTGTGACCTTCAAAGACAGACATTTATCCATCCATTCATGAGCCATTTCCTGAACACTTGATCCATATTTCACAATGCAGTGAACCATTGTACTTCTTGAATCTCCAACAAATTGCTACCTTCATTTCAGGAACCATGAATTGTTTGGGTGTAGACTCTGCACCAGCCATGTTGTTCCATGCTGTGCTTGCAGGAAGTAAACCCCTCCTTTGCTCAAAGAAATCCTCCAAAGCAGAGTATTGACCTGGACACCTCAACTGGTCCCTGCATTTACAAAGACAATAAATTACAGATTATGTGCAAACTTGGGCTGCTAAAAAATACAAGATCTATAGCCTTGCGAATGCCAAACTAAAAATCACGAGTGATATTTAGTCTGGAGACCTACCTATTGTATCGTTTACGATTGTCCAGAGCCATTTATTGGGTGCTACGAATGTCTATCGTAGCGTCTGTACATAGCTCAGAGCCAATACCAGAGCCACCACAAGATCTACATGTAGTGCACTACACATTGAAAAGGGCAGGAAAATCCAGCATCCTGGCTGATGACCCATGAAACTAGTCTGGACTTTCTACAATCTGAACTTTGTGCTGATTATGCCAAAGTATTTTCTTGCTTGGGTTTGCCTCGAGAGGCTGAGTTTTAAAACAAAAGACTGACGCCCCCTTATGCCTGAGAGTATAAAGTATGGGCACTGTAGCTGGGCAGTCACTGTCTCTAGTGACAGTGACCTCGTTGTGGCCGAGGACAGCGTATCCGCTCTGAAAACAGTAAACAGACCCACAGTGACGAGGGTTGGACCACATGAGCATTGAGGAGGAGAGTAAAAAAACAGGCCCCCAGTGCTGAGACAGTGGCTATTTTCTTTTTATGTACAGTACTACATTAAATTGAAAAACTTAACAATTGCTGAAGCATTTACAAAGTGTACAGATAATAACAGAAACAGCTAGTAGTCATTTGAATGAATTACTGTTTTTTAGCAATACTTCCTATTCAGGAGTTCAGCATGCCCCATTTTCCAGCTGAGATAGTGGAGAACTGTTTATGTTGTCACAAATTCCAAGGACATAGAAGTATAGTAAGTACACAGCTATGGTGAAATCATGTCCTATTAATTACCCTAAGGAGACCCATCTTGACTAAACTGTTCAATAGAAAAAGCTGACAAATAGAAAAGCATAGAGTAGTGCACCACTGTTATGTAAAGCATAAAACTTGGAGTGGTTAAGAGGCGGGTTGAACAAAAGTGCAGCAAAAAAAAAAAAGATTTGCCTGCTCACCTGACCTGGTTCTCCAAGAACGTCATGTGATGGTAGAGAGTGGTGTAGGAGGGGGAGAGGATGCCCACAGACTTCATCCGTGCCCCCCTTTCTAGTTCACTCTCCACAGGCAAATTCGCAAAACATGCTAGACCAAAGAACGAGTCCTTCCGGAAATATCTGAAAATGGGAACAAGCAAAAGGGTAAAAACAAATAAGTCACAATTGAGGTCCACCTCTCATCAAAGTTTTATGAGTTAAGCATTTTAACTCACACAAAGTCACTGGCAATTCTGTGGGAACCGCTCGCTATGGATTTGAACTCAACTCCATCAAGGTTAAAATCCTGTGGAAGGCACCATTCCAACATATTACCTGCAATTGCAAAATAGGTCACATATATGATTATGACATTTTTATTACTGATTCTTAAGCAAATTGTACCTTGACTTCATAAAACATTTGCTCACATAGCCTAAGGACAAAATTCTGTCAATCATGAATCATTAGCCTGTCTCCCCTCATCTTGAGCAAACTGATTATTTGGAATAGATAAACAAAAATGCAACTCTAATATGCTCAGCTGAGCAAACACTGAGCAGTCCCATGAAGTTGCTATTTGGATAATATAAATAGGACTCTATAAAAGTATTTGTCAAAGGAAGAAAATTTGTCCTTAAAAGAAATGTCTGATGTGATTCATTCCAAAGCCCTGTTGTCTCGAGGTCACCGAGTGCCGTCTGTAGGACTGAACGGGAAATGAAACTTTTTTTTTCTAATTTCTGTGCAACGTTCAATTAGTGTTGGCTACCGATTATTCAGTTTTAGGGTTTGTTCTTATTCCTGCAAACAGTTTGATTTATCACATGCACATGATGACTGCTGTAAAAACAATGCTGTGAAATTGTGTCTGGTGTCAGCCTTTAAGTACAGTACAGTACAGTACAGTAGGCCTATCTACATTAGGCCTACTGTGACCCCAGAACAGTAGTAGGCTAGCCTACAGATTGATCCACACCGGATTTCCCCTTTAAGTTCAGTCAATATTTTTTTCAGTCTGAAAGACGAATGTAAGACACCTGGCATACAAAAAAAATAGTCTTAATATGGAATATCGTGATCAATTCCATATCACCCTCATTACGCATCATGCCTAATCATGCATGACGTAGCCTAGGCCTACTTCATGGCCTGCATACTGCAACTCGTGATCATTCGGAGCCCTGAAGCATATCTCGAGATATCTCCAAACACTACATGGCTACAAAGAGCATATTTTTTTCTTGTCACTTTCGTCCGAGGATTTAGGCCGGCCTACTCAGTTAATTTTTACCTAGTTCTTAGGCGTGGAAAGAAAAAATAAAACTTTTGCATTGAACACAGGCCGAACATCAAACTTTGCCAGAAAATAGTCAGTTTTAAGGAGACAGACATGCTCTGTCTGAAAATATTCCTATATAAAAGTAACTGCCCGATTATTATGACTGAAGTGAGCTATCTAAGTCCAACTCATTTCAATAGGGGTCACCAAGGCGCACTCGTGATGTAGGCGTGAGTTGAATAAATATTTTTTTTAATTAAGTAGGCCTATAGGCATGATTATTAGGCAGGCAATTGTATTCGCACGAGAGCATTAGATATTTTTTTTATTATAAGTTCGTGCAAAGCGTGACTTACCCGATCTCGTATCAAATGTCACCACAAACACAGCAAGAACTTGGTCCTGCTGTATCCGACTCCATTCTACGTCTCCACGATTTGACACATATTGCCTTGCCTTCTGCTGATCAAAAGTTTGCCAGATCCTCGAGTTTGCGTCGTTGTCCGTTATAACACCTGAGCTGACTAATTCGCCAGGTACGGTTTCTCCAGGACTTGAACTCCATCCTGTACCGGGCACCACCGTGTTACAAAGCGCCCCACTTGCTACTGTGCTTGCTCGTAGAAAACTTTCGTTAAATTCGGTTGCTAAGGAGGGCTCGTCCACAGCTGCGACCTCCTCCCATTCAAGAAGTGCTGATCGATCGGACTCTTCTCCCATAATTAGTGTTTTTTAAATCTTGATCGACACGGAGTATGACAAGCATGCATAGCGTAACCAAACAATGCATTTGCTGGGCTACAGTCTAGTAAGTTTAACACATTGTTGTCTGTCTCCCATATTTCACTGGTGAAAGTCCGCTACTTCAGAATGACATGTTGACAACTGGTCAGCTGAGCATTACTTCCGTTCTGCGGTGTCGCGCTCATTATTCCCAGCAGCCCAGCCAGAGAGAGTTTAGCTCTATAATCTTTGGTTTAGCCAACAATTTTTATTACCAACTTCTTTTTCGTATATGTGACCTATTTGTTTAAGGTTGATAATTACAGTGTGTTTCCAGCCACTTTTGATATTCATCATTTGAAAAATAAAATAATTTCATTCAGATGAAAAATTAAACACAGAGACCATTTTTTGTTTTACATTAAATGTAATTTCACAGTGACATTACATAATCTGTTAAAAACCTACAGTTCAAAAAAAAAAAAAGAAAAAGAAAAACCTCTAATATTGTCCATTGTATGTTGATACATTGTGATGGGGAAGTATACAGGCTACTTCCGACTGAGTGCCAGGGCTCCGTAGGCTACCATTCCCATTACAGCCACTACAGCAGCACTGCCATACAGCAGTGTGGTGAGCTCAAACGCAGAGGGAGGAGGAACTGGTGGCTCCGCTTCTTGTGTCACAGGGATCTCCTTGGTCGAGATGTCGAAGGACTCCTCTTCAGCAAGAGGAGCCACTGGCTCTGTCTGGGACTCTTTCTGGGTGTCCACTGGGGGCGCTGAAGGACCTGAGGGAATGGGAAGCTCCTTTTTAGACTCTTCTTTCTTCTCTTCTTTCTTCACTTGTTCTTGTGACTCTTTGTGTGGCTTTGTCGATGGCTGTTGCTCTAGCTTAGGTGGTGATGGAGGTACCTCTCTAAGTGGTTGGAATTCTGGATCTACAAATACTGGTGGTAACATGGGGGGGACTGGGAGAGGAGCAGACACTGGTGGTTCTGGGATTGTCGATGGGGGCGTTGAACTGAGAAGAGGCCAGACGACTTCCTCCGGCTCCTCCTGGAGCTCGGGCTCCTCCACGGACATGAGCATGTCCATAGTCTTTGGTGCCTTCAGCTCGTGGGGCATGTCCCCGCGCATCCCATGGGACACCTGCTCCACCCTCAACTCAGCCAGCTCCTTCTCTGTGCCCAGCACGCTCATCACACTACTCTGGAGCTCCTCCGCCCCACCTCCCACAACGTCTTCCGCTTGCCGCTCAGCCTCTTCCAGAAGCTCGGCCTCCTCCCTCTCCAGGTGGACAATGTCCGAGATGGAGGAGTGGTTCTCGCTACGCTCCTCGGCCAGCAGCAGAGCCTCACTGGCCTCCAGGCTTTTGGCCTCCTCTGGGTCTAGTGTGCCCACTGTGGCCCAGGATGAGGCCAGGCTATCTGTCTGCCATGAGCTGGGGCCACTGGTGTCCTCTAGGCTCTGGACTGCAGGGGATTTGTTTTGTTGGCCCGGTTGGTCCTCCCCAGACGGGGCAGACGGGGCAGCACTCGGACCCTCCATTGTGAAGGCAGGTGCCCCTTGGACCTCACCTTCTAAACTCAGCAAAAAGCCCTGTAGACAGAGAGAAAAAAAACACACTTGTCTACTTCATTTCAGTCTATTTCACCAGTTTAGTGCCTTGCTGGGTAATATCATGCATTATTCCTTTCAACGTTAACTAAACTAGTAGTCATGTTGAACGTAATCTTGAATGTTACCTCAGTCAACATCTTCAGTGTTATCCTGTTTAAACATTCACTTCTATCTATAGGCACGTCACCACATAGCTGGTTATGCGCAAGTTCTATATATACATATCCATCTGTCCCCTTGCAGTGGAAGCTATTTTGGAAATTTCACATGGCTTGACGCACCCGGACATAGTCTGGACAGATAAGCGTGGCCTGTGTCTTTCCCCTATAGCTGCCCAAGCGCTAAAAACACTTAACAGTGTGTATGACCGTGTGGAAAACTAAGATCTTTGCTCTTGTCATTGACACTCAGTGTGGCTTTTAAAATAGCATGGTCCACATACACACTGAGGGAATAAGAGAGAAAGTTCTCAACTCTCTCTCTCTCTCACTCTCATGACTGTTACAGTGAAACCAAGTAAACGTGAAAGATTAGAACTTTTTCGCAAGCATGTAAGATGACACTTGCAGATGAGAGGTCATACTGCTGTCTGTGGGATATTAGTGTCATGCCCTCCCACCATGTATTTTATTGGCACTTCCTCTGCTTTTGTAATGCAGTGGGTATTTCTCAGTTGTATGCTGGGGTAGCATTGTGGCTGGGTTTGTTCTCACTGCTCTCTCTGCACAGTTCCTCTCACATGCCAGCAACACTGGGTTGAGGTATTTGCTGATTCTGTTAACCCGCATAATCTAATTTTAGATGGTAAACAATCAAAGGTTAAGTCCAAGTGGTGTATCTCATCTGTACTGGGTAGCAGGTCACATCTAAAAGGTGTCTAGTTACTCAGCAGAAAATCTGTGACAGTTAGAAGTGTTAGGTTTGACTCTGAACATACAGTTCTGTTCGGGGGAATTAAACTTACTGTATGTAGCACAGTGTTAGAGTCGTGGAGGCTTTGTACAAACTTTTTAATTGCAAATTGGGAGGAGAGCTTGCTAACAGTTCACATGAACAACATAATCACTGTCCTGTTCTGTTGTCACAATCGCTTGGCTAGGAGAGAGAGCGCCAAACTGGCACATGACCAAAATTTTGTGAATGAGAAGCTGGGTCACTAGAAAAACATGAGCCCTGTAGAGATTGGGATCCAGACGAGTTCTCATTCTGCACGAATGCAGCTACTCCAGTAGGGAAGTCATGCACATGGAGATAGAGAGAGAGGGCGGGAAAGAGTGAAACTACCCCAACTGCACATCTAGAGAGAGAGCGGGAAAGAGTGGAATTACCCCAACTGTTATGTATTAACCACAAATTCTACTTTAATCCAGACTGCCACCTGCTCGCAATCAGACTAAGACATATATCTGATTATCCACTCACTCAATTGTGCCTCTCTGTCTCTCTCTCTCAGAGTAACAGGATTGACAAAATTACCACTTAACTGTGAGTGATGTCATTCATATGATGAATATTATTCTCTCTAAAGTATAGGCAGGCTGCTCAGTGTGGGCCTATGACTGTTGGTAGAGTCTGGCCTAGTGTTCATTGCCTTGGTCTGACTTACGGCTGCTAGAGGTCAGTCTGAATGTTACACGGCGTGGAGAGACTGACTAATGGGAGAGTTTACGGCCTGTGAGTCAACACTTTGAATGCCGCGGAGCTGGCAGACAGGCTTACGCTTAGTGTATGACACTCTGGCAACGCTGCCAAATGAACCCTACTTTGTAATCTAGGCTTAATCCTTTCACTGATTAACTGCATTACTGGTACCATCAAAAAGAGTAAACAAAACACTGCACGGTGAATGGATGATTACTACTCAAGCATATTACATAGCTTAGGATTTTACATGCTTTGTTAGATTCTAGCCACTCAAATTTTGTTTCACGTCAGTCAGCAATTCTATACAGGCTGCTCACTGACAGAGAGGGTTTCAACCTTGTTGTTCTTCCCCCAGACACAAAAGGAATACTTAATCTCAGTTTTATCAGACTATAATCAGAGTCCTTGTCCATGAAACACAAACACAGACACACACAAACACAGACACACACACACACAGGCAGTCGGTTCAGTTCCCAAGAGTCATCAAACAGATGTGTGGGGTATTTTTAGCATTTTCAATAAGCTCAGGGAAGAAATCAAATCCTACCTGTGTAACCTTGTGGAGGTAGGGAGAGTGAAGCAGCCCAGGAGCCAGGAGTATGTTGCTGAAGAAACAGACACACTGCTAGGCAGAGAGGAGAGGGAGAGAGGGGAGCAAGAGAGAGTGTGTGTTTCAGTAGGCTGCACTGACCAACTGCTGCACTGGAATGCTTGGTGCCGTCACGCCCCCTCACTGTCCCACACGTACAACATGTTCCACTATTTGAAAACATATGAAAAAAAATCTGAAAAGGACATTTTGCACCCACAAAATCTACACAACACTTCTATGATTCTCATATTCAGTTCTAGGAGGTACCAAATGGGTTGATATGCCTAATAAAAACAAAATATCAAACTCACACACTGCCATCTGGTGGAAAAACTCAAGTATGTACAAACTGTACATTTTTTATTTGCAATACCTAATGCATCCCTTTAATGTGCAAAATATTATTGATTTTTTTAATATAATGACTATGCCTAGATTAAATATAAATCTGATGCATATTCTTCATCTTATTCAAATTACAGCAATTTGGACGCAGCTGAGAGATTTCTGGCAGTTTCATCTCAAATAATTTGGCACTATTTTTTAATGTTCTTACAACAAAACATTTTTAAAGGTTTGCACAATCGCAGTCTGATCTTTACCCGTCTTTACTTACATCCAGCCTCCTCTGTGGTAGGTGTAGAGTTTACGCACTAATCTCCCATTGGATTTTTCAACAGGAAGTACATGTCATGTGACAGTTGTCGTCTACTTGACTGAGAATCAGCTGATCCGTCCTGGACGTATTCGTGATTCAATACTGCGGGATTTGATGCTTGAATAGCACGGCAGATACAGCAGAAAACTGAACGTTTTACCAAAGAAATACACCAGGCAGTTGGTGCTTTATATTTATTAAACGTTTTAATTCTCCGGGAATTTGACATTCACCACTAGGAACCATGGCGCTAAGCGACGCAGATGTCCAGAAACAGGTAAGCTAGCTATATAGCTGACAACGTTAGCCACCGATGGCTAACGTCATTAGAGACATTTAACCTTCAGGAAAGGATGCTTGAAAACTCAATTATAGTTAAACGTTTGGTATTGAAATCCCTTCTTACATGGAGCGTATACTGCGTCAGTTTTGTTTGCTAGCGAGGGGTGAATTTTGTCGTGATGTGATAGATATGATAAAAACTGCATCGCCCTGTATCTTGGCTTGCTGTGGATAACAATATGGCTGTAATTGTCATCGGGCCTTTCTGTTAATATGAAGGGGAATTCACATATTACCTGTACCATAAAGATGCATTAAATGGGAAAAGGGTAATTTATTGCTCACTGCCCTTTGAGGAAGAGTCACATGACTCGCTGTTGTTGTGGGTTGGCCTCACTTGATCATGGGGTGGCCAGCCATATCATGGGCATAATCCGTAATATGGACATATGGGAATAGGAAGGAATGCACTGTCCTTCCGTCAGGAGGAGAGAAAAACCCTAGGAGAGTAGAACGTTATTTCATTCACACTGTGAAAATTACACTCTAGAACGAGGCCTAGTTACAGTGTTCTGATGAGTAAGTCATTGGACAGGCAAATACTACACCTTAGTGAAAGGTGAAGAAGCTAATTGTATGGTTAGGTATCAAAGTTCACACTCCTATCCTAATGCATTGTGTGGAGATGTGTCTTTCACCCCAGGTATTTCTAGACATTCCATGACCATGTTTGATTCAATTCAAAAAAATAAATTAGAGCTTGTTGACATAGCCTAGGCCTAATATGTTTTATGGCAAATTGCAACTGATGTCTCTCTGTCTCTCTTTTAATAGATCAAACACATGATGGCCTTCATTGAGCAGGAGGCCAATGAAAAGGCAGAGGAAATTGATGCGAAGGTAAAACACACACACACACACACACACATACAGTTTCTGTATCTTGCATGACCATTTTTTAAATTATGCCTGGCTTTAGGAAAGCTCAAGAAAATTCCCTGAATCAAGTACTCTGAGCTACTCAATCTTCTTTATTACTGAGTTCTGCCATTGTCACTCATTTGTTCATCATGTCAGAAAATAAATTGGAATTTGATAGTACACTGTAAGAATCCCCGAGGCTGAATTCTGTAGTGCTGCTGCCCCTTTGACTAATACCTCACTATCCCCCTCTTTAGGCCGAGGAAGAGTTTAATATTGAGAAGGGTCGTCTGGTCCAGACACAGCGTCTAAAGATCATGGAATACTATGAGAAGAAAGAGAAGCAAATTGAACAGCAGAAGAAAATGTGAGTCACACGCAGACTCACAAAGGATCCCCCTTAACACACACACACACACACACACACACACACACACACACACACACACACACACACACACACACACACACACACACACACACACACACACACACACACACACACACACACACACACACACACACATAGAGACAGCCAGCCTGGCTACAGTTAACAACTCCCTTCACAATCAGCCACCCTCGTGCCTCCCCTTAAAGTAGATGGAAATTCCCACAAGGCTTGAGCTATAATTAATGACTTCCTTTTTGTCACACTTGTCCAGTTGTGCCATTGCGTTCTTGTGCTTGCACTGTTCCCCCAGTGTGTGTGTGTGTGTGTGTGTGTGTGTGTGCTGTACAGTGACCAACATTATTCCACTCTCTCACCCACAGTCAAATGTCCAACCTGATGAATCAGGCCCGTCTCAAGGTCCTCAAGGCTCGCGATGACATGATTTCAGTAGGTGTCGCTCTTGCTACATCTGGGTTACAATTATTTTCATGTGAAGGATGAAGTGTTCTAATCAGTGTGTGTGTGTGTGTGTGTGTGTGTGTGTGTAGGACTTACTGAACGAGGCCCGTCAGCGACTTGCTAATGTGGCCAAAGATCCTGCCAGGTACCCAGCCCTGATGGAGGGGCTCGTGCTTCAGGTGAGAAGCTATTCCTTTGCTTTGGTTAGCATAGGCTATATACTGTATGTGACTCGGCATTATTCCAAAAATCATGGAATACCCATCTCACGATATACCATGGGTGACTTTACAACTAATAATCACTCCACATTTTCCATTGAACGTTTATTCAAAGAAGAGCAGTGATTTTTTTTTTTTTTTTTTTTTTTTTTTATGCTTGTTTGTTTGTTATGTTTGTTTGTTGGGACAACAACCACCAAGAACCTCACTTCCACTTGTGCTATATTGCTCAGTGATCATTAGATTTATATGAATATTTCCCTGTGCTTTCGTTTACATGCATCATGCTGTCCTCTTGTCACTCATTATGACTTTTCCTTTGTTGCATTAGGGATTCTACCAGTTACTGGAGCCCAAAGTGACCATCCGGTGCCGTAAGCAGGACGTGGCTTTAGTACAGGTTGGTACAGTAGTTGCAAGTTGTCTCTGAGCAGTGGCATCTAGACTTTCAAGGAACCCACTGGACTACTTCCCTGCATTGCCTTACTCACGTAGAAAGTTCTTAAGTCTGATGAATCATTCATACACTAAGAAAACATTCTTTAAGTCAGCATCAGGGTTCCCCCTCCCCTTGCAAAAATAGAACCAGGAACTGAACCAGCGTTGACACCTCTCGCTCCGCTTGAATCCTCTCTGGTTGCAAGTTGTCTCTTTGCTGTGCCACTTTAGACCTGCGAGGAACCCACTGGACTATTTCCCTGTATAAAACATGACTATAAGGGGAAGGGGATAATTGAACAAACGAGGACGTGTGTTTGTTTTTGTTTTTGTTTTTTCCAATGCAACATCACTCCTTGACTGAGGCTGAAATAATCGTTGCTGATGTGTGTGCCCTTAGGCCGCTGTGCAGAAAAGCATCCCCATCTACAAAGGTGCAGCGAAGAACAATCTCGAGGTCCGCATTGATCAGGATAACTTCCTCTCTCCAGATATGTAAGGGATTCTCTATTGTCATGTAAAGTCTTCATTTACTGTAAGTGTTGTGAATATAATTATGAATAAAATATTAATTGTGTGTGTGTGTGTGTGTGTGTGTGTGTGTGTGTTTTTGCAGCTCTGGAGGTATTGAAATCTATAATGCAGATGGGAAGATCAAAGTGGCCAACACCTTGGAGAGCAGGCTTGATCTTATGGCCCAGCAGGTAACCCCCAGGGCTGACTATGCAATCAAAACGCTTCATGAATTCAGCTACTTATCTACTATTGCACAAGACTTCACACACTCGTCACACTTTATATTTACATTAAGGATTATGTTTTCTTTCTTATCGCTACACCAGAAATTAATATTGAGTTTGTGTGTTGTAGAAATGAGTTTTTGTTTTCTCTGCAGAGAAGGAACAGTTTAGTTGAATGTCCATGTAGTTCTAATTAGAATACAGTGTAAATTCTCAATAGCCACGTCATGGAAGAATTAATATTTATGCCCTTTAAGGTACACATTAGCAGTGCTAGACACATCCTTCTTAGTATTATAAATCAGTGTAGTGCCACAGTGGGTTTGAAGCCAAACTGTGTGTGGTGTTACTTTAAAGTGACGACTGTCTTTTCTTTCAGATGATGCCTGAGATCCGGGTTGCCCTCTTTGGTGCCAACCAGAACAGGAAGTTCTTGGACTAGTGTGTGGCACTGCCCCCCAGAGCGGAGCAAATGACTGCATACCAAGGGCAACAAGTCCAGTATTTGGTGTTGTGTTGTTGTTTGTTTATTTTGTCTGTTCGGTTTTGATTCCTTTTCCTTTTTTTATTTTTATTTTGGTTGTGTGAATGGTATTAACCTCATGTCTGTCTGTGCGTATGTATATAAATGTTGATGTTCCTCATGAAACAGAAGAGAAGACCAAATGTGTTTTTAGTGCGATGTTCATTGTTTTTGTTCAGGTCTCTCTACTATTGTTCAGTGATGCTTACGTTTACACAACACCCCTGTCAAGTGGACACTGACTATTAGATAGAGACAGAGACACACTGAACTGCTCTTAAGCCTCTAGAACTGTTGTTTGGATACCCACTATCAAGACACGCTCACAGCATATTGTGATATTCCTTAAACAAAAGTGCTTTGATTGGGATCCTATTAAAATGAACTGCGAAATTGTTTTGTCCTTGCTGAAGCCATATACACCTGGCACATGAGCAGGGTCAGGATAAAACCATAATGTACCGGTAGGTCTTTGGACAAAAGTAAAAGAGAACCCTTTTGGAAAGAGGAACCGATTCTCCTGTATCGGTTCCCTTATTTTCCGTATTAGACCATATTTGCATTCTTACAGCATGTACACGGCACTGACAGTTAAGATGCAATGTAGAGCGTAGTTGGGTTTGTTTTTTGTGTTATGGAGATTAGCTGTACTGCATTACGTCCATTACCGTGGGTCAGATTTAAAAAACACTTCAACTGCACACCTAACTGAGTCTTCACTCTTCAGTCAAACTGGATGGTTCTGATATTCTCTGTAATCCTGGATAACTTATCCAAGGTATGTGCTGTCTCAGACTTTGGTATGCATCTTCATATATTTAAGGCTGTGATATTATTTTTCTTGGTCCGAATGCTTCCAATTGGAAAGGATATATTGATGTTGAAAAATATATATAATTAAGAGTAAAAGAAAAAAAAAAAGCCTGGTCTGTGTTGTTTTTTTCCCCCCATTTCCATTCATTCTAAAGCGGTCTGGATCCAAATTCAATTACCCACTTGCCCAATGCCGGGTAGGCTGGGGGAAGTTAAAGCCAATCCTATTTTCCCAAAACTGAGTCATTATATGGCCCTGTGGTGGTCACATGTTCAATTACTGATGTAACATTCTTGATGGAACAGTCTCCTGACAGTGGAGGAATTCAGCTGACAGATTAGGGCTTCGAATGGGGAAGTGTTATCTACACACAAGAACACTGTTGACGAGCCAGACCACAAAAAAATTGTTACCGTGGAGCTTATATTTGTTTGGTAGATAAGTTTGAGTCCCTCTGTAAATTTTAGGCAGGACCGAGGTAAAAAGGGAATGCCTCTTATCGGCAGCCTTATGTCTTGTTGAACAGTGGAACCAATGGAGTATGCGCAGTTTAAGTGATTTTCACTTCTCCAACACGCATCACCTAGAGGGCCCCCAAGGACAGATCATGTGGCCATGGTAAGTTTCTCTTGTCATCTCTTGTCATCTCTAGCTCTTAAGAGAGCTCACAGTAGCCTACGCAACAACCTTATGTATGCCAAATACCTCAATCATGAATGATCATAGGAGAAAAACAAGTGAAGAACTTTTTTTAATTAGGGAGACTTTTTTAACGCACCTACATTTTGCATTCAGTAAATTTACATTAATGTCATTTCCTGCATTCTGGTGGATTTTTTGGGTGGTCTGCTGGAGATGTGCAATACATCATTCATTCAGATTAGCATGCATACTCACTGAACATGAGCTGCGTGTGTGACTGACGAAAGCACCAGGTTTGGGCTTAGCTTTCCCCACACTACAGAACTACTGTAGATGACTGCCTACCTGTAGCTTACTTTACAGACCTGTGTTCAGATTTTAAGGCAAGTTCATAGTTGAAAATATTGATCAGCAGCTACCTAAACACTCAAATTAGATGTTATGTTATGATTTGAATAATTCAAATAGTCAGTGAGGGACATTCTTCATTGAAGACCTTTTCTCACCATGGATCACCCAACAACTGCTGAAACATGTTAGCAGATGTGCACATACTAGAAAGAGCATGTGTTTGAAGGTGTATGCTTTAAAGAAGAAATCCAGTGTAGGCTGAAATCAATCCATAGCCTCGTAAATTTGATACAACATGGAATGAGCAGTGAACCGGCAACTAACACTAATTGAATGGGGCATAACAACTTACTTTCAATTTCATTTCATTATGTCCCATTCAGTCAGCATTAGTAATCAGTTTGTTATTCGGTCTATGTAGCATCAAATTTTGTTGTTCTTTTTCTTAAAGACAGCATTCAGGTACCTGGAACAAGAGGGCTACTGACTGCTGAATTTCTCCTTTAACTTGTTGGTCATAGCCTACTGTAATAGAGAGTTCATCTGGGTTATTTGACTAATTTTCTTTGAAACCCCTCCTCTCTATACTCCTCAACATCAGCCTGTTTGACAATTCACAAGAGTCTACACAAGTCAATAGCCATACAGTATGTTTAAGGTCATGTTCATGATAAAACATGGTAGAACATACCCATTAATGCTTTTAGGACCGACAATGGAATGTAAATCATATAAACTGAAGTTTATGCAGAACACTATGCAAACATGTCATGCATTTATAGTTTCTTGGATTAGGCTACTTTATGCACCTAAATTCAGCGGGTTAAGTTTTAATGTTTATTTTGATGTATGGTACCCTATTGTTTGTTATTTGTTGCGTAAGAGTTCGTTAAACAATTGCACCAAGACAAATGGGTGTGTGATGCGTGCAGAGTTGCGTAATTTATTGAGAAATTAGCCTACTACACCTTCAAAGTCAGATTTCTCAGAAATGTACAACGGCAATGAGTGACCAGCATTATTTGAACTTTCAGATTGCACAATTTCACACAAGTTTTGTGTATGCATGCATGCAATAAATAACATCCAGTATTACATCCAAGACTCTATTAACAAATTGCATTAGAAGAGAATCTTGTTGTTTGTCAGCATGCATGGTATACATAAATGAGGGAGAAAAAAAATGCAACCCTAAATTTGACCAGCCAGTGACCTTTGTTATGTTCCCTAGAGACCAAAGCTGTTTGTAGGCTACATATTGAGTTTGCGTTCCTGACCACTCCTGTGTGCTGCTTCTCCAAGCAGTGCGAGGCAGACCTGTAAATAGGACTAGACCTGTGCTGAGAAGGGATTGTGAGTATACTTAATAGTTCTTGAATTTGCTTTGGGGTGAATTTATATTCATGTATTCATGTATGTCAATCTTATCTTATGTTATTTTATTTTATCTTATCTTATCCTGTGAGGGACAATCATATATTATTATAGATATTCAGGTGCTTTTGAGACCAACAAGTACTAGTAGTTTTATTCCCCCTTACAGCAATTTCTAGAATGTCAGATGCATGCGTAAACTGCAGAGCAGTGTGTTATGGGGGGGAAGAAATGTATGAACTACACCCATGTACTGTATTAACTGCACTTGTGTATTACTGTAATAGCTCATTACATTATTGCATGCTGAATCATAATCAGATAGTGATTGACAGAAGGATGAAGAAAAGAAACACATTTCCATGTATAACCTGCCTCATCCATAAACTTCATAGCTGAACAAATTGAGTAAAATGAATGTATAGACCTCAATTAATAATCAGTTGCAGTATAGTGTACTTTTCAGTTAATATAAATGCATTTATTTAGAATGACATGTAATGACTGACTGTTTTTTTTTTCAGTTGCTGAGAAGCATTAACCTATACTTTAAAAACTTTTACTAAACTCACAAATACAGCAAACACCTCCTGTGCATGTCATAGCATTTAGTATGTGCCTATATCTAGACAAATCCAGAAAATCTCTTTGTGGCTACATACACAAATGTAAGATTGTGTAGATTTTGTTTGTTTAATGATGTGTGTCCTGACATTCATTAAATCTTATTAGATTATTGCCTATTACTTGGACAACATGGACATCGGCATCCTCAGCTCTTGGCTCCCATTCTTTTCTATGATGGTCTTGGCCCTCACGACCCCCTGCACTGCTGGCCCTGATCCAAAAAAACGGACGATGCTGATGAAGCAGGAAGCATCCAGGCAGATAGGGGGCGATGTGCAACTGAATTCTGCAGAGCTCAAGCTGAACGCATACTTGCAGAAGTTGAAGGTGCAGGAGATGGCATCAGTTCCATTCCCTCCTTCAATGCATTTCTTTAAGGCTCGGTCATTCATTCAAAAAAGCCCTGTCTTCAAACTCCTACAAAAAATGCCCAAAGGTACATGTCATATAGAGTGTGTATAATATTGTATTATGTGGGGTCATGAAAGATTTGATAGGTGGCTTGTTTGATCCCTGACCAGGAGAACTGTAGCATTGAAAGTGGTTAGGCCTATTATCACTCTCTCAGGCCCATATCCACCATAGCCAATCAGAGAAGAGAATGGCGTTCTGAAGGGAGATAACCAAAGTTGAGCAGGGGCAGGGTATCTTATCCCTCACTGCTTCTTGGGTGCTACAGCAACAGGTTAGAGTGTTTCAGTTCACCAGGGCCTTTGCTTTCTGGCATCAGAGTATTAACAGTAACCTCAGAGGAAAAACCCTAGTCAATCATTCCGTATCCCTGTCCTCTGAGGCTATGCTACTGGTAGGTATCAGAATGGCAGCATTTAAATATGAATGTAGGTTGAATATGCAAACTTGCAGTTGATGCTAACAGCTGCAGGCATAGGAAAACAAAAATTTCACGCCCTCAACAGAAGCATTGGCTGCCATTTCGTTATTTGTTGTGTGACATGAAATGTCAGTCATTTTCATATTAACAGCACTTAAAATGTGAAACAACAAGGCTATGGGTTAATTCACCCCAGATAATTCCTTGTCCTGTTTGTGCAAAAAAAAACTGTAGAACAAAACGAGTTAAGATGAGCTGTTGTTTGTTTAGGCGCAGCGCTCCATATCCACAGCAAGGCCCTGGTCAGTGCTGAGTGGCTGGTGAAGAACGTCACCTACAGACCTCACTGTTACATCTGCTTCACGTCGGGAGGCTTTGTGCGCTTCCTGTTCTCGAGCGGTCAGCCCTTCCCACAGTGGGACTGCCTCCGCTGGAACCTCCTACAGAGCCTGAGAGACAGCATGCCTGACCGGGACCAGTTTGACAACAGGTTCTCAATGAATGAACGAATGAATGAATGAATGAATGAATGGATGAATGGCACACATCCTAACCTACAATTTTTTCAGGGAGGCACTAAATAGCACACTAATCCTAGGTCTCCCTGCCATTCTCTTTTACTGTGTCTCTTTTACTGTGTTTACTGATCACTATCAATGAATAAGATGAGGTTCAGAACCTGTTTTAAAAGTGCATTCATAGAAAAAATTCATGAGCTACTTTTCCAATCAGGAGAATTGAATTTATACACTTGAACTCATATACATGTATTCATATGGAATGGTCTGTTGTTCCCTAGCCTGATCCGCAACCTTACCCTGATTACCGAAGACCCAGAGCAGGCATACCCAAATGCTGACGCTGTGTGGGCAAGGTTTGAAAAGGCTTTTCGGGTTATCTCTGGACTCATCACCCATGCTCCTGTATTTACCGACTACCTTTACCAAAGCCTTGCTGAATTTTATGCCGACAATGTTATGTATCTTGAGGTCAGGAGTGGTTTGACCAAGGTAAGTACAATGAGATGAATTAATCATTTTTCATCACATATTATTTCTTTGACCAATGGGCTCAATTCATGATGCAAAATTATTGGTTGCAGACATATGAGCTTGATGGAAAAATCAATGACAAAATATGGACCTTAAAGGCCTTCAGGGACACAAGTGCCAAGTTTAGAGCCAACCACCCGGACTTTATGGGCATAAGAGTCATAGCATCTACACACAGGTCAGTGTGAGATTTTATTGACACCTTGAGAAGCAATTTACTGACTTTGGCTACTGGTCATGTAGTTAATTGGCCTCATCTGCTGCTAGCACACCAAGTAAACCATGTTCAATAAACTTTGAGCCATTCAAGTAGAACAGCTGTATCTGACTAATTAATTGGTGGAGGAAATGGTGTGTGCTACAATGTGTACTGGGGCTCATGCAGTATGTAGCATAGCAGTATGCCATTTTGGAGTGTCTTTAAAACACTGTATGGGGTGCAAAAATGAATAAATAAATTGGCAGGCTTGCCTAGTGTGCCTTTAAGCAGATGATTTCATCCAAAGTGATGCCAAAGATCCATGTTTTTCAACATATTTCTACTAATTTCAGTGGAAACATGGAGTGTTTTATATTGTGTGTTATATGTACTACTTGTATACTGAGTGCAGTAGAAAGTCTCAGAATACACAAATCCGACGAAACTATACTGGAAGTAAGCAGGCACTGTTGTTGAGCTGTAGATCGCCAATCTGTCTATAGGGATAACGTGATCGCACACCATAAAATGCCGTGATTTATGAGATTCACTACTACCTGTAGGCCTATAATGTCAGGGTATTCCATGGTCTTTGCTGTTGTCATTGACTGACAGTCAAAGGTTTGTTTACAGTCCAACAATGGCGGCGCCACAAGATGGCAGCCTACACAAGACGCTCGTCGGATTCGTCTATATGAAAGATTTTATTTGTATAAGTATAGTAGGCCTATAAGATAGTTTGCTTGGTCGTGGCTAGCTGCAAGGGCTGCATGAGTCTCCCCACAGACCATGGAGGATCTGGGAGCTTGAGCTGATTGATTTAGCCGATTAACGGCATCACTTGTTTCTCGTATGAATTTGGTAATTTGATTAGAGTACTGGATTGTCTTTCGTAATTACATGTGTAGATTATTCTCAGTGGTTACAAGGAGGGCATAATGTTTCTTTACTTTGTGTTTGAGCTTTACTTGTTCATTCATTAGCAAGAAAGAAATCTCTGGTGAAGCATCCTCATATACTGTAGGAAGTTCAAACACAAAGTGGAATGGGGAAGAATTTATGTTTGAAAAATGTGGATTGACTGATTTGACACCATATTCTGTGATTCTTTTCAGAATTCAGAGTGTGTATACAATCAAGGGCGTTGTCAGAGATACTATTAAACTGCAAAAGATTTTCCCAGATATCATTGTAGGATTTGACTTGGTGAGTAGTATCACTACTGGAATATAAGATATGCTTATATTTATGATGGTGCATAATTCATGTTCAGATCATTGAAACCAAAATAAAAGACATGAGAGTTGTTCACACATGAACAGGTGGGAAGGGAAGATGAGGGAAAGCCTCTCTGGTACTTCAGGGATGCGCTGTCTCTTCCTGCTCAGCTTGGAGTCAAACTACCCTACTACTTTCATGCAGGAGAGACTGGTAAGTCTACATTTATTCACAGATTAATCTGAATTTAAACCAGTGACTCATCTTGTTAAAGGAGAAATCTGGTATGAATCAGTCAAAAGCCCTGTTGTTCCAGGTACCTGAATGTTGTCTTAAACAAAAAGAACAAGAAAATTTGATGCTACTTTGTACATAGACCGATTACAAATGCTGACATAATGAAATGAAACTGAAAGTGAGTTGTTATGCCCCATTCAGTGTTAGTTGCCAGTTCACTGCTCGGGCTGTGTTGTTTCAAATTTTTTTAATTCTTTTTTATACCTACAGCACTTAGTGAGTTTGAACAACAGGGCAATGGATTAATTTACACTGAATTTGTCCTGTAAGTCTACATTTAAGTGTTTCTGTGTGCGTGTGTGTGTGTGTGTGTGTGTGTGTGTGTGTTTGGTGGGCAGACTTAGAGGGGACAGATGTAGATGCCAACTTGTTAGATGCCCTGCTGTTCAACACCAGACGTATCGGACATGGTTATGCAATGTCTCACCATCCTCTAGTCAAAGAACTTTCCAGAAAGAACAATGTGGCTGTAGAAGTATGTCCAATATCAAATCAGGTGAGAAATGAATTAAATTCAAGATTCCTTTCAATTAATGAAATTTTAATTTTATTTCAACACAATTATAATTTTTCCTAACATTTATTCATACTGTAGGTGCTGAGGCTTATCTCAGATATGCGGAATCACCCTGCATCGGTTCTTATGGCAGAGGGTTATCCAATGGTGATAAGCTCTGATGATCCCACTGTGTTTGGGAACACCGGACTCTCCTATGACTTCTATGAGGCCTTTGTTGGCATTGGAGGGATGGGCGCTAACTTGGGCACCCTAAAACAACTGGCTATGAATTCAATCAAGTAAGCATTTAAGAGATGGAAGTTAAATTTAACTGGTATTAAAGGAACACCAGACAACATTTTATGCTGTTTTTAGGTTTAGATTTACCAGGTTCATAGTTAGGAAGAATGTTCTCTTGGTTACCCCGGATGAAAATTCACGACAGCCAAACGTTAAACACAACAGAAAACTGAATGAAAACAAAATCACGTTTACCTGTACTCCCTTCTCCATCAACTTGCTCAACTTACCTTGATGAGGATTTACGATGATGTTAGTCGCTGTACTACATACTACTTGTATACTGATCTCCACAGAATGCAGTGTGTAGTATGCAGTACATGAAAAATAGCACAGAAGTATAGTATGGGGCTCAATTAACTTTCAGGCAGGTAGAGCATCTGCGGTCTTAATTAATGAGCTACTGGTCATGTAGTTAATTGGCCTCATCTGCTGCTAGCATACCAAGTATACCATGCTGCTAACTAATTAATTGGTGGAGGAAATAGTGTGTGCTACAATGTAGTACACTATTTCCTCCACCAATTAATTAGTTAGCAGCACGGGGCTCATGCAGTATGTAGCATAGCAGTATGCCATTTTGGAAACAGCGAGTGTCTTTAAAACACTGTATGGGGTGCTCCGTAGGCAAAAGTGAATAAATAAATAAATAGGCAGGCTTGCCTAGTGTGCCTTTAAGCAGATGATTTCATCCAAAGTGATGCCAAAGACCCATGTTTTTCAACATATTTCTACTAATTTCAGTGGAAATATGGTGTGTTATATATTGTGTGTTATACGTACTACTTGTATACTGAGTGCAGTAGAAAGCAGTGTGTAGCGTGCAGTACATGACAAATATCACAGGAGTAGTGTGGGGCTCATTTAACCTTGAATCAAGTAGGGCACCTGTAGTCCATTAATTAATAAGTTTGTCATGTGGTCAGTAAGCCTTTTCTGCTGATGACCGTACATAACATGCTGCATACTGCGGTAACTACTGTATGGATAGTGTATGGGGCTCAGCCAGTGAAGTAGTGCACCTTCATTAAGTAATTGTGGACAGCTGTAGTGTGTGCTGCACTGTGTGCTAAGGAACAAGGAACATGTAGCACATGTCACTGTTAATTGTGCGCTTTTGCGCATCCTTGAGCCCCTATATAAATATGGGAGGTTTCCAGAGTATCCGGGAGATTCAGGATGTCTGTCTGCCCTTTGGCAACACAGTTGACATGTAAATCTAACAAAACATTCCTGTTTGTTTGACAGGTACAGCTCTCTGTCTCCAAAGTTACAGAAGAAAGCAATGGAAATCTGGCAAAAGAAGTGGGACAAATTTGTATCTGATCATTTCTGATCCTGTTATCAGGTTTATCAAGAGAGACCTCTCCATGATAATTTCCAACGAAAAAACAGAGGACAGACTTTCATGTGAAAGTATTACATTACATTTTATTTACATTATGTACTGTAGTTTCTTTTTTCAATTGTAACAATATAAATAAAATGTTGAGCATTATTTCCATTCTCAAATGGCATAGACTTGTGTCATAATTTAAACCTTGCATAACCCCTATCCCCCACTGCCCATTTTGTTGATGGATTCTGTTTTTTTTTTTTTTTTAAGTATATTGAACAATGTACAGTATGTATAGCAGCTATTCAGTCTCAAAACTCCTTGACAACATTTGTGATTTTCCAGTGCTGACCACTGCATTCCTGCATGACAAGTTCAGACGTATTCACTTCCAAGCATCTCTTTGTCTTTCTGTTCTGTATGGCAGACCCCTGCATGGCAAAGCAAACATGCACAAAAACAAATACATGTTACTTGGAAGTATCAATTGTTCCTTAAAGTACAAGTTTGGTTTGTTTGACATAAAGCCTAGGGTTAGGGTTTATTTACGAGGATGGCATATCACTCTGTGAGTTCCACGTCTTTGTAAATTAATGTTTAATGCATCTTAGGAAGGATTATTCGACTGCCATAGAGGTATGTGGGTGGGGGAGGGGATTTCATCATAGACAATCTGAAAACAAGGCTTAATGTCAAATAAACCGACCTTATACTTTAAAAGATAATTATTTCTGGATTGAATGAAAACCCCACCTGTTTAAAATCCCAATGCATATTAAAGCCTTTTTCTTCGGCTTCGACACAATCACGTAGCTGTGGAAGAGCTCCAGATCCTGGATCCACCAGGCAACGGTTGGTTCGGTCCTTGGAGAATTTGATGTTCCCAATGTATATCTCACCACCAGAGCAATAGTAACAGCTCTGCCAGAAGATGTATGTTAGATGTTTGTGTGGTTCTCTTCAGTGTGCCTATTGAATACTTTGCTGAGGTGGCACTTACCTGGGACGTGTAACTATGACAACTGTATAAGATGGGCGTGTGTCCAGGTACAGGGCCTTGATCCACACACCACTTTGGGTTCATGTTATTCTGCAGCTGATATTAGAGATTTATAAGTTGAAAGTCCAGTTTCAATAATGGCCCAATAAACTCTGGTTTGTAATAACTCTTAAAGGAATAGGCCACCCCAAAACGAAATTTAGTCTCTTACCATATTCCCCTGTGTTGGATAAGTGACCAAAAGTGTTTTTCTTTCAGACCTGTGCTTCTCCGTATCCAGAAGCGCAGCGTTAGCTTAGCTTAGCATAGAGCGCCGTAATTTGGAGTTTCCATTTAGCCTGTCGTTCTCAAAATAGTCATAAATGAACTCAAGATTTTTCCTAATTTCGTTGTTTCACCTGTACATTCAAACCGAGTACAAATGCCAATGCCATTATCACGAAGGGTTTGCCTAGGAGTGACAAAGTCTTGGGACTATATTCAGGCGAAAGCACAGGCAAAGCACCGCTGATAGGCGTAATGTCATCACAGCACCTGAAAACCCCAGAAAGAAAGTACTACGGTAACTTTTCAGGTGCTGTGATGACTTTACGCCTATCAGCGGTGCTTTGCCTATGCTTTTGAATGTACAGGTGAAACAACGAAATTAGGAAAAATCTTGAGTTCATTTATGACTATTTTGAGAACGACAGGCTAAATGGAAACTCCAAATTACGGCGCTCTATGCTAAGCTAAGCTAACGCTGCGCTTCTGGATACGGAGAAGCACAGGTCTGAAAGAAAAACACTTTTGGTCACTTATCCAACACAGGGGAATATGGTAAGAGACTAAATTTCGTTTTGGGGTGGCCTATTCCTTTAAGTGTGCACAGTATACATAGAACAGTGTACACCCTGTTACTTACAGTGCCATAGGCAATGATGCTGAGTTGAGTTTTTAAGCTGGGATAGACATTATCAAGGTACCACTGGAAAGGCTTACACTTCAGTTTCTCCTTCAGCTTCAGTCTTTCAGACACATCACCAATATCTATGCCATGGCCCTGTAATCAGACCAAACAAATCAGGAAATGCATCAACACACACAAACACAACGTGCATTTGGACTTGTACAAACACATTCTATAAATTCCCCTTTTTTCTCCTCTGCTTCTGTTTTTTTTTTTTTTTTTTTGTCAATTTGACCTATGTCTGTTTACCTTTAGGGGTAGCTGTAAGGCAATGTTGACATTGTGCTTGTACTCATCCAACCACAGCTCAGCCACCCGGAGGGCATTTCTTTGCATCACATATCTTAGCTCGGGCATGTAGGGCTTATGAAGTCGTTCAATGTGAGCAATCTTAGAACAGGGAATCACCTCAATGCTCCCGCCACACAGCCACACCTGAAACCAGGTTTTACATTAGTGAAGATCTGAGCCATTAAAGTGAAGGTTCAGTGCAATTCAACTGTACCTGTACGAGTCTGCTGACTGCACTAGATAGTGAGTGGAATAACAGAATTTGGAACAATATTGGCTGAACGCAAATAGGAGCGAGACGAGCACTTTACATTGAGTCGACTCAATGTACTGTAAGCTGCTTGATCGCTTTAGCATTGGCATTCTGTCTATGTTGTTCCAAATTCTTTCCTACACTTGCCAACTAGTGCAGTCAGCAGGCTCGTGCTGGTGAATTACACTGAACCTACACTTTAATGTCTGTGTTCCTCCTTTTTTTTAGACTTTAGTCTATTTTACCCACAGACTAAATGGCATGAATCAGCTTCATGATTCGCTAATTCAGGCCTTAATTGGAGACACCAGCATATAGGCCTAGAATTTGTCACTTCATATCACTTTTTACTATCACAAAAAATCTTTATAATTTATCAATTTGTTTATTTATTATTGATTATTTATTTTGTAGCCAGCTAAAACTTACCCTGATTCCAAATTCAACGTTTTCTCCACCATAGATTTTCATGCCAGGGTCCAGAGTTCCAATTTCTCCAAAGAAAACACGATCTACCACAAGTATCCCCATAACAGATGGGCTCCTGTCACAGTTTTATTTTATTTTTTTTATAAGTGTTCATATAAAAAAGGACATCCCATAAAGTAACAGTTGGTGAACGTTGTCATGGAAACTTTGATGCAAGTTCATGCAGTTAATCTGCCATCTTGTTTGCTTTGTTAGATTCAGAGTAACCATATCAGGTAATTTAAGGTAACACCCTAAATATAAATCAAGCAATAAAGAACTCACTTTCCTGGAAGCGTCTCATCCATTTTGGCATACCATTGTGAGTCAAAGCTTTCGTATTTGCACCACATTGCCCAATCAAATCCTTGTGCTGAGGGTATGTAGTTTGTCAACTGCATGTCATAACAGCTCACTTTATCAAACACGGGCGTTAGCACAACAGTGCGGTCTTCCTTGATCCGAGCAAGAAGTGGCTCTGCCCTAAATAGACAAGAACCATGACGGATGTCACTTAAGTGAGTGGAATGCATTGGACACACACAAAACAATTCCTGTCTCCATCATTGATCGTGCACACACAAAACCTTCATTTATGAGTCATTGTAATAAACTTCTGAATCAAAATAGTTTATGCTTAAGCTTTCCATGGTTTTCACAAGGAAAGACAAGGAATTACGCTCACTGTAAAAAAAAAAAAAAGAAGAAGAGAAAAAAGGTTGCAATAAATACCATTGGTTAACAGATGTATATTTACCAAGAAAAAATAATAAGACAAAGAAAGAATAAAGATAAAAGTCGTCCAAGTTACAGTATGTAATGTTCAGACTCAGAGAGGAGGGACTCTGTGTTAAGAAAGCTCTTCTGATGACGGGCAGTTCTGGTCCTGGACTCCTGATCTGACCTCAGCCTTCTACCAGATGGCGTGTGTGAAAGAGACCGTCCAGGATGGGAGGGATCTACATACAGTACAGACCAAAAGTTTGGACACACTCCCTCATTCAATGCGATTAATTTATTTCCAGGACAATTTATATTGTAGATTCTCACTAAAGGTATCAAAACTATGAGTGAACACATTTGAAATGATGTGCTTAACAAAAAAGTGTGAGATTATGACAAACTTTTGGACCTGAACCCGATCAAGATGGTTTGGGGTGAGCTGGACCGCAGAGTGAAGGCAAAAGAGCCGACAAGTTCTTAGCATCTCTGGGAATGAATAACTCTTCAAGACAGTTGGAAAACTATTTCAGGTGACTACCTTGAAGCTCATCCAAAAAAATAAAAAGAGGACAAAGCAGTTATCAAAACAAAAAAAGGATACTTCGATGAAACAAGAATATAAAACATGTTTTCAGTTTTATTAAGTACTTTAAGTTCAGTTATTAAGTACATAATGCCATGTGTTCATTCATAAGTTTGTTTATTTTGTAGATTGTCACTGAAGGCAACAGTCATGAAAATAAAGTAAATAATTTAATGGGAAAGTGTGTCCAAACTTTTGGTCTGTACTGTAGATCTTGCTTGCTTGCTTGGTTTGAGAGGGGTGCAGACTGTATAGAGAGTGTAAGGTGCAACCAATTACCATCTCACTAGAGCGGATGATGCATTGCAGTCTACCCCTGTCCCTGGCTGTGGCGGCAGCACAGCACAGTGATGGAAGAGGTGAGGATAGAACCACAACCGAAGTAAGTGCACCAGTGTTAGGATAGGCTGCCTGGTTGCAGTTTTTTATTCTGACGTAAGAAGTACACCCTCCAGTGTGCTTTATTGATGAGACAGCTGATGTGGAGCTCCCATTTTTGATTGATTTGATTTGATTGTTTTGCTCAGCTAACATCTAGCCATTAGCCATTGCCCGAACCGTCAGTTTGGAGTGACCAATCACAAAGTTCTGTGTTGGGCGGATTTAGTGGTTGTTTGAATAGGCTTGTTTGTTGCTCTGATTGGTCATAATCAGATATATTTATCAATCTACTCACTTATTTAGTACCCTTGTCACTTCATGTGACACCATGTCTCTCTAATAGGATGCACTAGGTTACTTTTGGTATTGTCTATGTTCATTGTGGGTTCCTTGTATGTTATGTGTGAGCGAAGCTCACTCCACTGCAAATCAAATCTACCTTTGGGTACCAATAAAGTCATCTAATCTAATCTAGTCTAATCAGAGCCATGGTCATACTGCTATCCTGTTTGCAGGGGTGCACTTTGAAAGACAACGCAGATCTGTGACCCACCTGCAGGTGACATCCAGCACAATAAGCTGAGAGAGTCTATCCTGCAACCTAATTAGTGTGATGGTGTTGGGGGTTGAGCTAAGATCCACAAAAGAATTCTTGGGTAGGTGCCTGTGGTATTCAGATGCAGAAGGATGAAGTGAATCATCTACAGACCTTAATGGTGCAATCTGCTGTACAGAATGGGAAGTCTCATGATCTGCAGTAGGCTACACTGCCACATGGACTTTTATAGAGGCTCGATGTATCGCATAGACACACATGTTGTTGCTGGAAGTATCAATAACTCAGCAAATATTTCAGGCAGGATCGCTTGGTTAAAATCACTCAGATTAATAGAGAGAGAGAGAGAGAGAGAGAGAGAGAGAGAGAGAGAGAGAGAGAAATATTCACCCTTCTAAAATACATGTACTTAATTGATTGGTTAACCTACCAGCCCTTGTGAACCTCAATATGGGCATCCAAAATGGCGACCACATCCCCAGTGGCAGCCTTCCATCCTGATATTCGCGTCTGACTCAGGCCTAGTTGGCTGGCATGCCGAACCTTTTTTATCAGTCCGGGCCTAGTCAAGTGAATGTCCTTCACAAAGGCATTTAATTCCTCTTTCAAGTCATCTGTCAACATATATGGTATACACACACAGGTCACACTTATTCATTCGGTTATTGTTAGAACCTAAACACCATTTTAAGAGGGCTTTGCTATACTATTTTAGCTTAATTTACCTTCATTTAGCCGGTAAGTGATGGTTCTATAACACTTTTAGGGTCAATTGGTGGATTTTTCACCTTGCTTTTGTAGCTAGAGCCGTTCTCACCGCACTCAGGTCTCGAACTTGCCACTCCGTCAAGTACAACTAACCCACGGCACGGGAGTTGCTCTAACCACTGAACAGAAAAGCCCAGGTTTCAAATTTAGCAGTTAGAAGCAGTTCTTGAAGGATTGGGATGTGAGGATTTACACATAGTGCCACCAGCTAGCCCAGGCTAACTGGCATCTGTTACACTTTAGCGCCTCTGGGCATAGATAGCAATATGCAAGATTTAGGTGGTAAGCTACAGTAGGGTCTTGAGGAGCTGTAAGGAAGCTCTATAGAGAAAAATGCTAACACAAACCTGGCAGAAACTAAGAAAATAGTGAAGGGCTTACAATGGCCGATCAATGGGTCTGTTTCCCAAAAGCTAACACTAATATTGTTGATTGTGATGCAACTGCCCGTTATGAACCAAGTTACTACTGGGAAGCAATGCTTTTGGGAAATAAATGGCAGCATAGGCAGCTCAATGGCACAAAAAGAAAACGGCGATTGATCTTGCATAGGGAGCCTTTAAAGCAACACACTATATGTAGTTTTTGGTGTAGAACTGGAGAACTATAGCCTGAAGAGACATAGTATAGCATAGAGTGTAGTCTAGCGACGAAGGATAGACGACAGCTCAATCGAATCAGCCCTGTATTTCAAACTGCCTCTACACATAATAGGATAGTGTTAAGACCAGAGATAGAAAAATCTGTAGCCAATTGTACCAAAGTATGTTGCTCTGGCTACATCCAATCAGAACAACGAACAAGGAGATTCAAGCAACTGCTGAGCCTTCTCTCAATGCGCAAAGAGCATCCACCACCAAGGAGAGACCAAACGTAAGACCCCATGACTCATCACTAGATGTACTGGGTGAGTAGGCCTACTGTACATCTAGATCTCTACACTAAATACTAGCTACTTAAAAGATAAACAACCTTTGGACATTTTCCTGAATCTTATTGACAATACAAAAGGATTCCATTTTATGTTTGATGACAGTACAATCAGCAATGTTTTCTTTTGTTTTATGATCAGTCAGATGTATTCTTTTGTTTTATGACCTGTCAGATGTATACCGTATCCTAGATGTGCTGTTAGAGTTACGCTTGAGTTTATACACCCTTCAATGTAAACAGAGCAGTGCAGCACAATGTTTGACAATGTTTGAGAGGATTGTGTACTGTGACTATGATCTCTCCTCCCTAGGTCTGGTCAAAGCTCTGCTATCATCACAAACAAGAGGTAACTTGACACCTACCATTGGAGCTGTGGTCATCAACTAGGATGATGTCCCTGAGGAGGTGAGGGGGGGTCCTGTTGATGATGCTGTAGATGGCTCTCTTGATTATGGACAGAGCCTCATCAAGGTAAATCAGCACAACGCTAATGGTTGGAAGATCTTTGGGGTATTTCCGCTCCAGACACCTGGAGAACAATCAAAAACAGACATACATAACTGATTTGTTAAAAATCGGTGTCAGTGCATGACTGCAAATAGCTGAATCTCTACTTCACACAACTGACCTAAAATGCCGCGTTTCAGGTATCTCCCTGTCCAAAGGCAAGCGGTTGCTTAGAAAGGCGTTGTATCCATATTTCTGAAACAGTCGCTCAGCCTCCTTCTGTTCTTCCTCAGTCAGAGTAGCGTTCCAATGGGTGAAGAGAGGTGAGTTAGGGTACAGGTTCCTGGCCACTCTCTCCTTTTTCACCCCATCCTCCTGTTTCCCCTTGTGCTCCTGGAGGGAACTGACTAAGAACACATCACATCAGTCATCATTTTACACGACAATAGGGTAAAATGCTTAAACCTGTTATTGAACATATACTCACACAGAGTAATGTGATGATGTAAGCCTACTGAATATCCTTTTTATCAAATAATAGCTAAGAAACCTCTAGACATGATAAATGGGTGAAATGTTAGTTGAGAATAATCAGGAAAAGGGAGAGAGAGCAGATCAGAGATAACCTTTAGTAGTTAGTGATGGTCAAGTTCCAAGTGCCTTCATATATACTTGCACACAAATCAAAACCCACGAGCGGCTTTTGCATTCGTCACTCAACATTTCTTAAATAACTTTTGCATGCATCAATCGACAGTTCTAAAATTTGTGCAAGTTAAAGTGGAATTTCAGCAATGTTACTGCAGACCACAGGGAGCAAATCTTCCAAGTTTCTTTGTGACGTGGTGAAAGAAAATTATCATGAAATCATTCTTCCTGTTTAACACAAAGTGATTTTTTTGGCTATGTGTATAGCTGGGGTTATTTTAAATTTTGAGATTTAAATATTCAAATGATGAAAGCTCCATGCCCCCACCTGTACGTTTCATTGTTTCAGGTGTGGACAGGTTATGTTTTCATTGGAATTTGTTTGTCTGTTTGTTTATTTGTCTGACTTTACGGCAACTTTATGGCAATAATACAGACACATTCTTATGAATTTTTTTTTACCAGAGGTGAGTCTTTGCTCTAGGAAGAACCCATTCAATTTTGGTGATCTGGATTTTTTTTTTTATTATTTTTTTTTTAAAGGATTCCATACTGACAGAAATTCTAGGGGGTGGCACTGGCATATTGCTTTGGCAGAGCACTGTTTCTAAAAACACACATGCTAGTTTCTTGCAAGTCACAGTAAAGCAGTATTGCCTCACTCTTGCCTTATAAACCTTGTGATGATTCTGGATGACAAAGCCATTCTGAAAAACAGTGTTTCTCAAACTGTGGGGCGCACCTCTCCCCGGGGTGTTGATTTAGAAATTGCTTTGAGAAGTGTGGTGGTTATGTTCTAGCCTGGGAGTAGCCTACCCATGCTCCTTTGCGTGCTCCATTTCATTTTTACTCTGCAAAGCAGCATGGTGACCATGGCCGAAGGGACAGGTACAGTGCTCGATTTCATTTTAAGTCACGTAGTGGCTCTTGTATTGCTTCTGAGCTAGGTACTGACACTATGACGCATTTGTAGCTCCCAATAAGCGGCTCTGGACAATCGCAAATGGCGCTTCCGCTACGAGAAAAGCTATATGGGTTTCCAGACTAAATACCACTTGTGATTATTTAATTTGGCGACAGCCAGGCTAGTTCACAAGTCTCAAGTCTTTGAGGAGTGAGGCCAAATCACGTCACAAGTCCAATTTTAAGACTGAATCCTGTTCTGTGTTAAAGTGATATCACCATTTGGGGAAATACCCTTATTTTCCACCTCTCATCGAGTTAAACAACTGAGTTTTTCCTTTCTTCAGTTAGCCTAATCCAGCTGTTCTCTGAGTATGTCAGTTGGACTTTTAGCTCCAGCTTAGCATAGGTCATTAAATCAAAAGACGTTAGCATCTCTCCTATTTTAGTGTGAAATTGACAAAATTCTGAGTCCCAAATCTGGCCCTTCTGTAATTGCAACCTCTCCTAACACCAACAAAAAATTAAAGTTGTTCATTTTCTGGGTTGATATGACAAGAAAATAGTCCCTCCGTACAGTACATTGAATGAGAGTAGTTCTATGCCATAGCAGGCTAGAAAATAAAAAAAATGTTGATCTTAGTACACTTTGCAACTACAGATGAGTCAGCAAAACTATCAGAATTCATAGTCACTTTTGAACAAGACAGTAGAAGACCTGACAATATGAGAGATGCTCATGGTCTAATCTGATTCAATGATCTATGCTAAGCTATAGCTAAAAGTTCTACAGCCAGATGCAGAGAACAGCTGGATGGACTGGAGAAATATAAGACTCAACTGTTTAATTCGAGGGAAGGTGGAAAATGAGCATATTTCCCAAAATGGTGGCATATCACTTTAACCTCACTCACGTCAGATGCAGCGCCCCCTTGGGTGCAAGCATCTGATGTCGCATCCATTGAAAGGGATTTCAGGACCGAAATTGAATGGAAGGACCAACCAGGAGACCATAGGAACCGCCGGGCGGGATTTTTAACTTACAAAACACAACTAACAGTTATATATGAAAGAGACATCTATATTATGCGAGTTAGGCTAAAACGATTATTGTGGCAATTATGCCACAGATACTGGCGTTTATGAGGAACTGGAAATTGCGTTGCATCACGGGATGCAACGGGTAGGTTTCGATACAAGTGATTGAAATAACATGACAGAAAAGTGGTTTGTCAAATTATATGCATGATTTTTTGATGACGTCCAGTCTTCTGAAACAAATCTCTTACGGAGCAAACGAATCATCTGATGTGAGTGAGGTTAGTTGTGTCACAACTTTTATAAAATATGGTGTTTTAAGGTTATAGGTAACACACAACAGCCTACCTCATTGTTGTTGGTTGCTGTATGCCATCAGTCTAACATTGCATAACACTTCATGACTCAACTTCATCAGATACCATTGACCTTATACATGGGCGAATTAGAACAAAGCCTACAAGTGATGGCAAATAGCAAAAAGCCATTGTTGAGGTTGCCAGAGTGGGGCGTTATTCAAGAAACCAATTTTCTACATACATCTGAAATAGGTGTTACTTAGGCTTGTAAAATATCACTTGATCTTATTTTTTTATTTTTTTTATTTTACAAAATACAATTGAATATATTGTTTTTTAACATCAGGGAAGGGGGTACAATACTCAATTCATTCTGTGTCCCCTTTAATGTTGAGCTGAAGTAGGCTAATTATTATCTAAAAATATTTCTCTGTGATATGTCAAGTGTGAGTGGAAAACACTAATGTGTAGAAGTGTTCTATAAAATTGCAAACTGTGTCTAAAGCAGTGAGTTGCATGTGCAGTATGTTGTGTTAACAGTTTCACAAACAAATTGTGAATAGACTGACTGAAATTGTTAATTTCAAAAATTGTGCCAAAAGAATCACTGTTAGTGTTGAAGCACTTGGGGAAGCACTTGACATACTCTAACACTAACCTTAACCCTAACCATGACAAATACCGGGTGACACTTAATGACAGAAGTCATGACAGGTGTATAAAGTTTATGACAGATTCATGACAACGTCATGTCATAGTTAATGACAGTGTCATGTCAGTCTTATGGCGGCACCTTCAAATAAAGTGTAACCCAATACAGTATACTCATTAGCAGGGCTGTCGCAACAAGACAGGCAAACCAGGCAATTGCCTGGGGACCCGGGCTGAAAAGTGCCCCCAGGATGGACTGTTTGATCATTTTAGTAGTTTTGTTAGTAGGGCTTTTCAATAAAATGTGAGTTTAGACTGGAATAAAGTTCAACACAAATGATTATATTAATAAAAGATGTTTGAAGATTATAATGGTGGTGGTTCATGTAGATGTTTATGGGAGGTGAAGGGCCCCCATGTCCGGTTTGCTTGGGGCCCCCTAAATACCTTGAAACGGCCCAGTCATTAGGTCTCATTAGCAGGGCCGTTTCAAGGTACTTAGGGGGGCCCAGGCAAACAGGGCATCAGTGCTTCATCTCTCATAAACACCTACAGTACATAAAGGTAAAGATTGATATAATCTTCAAGCAACTTTCATTAATACAATTATTTGAGTTGAACTTACAATTGTCTAACTCTGTCATATTTTATTGAAAAACACCACCAAATTAACTACTAAAATGATTACACAATCATTCTTGGGGGGCCCCTTTCAGCCTGGGGCCCCAGGCAATTGCCTGGTTTGCCTGTCCAGTTGCAACGGCCCTGCTCATTTGTCATGAGACATGAGATGGGGAAAATTAAACTTTGTATGCCATGCCCTCAACATGATGGTGAGTGTTGAAGGATAAAAAAAAACATCAGTATTGAGTGCTATTGAGTAAAGCAAACATGCATGTGGAAATATTAAATACCCTAATTAATTCTGTTTGCAGAATTGAGTTTGCAGACTTTTACACACCCTTGGTAAATGATTCAGTGTACACAGTGCTATCTACATGTATGAGTAATATCAACACTTTATTTTCACTCATAAAAAGTGTCTGGCACTCTGCAGTCTTGACATAACTGTTTGAGGTCATCTCATCAGCACTACGGCACAACCTCAGTCCCAGCACCAGTTCAATAAAGCGAATGTCAAATACTGTTACTGCATTACAGAGCAATGTAAAGCATCATCTTATCTTATTCTGAAAAGTTTCAATAGACTTTTTCCTTACCAAGCTTGTTGATATGGAGCTCCATTCTCTCTAGTCTCTTCATAATATCATTATTTGGCATGGAGTAATTCGCTGGGAGATAATTTCCATGTGTCCCGACCATGTTCTCTGTCTTGGAGAGGATCTTCCAATTGACCAATGTCAGAAAGAGTAAGATGGAAGCTATGACCACGGCAGGCACAAGCCCTCGAGAACAACTCACCCGCACCATCCCTCTGTCAAGCTGTTTGTGTCAACATGTGGGTAGCATCCAGGACATAACCAAAGCTCCTTCTACGTAGGAGAAAGGAATCGATTTACATAATATACAGGAGTTACTGTAACTGGAAGGTCCAAACTCCTCCCCACCAACCCCACTAGTTCAAAGGTGTTCAGTGGTGCACGGCTTTTTTTTACAGCCTAAACACGCCCTTTATATTAGATTCAGTGGTGAATATTTAGTCCCATTTGTCCCATTGTTGCAATTACCAATTAAAGGTGAAAAGGCAGCGCTCTGCTCTAGAATCTATGCAGCAGACGACGACAAAGAAGACTGCCCCCCAAACAATAACAAAGAATCCCTGACTGTGCCTTTAATTTGTTTTTCATTGCCATTGACACTATTCCTCCTGTATTTACTGTAATAATGAATGAGGTAACTGGCCCAGTTTTCCAGTGGCTCCAATGTTGGCTTAAGCGCTCAGTTTTCAAACATGGTCACATTCATCACTGCTTTGGATGTAAAAGCAAAGGTGAGGTGGAGCAGCAGGTAAGGGGAGGGCTGATTACTGGCAGGATGCAGAATCCTGTTGCTGCATATGTTTATTCCTGGTTCTGCAACAGTGGTTTGAATTTCAGACCTACTGTAAATTCTGAGCCCTCTGCACTATTTCTTTATAAAATGCTTTGATGGTCTTAATCCAGACCTGAATTTACTAAGAGCTGCTTTTTAAACCTTGAGACTCTGTCTCAGAAATTCCATTTCTCGTTTACCCATTGGTGTTGAAAGACATGGGCAGAATCTAACCAGTTCAGAAGGCTAGGAGCAGGCTTCACTCGCTTTTCAGAGTACTGGCCAAACATTTGCTCAAGTGAATATCAACAAAGTAGGCCGTAGGCTATGTATAGTAAATGGTGTATATGCATTGTACAATGATATAAATATAAATATATATATATATATATATATATATATATATATATATATGGGCAATTCCAGCGTTATGGACGTGACATTTTCATGCATTATTGATGCTGAATATAGGCAAACACAAAAAATTAATATCATGATTTACATAATAAGAATATGAGTCTTTCAATTTGCGTTATGAACGTGACGAAAAACGGACAAACTTTTGAGAGAGAGTAGTTTTTGCTGTGAAGTGTGTGAAATTTCTAGAGAAATGTAAATATTACTACATTCATACCAAACAGGACACCTCAGTAAAGACAGAGAAAGACTTAATTTCAAATGTAAATGTAAAAAAGTTGGTCACTTACATTATAGCCGAATAGGGTAAAAATTTTAACAAACAGATATCTTTTCGAAACTTGCTCAGATGATTATTTACATCAAGACAATACGCATAGTGCGGCCTCCTTTCAGATTCCCTGATCCCTACCTAATCCCTGAACCATCACAAATTTCCATCCATAGTCCCTGCACTGTAAGACGGGAAGCGGAGTTTATGAAAACCCCATTAGTAAAGCATTCCAAAAAATATTCCACTACCATTTAATTGTGCCAAAATCCTGCAAAAATGGATCTAATCCACAAGTTAATCAAGACCCTTGCAATCATGGTTGCTGTGAGTTATGAGGTTGTGGGTTCAAGTCCTGGGTTGGACTAGTGCAAGATGACCTGGCTGTAAACCTGGCAGCTAGTGCAAGATGACCTCGGTGCATAAAAAATAGGTGCTGACAGTGCAAGAAAAAAAGGCATTTGGTGGACATAGGCCCCTAAAACTGAATATATAGGTGATGAACTGGCCAAGTAACTTTACAGTAGCACCTATGGCACATCAGGTGGATGAGAGAAAGGTGTTTAACATTCACTAGCTCCATGATGACGTCATGAAGAAGTGAGGATTCCAGTGGAAACCTATGCTGTAATCATCAGTCACATCGTCTTGGCGGTTACTAGGGTGTCGCCACACATGCTCAACACCACCTAAGCAAGCTTATCTTGGTCTCATCAGACCACAGTGCATGGTTCCAGTAATCCTTGAACTGCCTGACTTCAGCACACAAGACCAAGATCAATTTGTTTGGATAAGATTTGGGCATGTTCACTGTGGGGGCACACAGGGCCTACTTTTGTTGCCAGCTGTTAACTCTTTAATGCGCAACCCCAAGAAATCCTTTCTAATGCGCAACTTTAAGCAGCTCCAACGGCTCTCAGTCCTGTTAGCTGTTACTCAAGCAGTACCCTTCGCGTCACATACCGTACGTCAGGGGAAAGAGTGGTGTGATCGGTTTTGCTTCGGCACAGTATTTTCTGACATAGACCAGTACAGACCAGTACACAGACCAGTAGCAAACCGAGGCATTTGAGGGAGGCGGGTCAACCATGCGCTTTGGGAAATGTTTGTTGTACAGGTGTAGCCGGTGGCGGTCCGCACCGCACACGGGTCTTGAACCCGCCACCCCGCAAGTTACAAACTCCCGGCGTGGGAGTGGAACGCTCTAACCAACTAAGCTAAAAGCCCGAGCTTCTAACTCAGCGTGTTAGAAGCGCCCATGGAATTGGGTGATGAGGATTTACACACTACCACTGAGCTAGCCGTGCTAGCTGGCCTCCGTTACACTGGCTCTTGGTCAGACCAAAGTCTCGCAGAGCTTTGAAAGTCGATGGCAATCACCTTTGATCACAATAACAATTTCATTGTGCCATGACTACTCATATTCTAGCACCTGTAAAACACACCTCTCCTATGCCCGGGCATTTTTGGCCATGGTGGCACACCATGATTTTGATAATAACATTGTGGCAAGCTAAATAACTAATATCTAATAAATAACACTGTAAATTGGACATGTTGCATGAACATGAGAGACTTGATTAAACTAGCCCAATATCTTTCATGAAAATTATGAGTAAATGACCGCCCCCGCCCAAAAATGACCGTCGGTCCACCGGGCATTACCCTGTATGCCCTATGGCCAGTCCATGCCTGTACACCAGTGTTTCTCAAACTGTGGGGCGGGCCCCACTAGTGGGGCGCAGACACATGACAGGTGGGGCGCGAGACATCTCTTTGCGTTTGACGGTATTTGTCAGATATGTGCATATCACAGTAAATTAAGCTTTCCAATGGTGTTATTTGCTAATTGCTGTGATGAGGGGTTTGAGAGAGATTTGGCTTTGAATTACTAACATGAAAATTCTAATATTGACAAAAATCCTGTACTCGCAAAGTATTCCTCACGGAGATACATGAATTGTGAGCCTTCCAGGTGGGCCGTGAAAATTCTCTGCCTTCCAAAATGGGGAATGACAGAAAAAGTTTGAGAACCACTGCTGTACACACTACAGTGCTGTGTTGTAATGTGTCTGATAATAGTACATAGCTTTTGTAGTGACATTTGGAGCGTGTTAGCTGGTGAAAACACAGTTTAAAATTCTGCCCCGTGGATTAAATGCAAATTCTCTCCTCAAGGAAACTTACAGTATATGGTTGGGCCAAAATGTCTTCTCGCGTCTTCAGTATTGGCTAGTCTTGAGTAGTTTGAGTAATAGACCTCTTGTTAAAATTGACTGAAGTTGTCCTTTAAGTTGTATCAACGTTTAATATCAATAGTGTTGTCCCAAGGAAAAGATATGGCAGAATATTGGTCAAAACTATCAAAGGCCTCATTCTGACCCTGTCAAAAGCCCAGCATCCCTCATCCTGACCCTGTCAAAGCTAGATGGAATAGGCCATCAAACCATTATTTTAGCATCTGTCATGTGAGTGAAGTGTGGAGAGTTGGGGTGAGAGACCCTGTGAGGAGTGTGTGTGTATGTGTGTGTGTGTGACAGAGAGAGAGAGAGAGAGAGAGAGAGAGAGAGAGAGAGAGAGAGAGAGAGAGAGAGAGAGAGAGAGAGAGAGAGAAACCCCTCCCAGCACCACCAGTGTTCAACACTTTCTTTAGGAAAGTTGAAGAGCAGCTGTTGGGGAAACCCCCTAACGAGGGGTGGGGATGTAATCATAAGGGTTTTTGGGCTGCTGGTGTGGTCTAGTCCATCAGTTTGGTGTTGGATGTCAGATATGTAAAGAATAAGGAATGATATGAATGAGGGAGAGAGCACCACACTCTGGTTCCCCAGTAATAGAGGAGAGGACTCAAGCGGAGTATTCCATGATCTTTGGTAATAGGGTGCTCCTGTTTGAGTGTATACTGTAGAAGCTGCACAAAGTACACATTGACTCTATGAAAGCCCATTTCCATATTGATGTCTTAAATATTGATTGTGAAAAAAAATTTGCCTTCTTGTTAATGATTAAGTCAGCTGGTTTGCCATTCAAATTCACTGCATCCAGGCTCTTTGTTCACGATGACCCTTGACTTAATTAAGAGTAGCTCAGTCCGAGAAGCCATTGCACATTCTGCTGAGTCACTCTATAGCCACTCATCTATTCCTTGTCCTGATACCCATGTTGTCTATAAAAACAGACTGCCGAAATATACTGTTATTAGACATTTCAAATATTTAATGTTACATTCAAATGTACAGATCGCCAGAGAAAAAAAAAAAGATTGACATTACAAACGTATAAAATTCCACAGACTTAAAATAAAAGGTGTAAATGAGCCGACAACATACACACTTTGAGACAAATGAATGAAAGGTCTAAGAGAATCCACTAGAGGGAGGGACTGTTCATTTTTTTAAGGTTCTCATTTGAGATTTGTCCAGATGAAGTTTCATACGGACCGATAATATCAGGAGGCTGAATGCCAACCCCTCAGTGTGCGGCAGCATTTGGATGAAGGGGTTTCACCCTGGCCATACGGGACAGGCCTAAACGTAGGCCCTGACCGGGAGACTTTATGGTGACACCCTGCGGAGTGCCAGGACTCCTTCCAACCTGACCTGTGGGCATAAAAAAAATTGATCACACCTTTCAAATGCTTACATGCAATAACAAGTGTTATCTGCCCCTAAAGAGGATGTACTTTTAGTTTTACCTGGAGGATTCCATTTGGGCATTTTCCCTCCTGAGGGACTTGTGGATAGAACAGGCCTGGACATGGGGGGAGTAGCAGGTGTTTTCTTCAAGGCGGATGCCGTTTTGGTTGTCACTGGACTCCGACTGATAGTGGGGTTTGCCAGACGTCCATTGCTGCTGGGAGTGACTTTGATGGAAACAGCTATTGGGAAGGAAACTATTTAGGTTAGAAAGGATCTCTCTGTGTCTCTCTCTCTCTCTCTCTCTCTCTCTCTCTCTCTCTCTCTCTCTCTCTCTCTCTCACACACACACACACACACACACACACACACACATTAAAGGAATAGTCCACCTCTTTATGAAAATTGGTTATTCACCTCCTTACTCTCAGTTACATATGTGGGTAAAAGCATTTTGGTCTCAGTGCTTGTGTTTTCCTTGTATGGCTTCACCAATTTTCCCCATTTTTTAGCTTTAGCTTAGCATAGGCGCTGGAATGCAAAGTTGCCAGATAGCAACTCTTTGGCAACTTAACTTTCCAGTGTCTATGCTAAGCTAAAGATAAAATTGGGGTTGCCAGACTGGGACAACGCATGCCCTGAGACCAAAATGCTCTTACCCACATATGTAACTCCAGCTAAGGGGGTGAATAACCAATTTTCATAAAGAGGTGGACTATTCCTTTAAGCATGTAGTATTTCACATATGTGTTTTACCTGTGGTTGTGGCTGGTGATTTAACTTTGGTAGCCTTTTGGGTCGGCTTCTTCTCCTTTGGCGGGGGCGGGGGTTTCTTGTTGCCCTTGCTTTGTTTACTCTTTTTCTGCCCTTTCTTGATGGTAAATTCCTCATCTTCACTCTCATCCTCCCCACTGAAATCTGATTCACTCTCTGAGTCTGAATCATATAAACCATACATAAATAAAATGTGCAACGTTAAGAATACAGGTGGTGTCATTTCGGTTCGAAGGAAAACAATTTTTTTTTTAACCCATGTAGGCTGTGGGCCAGATAGGCTGATGATAGTGCATCTTTGCTACAAACCCTTGTAAGCTCTATCTGGCCATAGACTGAATAGCAGAGGAAAATCTGAAGCTAACCTTTGCGGCAAGTGAAACGGAAACAGATTTAGTGGTCAGTTCACTTTATGTGCATGACATGCTGAAGTGTACGCTTGTTCATATCCAGTAGAGCCCGCTGTTCTGTCCTGCCACTGTAGTGAATGCAATTGGAGTATATGCGGACACTGTTGGGTGTGACACTAACCGCGTCCGTGTGAACACTAATTGCATTAACTATAGCGGCAGGTTTAAGAACACCTGGTTCTACCGGATACGAATGAGCATTTTGTGCGCATAGCCCCTTGTCAACATTGTACTAGATTCTCTGATTTTTCCCCTTCTGAAAGCACTCTGTTAACCTTAAAGACAAGGAGTACAGTATAGATTAAAAATAACTAGTTTTGAAGACTAGTAAAGGACTAAGCATCACCTGGTGTGTTTTGTGGGAGGTAATCCTCATCTGCAACACCCTCTTTCTCTTTCTCTTCTTTGAGAGAGGACTGGGCCACAGAAGCAGCCCTCTGTCTGGATGAATTGGGCGTAGTTTGCTGCTCATTCGTGATGTCATTCAGCCCTGTGGAGACAAACACAGGTCAGAGTAATGATAAATTCTGGTCTGTTTTTAAAGGGATTACATAGTGTAAGTATACACAGTGTAAGACCTCTGCAGTGACATTGGCAAAATGCAATTAAAATCCTGCCAGTGTTTCCATCCCAGAAAACCCTATGAAAAATAACTTGGATTTAGGGTTTGCCGATATTTTCTGTTTTTTATCACGATATCGATAACTGACGATAAAAAAGTATATTAGGTCTACAGTTTAACGCAGGGTTCATACAGGTGCCTGAAAATGCTTGGGTATTAAATGTTGCGTTTTCAAGGTTTAGAAAGACACTTCTTGAAAATTTTGTGAAGGTAACCAATTGTAAATTAATTGTTGACAATAAATATTCACCTGACAGAGTTGTTTATGTAGTCTATTCGGTGGTAATATAAATGCTGACTATATACGATATGGATATCGCACAACCCTACTTGGATTTTCAATAAACACTTGCTGTCAAACTCAGTAGATGACAAGACAGAGAAGTCAAAACCAGCGCAGATCTTCTAGAGTAGACAGACAACATGGTCTGCATACCAATATGTGCATAAATAACAACAACAACAACAACAACAACAACTCTTTTTACCATGGTTCTTGCCATCCACACTGCAGTTGGAGAATAGTGGGGCAGATTGCGGACATTGGTTCTCATCTGCTGTGAGAACTAACACAAAGAGACAGAGTATGATTGGACAATAGGGTAACTCGCTTAGAAAGACACATCGCTCGCTCTCTCTCTCTCTCTCTCTCTAACACACACACACACACACACACACACACACACACAGAGAGAGAGAGAGAGATAGAATAAATCTACAATACAATTAGATCCAAACCTTGCTGTTTTTGTTCCTCCACTGCATACGTTTCCGTCGTTTGAAGCAGAGAGAGTGTGAGAGCTGCTTCAAGGTCCCTGTCATAGAGCTTGTCTGACAGTGGTTTCCTAAAATGTAAACACCATTAAACACTTAAAAACCCAAGTCAGGAAAATGTTTAACCTTGTAATAACAGGATTACATCATTACATGTTTTCAAATCCCCTGCATCCAGTTTGTGGGTTGTTCCTGTAAGGAGAGATATTCATGACTGAATTCAGTCCAGGGCAGAATCAGCTAGAAACACCTGGTCTGAGTTTCACTCCACCTGACTGAAACCATGATGCAAGCTTTACCAAATGTTTGACTAAACTGGGTTATACAACTTGATAAAATACAACACTGTTGAGTCAGCTGTGTCTGCAAGTCACATGACAGATGCATTTCATACAAAAGGTGTTTACTGCACAAGGTGAAAAAACAAAATGTGCTGGATATATTGGAAGATTTGTTTTCAGTCATTACCATTTTATGATAGCCCTTAATTCTCCAACTGATCTGCTGTTCATAATTGCATATCTCCTTACCTCTCTTTACGGCCTGGTGGAGTTGCATTCTCCTGGCTTGAAGATTTGACAGTTGACTTCTTGTTCTTATCGACATCAAGTCGAGCCTTTTTACTGACAGGGGCTTTCACAGCAAAATCCTCATCTAAGACGAAGTGAAGAGTTTGTAGAATTCATATGGTGTTAATTGCACTTGAATAGCAAACTGTCCGTGACATAGCAGACATGAATTGGCACCAGTAATTATATCAATAATAGAGGGAACATACCATCGTCGTCTTGGAAGTCCGAATAATTAATGGACTTTTTACTCCTGTAAAATATTCACAAGATAACAAAAAGTGAGCAAAAGAGGGCTAAGTGAAAGACATGCATTTTAAACACTGACTGCATTGGAAGTCAATGTAAATTAGCATTATCGTTATAGACGAAAATATGGTAACGTTATGTGGTGGCTATCCGTAATATTCAAGAAAAGAAGTTATTCTATCACCAGCTTAAGTTCATCCTTTACCTAAATTTAACGTTTCGATTGAATTGAAGTTACTTTTGTTGCATATTCAATAACTGTATCTGTTAACGTTTGTACCGTTGAAATACACACCTCGATGGACGTTCCATAGCTTGGAGGTTCCCAACGTTATCTCCGATATCCTAGCTAACGTTATTTTAATTTAACGCTGAATAACGTGAAACGAGTTGGCTAGTCAAGGTTAGATAAACTTAGCCAACGTTGCTGTTGTTGGTGGTGATTCTGACAGCACATCTGACCAAACTAATAAAACATGTCTCTGACCGCCAGTTGTCTTTCGACTATCTGTGTGCCGAGTCGTACATACTGTTTATTTCGCACATTATAACTATTTAACTTGATTTGTTGTCGCGAAGTGTACCCAGACAGTAGCTCGAAAAACCATAACAAACAAAAACACTACCCGCCAGAATCCATACTAAGCCAATTCATCTGACCATTCAACACGAAGATTCGATATTAAAGTTAGACATTTTCGTGTCAAATAAACTGTAATTACTGCGTGTGACTGTCTGTCATTGACATACTGTCTCGAAACGAATAGACAAGGCTTGAAAATCATATATTATAAAAAGTGTTCTTGAGGGTTTATTTGATTGTGTCGTATCTGCTGTTTCGGAAATCATAAATACAGCGGCATCTGTCGTCTGTCGCTGTTTGAGTGTTGGTTGCCCCAGAGTGCCCCCTATGGTTGCCCCGGGGAGCAATAATTGCATAGGTAGAAAACAATGTCAATGATGGGTCAAACAGTCTGGCAATATTGTGCATTTATGGTGCAAATCATATAAACGTTTACTTCTGATAAATTCCATTGAAGGTGCCTGGTGATCGATAGGCCTAGTGGCAGGCTCAGTATAGAAAGGCTGTTGGTCTACAAAAAAAAAAAAAAAAACTAAACAAAGATTGTTGGTTAATTATTTGCAATATTGTAAGCTACATATTCTACATTTTTGTGAGCGGAGAATGTGATAACCTAGCCTGACACACCAGACTATAGGCTAGTGATAACCACTTCAAATTCATATTTAGCCTACTGTTAGTAGCTAGTGCACTTGCTCAATTAACATTCAGACAGGCAAGATTATTGTCATAAACCTACAGGAAAAAATGTTTTAGTGTTATTTCCAATAAACAAACAGACAAGCAAACAGTAGACCTAGAAGACATAGAGGTAAAAGATATTTGACAAAGGAAGAACTATTCAACATACAATCTGTGGCTTTTTGACCAGAAATCCCCCAGATTTGTCAGAGTAACTGGCCAGCAGATAAGAGAGAGGCCAGCAGATGGCACTATTCTCCCAGATACAGATGGGCAGAGGACTAGGCTATATGACCTGCTAAGTGACATGAGAGTGACACGTCCTCAGGCCGCCCACACTCCGGAAGCCATCATGTCTCCCTCTATGGATATTGGAAGGGCACAGTTCTCCAGTTCTGGAGGGTTGTCATTTGCCATGATGTAGGTGGGTGGCTACTGGGTTTAGTTGGTCACGCCGAAGACCTGGACAGGCTTGTAGAGTAACGGCTCATAATCCTAACGTCTGTAGTTACGGACATAGACTTAAAAAGCCTTGTGGTCACACATTCCTCCACTCCTACAGTGCTTCCTACAGGCCTAGACCAAAATATCAGCTCCTTCCATTTGATGTCTGGACACGCAAAGGTGTCTCATCCATTAAGGTGATCCAGACACTTATGTTTACATTGCCAACCATGATCCATGCAGTTGAACAACCTGAATATTTCATAAATTAAACAAAGACAGAGTTTGCTGGCGTCTGGGCATCTTTGTTTGCATGATTATATAGTGCCTTTGCTCTATTTTACTCACGACAGGAAGTTAACGCTGGAGCATGTGCATAGTAAAGGCAGGAAAAACACACCCACACACCACACTATAGACACCCAAACAAAGTCACATGCTCATAATATTTTGGGCGAGGAGAATATACGCCACGGTGGCTTCCTTTATGCTATAGCATATCCCTGAAGTATAGTCTGCATATAAAGTTTACAAGATCCCAAAACCAGTCTGGAACCCTCAGAAAACCACTGCAGTTATCTTCTAGACATCCCCCTGGGATATGATGCGTAAGCTGCACAATTAGCAATATGTTTATTTATCTACATGGTCTTGGGCAGTTGTGATGTCATTTCCTGTGTAAGGCAATCAGTGCTCTGGGAAGTGGTTTAAGATGATGCATGTAAGAGTGTTTTTATCCAAACATACACAGAGATGGGTGCAATCTAGGGTTCCTTGAGCTCAACATGGACATGGTGTGGTCTGGACAGCATGCTCTTATATGGGCATTCTGTTGAGACGTTCCTGTCCGTCTTTATTCATTTTCTTGGGTATAGACCATCACTGGCAGTACAACAGTCATCTTTATGGCCTGTTAAGGTCAACTATGTTTGTGAATTGCTCATATCAGTGCACAGGAAAAGGTATTCAAATGCTAACTAGAACTGATTACTAGAAATTTCTATGGGCCTTTTCAGAATCCAATCAGTGCTCACAGAACTGTGCACCATTATGATGATGCTGCATAGCTCTGTGTCTCGTGGGAGCTCTGCGTCTGGATAGTCTGCTCATTAATCATAGCCTACAAGTTAGCTCCGACTCTGGCCCTGAATTTTCCAATGTGTGAGTTAAAAAGAAAAAACACCTCAGACTTTGTTGGAATATACAGTATCTCTCAAAGAGTGAGTACACCCTACACTTTTTTTTTTTTTTTTTTCAAATATTCTGTCATAGCTAGCGGTATAAATGTATTGTCCTAGGAAAATAATTTGGCATACAGACATTAACGTCTAAATAGCTGGTTACAAAAGTGAGTACACCCGACTTCAAACGTGTCCAAATTGTGCTCAAAATGTCAATATTTTGTGTAAGCACCATTAATATGCACCCTAACCTGTATGGGCTTGAAATTCACTAGAACTGCAGAGGTTTGTACTGGCATCCTCTCCCACTCCATGACAATGGACCACATGAATGAATGGACTTCATGACAATGGACCACATGCATGGCATGGCATGGCAGCTTTACAGCATTATAATACTGTAACCCTAAACACACCTCCAAGATGACAGCTGGCTTGCTGAAGAAGCTGAAGGTGGACTGGCCAGGTACCTAAACCAATTTGAGCACCTAGGACGCATCGTTAAGCCAAAGGTGGAGAGCAGGGTGTCTAACATCCACCAGCAATGTGCTGTCATCATGAAGGAGTGGAAGAAGATTCCAGTACAAATCTCTACTGTTCTAATGAATTTCAAACCCATACAGGTTAGTGCAGTGCATAATAATGGTGCTCACACAAAATATTGACATTTTGGCCACAATTTGGAAATTTTTGCAACGGGCTGCACTCTCTTTTGTAACCCTCTGTTTAGACATTAATGTCTGTATGTTGAGCTATTTTCAGAGGGCAATAAATTGATACTGTTATACAAGCTGTACAATGGCTACTGTAAATTGTATTAAAGTTTCATTTCTGTAGTGTTGTCCCATGATATGACAGAATATTTAGAGAAATGCCAGGGGTGCACTCACTCTTAAGATATATTGTATACAGAACATAACATACATGTCTAGTGATTTGGGAAGATTTAATTGAATTGCATCTAGATGGATCCTATTTTCATTTAAAGAGGAGTTACACCCACTTTAATATAATCAATTCAGTATTGAATAACTGCTCAGCCCATACCAGATCATTTTCTTTCATCCTCTCCGCACACCTGAACATGGAATTTTGTACAAACATTGTACAAATGCCATTAGATTGCTGAAAACTACACCGTAAAAGTCAGATTTCATGATGATGATATATAATTGTCTGATATATAATAACTTTAATGAATTACCAGCACATATGATCATTCTCATAATTATAGGTAAGTCTAATTAGTTGGTAGATGGTACATCCTCCTGCTATATATGGCCTTGAGTCAGAAAGTTGTTTCGGATATCCGGTGGGTTCCAAAGCTGAGGAACTTTCGAGTGATATTGTAACCCAGAAATGGCCCTAAGGTCAGGTTTCATTTCAGCCTAAGCCAGTCCCGACCACAGCGAAACCACTGTGGGCACGGCTGCTACCCTCAATGGGACCAGAGTGGGCTGAGAAACCATCGGAGCGCTGTGTTCCGGAGTTTGTTTTCCTAGACTCTTCTCACATAAATGCACTCTTTCGAAGACTGTGTCGGCTTGCGAGCCAGCGTGTGCCCGCCACATCACCACATGCCCAGTCGTCTCGCCTCATTTTGTCTCGTCTCATCAACACCGCACAGCTCCCAGCCAAACATGCCCTTTCTGTAAATGGCTGTTCCCCCCCTTAATTAATACACTGAGATGTCAATAGGATCCAGCAACATGCTCTTGTGCACAGTGGCTTAGTGCATTATATATTTCAACACCCTTCCTATTGGCTACTGATTATTTTTGAAACACACACACAGACACACACACACTCACAGCAACATATTTTATTTTCTTTTTCTTTTTTTTATAAAAGAGTCATGCCAAATTCCTGAGATAGGCAGTTGCACGCTCCAGTTCAAGTTGTGTCTGCGCCGAATCATCTTTGCAGGAATGCGAGCACTTGAGGACTGTGGCTGGGGATGTGGAGCTGTTGCCGGTGTCAGCCTCCGAGGCCAGGCCTCTGCAAGCATGATTACATGTGTTGACAGACACTGAGAGGATATAAACAGCATCAAAGGCCTGTAAGCATTCAGGACTGGCAGCCCTCTGCTCTGACACCATTCAAAATAGCAGCTCCCAAACAGCATTGTTTTCTTCGCTCGGGGCCTGGCAGCTGAAGGGCACCCGGGATCAGTCTCGTTAGGGGCTACCGAGCCCCCGCGGGAGGATTCGGCTGAAAGGTAGCAAGCACAACTCATCAGCACATGTGCCACTGATGGTCAATTACACGCATTTCAATGTCAGTATCAGTAAAACAAGCTTTTCGTGATGGCTATGCCTTGTGTGCAATGGATGTACACAGATTCTTTGTAGCTATTTGATATATACTCAAAGATTCCTTGTAGATATTTGATATATGCTCACAGATTCTTTGTAGGTATTTTAAGCAGTGAATGCACACACAGACACACACACACACAAACACACACACACAAACATACCCAGTTATATATACATAATTGAGCATGTGTATTTCTTTAGAGCATGTTGTGTTAGTGTGTGTGAACATAAAGGAGGTTGCATTGAGGTGGGTGTGGCGTGCCGTGGTGTGGTGTGGTGTGGTGTGCTAGGGTGGCAGCGGTTGAGTGAGCGCTGGGGGCTGCCGTGTGAATGAGTATGTGCTCAATAAGCTCAACAGGGTCTCTGGGGCGGTTCAACCAGAAGAGCAGCATGCTGCCTCAGGCCTTTAACAGCTCCTTCACCCTGCCACTCTCCTCTTCACCCCGACACCAGCACAACCCCCCGGGGCCAACGTACACGCAACCCCACCCCAACACACACACACACACACACACACACACACACACCACTGCCCTCTCAAGCGTACTGACGCTGCACTTGTTTCTCCCTCGTTATCTACTGTTCCTGTCCTGAACACTGAGAAATGTTCTAGTTTCATACTTCATACTTTGTCTGATTAAGTGAAAGTTATCCCCACTATTTTTTCACTGAAGGAACTGGATGTTGCAAATGACAAATTGTTCTGCCATAGCTCACTCCATTCAATACAGTCCTCTAAGTTTCATCCCCATCACATCAACTCTTTAACATGAAACTTATTCCTACAATTTTTGCACTGAAGGAACTGGATGTTGCGAATGACAAATTGTTCTCACTCTATTGTTCCTAGAGTGGCCTAAATACATCAGGTGGCAGCTGTGCCACGGTTCTGTACTGTAGGATAATGAGGTGGGATAAAGCATTGAGCATCCTTAGGGGCTACACTGCCCAGTTCTTTCAGGCTTCACCCAGTGCCACTGCCTGCAATGCAGAGGTTCCCACTTTACCAGATTTGGGTGTGTTCTTTCCAAACCACATGGCTTGAGTTCTGGAACAAAATCTTCCTCAGGTCCGAGGACACTCTGTGGGACTAGAGGAATTGGCAGGTGACAAGGAAATTTTTTTTTTCTTTGTTGCCAGGATTGATATTAATCTGTTTAGAGGGAGTTTTATTTTTGGAGTATGGATGATCATGCTGATGCTTTGCCAAACTGCGCACTGTTGTCCCAATGCTGCAATGCAGTGAATCATTATTTGCCAGACTGGGTGGAGTGCTCCTCCCTGCTTTGTACACCAGAGGGCGATACTCACAAAAGAGACTCAATGCTTCTATTCACCAAGTGAGCTGAAACCAGTTCTAGAATGGCTCACATGCCTCTTTAGAGTCACAAAGTGATGAACACGTGGGTGAACATTATTGACTTGGGATTGTAGTTTAGAAAAACAGTTTAGTTTTGATTATTACTGGTGAAAAAAACTCATAAAAGAATTTTGGGTTGTGTAAAAAGTCAAATTATAGGGATGCAAGAAAGTCCTGTTCTCGTGGATATTCCCTCTCTCTCGTGGATATTCCCTCAATGCATTAGAAAGCTGTAACAGTGAGTAAAATGCTCAAAATGCTATCGGTGGACTGAATGGTTTGTGTGGTCCACTCTGTATTCATAGTTCATACCCAGGGAACAGTGCTAATACAATCTGTATTGACGTCCAAATGAATTTTACATGGATCGTGAGTGATGAAACATGGCCTTGCATTATGAAATAATAATGGATGAATGGTTCAAACTCTGTGCCCCTCCTGTGAGATATGGTGAACCCTCTGTGCCAGCCTAGGGCCAGAAGTGGCCCAGGTGAGAAGTGCAGTCAGCTGAGGTCTAGGGGTGTTTCTGCTGCTGCTGCTGCTGTTGCTGTTGCTGCTGCATCATTCACTGGCACGGAGACAGAATCAGTATCTAGGATGACTCACACACCCTCTGTGGTGTGCCACCACTTAAGAGTCCCTTTCGTCAGGCAAATTACCTTGATAGACGCCCCACGCTTCCTCCTGCCTTGCCCTGGCACTTTAAATCACTCGGTGAGAGCAAGGTGGTCACACTCTCACACCGAGCTCAAAGCCGGTGGCACGGTTTGCGCCCCGTGGGGGTGAGAACGTGCGAAGCGGTGAGCGAATGTATCACAGAATGCCTTACATTCCTGGGATAGGTCTAGGCGACTCGGCCTGGTGTTGGGTTGCTCAGTAAGGCCAGAGGAAAAGGGGGGGGTGGGGGTTGGTTGGGGGTGCGGGGGTTATGGGGGTGCCGAGTCAGCAGCAGACGCCTCCTGTGATCTTTCCCGTTCCCATTGCCCTTCCACACACACACACACACACACACACACACACACACATATTATGTGGCCACCTACTTTGCTCAGGAAGAAACATGGGAACCAAACTGTTCAGGGGCCTGACCCTATTTGCTGTGGCAGGAGGGGAGGGGAGGGCAGGGCGGGGGGCCCCACAAGTGAAGGGCCCTCCCTTGTGAGATTAGGAGAGCCACTAGAGAGGGTGCCGCTTTCACCACCGTTCACATCTTATTGACATCTCTGCTCCCTTGGGCACGATGTTGTGAAAACGTAGCTAAAAGGAGAATCAATACAGAAGAGTAGAGTCGGTCAGGGAGAATGTGAGTGATGGGCCCTGATCCCACAACTGAGGTATATACTTTAGGAAGTAAGCAGGTGAAGCAGTGAACAGACCTTGTGAGGAGTCTGCTGATTGCTTTGCTACTGAATTTTGAATGGTGGTACAGCACTCACTAAGGGAAGCACTCCTAATTCTGACTTTGGTTTCTATTTTAGACAGTAGTCTATTTTTAGCCCCTTTTTAAAGATGAAAGGCATTATGCAGTGTGATGAATCAGAAAAGAAAAGAAGGGAGCGTACAATTTGCATGCGGGCTAAATTTATTCCCCTTTTCCCATCCCCTCCGTGCCTGGATTGGGCTGCACGCTTAAGCAGCCGTACCTTGAGGGCTCCTCGCAGCGTGATGCCAAGGCGGTGTCCTTGAAAAGCGCTCTTCCCTCCCGTGAGGACTTGGGCTGAACTGAGCTGGCCCTGGCCACCTCACGACCGTACAACACCACCCTCTACGCACGCAATCCCATGCACTCTCTCTCGCTGCCTCGTGTATATTTAATTAGGCTCCACGGTTCGAGCAGTCCTTTAGAGTAATCTTCAGGTTGGGGATAGAAGGGGGGGTGGGGTGGTGGTGTGTGTGAACATGAAGGCCTGGGAACACAATGTTGATGGAAGTGTTCTTACACATATTTAAACCTCTCCAGTTCCTTTTTTATCTTGTCTGAAACAGCTAAAAAGAAAAGCAGCTCTAGTTCTCTGGCTTCATTCCTACAAACCTTGAATCAGGAATTCTTGAGGAAGCAGATCTAGTGCGAAACCTCATGTAAATTTGATGTAATTGAGATTTATAGGGGGAGGCTATTGGAAAAGTAAATCTTTGCCTACTAATGAGATTGATTAGGTGGATTAAACCATCTCTTTAATGTTGCCATTCCATGAGGGGAAACAAAAAGGATTTCTTAGTGCTCATTGGATCCACTGCCTTGAAGTGAAAAGATGCAGAACTACTGCCTTGAAGTGGTACATGCAGAACTATTGCATGTACCACTACAGACAGAAATGGCAGGATGTGTGCTTTTTCTTATACTGTACCTCAAATGTCCCAGATATATCTGTTAATACACTGTACAGCTGCTGTATCTTAACTGTGAACCTCATTGCATTTTCAAACCTATTGGTCAAAAACATTTGTTTTTATGCAGTTATTTTATGTTGTGATGGATGTTTGGTAACTTTCTCCGGATGGTATTCTACTAAAAGATCCAGTAACAAACTACTCTGAGTCACATCAATAGACCCTAATATTGTGTCTTATTCTTGGTACTGACTGTGCCCTTGGTGAGTATGGTGAGGGAACAGCCTGTGCAGGGAAACTTGACTGCAACAAAGCAACAACTCTGGTGTTTAAAAACAGCTGCCTGCCCCGGTTTCTGCACAGTGATAAGAGGACAACCAGGATAGGCCAGAATGGGAATTAAGATAAACTATCTCTTATGATCCCAAGTCCAGGTGCTCTACAAGTCACCTCTGACAGGTGTGACTGAAAGGGAACCTTTGGGTAATGAAAGCTCAGTAATGCCTGGCTTGGAATGGCAAATAAGTGAGTGTTTGTTCTCTGTATATGCAAATGGTCAGCCTTTAGAGAGCAACTCCCCCGGATACTGAAAGGTCTTCAAATCTTTCAGAAACATTACAGCCTTTAGCTGACATAGAAGTTATCCTCTTGCCATTTTCCTCTCCACCAAGCTTGCCAAAGTGAGCCTCACTGTCTCTTTATGTGTTTCTTTGTGTATTGAGTCTCAGGAAATATATATATATGGATGATAACTTGCACACTCAGTCACTTTTACGTTTTAGAACTCAGTACTTAAAGTGATATGACACCATTTGAAATTTGGAAATACCCTTATTTTCCACCTCTCCTTGAGCTAGACAAGTGAGTTTTACCTTTCTTAACTTCATCCAGTCGTTCTCGGAGTCTGACGATAGCACTTTTAGCTCCAGCTTAGCATAGATCTTAAAATAAAATTAGACCGTTAGTATCTCTCATATTATAGTCTTGTAAAAGACTAAGAATTCTTAGATTGTCCCAAATTAAAACCTTGCCCTTTTGTTGTTGCAACTTGTACTAAAACCAACCAACACAAAATGAAAGTTTATGACTTTCTGGGCTGATATGACATGAAAATAGTTCCTCCATACGTTGAAGCTGTAGGAGAGACAGTATGAGAGATGCTAACGGTCTAACCTAATGTAATGATCAATGCTAAGCTACAGCTAAAAGTTCTACCGCTAGACACAGAGAACGGCTGGATGGACTGGAAAAAGATACGACTCAACTGTTTAACTCGAGGGAATGTGGAAAATTAGCATATTTTCCCAAAATGGTTAGCCTGGCGAATGCCAAACTAAAATCACAAGTGATAGGCTATTTAGTCTGGGGACCTACCTATTGCATTTCTCGTAGTGGAAGCATTGTTTACAATTGTCCATAGCCGTTTATTGGGCGCTACGAATGTCTATCATAGAGTCTGTACATACCTCGGGGCCAATATCAGAGCCACCACGTGACGTAAAATGCAATCGAGGGCCGTACAAATCCCTTTTTGTTCTGCGATTGGATACCGAAAGCAGGCGAGAAGAACGGCCATGGTCACCATGCTGCTCTGCAGAGTGAATGAAATAATCGCCACGTTTCATTTTCTGCAAGTATTATTACATTTTCCAACAACAGATGAGAAGACATTTAAATGGGAAAATTACCGGAAATATTTATTACTTTAAAGCGAGATGCTAGCGGGCGCGATGCTAGCTGTTCAAATATCATTCAAGCAACTATGCTAGGCTAGAGCTGCAAGTCGTATCGCCAGGCTCGGAGAACGGCTTGATGAACAGAAAAAAGGTAAAACTCAATTTCTTAACTCGAGGGGAGGTGTAAAATGAACTTATTTCCACGAATGGTGGCCTGGCGCTTTAAACCACTGTATTCTAGGTGCAAAAGTGCCGTGCAAACGTTTCAGTCAGTTAAGACTATCCTCAGTGCTCTTGAGATATTGTCAGTGCATGGAGAAGAAGAACATGACACCTGGGACATGATGAGCCATGTTTACAATTTCTCCAATCACACCTCAACCATATCTGATATTCATTCTCCTCTTATCCCTTCAGGCATTCAATTTGATCATGTCTGATCAAACGTGTAGAAATTTTTCTGTTGTCATTTTTTTTTCTGCTGTCGTGTAGAACAGGAGTGTCTAACTAAGGCCCGGGGACCAATTGCGTCCCTTAGCGACATACCATGACACCTAAAAGAGGTAATGCAACCCATTGTTACATTAATTGTTACATTGAAATTATTATCTATAATTCACTTGTAATTGGTTGAAAATTGGTGCTCTTAATTACGCATCAAACCTTAATTGTAAGGTTTGACTTTTTTTATATATATATATATAGTATACATGTATGGCACGTGTAACAGATGTCATACAGATGGCAGTAGCCTGTGTAAATCCTCACAGCTCTATCCTTCAAGAACACTTCTAACCACTGAGTTTAAAGCCTGGGCTTCTCAGCTTAGTGGTTAGAACATTCAACTCACATGTTGTGGGTTTGCTGTAGTTGACCGGGTGGGAGGTTCGAGACCTGAGTGCGGTCAGAACGGCCCCGACGCCACGCGCAAGCAAAAAAGTTTGTCCACCACTGGTTTAGAATAACCTGGGGGATGCAGGTGGTATGTGTGGCTGGACTCAGCATTCTGGTTCACAGAGCTACGGATCCTCTGCCAGATGAGCCAAAAAACTGCTTAGGTTGAATCTGTTGTTCTCTCAGCAAGGTGCCCTTAAAAGTGAGCACTGGACGATTTCATCATTCTCTTTGCCACCAAACCTTCTTGAGAAGAGTAAACAAAGAAACGATGAAGAGGACAGGTCACAGAGAGAACACACATTCTCAGGAGAATTCTGCACTATATTAATCAAATCTTTCCGCCCATAATCCTTTTAAAGCTAGCCTGACATAGCCCGACCATAATACTGCTGTTCATCCGTATTCATGGTCTGGAGGTTCTTTAACCTGGCGCGATTATACTGCCGGGGGGAGGGTATTCACTTTTGGTTTGAAACAATTGGACAGCTCGTCTAATCAGCGTCGCTTATTGGCCGGTAGACTCTCTACCGATATAAACACGCCCAAGAGGACCGTTCCCAGACCATAGATACGTATGAACATTTGTATTATGGGCGGGCTATGTCAGGCTATTTTACAGCACCATAGTCCACACTTCTACTGAAGTTTGCATGCAAATTAACTACCTTTGGCCCAACATTCCAATAATATTAGACAAAGGTTGAAATATACTTTTGTGGCTGTAGACCTTTGCTATTGTCACATAAGCAATACACAATAGCACCATGAGAAGCAAAGGCTTACAATCTGTGACTGGTCTGGGGAAACACAAAGTGGAGAGATTGTATTACTTACACACTAAGCTATGGTGGGCCGGTGTGAATACACAGCTTTAGAGCAGGTGACAGAGTTCTGTGTTGTGTGCTAGCAGTGTTAGCATTGAGGTGCAATTTTCCAGTTATGATTAGTGAGGAACTCCAAATGGTCCCAAGACCGACCTCTGCATCCTAGCAGATGGTGGGATAGAGTGGTTAAATTTTTTCACCTAACTTCATGTAACATGATGCAAGAGTTTGTTCTGGTCACAGGTCTATTCATCAACAGATTTTTTATTTTTTTTTATAATTTTCAATATCAGCAATTATTATACAACAACATCTCATCTAATCCTATTTTGCTGCCTTGTTCCACACGAGGAGGGACCCATTTATTGTAGGCTGTTTGCAATTCATCATTTATGCTTAATGCATGAGGTATTACACAATATCAATGCTTCAGTCATCCGGTTATGTTTCATGACTGTTGATAATAAGTGAACCACATTAGTAATATTAGATAACAAACTCCTTGGTGTCAGTGTACATTTTAAATCATTTAATATGTGTTAATGTGGATAGGCCCAAGTAGTTGGCTGCACTTTAAATTTGTGGTCTCTCTCTCTCTCGCTCTCTCTCTCTCACTCACTCACTCACTCACTCACACACACACACACACACACACACACACAGACTGACAAAGCTCAGTTGTCTCATACAATATAAATCACCAAAACGCATCCACATTAAAAGTACAGATTCATTTGTGTGCTCACACCTCTACAGTACACGCATGCATTTCTCCAGCAGAGTTCTTCTTTGCTATTTCAGAGCAGCAAAAGTCAGCTAGGCTGGCCCAGTAGCTCTTTTTCCAACCTGCTGAATTATGGATCAGCTGTGTCAGCAAGTCCATGGTCCCCTAGCCTTATTAATTCCCCCGGCCTTTTATTCAACTGGCCTACTATTCCAAAATACCAACCTTCCCTAGTAGTCTTTGATCAGGAGTGCTTTTGGGCAATGGTTGTGGAAATCACGCATAGTTTACTGTATAGCATTGTAACATAATTATGTAATATATGCTTATATAAAAGCATACACAAGTAACAACTGGATGATTTCAGGGACTTTTGGTAGATTTCATATGGTGAATATTTTACATGCTTTGTAATTAATTCTTAAAAAGCCACGTTCAAAAATCAGGCAAAAGTAGATTCTTGATCTTGATTCTCTGCTATCTTCTCTGAGCTAGCATTGGAGAATGACTTTGCAGTGGTCACTGAGTCACATTAAATTCCAAGGAATGGACACTGTGCTATATGACCACTCACACTTCTGATGTCATGCTGAAGCAATTCTCTGCCAGCCTCTGCTGGAACGCCCCAGCTGTTGTCTCAATACCGCCTAACCCCATGTTAATAAAACCCTAATTGAAAGGGCTTGATACTCAAGTATATCCAGTTACTTGCACTGTACAAAGCCTGCCTGTATGTCTTGATGTTTCACAACAATTGTGATTTAATATGTGTTTGTGTGTGTGTGTGTGTGTGTGTGTGTGTGTGTGTGTGTGTGTGTGTGTGTGTGTGTGTGTGTGTGTGTGTGTGTGTGTGTGTGTGTGTGTGTACAGTATCCATGTGTGAGTGTGAGTGTGTACTGTACATGTTTTCTTTGATTGACAGCCAAGCAGTTGACCTGACAGTAAGAAAGCTTATATCCTTGGCGGTCTTTCCAATTGCTATCCACCTAGCTATTAACCTTTGAGAGGCCTTCTTTGTACCTTGATAATGTGTTTGAAAATGAATTAGAGAGAGTGAGTGAGTGTACAGTATGTGGCGCATGAGTGTGTGTGTGTGTGTGTGTGTGTGAGAGAGAGAGAGAGAGAGAGAGAGAGAGGGAGGGAGGGAGGAAGGGAGATGACAGCAGATATTACGGTATTACAAATGATTCAGCAGCTGAACTGAGGCATTGTGGTATGGAGTGTTTAGTGGCTAGGGAAAATATGATGGCTTTATGAGCCTAAAGGGATCACCAAATGCGATCTCTCAAGAACAAGTGATAATATTTGGCTTATACAGCGCTCGGTTGACTGGCCCTCCTTCAATACGGTTAACTCAAACACGTATTTACGTTCCACTGAGGGGAACAAAGCCAAAAGCTTCTGACCTGTTTAATGCTTGTATTTGTGCAGCTGTGTGAAATGGTCTCATCTCCTGATGTTGCTGTGAGGAGTAGCAGTCAATAGGTCAAGGGCACTCATCTTTGCAAGCTCTTTGTCAAGGCCCCATTCATCACAATATGTGCCCGACGGTCCTCTTCTGCAGAAGACTTAACAAAAACCAGGCCAACGTGGGATGGGATGGGGGAGAATAATAAAAAAAAAGATGTCTATGAGAGCATCTTGCCCTCATTGGGTTGAGGTGGTGTTGTCCAATTAATTAGTCTGGATTAAAAAAAAAACTCAAGTGATGTTTGGTTTGCAAGGCCAAGGATGTTTTAATCGACACAAACAGTTACTTCCTCTGACATTGCAGCCCTGACACTGCAGTTTTATTCTCCCCACAGAATTCTGTGCATGTGTCTATCATTCCATCAGTTTCTGAGAAATCAGCACTACAAAGGGGACTTTTCTGAAGTCGCTGCACATGTGTGCATTAGGGATTGATTTAGGCAACACCCTGTCAATGGAGATTTCATTTGGTGCAGTCAGACTATTGCCCATTAGACCACTTGTTAAGTGTTAGCTGACCTTATTGCATAGCTTTGCTTAGTGAATAATATAATATTGTAATATATTATTGTGTGATTAAATTGTATGGAGATTTCCAAATTAGGTAGAAGATTGATGTGATTTATTTGACCTTGTTTTTCACCCTTGTTTCACCATTATTTTGCTGATACGAATAACACGATATAAATAATACACCCTACCAAACATCAAGTTTGATATAAATAAACTCCATATGGCGCTCATGTTATGTCAATGTTGTTATCAAGCTGTTATCCATTATGTCAAGGGCTGGGGAAGTGAGGCTGTATGGTGACAAATTGAGTAATAATATATCAAATGAAAGCTCTTGGGCTTTTCCCCTGACATTATAGAAGTAAAATATTAATAAATTTCGAGTTATAAAGCAAAATCCATACATATAGCAGTTAGAGAAATATAATTTATTCATTAGCCTATTGTGTCACCTGTGTCAATAAATGTCCTTTGAATAGGTTTCAAATAAGTAGCAAGAGCAAAGTGTTTTTGTTTTGCCTCTCCTGTAAATTTGGTGAAATGTCACGTAAGCCCACTAGGTTCTCATCCCTTGATGTGTATGTAGCCTACATGTTTCGGAGAAAATTCGGACTGAGCGGCATTGGCATAATCTTTTGGCCTGAGGTCTAAATATGTTAAATCATTATTCAGCCATAATTCATCTGTCCGCAACAGCGCCTCCCAAAGTGTTACTACGGTTCAGTTTCACTTCCTTAACGCTCGAGGCACCTGGGGAACCACGTAACTAAGCATGGTATGCGCTGACGTACAGGCATTCCCGGCGGTGCATGCATTCTGCACAGAGCTAGCCAAAACACAGCTTTTCTGCGCATCATTTGCAGGTACCAAGCGTAACGCGCGACTCGAGCGTAGAGCGCAAAGTATAGCAGCCTATACTGTAAATACCGCTTATGTAGTATGTTGAGTTGTGCCTCAAAACACACATTTTACAGTCTGCCGAAACCTATTGAGTGAACTTCCTGAACAAACAGCGAAGGAAGTGGCGGACAAGATTGCCATTGCTCTCCGGTGACTACAGGACTGTTTTTACACCTTCCCTCTAAATAAGGAAGCAGCTTGCCAGACATATGACCACCGTCCCATTTTGGGCTCTGCCAAAGTACCCCATCGCATCCCATGATCGCTCAAAGCCATCCAATGGGACTCTGCGACCCCCATCTCGCATGTAGAGTGACAGCGTCCGACCCTTCTCCCATCAGACTTGCGACTGCAGTTTCAGCGCTTGCAGTACAGGCAGTACTTGCTGGCTTGCAACTTTCTCTCTCGCTCGCTATCTCTATCGCTCTCTCTTTCCCCTCCCTTAGGATACTTTGTTTGACGGGGCAGTGGTGAAGTCAGAGTGATGTCACTATAAGGATGCGGTGGCTTGCAAGGTGAGATAGGCTTTTTGGTGAGTGGTAGGCTATCCTCCACGGCCAGCGTTGCCCAGCGAGAGAGGCGCGGAGCTACAAAACATGGTCATCATCACCACCACCACCACCACAAGTTCTGTCGCGCTCTCTCCTTTTTCTACTCCTCTGATCTCGGGCTACCGTTTCATGCCCGAAGCCCTGATCTGCCTTCCAAAAATAAGCCTCTACCACCATGCCGAAGGAAGAAAAACAAGAAGAGTGGTATTTTTAGGGCCATTAATTTTGACCACGTGCCCCGAAGGTAAACCGGATGGCCATTGCGCAAAGGTTTCTCATCAGTATGTCCTACGAGGCCAGCACGCACTGGACGTTGACTGCGATTGTTCTCCTAGGATTCCTAGTTGGGATTGTGTCATCATATCCGATTCCAAGCAGGACTAATGCAACTTTATTGGAGAAAAGATGGGAGACTCTATTCTCCCGGTCCATTCTGGGTATCTCGGGAGAGAAATCGGACCTGAACTGGGAGAGTGACTATTTGCTGGGCATCAAGAGAGTGCGGAGGCTGTACTGCAACGTGGGCATCGGGTTTCACCTTCAGATCCTCCCAGACGGCAGTATAAACGGTGTACATAATGAAAACCAGTACAGTGAGTTGCATCCAGAAATGTAATGCAATCGATGTCACATAATATCGCCGGTCGCAAGTAAAAGCGACTTGAGAAGGCATCTATATCCTTGACGTTTGGCATGATATTTAATACGTCGTGTCGGCAGAATTGAATGTCTCCTAAAGCAAAGATAAATCTATTAAAAAATCTGTATCCGTTAGTGCTAAATATCTTTCCAGGCTAAAACATGACATGAATGCTTGGACGAATATAGACGCCAACTTATTTTTACACTGGCTCCTTCTGCGGCCCAGAAACGGTTGGCCATGCACGTCTGAAAGTGCAGTTAAATTGAGATATTCATCTGAGCAATACAAGTAAATATCGAGGCATACTATAATTCTAAACAAAGACTATGCCTCCAGAATCGCCACCTGCAAGGTTACACCCACCACTGCACACAGCATGCCTTTGTTTCCAGTATCAGTCAAAATGATACAGTGTCAGTTGGACTTCCTCTGCATAACATTGATATTTTGTTTAATCAGGTCTTATAGAGATCTCTACCGTGGAGCGAGGAGTGGTTAGCCTGTATGGCGTGAAAAGTGAGCTGTTTTTCGCAATGAATAGCAAAGGAAGGTTATACGGAACGGTAGGTGTGCGCAATTGTATGGCTTTTTATGTTGTTCGCATCTCCCCCCGCGAAGACCTGCACAATTATAATGGGTTGCTGTCCCTGCTACATGCATGAAATAACATATCTGAAATAAAAATAAGGCAATTATAAATTAGTTGTCCAGGTTGTGTCTAAATTTAACGAGGCCAAAGAGTTCTGCATGTGTAGCCAATGATAAGCCTAAAAATACAATGGCAACTATAAGCTTGCATGGAAAGCATGGAAGTGTTCTACTGTAAATAATTCATACTTATAAATAATACATAGCTGGTCTCATGGAGCAAATATCTAAAATTATTGCTGTAATCGTGGAACTCCTGCATGGAAAGTTAAATAATAGATTGCTGCATTAACGTACTACACGGCACACCTCAGAGAAATGTCTTTCGAAAGAGGAAAATGCTTAATCATGGCACGGTCCCGGAATATCTTTGCCTTGTTCAAGTGCTTTCGGGGTGATTCTGATGCATGGGGGTGGTGCTGTGTAGTGGTAATACTGATTTGCTGACTTGCGTTTTTTTTTTTTTTACTCTATTGCCGTTTAATGGCAAGGCAATCAGGGTGCTCCGATTCGTCCACTTGTTTAAAGTGTTGCGCGTTGGTATGACACGCCAAGTCCACTATTGTTCCCTCACCTGCGTAGTGAGCTGTGCGCAATTGACGAGCGGCAGGTCCTAGTACTGGTCTTATTCTCGAGCAGGGCGTGTAACATAAAGGGACCGCGGTGGGTGCACTAAATGAGAAACGCTCCTCATTGAGAGATATACATTGTACATGGGCTGCTGAGAGGCACTGACATGCTGAATTGATATGTGAAGATGACGTGCTAATTCACGCCATAAAGAACGGGTCACTGAGCAAATTATAGGTCAACTGCATCATTAACAAATGGTGGACATAGCCCACATAAATGAATTTAACACTGACAAGGCCTGTTATGGAAACTGTAAGGCCTATAGTGTATGTCTTTATGGCTGAATATGAATTTAGCTGTTAAAATGCCTCTAGCATTTAGTATACCCCCTATAACCAAGGCCACTGTAGGCCATATATCATGAATCCAGTCATGGCAATGTGAAAATTTCTGCTGTTCACTGAACTTTTGGGTTTGCCCATTTCTATTCAGTGGGGTGTTCTGTCCTTAATGGCCCTGCCAAATCTAGAACAATGTTGATGCATCACCTCTCAGTCAGCAGGCATAGCCTACAGCATGAGGCATTCCTGCTTAGACAGACCCAGAGGGGAGCAAAAGTGATGAAGGGGCTTTTTCACAGCAGGTTGATCACTGCTATCATTTTTCACCAAACGTGTTCCTCACCCCTAACAATGCAGAACACACTGTTATTCTCCACATTCTTGTAAAATAACCAATTCTTTTTCTCTCTTTCTCTCTCTCTCCCCCATCACCCCCTGTCTCTCCCTCCCTATCTCTCTCTCTTCTTCATTGTCTCAGCCGGTCTTTCGGAATGAGTGCAAGTTCAACGAGATCTTGCTGCCAAACAACTACAATGCCTATGAGTCCTCCGTTTACAAGGGTTTTTACGTTGCCCTCAGTAAGCATGGCCGAGTGAAGAGAGGCAACAGAGCCACCACCGCCATGACCGTCACCCACTTCCTCCCCCGAATATGAGTGGACATGAACAAGCTTTGCAATAACTCACTGATTTGCACATGTGGATGTTCTCCCAGGTAATAGCTACGTACCAGAATGAATATATACACACTATGGATGGACTGGAAGCAACACTATAATTATTGGTATTTATTCTCTCTTTATATATGTATATTTGTATAGCTAAATTTGTATTAGAATTTATGTATATGCCATCCTTTGCTGCTTCTTTTCTCTTTTATTTTATAATTGTTATTATCGATTATCGATTTTTTTTTTTTTTTCGAGGTTGTGCCAGCCTCTTGACTTCACTTGGGTGCTTGCCAAAACTGTCAGAGTCAGAGACTTTACCCTTGACATTGAGATGATTGATGTTCCCTCAGCTTTTAGAAGTGAAGTGATACTTTTTATTACCTCAGAAAAAAAAAGAAAAGAAAAAAAAAAGAGCCACACGTCCGGATAAAGAGGATGCATGACGTTTTTTTGCAGATAAGGAATGCCTGTTTAGTTTTCGTCTCCTTGTGGCTAGAAACTGTAGGGCAGTGGAGTGTCGACACCTCTGCCCCACATGGCGGTTTCATTCTTGTGACCGACTGAAGTTCGTTTTTTTTTTTCCTGGAAGTGGATGGGAGACGTGAGAGCACTTACATGCAGAGCCCCCTTTTTTGCTGCATGCTGAGAAGGTGCCTTGGCATTCCCTTTAACTTGCATGCACGAAACGCCCCAGGCAGTCAGAAATAGGGCTGACATGCAAGCCAGCGCTCACTCGGGACTCTCCAGAGTGGGTTAAAGGGGGTGGGGGGTGGGGGGTGGGGGGTAGCGGAGGGCAAAAGGGAAGGGGAACGGAACGGAGTGGGAGGCTGTGGAGGGGGGTGGGGGTGGGGTGGTTTGTGGGCAAAGTATCTCTGGTCTATTTTCTATTTTCCTCTAATTAGATTGATTTGGTCATTGAGACTCTGGCTTGGACAAAGCCCAGAGCGGCCTGAAGCTATGGGTGCAGAGTGGCAAAGGCCCCCTAGGGGGGCAGCTGAAGGGAAGCTCCCAGGAGGGCAGTCAGGAGTTTACACTCTCGTCCAGTCGTCTCCAAAGAAGGCCACTAAATATGGCGGGACGGTCTCTCTTTTCTACTGAGCTTGTGCAAGACTTGCTTTGAAGTTTTACCACTTGCCGTCTGTTTTTTTTTTTTTTTTTTTGTAATTTATTTATTTTGGTATAAGGAACGAAGAGGAAAAACAAGGACTTTATGCAAGCGCACATTTAAAAAAACAAACAAAAGAACCTACATATAAATATATTTATCTATCCCATAAATGGAACCACTGCTGGCATTGTACCCTAAAAGCTTCTTAAATGTTTGGCTGAATTGATGGGTAAAATGTAAAACTGCAAGCTTTGTGCATCGCTGTGGATGAGAGTGTCTTCCAAGGCAAAGAAAACTATGTAAATATTGATGATAACACCACTCAGACAAAAAAAAAGAAACACTAGAAGTTTTTACTGTGCAATTGCGTATTTCAATTGATTGGAAATGGCAAAACATGTATCAGGTTGCACAATGTAGCCACCGCAATGGTTGTAGATACTGTATCGGGTTGGGAAATGTGTGCTGGACGCGTGTTTTCATAGCGTGTATTATGTATTGGTCTTTGACAGAGCATTTATACTGAAGCTAAGTCCAAGTGTCAGCAGGGTAACACTGCAATTTTTTTTGTTTTTTAGGCGTTGTGTCTGATGCTTTGAATGAAGCCTGTAGCAAAGCAGTAGCGTTTCAGGACAGTGGCTGAGGCTGAGGCTGTCATGCTTGAGGGTGTAGCAGAGCATTTTCAAAATGTAATTGTAACGTGAGTGTATGCGCATGCATGGCATCGGAAGGAAGGACAGCGCCGCTCCTCATAGATACTTGTGGTTTTCGGCTACTGCTGTCTACTTGAATCCAAAGGCCACCCATTCCATCCCCTCCCCTGTTCTGTCCCACCTCGCCTTCTGTCCCTTTGCCCCCCCCCCCCCCCCCCCTCACCACCACCACCACCACCTCCCCCTCTCTGTCCCCTGCATCCCAACCCCCCTATGCTCCCACCCTGCGGAATAGTTCTGAGTAAAAGAAACACAGAAGGAATGGGACTATTTTAATCTGGAAAAAGACTTATGGGACACTGTCTGCTGCCTGCTTGTTTGTTCAATCCCCCGGGAAGAATGCGGGTCCTGCCAGGAGGGTGTTGGGGGTGGAGGGGGACAAGCGGCCTCTGAAATACCTGAGCCCTCCACCACCACCACCACCACCACCACTACTATCAACCATCCAGTCGCTTCTGTAAAGTGCCACAGTCGGCCGAGGCCTTGAAATTCCAGCAGTAACCCAGGAGTGTTCTTTCCTGGTTTAATCCATTTTTAGTTCAAGGTCAGAGCCATGGGCAAACCCCGACCCTGACTTGTGAGCAGGACTGTCTGTGCGATTCATGTTGTCCTGGGTCGCATCTCCTCTCCCCACCCCTTCACCCCCCCCACCCCCACAGCCACCCTACCCTTCCCAGACCCTCCCCAGCAAGCCATCTGCCTGCCTTTACATCAATACATCTATAGTGATGCTTGAACTTTAGCTTGACAAGCAGGGAAGTACCGGTACAAGAGTTGGACACTAGTGTGGGTGTGGGAGTGCTTGAAAGGTAACTGGGGTAGATGGATATAGATTCATTTGATGATCCAGGCAGGGCTGCTTTTAGGGCTCTGGTTGCACACTGTGATACCATTTGGCCCGGGGTTGCTGCTGATATCCGCTGGCAGGACTTTTCCTCTAGAGTGTTCGGTAGGGACACTGCATGTGAGAGGGAAATCAGGCAAAAAAAAAAAAAAAAAAGTCTCCCGTTCCTTTCCTGGTGTTTGAACTCCGTGGGTAGGTGTCAGTAACACTGTGGCACATTCTTGACATGGTTGGGAAATGTCAGTGTCAACCTTTCACATCCCAAACCTGAATATATTTGAAGACGACAACTGATGCAAAGCATAGCTGAGAACACTTTTTTCTTTCATTTTTTTCTCTTTTCTTTCTTTTTTTTTTTTTTTTAACAAAAAGCTGAATCATCCTAACCCTCATTTAAATGCTACGTTCCTGCAGCGTAGCATTATCAGGAGCTAATGTAGCTCCAAACACAGGCTAAATAAGAGCTGACCAGGCATTTTGGCAATAACCAAAGTCAGTCCCCTTGGAGTATTTCAGAGCTAGGGGAAAACAAAAAGAGCGGAGTCCATTAACAAGGCTAACCCGTCTCCTGTAGCTAAATGATGTGCTAAACTTGTAGCTTCCTCCCCTGGCACGAGCAACAGCAGCATGCTCGCTAATGCCAGGATTTGTTTAACTGCTGGCAATGATACGGGGAGGCACATATGGTAGGACTAGCAAAGCACTGCTTTAGCTTTCACTGCCTTACAGCTGAAGGACAGTCTTTAGGTTTAGAATCTCTAATTCCAGGCTAAAGGGAAAACAGCAGAGAGAGGGTTGCCAGATAAGTCATCATATGACATTTTTGGGCAAAAGGCTTTGCTGCTTAGTTATGTTTTTTATTTCTTTCTCCTAATGCCTTTTTGAAACTACTGTATGTGTGAATATGCTGAAGGGATCGGTGGGACAGCAAAGAAAAACTGTGACTTGTGTACCAATATATGGGCACCAGATACACCTCAGCGGAGCCAATTTCGCCATGGCAATGGCATCTGAAACATTGGAGAATGAATATGTGAACCTTGGGGAATGAATGCGATCCCAAAGTGTTGATGAGTCCGGCTCATAGATTTATCGCAACAGCTGTAAAAATGTTTATTGGGCATGAAATAGAAGGCTTGTTTCCTGAGTAAGATGGGACTAGCCGTGGCTTCAGAGAAGTGGGGGCCGCTCGCTTTTTTGGGGTGGGCGTCCATACCACACGAAGGTCTCTGAACACTACCTATAGTCGTTGGCAGGGGAGGGGGCGTGGGTGGGGGGTGTCTGGTACACACTAAGCTTTCAAACTTGTCTGTTAAAGCAACGAGCAGTAGAATTCTGTGGTCTGAGAAACAGCTTGCTATCTTGCAATGTGACTGCACTTGGTACAAAATAGGGATTTCTTTTCTTTATTTTTTTGTTTTGAATGTCACTTTGGAAAAAGTCTGATGGCTCTTCCTCTCTCTATGCAGAAGAGACTTCAGCAGTAGTATAAAGTGATTCTTAATGAAGGTGATCAAATACACTGTTCATTTATTTGAGTTCATGTTTTGTCGATCCATGTGGGTGACAGGACTACACCCTCATGTAAGCACACACTTAACAGGGTATATATACACTGACATTGACCTGTTTGTGTGTTCCATCAAGACTTCCCACATAAATCAACAAGAGTTCTGGAAGGTTACAGAGAGTTCTGGAATGACAAAAAGAAAGTTAGATGGTTCACCGAATATTCACTTGACAACGAAAATGGCTAGACACCAAAATGTTGTAGACTTTCACACTCTTGGTTTTTGACTGAAATTAGCCATCCGTAGCATCTCTCACAAAATGACTACTATGAAATGTGGGGAGTTTATCAAGTCAGTTATCTTTCTTCTTTTCCAAAGAATTACCATGTGAAAAAAAAACCTTTGGTTCAGCCATGACTCTTGCTGTGTTATGAGAGAAATCCTTTCTGAGGGGTTTTGGTGTTTCCTGCGTGAGTGTGTGTGTACTGTATGTATGTACTGTATGTGTGTGTGCATACTATATGTGTGCACACATGCATTTGTGTGTGTGTGTGTGTGTGTGTGTGTGTGTGTTATATCAGCTTTTTGTTTCTTTCTACTCTCTCTCTCTCTCTCTTTTTGTCTGTTCTCCTGTCATTCTCTCCCCCTGGTTTTGTACCCCGAGCACTGAGGGGAGTGAGTTCCTTCCCATTCCCCTCCTCTCTGTTGACATATACCTCACCTTCTGCCTTAGTTTGGATTTGTTACAATGATTGTAAAATAGTAGGAAACAACAAACTTCTCCAATCATTTGTTTCTGAAAACAGACGATGCTAAGTATGAATACTGATATATTAAAGAAAAAAAGTGATTTTCCTTTTATTTTTGTACGTATGTGCTGTGCACAGCTGTCTAATCATTATTCCTGAAATACCAATAAAAGTTTGTCTTTTTTAACAACTGTCTGATCTTACTGTCTATTTGATGATATACTGATTACCAAGAATATTTTCAAAAATGTCCTCATGTACAGTCACCTACCACTTATCTGAGAACTACAAGATATTCACTTTAAAATTATGTCTACCAAATGGAGGAAAAAAACAACTGCAATCATCAAATCATCTACAAACATACATGCTTGCATGTGCATAAGTGTGTGTGTGTGTGTGTGTGTGTGTGTGTGTGTGTGTGTGTGTGTGTGTGTGTGTGTGTGTGTGTACACAAATGTGTGACTGAATGCATGCGTGGCAAACTGTTTTGGACACACTAACCTGTGGCTTGTAAAAGACATAGCCTCCATACCCTCTCTGAGAAGCCAGCTAATAAGCAAGCTGCAGTGACATCAGCTGCTTATATAGAAGCCTGTGTTCTGGTAGATTATATGGTTGGCAATTGTGAAAGCAGACACCCCTCATTTGTCATTATTTTGATGGTTCTCAAGAAGTATCCTGTTTCTAAACACCATTCACAACTGCCACCGCTCCTGACCCGAAACTTTCTTTTTACAGAGGAGGATTAACTGCCACTGCGTAAAAATATTTGTGACACATTGTGAAGACATGAAGATCATAAAAATAGGCTATATCAGGTTGGTCTTAAGTTTCAGAGTCCTATCCTTGAACTGATGATTAAGAGTCTCCTTTAAGCATGAGGGAGCATATGCTACATTGATTAGATGATCAAAATGAAGAAAAGTAGCTTGCCAAGTTAAAAAAAAATTTAAAGCAAAAACATAAAAATATAATAATAGTAATTGCAAATTGTACAGCTCATATTGCTGCGTGGGGAGGGAGTTTTAATACTGCTGTGCTGACAAATATGTACGAAAAATGTTGACACGGCTATGATTTACATTAGGCTACTTACATCTATTCAATGTCATGCAGGAATTTATGCATCCACCACTCAGTATAAGACATTTCAAGTCGCAGTACAACTTCAACTAACAACGAAACTCAAGTAGTCAAGTACAGTAGCTCAACTAGTATGGTACGAACACCCTCTGCTGGTTCAATTATTTAACTGCAGGAGTCGGGGAAGGTTCAGTTGGCAGGAGAGTCCTCTCACAGTGTACTAGGTGTACTAGCAACACCTTCTTTTGAAGAAGGCTTATTATTAGCCACATTAAAATCACCTTAACGGGAATCACCTTGACAGTAAATAGGTATAGGTTATAGTGCACGGTTTTTTTCACTTTCAAATGCTGAAAGATAAATTAACATGAACCCCTACCTGACACCATTATAGACTTCATATGCAATACATAGCATGTACGTAGGACTTCTGTTATAAAGGAAATTCATCTTCATCATCAACAACCTATGACCAACACATTCCTTTAAATGCTTATAATAGTGCAACCTGGTGTGTCGTAACATTGCAAATGTTAGAAGCGGTAAGAGGTGAAAGTGGGCGACACTGATTGCACACTGACAAAACCACACAATTCTTACGGCTTATTCAAATTCATCACAAGCGGGCAGAGGTGGAAGGGCATTGGACCCCCCCTCCCCACTCCCCCCTTCTTCCGCTTGTCTATCACAACATCTGCTGCTGGGGGCGAGCGTTGCGTAAAAGATGGAAGCGAGGAGTGGCGACTTGAGGCCTTAAATAGCGGCGCGCCAAGTTGAGGGACATCAGAGCTCCAGACACCAGTCTTTAGCATCTCTGGTGGAAGGCATCCTCTGCTGTCAGCCAAGAACGTCCCTCACACCACTTGCCGAGATGATGCGCAGAGCTTCGTCCGTCCTGAATATGCACTCGTCCTTCTTCGCACTCTGCCTCGCTGCACTTCATGGACTCCCACCTGTGGACGGCGCCCCGAACCCCTCACCTCTGCTGGGAACCAACTGGGGGAACCCGAGGAGATACATTCACCTTCAGACCACCACAGAGATGAACAACTTCTATTTAGAAATCACGTTAAATGGACAAGTGCGAAAAAGTACAAGCAGAGGTTCCTACAGTAAGTATTGCTTCTTTATGGCAACATTGTTATTTAAGATGGTATGATGGCTAAGGTCCAAATGGACAAAGCTTAGCTTTTCTTCGTCCAGATATGAGATACTGATTTAACATATTTGCCTTTTGATAGTTTTTTTGTAATTGTGCATTTTTTTGGGGACAGGTGTAATTTTGTTGAAGGCTCAAACAAGACAAAGTGTTGCCATCCTCGGGGTGAAAAGTAACCGCTTCTTGTGCATGGACGCAGAAGGAAATCTCTTCAGTTCGGTAGGTTCCTAATTATTTGTGTCAAAACAGAGACGCGGATGCATTTCATATATATTCCACTCTTTTCAGCAGTTTTCTATAGTTTATTGTTTTCGAAAGTTGAAAACTATTGACGGCCAATTGATAAGCTGTTCAGCTATCCAGTTATTCCCCAACTTTACGCACCAGCTTACGCATGCTGGTGAGATATTCTATCACAACATTACCTCACTTTTTAACACAAGCTTCTTTCTTTCAGCCCATCTGCAAAGAGGAAGACTGCTTATTCAACCATGCACTCTTGGAAAACCGCTACGATGTGTACTACTCAACTAGAAACGGAATGTTGGTCAACCTAGACCGGGCCAAGCAGGTTTATGTCGCGGGACAAAACCTGCCTCCATCTGCGCTCTTCTTGCCAGAAACAAACACAATACCACTTGAGCGCCTCTTGCACAGGGGAAAGAGAAACAGGCCAACCAACCACGCCGATCCATACAACACACTTGGTTACGGAGAGGGGTCTGACTCTCAGGCCGTTCATGAGGACCAGGATCAAGACCTGGATCAGGATCAGGAAGCGGGACACGTCTCCAGGGAGAATCCGCTCTCTCCAAACGACGAGGATCCATGGAATACACAAACCAAACCCGTTTCGAGTCCGCGTATCACTGGTTCTATGGGCTGAAATGACAGTTTGCTGGCTCAGTTGAAATGGGCCAGACAAACCCAAGCGCAGACAGACAAAACTAAAAATCTGACCGAATGATTAAGGATAACCCCAATGACTGTCATATACAAAATCACTCCAGTCATTAGTTTACCTTCGCACTTTTTCCAGCGTGTTGCTTTTATGCACGCATCTTCCAAAGTGTCTCAAACTTTTACGCTATATTTCCCAGTTACAGCAAAGCTTCACCTTTCACATTACAGTTCTCAACATTCCTTTTGAAATGATGCCAACAATATTTATTGTATTTTAATATTATGTAATTGTATTTTATGGTCATTTAATTGTGTGTAAACTAATGATGTTAATTTGGGTGTCCTGACCCTGTTATTTCCGTTAAGATTTCATATACTGGCACTTTAAACGGCCGTTCAACAAAAACACTTGCTCTTGGTGCTGGACACCTCCTGCGACCAACACAAGCCAAGGAAGTATTTATTTATTTAAACGCGTTCATTCCTTTTTATTTATCGTATTTATAAAGATGCTGTCTAAAATGCGGAAAATAAATCTGACGGAGGCATTGCTGTCATATCAATGATTTTTTTATATACATGTTGTTCCATGTGTGCGAGTATGCAGTGTGTGTATGTGTGCGTGTGTTCTCTTTTCTGTCTATTAATAAAAAAAATCATGGAAACTTCATTGTTTCTGTTTGTTCTCATTTTCCGAGACTCCCCAGCATAAGCCATCACCCAAGAGCGCAGCCTCTGACCCCCAAAAAGTGACTCATCCGACCGGATTCTGTCACTCATTGAACACCTACATTTACCATTGACTATTTCATCAGAAGCTCACATCTTCCTTCCGTCTCCAACTTCATTTTGCTACGGTTTGACCACAAAAGCTTCACTAAAAATAAACATTTCCACATTCTATTCCTGTTTCACTCCACCGGACAACAGTCAATGGCTATTTTTAGAAAGGAAGCACTTAAGCTAACCTTTGCTCGTTTTGGAGACATGGACTGGAATATAATTAATGCAAGGTGCTAATCATGCGACTTCAGTCTCTCAGTTCAGAGTTATAGTAGCCTCATAAGTAAGTCTATAGGAGATGGTAATGTTTCAAACTCACTTTTCAATAGTTTAGCAAAACTTCTGATGGAACAGAATAGCGTGTGCTTTATAGATGCAGAACAGTAGTGCATGTTGTTCAAATCTGCTGAACCACTATGCCCCGTTCTCTTAACCAAATGTTCAGTGGCCTGAGTGCATTTATAGATTTTTTTCTACCTCTTAATGTAACCTTTGATGAACCGTTGAACTTTTTTCATTCCAATTTACTGCATAATATATGAAAATTATTATTTTCAAGGCTATGTAAAATAAGGCGCACAATGGCAACCACTCCAAACATATGTGATAGCATGCACCTATCAGTCAGTTTAACATACAGATTGAGAGAAATACTTTGTGTGAACTGTGATGGACGAGAAAGAAGTGTAGTTCAGGGAGGGCAATGTCAATAACCATTATTCAGACTCAGAAATCAGAGAAGCCATTGTGCTGTTGACCATGTTTTTGTCATGGAATGACATTCAATTGCATATTGTATGCAATGTCTAGAATTTTGCACCTAGATTTTGATTGTGAACATTTTTCCCTCAAAAAATGCATTTACTGTAGAAATGAACTTCCTCTCTCTGAAAAGACATACCATAAGCGCTGTGTATAATTTTTGAAATTGTTGAAGTTGAATTGTTTAGTGCTTAGTTTTCAACAGTTATAAATTAGCATAATATCCGACTTTGCAGTCGTGATTATGTGAATTGATGAGAATGTATTTTGAGAGATGGGTGGAAAATTGATTATAGTAAACATAAAAAAACTAATATTTTATAAGCCAAGATTAAAAGACCAAATATATAAGGTACAGTATAACTAATAAATATAACCTCTGAAGGTCTGTAAACACAACATATTTTGAAGAGTAAGATATGTAAAAACTTGTCCAAGTAAGTGTATGACACACTCAGTCTGTTAACCTTATTACAGTAGTAAACTAGTGAAAAATATAGGCAAGCATACATATATCAACATGACTCAGCAGGCTGTGTTGCAAAAATTATAATCTAAAAAAAGATTTGTCAATGCACAACCCTCATTAGAGAAATATAGTTACTCTTTCTCACGGTGTGACGCCATTGAGGTCATCACCAATTCAGCATGAGATTAATGAATGACTGACTAGTCACATCTGACTCTTGGATAGAATGTCATTGCTGTCGCCATGGTGCAGGTATTTGAGAGAAACTACCCTTGAGGTAGGAGAAGATAAATAAACAAAGGCAGATTTCGTGGATCACTTAAATATGTATTGTTTTCTCAGGGAGGAGATGAGAGATTGTTTAGATCTGGGGAGGTAGTTAATCATGAACCACTTCAAGAAACTGTGCGACTGGAGGTACAGGACATAGATCTGAAATGCATGCAGCAAAATTTACATGATTTTCTTTTGCAGTGACTCGTTTTATGACAGGAACAACGTATTTATTTTTGGTAGCAAAGACAAGATTACGACTGTGACAAAACAAAGGTCAGTGTCACTTAGAAACTCTGCTTCTTACCCCTTTAAGAGGTCTCTGAAGATTGCACTGTAGTTTAACACTTACACACATGACCCCTTCCTATGAAAAGACCCTCCTAGCTTACGTCATAAAGTAGGCCAAAGGACATTGTCAGTGTATTTGCCTCCTTCAGTTTTGGAATAAATATGACTTTGCCACGGTGTTTGCCTATTATGAAAAACAGTGTGCACGTTACAGCGTTTCAAGTTTCAAGTGTCAACACATTTGGTGTTACAGAGAATAAAACAACAACAGCCCTAATAAAAATAATAATTATAATAATCAAAACAACAAATGCATACCCTGCAAAAGTAAACACGCACAGGAGTTCAAGTCAGAAACAGTTTTGTTCCACAGGTGCGGAGTTGTGGTTCCACTGTTCTCGAATATTTAGAACCATTAACAGTGAAGTTAGCCGGAAGTCTGAATTTCAGCCATTCTGGAACATTGCCCTTACCACCCATTCACTCATCATCAGCCATCTTACACCCGCACCCCCACTCTCTCATTACCTAGAGCCATACCTGCACTACTCTCCAGTCTCTTTGCTGGCACTCAAGTGGTCCTTGCGGTTGATGAAGATGCATCGGATGGCTGAGAGCGCCGGGGCGGTCTCGGCTTGCCGCAGCGTCACCACGAAGCGGCACATGCCCGTGTTGGGACAAGCCGAGAAGACCTGGGAGGCCTTGAGGTCGGGAGGGAGTGCACTCCCCAGCTCCTCCACCAGGTGGCGAACCACCACGCGGATGTAAGCGCCGTGGCTGACTACTAACACGTGAAGGGGTACGCCGGCGAGACCATCATCTGGAAAGTTGATAGGTATGCTGTCGTCGTGGCCGACTGCGGCCGAGGACTCTCCAGCGCCCGGGTTGTCGGCCAAGGTGCTTTGGTCTGGGAAGCCGTGTTCAGCTGCCATGCTCTGAAAGAGGCCTGCGAGAAACTTCTTGACCCTGGTCCGAACCTGAATGGAGTGGCAAACCTTAGTTAAATGTGCTTTGAGTCACAGTAGAGGTCAATCTGAATGTACCAACTGGACATGGACCCAAAATGCCACTAATGAACCCTAACCCACCTGATCTAAGGTCTCTCCGCCTGGAGGTGTGTAATCTCGGCAGGCCTGCCCGGCTGCGTTGGCCATGTTTTTCAGCGCGTCCTTTGGCCGTCCCTCTGCGATCCCAAAACCCTGTCAGAGCAAGTTTACTTTCAATCATGTACACACACACACACACGCACAGACGTGTACTGTACAACGAAAGGGGTCAATGAGTTCATGAAAATAAAACAGCAGTGACATGAACAAATGTTTCTCCTTGTTTGGGCACCAAAGGCAAAGGGAATTACTACTAAGTTTGAAACTGGGCCATTGAGTTTGCAGCCAAGCCATTGGCACATGGACAACTCACCCTTTCACGAAGTAAGGCATCCGAGACCAGCTCTATGCCAGAAGAATGAATGTTGTTCCTTAGGATGGCTTGTGCTGTCTGAGGAAATGAATGGACAGAGGACTTAATGAGCTCAGTGCCGGGACAATTTTTAAAGGACACTTATAGAGGACAAAGTTATTGTCTCCGGTATGACCGAAGAATACAGTAATTCCTTCAAAAATCATTTTGAAATAAAAGTGAAATCACTTCATAGGAGTCATGCTGGAGTGGGTATACTCTACGGGAAATGTGATAAATGAATTCTGATACCGACAGCTGATCATTAACACTTGTGTACACCTAGAGCCGCAAAACTGCATGAATCATTGCAGAAAGAACATCCATAATGCGTGAATGAGGTTTCAATGAGTTCATTGCTCAAACTCTAGATGAGTAGTTACTATAAATAGAGAGCAGTGACTTTCACCTGAGAGAGAAAATAAGCATTTCTCTGTTTTTCATAGAGTTAAAAAAAAAAAAAAACATGCACAAAAAACACCTCACTAGTGGGCTGTGGCACGTATAGCAGGTGCTCTCTTGTATGGTGCTTTACTGCAAACAGTCGCCCATGGGACTTGTCAGGTTACTGCAGCTGCATATTCACATCTACAGAACTACTGTAGGGTTGCACTGATATATAAAACAATCATCAAAATCAGCCAGTGGGCTTAATGTTTGACTACTATGGTCTATATATCATTGTATTGGTGGCAGTGGCTGATGTGTCTCTTAACGCACACACTTTATGTGTTCTATGAGCAGATTGGCATATTCTGTTATGAAATAAACAAAGTGCATGGAGAAACAACAACAACAATCCTTTTGTTGATGACTCTGGGCCTCGGTCACTTGACTACTCCACACAGAGAGTCGGTGAAAGGTCACAGAGTTGTGACCCACTCTTACCTGCTGGGCTCGCTGCAGGTTGCTGGAGAAAGCCTTTGTGAAGCGCAGTTCTTGGAGGTACTGACCCGCCTCCTCCGCTTGTTGAAGGCCCACCTCCGACAGTGGTGTGTCAATCCCCTGTCCTGTAATGGCAGAAAGATGCAGAGGTTTGAATGAAGGGTTTGTTTACTTCAATTATGGAGGAGTGTAGCCTACAGGTAGTCTGGGACTGACAACTGTATCCTGTGTCATTATGCAATATTAAACTTCTAATATTTAGTTTTAAGACAGTCTGTACCCAATAGAAAATGGGAGCTGAGCTCATAGCAGAACAGTCATGGAAAACCTTATAGCAGGAGTCATGGAAAACCACATGATTAGGGTACGTCAACGTTATACCTTGCAACAGCTTGTCCTTGTTGTACTGTGTCTCACCACTGCAGAAAAAAAGACAAGACGGTAGCAAACATGTGTCATGAAATTTATTCACAACGTTTAACCAGTATAACCGATACAGCAACAGGTTCAGCTGAGTCCTGCTGCGTTGGATTGACGCAAGTGTAGGCTACTGCAAATCACTGAGTAGGCTAGTAGAAAGGTCTTTCATAGGACAGTGCGTCAAATAACGTTAAGCAAAACGCCCTTGACAAAGAGGTCACCTGTGTGATGTGCGCCATACAAAAGGCAATTTAATATTCAAAATGGATAACCCATTCTGAAGCATATGTATGAAACCGATCAGATATGGACACCGTCAGATTACTTTTTACCCTCCTCCGATTAGTCTATCTGACAACATTCCAGCACTAATTCATACACATTCATACTCATACTACTCATACTACCAACAAATACTACAGGCATGCATACTCTTATGGAGGGGATAAACACTTACTGTCGAACGATTGTTACAGCGAATGTCAGCATAACGTGGTTTAGTTTAGTGTTTACTGTGGTTTGAGCAATATTCACAAACTCTTCCTGGTTCATGTGCCACTGCGGCGTCTTGACGTCATTTGAAATAAATGCAACAAAATGCTGCCCTCCTGCGGTGCGCTCGCGTCAGGTCAGAGATGAAATATGATTCTTTTCCTTTTTCAACCAGAAGAGGTCAGCATTGTGTATAAATACGGCCCTGTAAATCTATACCAAGGAGACTAGCCTACATGGCAAAGACATTGGCAAACCCCCAAAACATCACCACCAATGAATATGTTGGGTATTATGACTTTAACAGAAACAGCTCTTTGATAACTTCAGAATATTTAGACAAATAAAACCTCATGGTCCTAGGCAATAGACAATGGAGATGATGGAAATGTTGTAGGCCAAGGAATAGGCCTTGCTTGCCCACCTTTCCCATAGAACATACTGGGAATAATGAATATCTAGAATAAAAGTATTGTGAAATATTTCTGACAGACAAGGGCTATAGGCTATCTCAGACCGGTTTATCAATATCCAAGTTACACCTGTCAAGAAATTTGCCTCAAGGACTAGGGCTAGGTGTAGCCTACTCGTGACTGCTTTTTCTCTGGATCACTGACATTATTCGAAAGCTTCAGGTAGCCTACCAGACAAGGCTGTTATGGTGTTGCTGCTTGAGATTTCTGAGTTTGGATGCACTATGTGGTGACAGACTTTGAAGTTATGTTTTATCACCTGTAAGCCTACTTCAGTTTTACTCATCAACCTGATAACTTTTTAGATGGTGAGTTGTTTTAATCTGCTATTTTGAATCATAATAATAAAAAAGTACTTCCACCAGTCCAGTAAAGATGTAGTGTCTGTGTAAGCGTGTTAAGAATAATGACAGATCAGATCATAGATGACCACACAGATACAATGTGGATTTTTGGAAAAATTTATTGAACAGAGAACACTATTGAGGTACATGATGTTTACAGTGGTGGTGGGGATAGGGTGGGTGGGGGTTTGGATGGGGTCAGGATGAAACCCACTGTTCTCTGAAACCAATTACAAAGGAAAAAAAAAACAAAACAAAAAAACAAACAAAAATAAAAAAATATAATATATATAATAATTATGATTTCCATTGCCCCAGACTCACACTTAGCACCTGGTATCAGGACTACTACTAGCAAGCCTCTGTCGCCAGTACAGGTTCGTTGGGAGTAGGGGAGTAAGTGTTAGTCCCACTACCTCACACTGACTCTTGTTGCAAAACCTGATTAGAAGTATGACCATGTGGGTGATTCTTGCTCTCCAACTTAGAACAAATTCCTGGGAAAAATGCATATTTCCCAACAGTCCCTGCTCTCAGAGAATTCAAAAAAAAAAAAAAAAAAAAAAAAAAATCAAGAAACAAACAGACTGAGATTTGTGAGGTATGGCGGCGACAGAGAGCTCCTAAGCGTTCTTAGCTTCTGTCAAAAACATTATGTTTTGTCTTTCTTTTTCTTTCTTTTTTTTTTGTTTCCCTGTCCGCCGCGTGACCCGACATCGCGACACTCGCTCGGACACGGTGCGGACAGAAGGGAAGAAGATCAAAAGACTGCAGGGGACAGCGGGAGCAGAAAGAAACGCCTCCTTCCAATAAGCCATGTGAGCAAAGCAATTCCAGTCAAGGTCTGCTCCGCACTCTTAAACCTTCTCTGCTTCCACTGACAGCAACCAATAAAAGCTAAAGAAACAAACAAAAAACTATATACATATCTGTATAAAATAGCAGCACACATAAAAGTGAAATATTACAGGTAGGAAATGTAATGTGTAATGGGTATTTGTCTTATTTAAGTCTACCTGTGTTGAGTTATATGCTGGTGTACATGTGTGAGTGCCTGTGGGTGTCTTGTATGACTTTGTGTGTGTGCGTGTGTATGTGTGTGTGTGTGTGTGTTATTGGACAAAGAATAGCTTTTCAGTTTTAGCAGCGTAGGGAGGAAAATTAAATACAAAATACAGAGTATCAATACAGAGCAATACCAAGGAGAAAGGAAGAGCAAGACCCTTTTCACTCAGCCTTTGGTTCTTAAGCAAAGCACAGTACAGACACTACAGCTCATCATGTGGCAGAAATCAACTGCACGGGCATACCATTACTCGCTGACATGTCCAGAAGAAACACACACAGACACTAATACACACACACACACACACACACACACACACACACACACACACACACACACACACACACACACACCCCTTCATGCAGACACTTGCACCCACGTACACAGACAAAAAGATAAGCATGCCCCTTTTGTATGGAAGACACAACCTGAGCTGGCAGTGTGAAGACAACACAAACGCACGTCTGTGTGTTTGGTTACTGTAAAGCAATGGGACCTAGCTGTACTTTGATTTTCCTTCCTTGTATTACTTAAGATTACATAGCGCACACAGAAGATTATGCAGTGCATGCAACCACTTAACCACATAGTTCAAAGAAAGACATTTTTTTCTGGTAGACAAAGCCTTAATTTCACAGAAAAGAAAAAAAGCAGGAAAAATGGCCAACAATCAAGGCTTAAATTGGTCAAATTTGCAGAGAAGCAAGCATAGGCTACACTAACATTCAAGTCTATGAACATTTTTTACAATGAACAATGCTCAACACAGACATACATCGCAAAGAAAGCTTGTTCTATAAGTGATTTTGGTCTAGAATTGGAATACCTATGTTGTGGTTTAACCTCACTCCACTCTGCCAGGGAATGCCTTAGGTGGGGTACCAGCCCAGGAAAAGAGCATAATTTAAAAGAAAGAAAGAATAATGAAAATATATAGGCTATAAAAAAAACAAACACCCCTCCAAAACCTGTTTTAAAATTCAAACTATTCCTTGGCCCCTTAGAGAATGTGTTGTTTTTTTTTCTTTTTTTTTTTTCTTTAAAAGTGCATTCGTGTTGATACATTTTCCGCATTTGGCCTGTGACTGAAGGTTGAACTGCAAACATGAAGAAAACTAGGGAATAAATGATCCAGCACACTTATTATGGTTCCCTCGTAATCACTGCCACAAACAGAAACAAAACAAAATGAACTAGCAGTCAGTCCATCTAAGCATGAGCTAGCGCCCAGCTCTTGGTTACTGCTATTCAGAATCGCTGATTCATGTGTCCTTAAAAACACAATGAAACACAAAATAAAATGCAAGCATCATATAACTAAAGAGGACTGGAGGTGAACTCACCTTTCCGCCTCCTCTGCCTCATATAATAAAATAAACGTAAAGAAGTCGTTCTCAGTCCTTCGGCTGAAAGCCTTGGTCTTACATGCTTACACCCTGTCAATCATCTTGTCAAGATCAGCGTCCTGATGTTCAGCACAACTGATCAAATCTTCTTCAAAGCCACAATCCTTTATTCTACTCTTGAGCCTGTGTAATCACCTGCCCATTCCCTTGTCCTACCTAGCAAAGGCCTTCATTTTAATAGCGCGTTCACTTGATGTACGCTAGACATTATCAGAGCGGTACGAATTGCATATATCCTCTGTGTATAGCACACAAATGATGAGCACTACAATATGATTACACAGAGCGAGAAATATAGGCATCAAAAATAACTCAAAATCAACCAGTCTGCTATCTAACGAGTAGATTGAGTTGATCGTTCCAATCCTAACGCAAGGGCTGTGTAGACACTCGTCCATCTTCTTCCGCCACCACTCATCTTATCTCAAACCATCTTTCTTTTCTCTCCTCCGCATAGTCTCCCGCTCCTCTTTCCTTCTCACTTGCTCTGTATCCCTCTCTCTCTGAGAGGACCCAGCCCTCCCCTGTCTAGCACGAAACAGCATAAATAAGACCCAGCTCAGCAGCTGGGTGAGCCTCTCCTTCCTGTATACGTCTGCTCTATAATGTTGCTCCAAGGCAATTTGCATAGCTGAATGCATGCATCACATTACTTCAGAATATATAGTAAAGCTAATAAAATATTATTAATAATATTAATATTAATAATAATAGTAATAATTATAATAATAACATTTTTTTTTTTGCAATACATCGTGGAAATATAATAAAATCTATTACCATTGGACACCGAAGTTTGCCCCCAGTTTTTTTTTTTTTTTTTTTGTCATTTTCATATTTGACTTTTTTCATACAGTTTCCATGTAATTTCAAGTATGCCGTCGGTAGCTTTCCTGTCTGTTCACCTGAGGTGCAATCAAGTCTTCAGATTTCATTCAAAAAATAGATATAAGTATATATATGTGAAACTGATGCCTTACCCAATATTCTGATTACTTGTACTGCTTTTTTTTGTGTCACAGGCTTATGCGGGTTTTTTAAAAAATAAAATAAAATAAAACAAAATCCAAAAATAAAATAAAATAAAATAAAATAACCTAAAATTAAAGCTATTTTCTTTCTTTAAAATGAGAAAGCACGCTCCAGCTGCTGGTGTGCAGTTCTGGATGGGAGGAGAACTAGGGCGGTATTATGGGGTGGAGAGAGGGAGGGGCTCAGAGGTTGATGTCACGGACGTCTGTCGGGGTGCTGGACTGGCTCTGGGGGTCCACGCCTTTGCTGGCTGCCCGGTTGAGGGCCTCCTGCTGCAGCCGCTGCTGCCTCTCCTGGCTCTCCCTCAGGCTGCTCTTCAACAGCTGCTCAATCTGCTCCTGACAAGACTTCAGACAGTCCTGAGAGCCAGTGAGGGAGGGGGGGGGGGAAGACAGAGAGAGAGAGAGAGAGAGAGAGAGAGAGAGAGAGAGATGTCATGACATGAAACAATAAATACTTTCAAACTGATATTTTTTGTCACTTTCTGTCAGTTCTTGTCAGATGAGTGAAGTCCCACACTCAAAGAGCCACTTCCCTTTTGGACAGATAGCTGCTTCACTCATCCTCGCAAAGACATCTGCTGTGATCATGACGATGGACAGCGGTCCCCTTGCGAACGTACAATTTATTCCCCTCTGCGAAGCGAGTTTCCCACGATCAAGGCACCATGATCTCAGCAGCTTGTAAATGTGCTTTAAAGTGTTACGAGGCCCCCTGCTGGATACATAAGCCCACTGCAGGCCTCCTGAAACCCCACACGCTTTGGATCAATTCTCACTCCCTACTCTTAGATTCTCTTTGGTCTCCCGATCAGTTGGCACTTCCCCCAGATTCCCCCTCTCCTGTCAGTCTGTTCTTGTCCCTCTCCCTCCCTCCCTCCTTTCCCCTTTCTCTCTCTCTCTCTCTCTTTCACTGCTTGACTCGCTCACTCACTCTCTCACTCACTCATTTGGGATCAGTTTTCTCTCCTCTCTTTCCTTTCCTTTCTTCCTCTGTCTTGCTTTCTCTGAGGTCTGGAGAGACAGACGCTGCTGGGAGCGTGTGGGAGGTCTGCCGGAGAGAGCCATGGGGGCCCTGAAGAATGCACGAACACACACACACGCGCGCGCGCGCACACACACACACACACACACACACACGCATGCACGCACACACACACACACACACCACTTTGAGAGGCCAACATTCCGCTCAGACGTACGGCTAATTAAAACCCGATGGGCCGCAGTTGGGGCGCCTGTTGTGACGGCTGCCCATGGCTGGCGTTGCCATGACGACACCATAACTAAGGCACCATTGGGAGCAGGTTGTTCCCTTTTTCTTTTTCTTTTTTTTTTTTTTGGGGGGGGGGGGGGGATTGGGGTGCTCGAGGGGGGAGGGTAAGGGGGTGATGCTAGTGGTAAAACAAGAGACGGGGTGAGGGGAGGAAAAGTTGAAGCGCCTGCAACCTGAAACCCCTTCAGAGTTGCCGCTGCTGGGTGGACAGACCCCCGTTCACCAGCGACGGAAGCAAAAGCCCTGAGAAGATAAGCACATCCCCAGCTCCATTTCTCCCTGGCTGTTTGTGTAAAGACCACGCTTAACGGGGGGCCTCAAATAATAATAACAAAACTACAAAAAAACAACTGAAAACCTGGGAGGGGAAGTTACTCTGTGTTTGAGCGAAGGTAGTGTTGGCTTGTGTGTGTGTGTGTGTGTGTGTGTGTGTGTGTGTGTGAGGGCAGAAGTTGGGATTGAGGGAGGTGTTAAATGTCTTCCTGTGCCTTCTTCCCAAAGCGGGACGTCCTGCATTAGGCATTCAAAACACGATCGCCGTGGAGATGTGAGCCGCGGCGGGGACGCATGCGAGGGGGACGTCTTGCGTCCCGCCACAAGAATGCAGGCCCCGGCTTCTGAGAAGACGTTCCCTCGCCGCGCCTCTTTATAGCAGCAGTCTGGATCCCTCGCCAGAACCCACAGGCTCTCTTTTCATGGAACTGAAATAGTTTCAATGTGCAACTACTGGAGTCGCATGGAACTGTTTTCTGGAAGCCTTTCCAAACTGTTCCCCCAACCCTACCCCCCCCCCAACACACAGTCCCAGAAAAAAAGGAGGTAAAGAGCTAGGGGAGGGTTGCCTTTTTGAATCACAGCATTCATTTAGTTTCCAATAAAATCCTCATAAGAAACCGATGAGGCCAATGCCTTGTTAATGTGCTTCACTGGTGTCGGCAGACGATTTGTCTGCAGACGGCCGGCCTGATTGAGTCTTTGTCTTCGCAACAGTCGGACCTTGAACAGCTTTTTTCAATCTGCATCACAGCCTTAAGACCCCGACGTCATCCGCACCGCTATGGCAACCAAACTCGAGTGTTCTGAGAACACAGCGGCGCGCTCACCGAGTGACAATCATCGCCCCATGAAACATGGAGCCTCTGGCTTGCTGCAGCTTACAAATGCCACTATGCCACAGCCATCCAAGCCAATGTAATTGCACCAGAGTGGGCACACAGATCTCGTTGTGGTGTGTCTCCCGAGTTGGTCTTTGTTTAAGAATACACACGAGGAGGAGGAGGAGGCCACGACGCAGGGGGGGGTTTACTTACCACCTCCGTGTTAGTGATCTTGGCCAGCAGCTCGGACAGGTTGTCGCCGTGCAGCGTCCGCTCGACCCGGTCCAGCTGGAGGCCGCAGACAGCTGCACCCACGCTGCCCGTGGCGATCATGGAGGGTGGGTACATAGCGAAGCTGAAATCTGGAAAGAGAGAGAGAGAGAGAGAGAGAGAGAAACGGGACAAAGGTGAAGTGGACATTCGTGGAGGCAGAAGGAGGAGAGAAATGAATGAATGGGGAAATAGGGGGTAATATGAGAGAAGAGAGCCAAGGTGGCAAGAAAGACAGGAGAGATGAGAAAAGAATGAAAGATGGATGGAGGACAAGATAGGAGGTGCATGTGGGGGTGGGGAGGGGGGGGGGGTGGCAATGAATGGAGAGACCAGCGCAAGAATGTGACCAACTTTTTCCAGAACGACCACAAACCCACCAGCAAACACCCAAACACAAAAACAAAAAGCTCCTCTTTTTTCTTGACCCCCCCACCACCAACGCCACATCTGTTGTCCATTGGACTTAAAGAACACACTAAAGATTTTCAACCTGACTCTCACATTGGTTAAGGTTTCAGGCTAACTGGCGAGCCGCTTCCCCCCCCCACACCCTCCCTCCCTCCTCCGCCTCTCTCCCTTGTTCTTTTCCTCTCTCAGGCTGTATGGTTTCCCTCAGCATGGCCCAACTGTGATTAGAGAAACAGGGGAGGAATAGAACCCAGCTTCCTACCTCCTCCTCCACTGCTGGCTAGGAGTTCCAGAAACTGCTCCCCTCGGTCCTCCATTATGGCTCAAACGACCTGAGCAACAATCTGCCAGATGTGGGAGGAAACCGGCTTTTGAGCAGACGTGCGGGAGGGAGGGAGGGAGGGAGCTCCAGTCCACTGCAGACTTTAGGTTTCTGTCCCTGGCCTTTTGTTGAGGGGGGCTTTTTTTTATCTTCCTGCTCTTGGACAAACAAGGATGCGACAGACAGCCTTGAATAAACACCCGGGGAGTAACCGGGGCCCCATACCCTTCCCTTGCTCTCTCTCTCTCTCTCTCTCTCTCTCTCTCTCTCTCTCTTTCTCTCTCTTTTGCGCTCTCTCCCTCTCTCTTTTTTTTTTGGACAAGGCCAGCTGCATACAGGACGAGCTCTTGTGTTATGAGAACAACATTTTCGAGTGCAAATAAAACCCCAAACATTTAGATTACTCCAGGGCCGCCAACGCACGGCGTTTTCATGTGGTTGTTTTGAGCTCCGATATAACTGTCGGCTTACGAAGGGAGGGAGACCGCGGAAACACACCCAGAGGAGGGAAAAAAATGCTAAAAAGGCAAAGGCAGCGTAAAAGTGGCATAAATAGCGCCCACACCACACTGCAGAGCTGAGGCCTAGCCGTGCACTGAAGACAGCTTGGAAATGGTGGGATGAATCCGTGGCCCTGTGTAACCCACACAAGTGGGGGTGGAGGGGTGGGGGGTGGCTGAGTCGTCTGCGTCCGCACAAGGGCATTTTGGGAGAAGGGCATGCGCCAGAGCCGCGCATGTATATCTCTGTGTACGCTGTGTGTGTGTGTGTGTGTGTGTGTGTGTGGGGGGGCGGGGTTTGAAGGGAGTGCTATGGCCAGACAGGCTCTTCTTCGTTCCACAAGGCCAAACGCAAGTTTATTTTGGAGAGATGGAGGGAGAGGGAGGGAGGGAGGGATGGAGGGAGAGAAAGAGAGAGGCGAGGACAGGAAGGAAATGACCGTGGCATTGCCAGGCCCTACCAATCAAACCTGGAAGCACATCCGTCAACAAACAGCGGGGGCGGCGGCCATGGCGGCAGAGGCAGCAGCAGCAGCTGCACCTGAGTCACCCCATCCAGGAGGAGAGGAAGACTCCCTCTCGCGTGCCGTCACCACCCGGCGAAGGGGGAGCGTCCACTTCAAACACTCAACCAACTTCCCCTTCCATTGTAGCCAGAAGCAATACAGTCCCTCATGACAGATGGGCCCATATTTTAATTTAACCACTCTGTTACAAATCAGTGACAAAAGAGGCAAGGGGAGGGGGGGCAAGTGTGTGTGGGGGGTGGGGGGGCTGCAAAAAATTTGGCAGGGGCAAACAAAAGCCTTCTTCACCTAGAGCGAGACCCCCTCTAAGCTTGAAAAGCCAGATTATTCCAAGGCGCCGAATATACATATAAGGGCTCTTTCCTGAAAGGCGTCTGGCCCACAACTGGAGAATGCAGAGGGAATGCAGAGGCTCCAGCTGAATAAGGTCAGCGGATCGAGGAATTGCATGAGTCATGCCATGGGAAAATGAGCACAACTGCCTCACAGCAGCTGATGTTCACTTCAGAGTGGAGGAAAGGGGAAAACGAATGGATAGAGAGAGAGGGAGAGACATAAAAAAAAGAAAGGAGCAGAGGAAGAAGTGCAAAAGAAACAAAAGAAGAGGAGTAGGGAGGGGGTGTCTGCATAAAAAGTTCTGTAAAAAAAAAAGCTGTAAAACAAAGACCATCTATAGTCTTTAGTCGAGACTTTTTTTTTTTTTTTGCAGCTGTCAAGGCACATTTCCTGTCCTACCTGTCGCGCAGAGAGCTATGAAGGTTTGTGCGTGCTTCCGGATGAGCGACAGCTTGTCCTCGGGGAGGGGCAGCTTGTTTAAGATGTGCTCGATAAAGTCGTGTGGGGTGACAGCTGCCATATTCCACTTCAACTTCCCCAGCACTACCAGCTCCCAGTCCTGCAGGGGTTAGGAAAGGAGGGGTGGGGTGGGTTGGGGTGGGGGAGAGAGACAGACGGTAGAGGGGAGAAAAAAAAAAAACACTCAGGTCAAGTGACTACAATTCCAAAGCACCACCTGTTTACATCCCAGAGCCAAATGTTGTAATTCATACAGGAATACGCTGAGCTCTACCAAGAAATGAGCGGGCCACATGCACAATGGACAAGCGACCAGACAACTGGCAGAGGGCGGCCATTTCGAACTGTCGTAAGTCATGCTCCAGAGTCACACCACTGGCTGAATCCCAGTGTCTCAAAGGCTTCACTGGCACAACAGAGATGGTTTCAAACACACTTTCAGCAATGTACTGTAAATACAGATGATGTGCAACTGCTTTCTATTTATCTAAACCTGCATGGGTATTGGTTGGGTGATAAGAATCAAAGGCAATACAGCTGCGGCCTCCATTTTTAATTATATTGCTGGATCTGCCCCCGTTTCACTCAAGCTGCACGTTATTCGCTACCATCGTTCGAGTCACACCCCTGTCGCAAAGACAACAGCCAACCAGAGGTCTTCGTGCAACGCATGTCTCCCGACTTCCTTCCCTTCACGATCTCTCAGCACGCATTGCAATGTTTGCACCATTTTGGTGGCTGCGGTAAGGTACAGCATGAGGTCCTTCCAAGAAGAGGAAGAGCAAACCCCAATTCAGCTGATCTCCAGTTTCCTTCTCGCTCGCAACTTTTTTTTTTTTTTGCACCATTGCTCTAGCGCTGCAGTACCACAGTACGTGTCAACCAAAAAGGAGTTTCACGCCGTGAGCGCTAGCTAACTACCCCATTCTTCTACTGAAAGTCGTACAAGGACAGGGACAGCCCCAGGAACTCTTCATTTGGAAGGGACAGCCCGGGCCCATGGCACCACTATGCTGCTCAATTGTGACCCGTAACCACAGGCTCGAAAACCGTAGGCGCGTTACGAGTCAAAGTAGTGTGTCACCATCTCTCCCTCGTTCCCACTCTTTCTTTCATCGCTCTGCTCTCCCTCTCTCTGTCAGGAAGTCAACTACAGGCGGAATCCCCACCGAATTCCCCTCCTCATGCCAAAAGCAGCAGGCCGTCTGAACAGGCTCGCAAAAGACCAACTGCAAACTGTAGCCCCTACCCCCCACCCCAAATTCGAGCCCCCTGGACAGGCATCTACTGTCAAATGTTGTCTCTCAACAAAATGGCCTGTAATGCAACATAGAGTCCAAACAGCTGGTGACCAGAGTGCCAGCTCAGTGCTAGTGGCAGGGGTAGAAAAAACAGGGAGGGGTGAGGTGGGGGGTGTGCAAAGAGGATGTGGAACTCAAACCACTGTCTACCCTCAATGAGTCACGTTAAGCCACTTTTGCATCAGAGAACACACAGAATGAATGAATGCCTTCTGACCCCCCCCACCCCCTCTTTCCCTTCAGCAGACCCTTCAGATAGCAACAACGAAAAAACAACATATTTATTTGTTTAGTCATTCATGCAGCAGCGAGAGAGGAAATGTTTATCAGATGCTGGGTAAGCAGCACACTTCGCCTGGCTGCAGCAAGGGGACTGATGTCTCCAGCAGCTGGTATTCCCCCTGCAGTTTACCCTGCCCTGCCTGCATGACTGACTGAAGGCACCCACTCAAGGGGAAAGAAAGCCACAAGGGCCTAACTAAAGCCAGAGGAGGTCTGGAGCAACGGAGCAATGGAGAGAGAGAGAGAGAGAGAGAGAGAGAGAGAGAGAGAGAGAGAGAGAGAGAGAGAGGATTGTGAACTATTGTTGAGAGCTGGGGTTAAGTGGATAAGACTGTTGCAATCATACCTGAATTCATTTGTACCATTGGTAAAGCATTATGGCAATCAAAATCAACATGTTGTGCACCCTAGCAGACAGAGCCTACTATCTGAACACGCACTAATGGTGTAAATGTATTTTAAAAGTTTGTAAGAGACTATTATTTTTCCACTAAAATGATCTTTTTGCATTGTGTGCTCCTTGGTGTGTTTCATTATGAGTGTTCTATGACCTTATAGAGCAACAATGTTTTGGGTAGAGCAGGGCCAGAGCACTGGCGCTGACTCATTTCAACTCCTCGCTTTTCAGCGGAATCTTTCTCACACAGTTCAGTGCGCCAACTGCGATCTGGCCACTAGATGGCGGAAAAGAATACAGCAGTCTTTTGCGCACACTCCATTCCAGGCTACATTTTTTCCTCAATCGGCCTCAGGCATCCAATGAAACACAGATGTTCAATGATGTTTCACAAAGTGAGGGGGTAATTGAATGACTGTTTTGAGAAGAAAAAAACTATAAATTTAATTATTCCATTGATACATGTCAATTTCAAATTTAAGAAACCCATGCTTACCAAGAGCTCCTGTGATGTGATTGAGTTGTCTGTGTAGAGGCAGAGTTTTTCGGCAGTTAATGGTCGAGACTCTTTTAATTTCGATGCAAGAAACAGACACACAGCTCCAAGAAGCTGCAAACAGCCCTTTTTCGTCTGGACCACCGCTAAATATCTATCCAAATAGTTAATTGCCAAGGGGAAAACTTCTTCCTCGCAGCTCTCTTCTTCACAGACCTAGGGGAAGAATTTTCCTGTTAGCATAAGGCTATAGACGATTCTGACAATGCATAAATGCAATATATGAAACTTAAACAATCAATATAAAATGATGAACAACTATAGTGTGCTTAACGTCGTCAATAAAATTCATTCATTCATTACTCTTTGTAGGAAGTCCATGACACCCACGCAAAAAACACCACCCCCACAAGGACGTACTTTGTTCGTCACATTTTCAAAAAATAATTTAAAATAGAAATAAATTATCCACGGGTCATTTTTTCACCTAATATTGTTGCTATACGATTACTTTATCATTCCCGACAATTGTGAAGATTGCAAATGACAGTTTTCACCGAATAATCTTTGAATTTTGATTTCGCTTTCGTGTCATAGCCTTGGAGTTACCAGTTTGCAATAGCCGACTCATCTTAAAAAATCGCTATAAATTATTGGAATTGTGAAAAATGCACAAATTTGGTATGAAAATGAAACTCAGTCTCTGAAGAACAGAACTAAACCACTTTTAATCTAGAAATATGCATGCAACAGCGGTTATAGAACTTAAATCTCTTGAAATGCCATCTTAATTGTGGGCGAGCACCCTACAGGAACTTCGTGGACTCGGTGACTTCTAATAATTTTACCAACTTACAGTATGCCCAAAATTAGCATTTATGTAGACAGATTAAAGGTCTTAAGTCCAAATAACAATAACAACATTAATGACAAATAAATCCACAATAAAGGATGATATAAAAGCCACGTCGCCTATCCAGTGCTTCCAATTCTTTTGTCACAATTTTGCGCTAAGAATGCAACAAACGAAGCATGTGAATTGCATCTAAGATGCAAACAGTGTTTTCACTTTTTATGACAATTTATTTGCAAAACGTCGAGTTCTTGCAATATTTAGCCTTCTGACTAAGCGACCCAATAGCCTATGTCCAACCAGGCTGTTCACTTTACGGGACACACCTTGGTTTAAAAGTTTCACAGACAGGCTTTACTCATATGTTACCCAACATTTAAAAGAATTGGCGACAAGTACTCAGACAAGTAGATCTGATGCCAATGTAATATCACACATTGAAGAAAGCAGCGTCTCTGACAAGAGACTTAACAGCACGAGAAATGTTAGTCTTGGAAAGTCCCACAAACCTCCAGCATCCAAGTGGCAACCATCCGCCTCATAAACGGCTTAATATCCTGCTGAAAGTGTTTAAAGTATGGACACTGGGGTAAAAACCTGTCTTCAATAGTTAGCAGACTTTGTAATACTCTGTCATCAAAGAAAACGTTTGGGTCCTTTTGAGCTCTGACGACAGTGTCCTTCTCGAGGCAGAGGAGCTCCATGTTGTGTTCAGGTCTCTTCTTTGCGAAGACAATTTATCTTCAAAATAAAGATGACATGAGGGAGGGGAGAATTAAACTCGAGGAAAATACTTTTATAGAAAACATTAGTGAGACTGCAGCAGTCGCCAGTACTGTATTGCCTCTCAATGCTAACTTTTTCCCTCTCTCTCCCTCCCTCGCTCTCTTCCTACCGCCGTGCTCTCACTTTTCTCTTATTACATTTGAAGCATGTAAATGGGGTAGGCTAGTCAAAAGGCCTATGACGCAAGCGGATTCTCACTGCTGCTGCGCGCAGAGCAGAGAGGCAATGGCTGACGACATTTCTTGTTCTGACTAGCCACGCAGTTTTATCTCTCTTTTTACCTCTAGATTGGAATAGCCGAGGGCATGCGACCACTTCTCGTTGTTCATCTCTCGCTTCCCGTACAGTAGGCGATTGCAAGTGTTAGTGATTAATTGACATTCGCTCAGCATACACCATTTTACAGTAGCCTAAACTTTATGACGTTCCATACTTTAGTCAGAGTAGCCCATTATACAGTCATTTTTGGCTAAATTTGATCTTAGTTGGAAAAGGCCATCTTTGGCGCAGCTTTAACCCATTGCGCACATTTAATCATGCCCAAAGGCCATTTTGCTCACTTCCACCTCACGTGCTCATGCGCACTGCTTCACGTGTCTTGTCATGAGCACCAAATAGGCTACAGTTGGGGCTACAGTCTGCCAGAAGCAGGTGTGAACGTCACTGTGCCTGCTAGGGCCACTTCTGTGTCAAGCATTTTCCTGTTTTCACACAAACAATATCACAGGGATCAAAGGAGTGTCACACGTGCCTTAAAAGTATTCAATTTATATCAAGGAACATGAAAATGTGGTCTAACAATATACAGTGAATGTATTATGTTGCCTCTAACAATCACTCACGAATAGCACATAAATGATTCATTAAACATAACTTATAAACATATAACAGAGTGGTTGATCAATTAATTTTAATGCAAGATGCAATAATCTTAAACCGCCCAGTCACATGGCAGATACAAAAAAAGTGTGTTGACACCATTGTTACTCATAGCCTACATCCCAATTCACATTGAAGGGGAAAACAATGCTTGAACAGAACAATGCCAAACTCCAATTCTCAGACAAATGCTGAGTCCACTGGGCCACCCTGAAACTGGAGAAGTACAGCTAACCCTGCAAGGCTGGGGGATTGTCTCAGGGGGCGCAGAGTTGGGGGTGCTATGTGGGCAAATGTAAGCCCAGAAAAGATGGTAACAAATATTGTGTACATTATATTTCAGGTGGGTATTCTGAAAGGGGAGTTGTTTATAAAAATGTAATAGACAGTAATCGAAATAGTGTATAAAATAGCACAAAATATTTTGTGCAACATACAGTCATTGGTGATATACTTTCAGGGAACAGTTCACCATTGAATAGAAGAATGCAACGTTTTCTGGACACTGACACAAATATGAATTCAGCAACATTCAGGAGGTTAACAAAGAACACAGACCGGAAGGCAAGGAGTTTCATTCATAATTTTCTGCAGCCACATCACTTCAACTTCACATCACACCGCAGGGAAAGTTGGGCTTCTGAGGACAGAGGGTTATTTTTTCTTCAGTGCACAAATGTTCCCAACACCACACTGGAAATGCACACATCCTCTAAGCTTAAAGTCACTTTCAGCTATGCATGTGAAGTTTAAATTTACTTCCCTCTGTCAATAATAACCTCTAACAAAGGTGTGCAGCCAGCCTTTGCTATCTGAAGTCAAAGATTGCAGAATCTGAGATTGCTGAGATAATCCAATTCTTCAGCAAAAGAGGTGTGTGTGTGTGTGTGTGTGTGTCTAATGACAACACATGTCAGCTGCTATCACCTTCTCCAAGTCGCACAAAGGTAAAAGGGAATGCTTAACAGCCTGGGAAAATGTGTGGGAGCGTGAAATCACCTTGATCCAAAGATTCCTGCCGCATACCAGCCCATTGAACCCATGAAAGCACAGGCAATGACACAGACACTAAGACCACAGGAGGACATACAAGCCAGGCAGGACGCCAATGCAAGTTGACTAGAATAGACAAGAGAGAGAAAACGCCTGTACGTGTGAATGTTGTGTATATGCACGCGTATGTGCATGTGCTTGTGTGAAGGGGGAAGGAGGTATTTCCTGCATTATTTCATTCACTGATTTTTTTTTTTTTTTTTGAAAGGTCACTATTACAACCCATTCTCAATTGAGGCCCTTTGAGGAAGTAGGCTTGGTTAATGATTGGTCAGGATAGGTCAGTTAAGATTTCAGGAGCCTCTGTTCACCCGCCCGTGGCTTGTGACTGTGTTTGGGTTTATTTGCAGGGCCTGATGTGCTCACTATGACTGGAATGCAGTACTGTGTGAACAGCACTGTGATCTCTCCATGCTGTCTGATTACCGACGGCTCTGCGGGCCAAGGACTTCAGGGCAAAAAATACACTCACTCACACAGGCACACAAACACACACACACACACACACACACACACACACACACAAACAGAAACACACAGGCACAAACACAGACACAGACACACACACACACACACACACACACACAAAAAAGAAACATACACACATACACACACACACACACTCTCTCTCTCACACACACACACACACACACACACACACACACACACACACACACACACACACACACACACACACACACACACAAAGAAACAGAAACACACAGGCAAATACACGCACACATAGCTGCTCAGCGGACGCACACATACACAATCTACTTTGCAGAATTCCTTCAAAGTTAAATTACGTTTCCTGTGAGTCAAATGGCTTCACTTCCTATTCACTGTCAGAGTTATCCAAAGCAGGAAGGTCTAAAATCAGCCCGGCAACAAACACACATGCTGTGTCATTCACTAGCTTTTTGCTTCTTATCAACCATGTCAAATACAAAGCAGGGACTTGTCACTGACTGCTCTATGAGAGGCCATCTTGCTTCCTGATGAAATGTGACTTGGGAACGTTCCAACAACCAAAAATAATTTTAATGCAATTGCCGTGAACATGTGGGCCCTAAATGCAATTTCGGCAACAACACAAACATCCAAGTATCAGGCATATAGACACCCCGCCAACTCCACCCCCCCCCCCCCCCAAAAAAAAAATAGAAAAAAAGAAAAAGAAAAAAAAAAGAGAGCGAGAAGGGCACACACACGCGTGGGCATGTTAATTACCACCAAACTTGTTACACTGGATTCTCCACACTGGAGGCATCAAGGAGGAAGAGTGCTGAATTTGAGCCCACCGGAGTTCATTTTGCACTGTCACGCAAGGCCAGGTCCTATAAATACAGGCAGCTAGTCTTTTGATGACAGAGAGCGGATTGAGTCGGCGTGTTTTTAGGTGCAGCCTTCGCCAAAGGCTGGGTGATTATTTCCTGAAACCGTTCTCACATGTTCCATCAAAAGTTCTCAAAAAAAAAATCCTCCAATAATTGAATTAAACTTATTACTGGCAGTAAATTGTTAAAGAGTCCTGATGTTTGCAGCAAATTGGTTAATACCCTCAGCAGGGTTCAGTGGGTTAATACGTATGCAGATGGGGGTAGTGGAGAAGGCGGCGGCGGTGGAGGTGGTGGTGGTGGTTGTGGGGGCGGAGGTGCGCCAGATTAAAGGTGGTGTGTAGAGAACTCCAGAGGAGTCCACATGAGAGGGACCCCCCACCCTCCCCACCCTGCGGCTTAACATCTTCACCTCAGCATGAAGTAGTGTGGACAATAAAAACAACACACAAACTCACAAACACAACAGTCACTGCAGGTCTGTACTCTTTTTTGCAGAACCGCGAGAAGAACGATGGAAAAAGTCATAAACTGGAGGAAAAGAGGGTAAGAGTGGGGGCGTTTTCCACTGCAGCAAATGAAAGCTCTCATTCATCCCAGAAAGGCTAACATTTAAGGAAACAATGTTATAACAGCCAGCAAAATCGGGATTGGGTCATTTCTTTGGTCCTTGTGCTAGTGTGGGTGTGAGTGTGAGTGTAAGCACCTTCCTCATTATCAGGGGCTTTTGTGCATGATTGCACGTGTGTGGGTATGTGGGTATGCGTCTGTGTGTGTGTGTGTGTGTGTGCATGTGTGTGTGCATGTGTGCGTGTGTGTGTGTGTCTGTGTGTGTGTGCCTCCCCCTCTTTCCCCTCCCCTGGACTCCCACCCAGCGGCGGCCCCTCTCTTCCCTCACTCTGACGTCTGGCAGCTTGCGTCTCTCACTCCTACCAGTCCTTCTGGAGAACATTGCTCCCCTCTGTTTCATAGGCCTTAGGAGCAAGGGGACAGAGCAGAGAGAGAGAGAGACAGAGAGAGAGAAAGAGAGACAGAGAGAGAGAGAGAGAGAGAGAGAGAGAGAGAGAGAGAGAGAGAGAGAGAGAGAGAGAGAGAGGTGGGGGTGGGAAGGAGGGAGGGAGGGAGAGAGAGAAAGAGAGATGGGGGAGGGAGGAAGAGGAAGGGGTGGGGGTGCCGCGGAGGGTGCGGAGCACAAAGGGGAAGCCTGGGTTTAGTCATGAGCAGCAAGCGACATAGGTTGGATTTTTTGTGAGTGAGATCACATCCTCTCCTCTGAACAGAGGAGGAACTCATCCTCAGGCTATCCAGACACACACACACACAGACACACACACATGCACGCACTCACACACACAAACAGCCAGGAGGACATCTCCTGTGGGCTGGGGAATGGGTGTGCCTCCTGTGTGTATGTGTGTGTGTGTGTGTGTGTGTGTGTGTGTGTGTGTGTTTGTTTGACTGCTGGTTTATGTTTTTGTGTGCATGCATGAATGACTGTTTGTACATGTGTGTGTCTATGGGTGTGTATTCAATCTGCACACAAATATGTGTGTGTGTGTGTGTGTGTGTGTGTGTGTGTTTGCTTCTGTGTGCACACACATGGGTGTGGGTGTTTGAGTTTGCACTAAGTTATATCTAACTGCAGGAGAGTCATAGCAACTCTCATTTCACTCCACAAGTCTTGGGAAAGTGTGTGTGTGTGTGTGTGTGTGTGTGTGTGTGTGTGTGTGTGTGTGTGTGTGTGTGTTGGGGGTTCGGGGGGGTTCCCTTTAGCCTGCCTCTAAGATCCCCCCCTTGCACACACACACACACACACACACACACACACACACACACACACACACACACACACACACACACACACACTTTTATCTGTCCCACAGTTCTCCACTCCTCTTACCACAGACCTCTTGCAAAGGCCCAGAGCGACAGGGGGAAGTGGGTTGGGGACGAGCCAAGGAGGCAGGGCCTGTCTGTCAGAGTGGCGAGCGCAGAGCCGTCAAAGTCGTTTAGGAAGGAAGGACAGAAACAGCAGGTCCGGCCGAAAAGGAGCTTCTGTCAGCAGCGGTGGCCACGTTCTGAATGGGAAGGATGCGGGACAGCTGGAGCCGCCTGATTGGCTCCCAGGGGCGCCGGGGAGGGGCGTCACCCTCGCTGGCAGCCAGCTGCTGCTGCTGCTGTTGCTGCTGTCAAGACCTGAATGAGAGGAGAAGCGAATCATCAAGGGCTTGGAGTTCAGTGAGAAAAACAGACTTAAGTAACAGGACACAATACATCTGGTCGGATGACTGTGTGTGTGAGTCTGTGTGTGTGTGTGTGTGTGTGTGCCAGGGAAAGAGCCCATCTCTTCCCTCTTATCCCAACCAAACATTGACCTGCCCCAACAACATAAAAGCCAATGCCGCCAAAGTAACAGTAAAACAAGCAATATTTACTCAAACCATTTGGCTTTGTTACTCTGTAAATAGCCCCCTCCTTTCCTGCCTCTTACATTGATACAGACTTTGCCCCATTTCCCTCTGGCATGCTTGCATTTCCCCACAGAGAACGAGGAGGAAGTGAGCCGCCAAACGCCGGGGCGATGAAAGCGTCTGAAAATGACTGTGCCGGCCCAGGTTTCGATGCCCTTTGCGCTGTGGCGCTTGCTGAACTTTGCTCGTTCACACACACACACACACACATACACACACACACACACACACACACACACACACACACTGGGGGCTTGCAGTGCCTGCAAGTCTGCTGGGCGATGGCCGCATGCCTTTCCTGTGCGCGCCGTGCATGCCTTTCGGTCTCAACAAAGCATAAAGGGCCCTCTGTCGAGCTGACTCAGCTCCGCTACGGCCTTAATTCACCTGATTGGCTTTCATTACTTTATTGGATTCATAGGAAAAGGGAGGAAGGACAAGTCATGACTAAACTTCGCCGACGCCAGTTTAGGCAGTGTCAGGGTCAGTGTCGGGGTCGTCACTAAAAAAAAGTAATTAATTACACATTAGGCGTTACTTTTTTACAATTGTAATAAAATTATTTACTACTTTCGTTTTTATCCCCATAATGCCATAATGCCCCCATAATGGCCGAAGACTTCAATCTGTCTTCGGCTAAGTTGTTGATGGCTCCCCCAGCTTTGATAGTGTTGCTGGAGCTCCTTTCTTGCTTTTGCCATTTGGGGTCCGGTGTAATGCAACTCTTGAGGTCGCGTTGGTGTTCATTCAAGGACATGGCCAATCCAGGTCCACTTTCCTCTTTTCATTGTGTAGTGCATGTCTTGATTTTAGGTGATGTTAAGGAGCGTATTGTTTAAAATAGTTTTGGGCCAGAATACATGGTAATAACTCGACCCTCAGTCTTTGCTTCTCTTCGTACGAAGATCTGGGATTCTGGCAATAGGGTTTAGGAACCTGCTAGCATGCTAGCATGACGTCAGTTAACCTAACCTAGCAAGCTAGCTGAAATCGGCGCCATTTTATGAGGCCATGCTGCCTGCTTTCCTATACAAAACGCTTGAAGTGACGGCTTTTCTTACTGGCTTCACGCCGCCACAGACGCAATTTCTTTCCACCAGTAGTGGCAAAAGTAAAGAGCTTGTGACAACGACCCCATTTTCAGACGCTGATTTGCTCTGTGTTAAGAAAATTACACAATAACAAACCACCGTTTTCAATGTATTTTCAATGGCAAAGGTATAAACTGGCCTGTAGTTATGGTGGCCGAACGGTGGCCAAATACTCGGATGGCACACCGCCTTCCTAAGCTCTATTGAGAAACGATTGCTTGGTGGAGATGTTTAAATTAAAAAAAGATGAGATCAGCCTATGAATGATAGCCTAATTTATCCCCTTCAGAATGCGATTCTCTTCTCTTATTGGCTGATGGGGTGGCCATTATTTTCGTATAACTGGCTACTTTGGAAGTACTGTAGTTCCAAAAATAACTAATCTAATAACTAATCACCATTCCATACGAATGCCTTTTAGAATGGTATAACAACAATAAGCAGCCTTGTAGATCTGCTTTCAACTGAAAATAGTACCCTAACCGAACAGGTTAACTTCTTTTAAATCGGAGTTAAGTGGACAGGATGGGATGCATACTGAGCAAACGAGGGCAACCCAGGTATACTTAATTGCACTAAAATACACTTTAAGATCAGCAAGTACAGTTTCAGTATACATTTTTTGTGCTAATTTAAAGTGTATTTAATTTAATTCTCAGTAGATTTTTTTCTTTAGTAGGACTTAAGTGTTCAAGAAAAGTATACTACAGTAAGTGGAGTCACGCCCTTAATTAGTGACAACACAACCTAACCAATCGCCTTTGCTTCATAAAGAAAGCAATTTATTTTAGTAAGCATTTATGTGTTATTCTCAAGTTTAATCTAAATTATATTCTGAAAAGTATATTAAAAACACACTAATTGTTATTACAACTAGTTGTGCTTAAGTGCACAATATTAGTAAACTGATCTGTGTTTGAACGTAAACAGGTCTTAAATTTAATAAGATGAAGTATACTACACCAGATCTATAAATTGGTATTTTGTTAGCGCATTATTCTTACAGTATGTGTGCTCTGAGTTTTATTAGAGACACATTCACTTTTAGTATATTTCTATAGCTTTTTCTAAGCTCAATTGTAGTACATATCCAGAAAATACAATTTTAAAGAAGTTGTGCTTAAGCGTACATGATTAATATTAGTACACTAATCGATGTCAGTTTTTAGTTTACTGATATGAAGTATACTGCCATATACATTAATATTTTGTAAGTAATTAATAATAAAAACATGAATAATTACATAAATTTATTTTTAGCATTTTGTTGAATTTCAAATAATTTCCTGAAAATATTATTTCCAGTATAATTTCATTAAGTAAAGTATAAGTGTATTCAAGAAAAGTATACAAAGTAGCACTAATCTTAACGTTTACTTTTAGTACATTGAAATAAAGGTTACTTTCCCTGAAATACACATAGGGCCAAATATGTTATGCATTACTTGAAGTGGGCTTTGAATATTGCAAAAGAGAGCTCTTTTTAGTCAGATTGTATGTACTATTCTTAAGTTTACTTTAAATGATTTTTCTGAAAAGCATATTACTTAATAATTTTACGTACCTTATACAGTATATTTCTATTTGGTATAACTTAAGTATATTCAGGAGAAGTATACCAAATAATAATTTAAAAAATACTCCCTAAAATACACAAAAATATTAGTATACTTCTTGAAGTGTGCTTTGAACACTTCATACATAAAGATCTTTTTAAATCAACTTATATGTGATATTTTTAAAGGTGGATTATGATATCTTTGAAAAAATAATTTGAAAGGTAGGCATTTGAAAATAAACAATTTTAAGTCCAATCCCCTGTCTTCAGATTTCCCCTGCACACCACCAGAGTGCAGAAACGAATGGGGAGGGACAAACGGCAGTTGGGTTTGATAGACATATCACTATCCAATCATTTTTACTGGTTGCTTAAAATGATTGGATGTTTTTTTTCTGTCCTGTACATCCTACAGGTGACTGACAAGTTTTATTTTTGTGGTGGAGAATTTATAACTTTGTTGATTACATGTTCTTAGTGCTAATAAAGACATAGGCCTACCTAAACACAACTATTATCTTGAATCCTTATTAAGATGCACTTAAAATGTCATTGAAATGTTTCAGAGTATTTTTAAGCATGTTTAAATTAGTATTATTAGTAGGCTTACATTGTATTTAAGTATAATTTAATGGTGTGTCAAAATAGTTCATTAAAGTATACTAATATGGACTTAAGTGCATCTTGAAAAATACTTCAGACTGTATACAGAAAATACAACCTAAGTATTTTGAAAATAGAGCACTTAAAGCACACTAATTATACATCAATTAAGTATACTTAAAATAGTGTTTTTTTAATACAATACAAAAGTACTTAGAACAAATTCCTTAGTTAATTATATTGCATTTAAAATGTTAGCAAATAGATAATAAAATGTTTTGTCTTAATGGTGTGTCAAAATGACTTAATGGTGTGTCAAAATAATAGATTGAAGTGTACTACTATACACTTCACATCTTTAGAAAATGCTAAAGATTGTTTTAAATACCAAAAGTACAACTTATGCATTTTGAAAAAAGAGGACTGAAAGTGTACTGTACTTAGTGTACTTTCAATCTACTTTAGTGTTTTTTTTTTCTTGGGAACGGCTAGAATTCCTCTTCCCCATTCTGGAGGTACAGGTAATTTGGGTGCAGTCCCTTCTGCCTGATGGTAGTAGGGAAAAGAGTGACTGGGATGAATGTGTCGTGTCCTTCACTTTGCTTGTGGCTTTGCTCAAAAGCCAGGGGATAGAAGCCCCAGTGATCTTTGCAGCTGTCCTCATAATCTGCTGCAGGGCCTTTTGTTCTGCAGCAGTGCAGTTACCATACCATGCAGTGATGGCACTGCAGTGATGCTCTCAATGGTCCCTCTATAGAAGTTAGTCAGGATGGGGGAGGGGAAGTGGGCTTTCCACAGCTTCCACATGAAGTTGAGGGGTTGCTGGGCTTTCTTGGTGATGTTTGTGGTATTCTGATGTTTGTGTGGTTATCTGTGATGTGGACGCCCAGAAACGTAGTGCTCTAAATTATCTCAACTGGATGGTCGTTTATGTACAGTGGAGTGCGCTTGCTGAGAACTCGCCTGAAGTCAATGATAAGTTCCTTTTGTCACATTGAGAAGCAGGTTGTTGTGAGAGTAGCAGTTGCTGAGCTGTGTCACCTCCTCTCTATACAAGACCTCATTGTCTCTGCTTATGAAACCCACCACAGATGTGTCATCAGCAAATTGGATGATGTGGTTTGTGCTTTGTGTAGGTGCACAGTCATGTTAGGAGAGTGAACAGCAGACTCAGTGGTGTTTTTTGCCCCCAACGACAACTTCCAGGCAGCACAGCCTAAAAGGCACTACCATAACGCTATTCCTAACCCTAACCCCCTCAACCTTCATCCTAACCCTAAACTGAGTAGAATAGTGCCTTGAGGGCAGCGCTGCCTGGAAGGCACCATTGAGGGCAAAAAATACCAAAGACCGAACAGCAGAGCTATGAGCACACAGACTTGGAGGGCTCCTCTGTTCAGCATGAAGGTTGGGGTTGGAGGTAATTTTCCTATCATGACTGTCTGTGGTCTTCTTACCAGGTTCAGGATCCAGTTGCAGAGGGTGATGCTCAGTCCCAGGAGATGCTGTTTGTCTGCCAGTTGTTGAGGAATGATGGTATTGAATGCTAAACTGACATGAGAGTCCTTTTCATCCAAATGAGTGGGAGCCACCCATCAGTGGAGCAGTTAGGACAATATGCAAACTGCATGGGGTCCAGCATAGCAGGTAGCTGGGACTGGATGTGTTTTTTAATGACTAGCCTTTAGAATCACTTCATGATGAGTGTAAGTGAAATAAGGCGGTAGTCATTTAGACATGTCACTGTAAATTTATTTGGAATGAGATTGATGGTGGACTTGGTAGGGTCACCAGTGGAGCACAGAAAGATGTTGAAGACATCAGTCAGGACGGATAGTTGGTCTGCACATTCTCTCAGCACATGGTGGTCTGTGGTCTGGTCCAGCACCTTTCCGTGGGCTGATTCTCAGCAGAGTTCTCCTCACCTCAGAGGTGGACAGGTGTAGCATCTGATCACTGGTGGGGTGGGGGGATTATACTTCTTAAAAGCTTTATTACACCATGCCCTAGGCTAGATACATGTTTCAGCGTCAAGTTGTCTTCAGTGTATCTTTGCTTCTGTGTCATTCTGTGTCAGTTCTTCAAATATTGCATAGAATCTATTCAATCCTTAAGGGATGCAGGCAGCTATCACCATCACTGGACGGTGTGGGTAGCCTGACGATCGTTTGTATTCCCTGCCACAGGCATTGTGAGTATTTGGTATCATTGGCACACCAACGGTGTCTGACCAATCACAAGACTCTACTCTCGTAGATGTACAGGCTGAGTAAATCTATTTGCTGCCACTAGGGTATGTCTACTTTTACAAGGCTACGTTCTGAGCTTGAGGTTTTTTCAGGTTTATGATTTTATGAACTGTGCCTTGTGGTGAGGATGCTTTTTGCTCTATGCATGCCAGTTCCTCCAGGTAAACTCCTTTTCCCACTAGTCTTTTTAATTAACCCATTGGTTGGTTGGTGCTGGGCTTGTAGTTATTATCTGGATTCTCCCTGGATTCTCCATTAAATAATAGTTTAATAATAATAGTTTTTTTTATTTTGTGTTTTTTTCCTGCGTCCAATCATTTTTTTTGCCGGTTTCTTTGAAGGTTTCAAATATATTTCCTGTGTTTGTCGATATTAATCTCAAACATATCATCATCCTTTGTAGGTCTGAGAGAAGGCTCAGTTATTTAGTTGTACAGTACCATGAATTCCTCTTTATGGATGGGTCTTTCATCATGCACACCCTTTGGGTGTCGACTGCTAATTCGCGGAATTATTAACAACATACATAAACAACAAACTATGTCCACAATTGTGACATAGTCCAGCATTGCAGATTAAAAGTCTGAAGACTTTCAAAATCCATATTCAGTAGTGCTTCCTCACAGTATTATTTGACACCTTTAACAGTAATTGTGTAACAGTTACACAAGTGAGATCAACTGTAATGCAACATTTCACAGCATTATATTGCCATTTTGTCATCACATGTCCTACCATAACCATGGTAGTTCTGCCTTTCTAAGTTTGTGGTTTTCACACAACCTTCATACAGTAAAAAATTTATTACCTTGACTATATTTGCGATTCACCATTTGCACAGTATGAGAGAACATTTAGTCACGATAGGGAAAAAAAATAAATAAATTGACCAATTAGTACACCTATGAAAGTAAGTACAGAAGTAGACCATTTCTAATTCTGCCATAGAGAGGGCAAAATGTAACCAATTTCCCAAAATGATGAAGTGTGTTTAAAGATACATTGAATCATTATAGGGACATGAGAGGACTATGTTCATGAATATATTTACTTTTAGGGAACAGAGAGATTGATTTTGGGAGTTTGATACACTACTGGAATGGGTCTTCATATTGTGAAACTTTTGCTTCCAGCCAAGGATTAGGGGTTGGGTTAGACACAACTAATCAGATTTTATTGCTTTTATAGTGTTATAACATAGAAGCAACTATTCCTGTTTTTAAGTGATATGCTAAGAAATCGACTACATTAAAACAGCCATGCCAGCCATCACTGCCTCATTTCAGAGTCAACTCTACACCATGGGCTATGCACTGCCCCATCTGGAAGGACTGAGAAGCTGGAATAAGGTTCTCACTCCAAAACTCTTTGACCCCCCACTGCCCCCCCCCCATTCCAAACTCACATTGGGGATTTTGTGGCTTTTTAAATAAGTGACACGCCATCACTGGTCATACCTCTCCAGTGGAATTAGATGGCCATTGATTTGAGCCATTTCCTTGGAGGTCTCTGCATTCAGTGCTGAGCCTCTTTACTTGAAGTGTGGGGCTTGTTTTCTGGGCCTGTTTAATAGGCGGGCAGAGACATAAGCTTAAAGCCCAGGAGCTTGGCTGTGTGAGTGGACGGAGCCGCCGTTAGCCTGGCAGACGCCATGCCCTGCAATTGACCACAAACCCCCAAATGACCAGCCACTGGTCCGGCAGCACGTACGGGATGAATGGGCACATTTCGCTACAGCTAACAAAACAAACAAACTCGCCCCATAGCTTTCAGCGGCGCACCAATCAAACATTTCATTTCCAAGCCGGAATTGCACAATCTTCCATTCCACTTAACCCCCACCAAACCCCGGGAAAAAAACAGGAGACGTACCATGGTTATCAGCAGGAAATGCCGCTAGATGAATGGGAGCAGTGGTGGTGAGGACAGGGTGACCATACCCCCGTCCCCCCTGGCACTGTGCCCGACTTTGATCCTGCGCTAGCATGGGAGGTTAAGGGCCTGGGTGGGCTAGCGCAGTTCCACCAGGTCTCCCTGGGAGGTTGTACACCCAGGCTGGTATGTCGGTGCGCGTCTGGGTGGGTGAGTGTGTATGTGTGTATGTATGAGTGTGTGTGTGTATGAGTGAGTGTGTGTGTGTGAGTGAGGGTGTGTGTTAAAGCTGATCCTCCCTCTGACCCGACACAACAAATCTTCTCATCTGAGACAACATTAGGGGCAAACCCAGGCGCAAACACGCACGGAATGGAGCTTTGGCTTAAGGCCGCCCCTCTCTGATCTCGGGATAAATCCACGGCCCTTCATATCAGGCCATTTTCTGAAAATTATGCACTTATGACGCTCAGATATGTGAGGTTTTTTTCCTCCCAACCATGGCCTACCAAACCGCTAGAAATAGCCACCAGCGCTTTCTCAGAGTGTTGTGGGCACTTTCTTTTTTTTCCCATGGTACAGTGCATTACTTAAGGGGACATGTCAGAAAAGTTTTTTTCCCTTCCTATCCCCCTTCATCCGAGAACTATCTGCAGTTAATCCAGTTTAGCAGAGAGTCGACGTCTACACGCAGATATACAATGGCTGTGCAGTTTCACTGTCAATCTCAAAGAAATCCAACCCTAGGGCCTTTCTTCAAAGCCATAACATGCCAAGCAAGCTAAACACTAGGGCTTTGTGACAGAGCAAAGAGGGACTACATCTCAGGTATGCAAAAACCCCACAGGAAGCTCAGTTGGCTGCTTCCAACACATCTCTGGAGACTCCTCCTCTGCAATGCACATTACTGTACTCTTACTACCACTACTATACAGTAATAAAAAGCTACAGCATTCCCACAAGTGGAAAAGCAAAGTCCCCTGGCTATTGGCTGTATCGGGGACAGCTAATAAGGGACACATCCCGGAGAGCCCCTTTTTTGTCCGCTTCCCTTGGGGTCAACCCGAGAGGAAGTCGTGAAGCCTTCCCACCAGAAGAGCTCTGGGAAGAGCCCTGAGACCAGTTTCCACTTTTGTTAACATTATTATTATTTAAAGGTCTGCGCGAGCCGGCCTACGCTGGCCCACTCATGTGAGAGGAGAGAAAAGGGAGGAAAGGGGGGATGGGGAGTGGGGGGGGGGGGGGGGGGTTGGGTGAAAAGAGAGGAGAGGAAGGAGAGAGAGGAGAGAGAGAGAGAAAAAGAGAGAGTGAGCCAGTGAGAGTGAGAATCAGAGAAAGGGAGAAAGAAAGAGCAAGGGAGAGAGAATGAAGGAGAGAGAGATAGAGAGAGAGAGAGAGAGAGAGAGAGAGAGAGAGAGAGAGAGAGAGGTCCCACTGAACTCTGGTCACCACTTCCCAGGACCAAGGCTGCCTCCCTAGGGACTCTCTCCCTGTTCCGGCTGCAGCGGTGCGCGTCCTCGGCTTCCAAATCAGGAAGTGTCCTGCGCACTCTGGCCTACATACGGTTCCGGTGCATAGGTTCATCAGACACCGTCCATCCTCTGCTTTCCATCACCGGCTCCCTGCACTCTTTCCTCTTCTCTTTTTCCGCTCAATCCAGCCGCCCGCCAGTGGCCTTCAAATCACTTCTGGTGATAAACACCCACCACCACCCAACTCCAACCCCCCTACCCTTCCCTCGTCGACCTCTAAGGAAAAAATAGGGCGTGGGGGGCCACGCGCTCTGTGTCGTCTTCAGGGCTGAGTCTGTTCCTCAACAATCGTCTTTGCCTGGATAAGGATGCAGATGCTTCCTTCGTCAGTGTCTACCGTTTCATTTTCAAAGCGAACAGCAGCAGATCATGGAGGAGGGGATACACAGCGATGTATGGGAGACAAAGTTGTGATGCAAAACCCCACCGCACCCCCCCCCCTTATGTAACTACCCTCAACAGGAAGTCGTGAGGCATATGTTTTGGTTGGAGTGCACAGTTCGAGCTGAGCGCTGTCTTTTTGGCCTGGAATCCTACTGTCAGTGAGGAAATGAAACCGAAGGGTGCCTCTCACCACTGCTGGATATAAATACATAGTGAAAGAAGGAGGAACGTGATGACTAAGGGGCACTAGGCCCAAACAGTAGGGATGGATGGCGCCATCTTGGATTTGAACAACTATTGGTCGAATGCATGTGTACAAACCACAAACTCTCCACAAACACATACTCGTTCACACCTACGTAAGCACACACTCTCTCATACACACACATACGTGTACAAACACATGCAAGCATGCACATGCAACCACCAAACATCTACAACACATCACTCTGTTGAAGCATGTGGTCCCCATGAGATCTGGTCTATAGGTTGTGGGATCGTCAATAAAATACTGGAATTGTCTTTTACTCCATTTCCTCATATTCCAGGCTTTTCCTTTTCAGCTTGCTGAGGTGCTTCTATAAGTCGAGGTGTTTTGGGCCCGCTCGAACCACACTCATGATTGACATGCTCTTTTAAACAGAAACCAGAGACGACATGGGTGTCAAGTTCCCTCCATCTTCTCCCTCTCTTCCCCACCTCCCCCCACCCACCCACCCGCCCGATCCATCAGCTCCTATCCACAGCGTGAGTGTTTTTCCCTCCATTTGAGAGATTAGGCGTCTAATGCAGCGCTGTATAAACACAGACACCCTAAAATCGCCACTCTCGCATCCTCTCTGATGACCGCCGCAGCACTGCGTCCCTTTCCTCCCTTTGAGGCTCGCTCGTTTTTCTTTCCTTTTTTTTCACTTTCTACCATTAAAAGTGTTTACATTCTGCAGGTAAAGTTCAGGGAGGTCACATACCGGATATCCAGCAAGCCTCATTCATGTCCTCTCGTTCTGTGTATGTGTGTGTGTGTGTGTGTGTGTGTGTGTGTGTGTGTGAGTGCCGGTGGGGAGGGGGGGGGGGGGTCGTCTCTGACCAGTTTGCGCCCTCTATGGGATTTAAAGGAAAAGAGGGACCACAGCAAAAGCTGCAGCATAACAGCTGTCTATGCAGGAAATAGCAAAAAAGAGCTATCAAGAAAAATAAATGATGTAGTGACAGGAATGACAAAAATTCTTCACTTGGACAGATGTATTCAGATAGATGTTGACTGTAATGGCTGAGTCAATGGATGATGACTGGAAACGAGTAAATGTGAGCTGGTAAGTGTGAAGTTTGCATACTTTGGCAAAAGTGGGTGGGGGTGAGGGGACAAAGTCCATGCATCTCCAACGAAAAAAAATTCCCCAGCCTTCTGATGTGATGCTTCTGTTTCCGACACCCCCCAACACCATCACCATCACCATCCCCCCTCCTACCCCATCCAATCCATCCCACCAATTAAATGCTAAGACTGGCCTAAGGCCCAGAGCGACAGATATTTGCTATAACAACAAGTTCAACAAGCACGGTAGGTGCGTAGCGCAGGTGTGCACGCAAGTCAAACACAGCCTGAGACGTTACACTGAACTAAATTTAAGGACTGACAGAATTCGGGTCAAACCCCCCCCCCTCCCCTCCTCCCCACCCCCCTTTCCTAATTGACTAGGCGTCAGTTGTGTCATATGATTGATTCACTGGACCACAATATTAACACACTCCCTCATGCAGAAAGCATTTCCTGCCTCCAGCACCAAGGCCTCTCCAGCGACTGGCTCACCAGCTGAGTAAGGATAGACTGCTGGAAAATATGCCGCCACATTGGGGGGATAGGGGTGAGGAGTTGGGGGGGGGGATTGGTGGTGGTGAGGTAAAAAAGAACCCTGTTTTTTTTTTTTTTTTTACAGCAGATAAAGATACTTTCACTTTTTCTTTAGACTGCTCTTGTGAAGAAGAAAAAAAACAACTTTTTTTTCTTTTCTGTCTCTCGAACTTATTAACCTGCACGTGCCTCACTTCCTGTTTCCTGAAAACTATGACACACCAGCATCCCTCTCTCTTACTCTCTCATGGTGAGAAGGTGCAAAAAAAAAAAAAAAAATGCAATCTCATGTTTCCACTACCCCACCCCCCACTCTCCCACCCGCAATCACCGGATGTGAAGATCATGCGCAGTCAAAATATCTCTGGTGACCTTCAAACTCTGTGAGAACGACTGAAGCTGCAGCATAGGTAGACACCTCTGGTTAGGCTTCTACCGTGTGACTGATGTATTGCTGTGTGAGTCGAGGTCACGTACTGTACGTCAGAGCGGCTCAGTGCCTGTGCACTGGTGGTTTAGAACGCTTCAGTAAGTTGTCCCCTCAGGGGGGACAGTCTGCCCTGGAGAGAGGCATGCCTGACGAGGAGCGAGGAGTTCCACAACAAACTGCAACTGTGCTGCACAGTAGGCACACACCTGAGAGGGTTCTTTTAAACACACGCACGCACACACACAAACACGCACACACGCACACACACACACACACAGACAGACAGACACAAACACCCACACATGTAATCCTACACAAAAATACTGTTGCCCCTTACAGCCCTCATTTAAAACAGACACACACTCACTCACACACACACTGCACAGATGCAACCCCACCACCCCCCAATCCCCACACAGATGCAACCAACCAAACACACAAACACACACACACACACACACAGATGCAACCACAGACAAAAACACTGTTACCTCTTCAGGCCCACGAGACGCTAGCATTGCACTTTGGCACTGACTGGAACTCTGACCTTGGCGGCACTTCTTTGAACCGCCAGTTCCTGCGGCCCTTTGACACATACCACCGGTTGCTTTCACTATCTCTCTGAAACACACACACACACACACACACACACACACACACACACACACACACACACACACACATGCCCACCCACGGACACGTAAGTAGGGCAGCTCATTTGTACTATCCCTAAGTGCACCAATGCAATGAGGGTTAGAGCCATCATGGTCCCCATACCACCCACACTTACCCACCCTCTGTTATCTGATCCTTGAGCCACTAAGCAAACATGCTCAGGGTGTGGGCTTCTATCCTTCTATCCAGTTCTGCTTTATTCCGACAGATCAAGAAGCTTCCAGAACAGCAGCCCTCTCCTAAAAGTGCCATGATAGACCCTCATCTTTCTTGTTGGTCGACTCTCATCTGATAGAAGGAAATAAGTTGGCATTGGGTCAAAATGACGACTGAAAGGTTTCATTTGTGCTTTTTTTTTTTCTCCCCTCAAAGTCTGAGGTCCTTTTTTTTTCTTTTTTTTTTGTACTGGAAACAAAGTTAAATGCTCTCCAAAGTTCTCATACAAGGTATGGATTAGGGGAAATTGGAGAGAGATAGAGAAAGATCTAACTCCAGATGGTGGGTTTTATAACCACAACCCGACTTTGCGCTAGACATTTTGTCGGAGCGAGAGACGCTAACAAGGAATGCCTTGTGAACATGTGCACGCCGGAGCCCTTGATGAATGCATGCCCGGCCTGTCAGAGAACAGTTAGGGCACCCTAGCCGCTCTGCATTAGAGAGGGTCAGTTTGGAATATCAGTTATTGGTGCAGAGGCTTGGGGGGTCCAGGATGCTGAGGGCCCTCGGGCAAAACGTTAATAGAGGCCCCATGTGTGTGTGTGTGTGTGTGAGTATATGTGTGTGTGTGTGCAGGAGGTTCGCCGGTGTGCAGTTTTCAAGCGAAAATGCCCGCAGAACATGTGAAAATACTTTTCGCCATGTCATAACATCGGGAATATGTAATGTCTCTCGCCCTCCATAATTCGGCTGCAGCCGCTGGAGCGCGAGCAAGATCAAAACGCGGCAGCCCCCAGGGCGGGCTGGATCGGGTTTCATTTTGGGTTGAGGCCCTTCATTCATTTTGTGACATTTACAGTGAGCTCGACCGCTTCGCTCCCCCTACCACCACACACACACACACACACACACACACACACACCGCTCGACCCCACCCCAGCCGTCCCCGATCCCGGGCCTCTCGGCTTGCTGGAAAAACCCAGTGCATCTGACTTGCATTGCCTGGCTCCACTTGTGTGTTCTGTGTGTGCTGCTGGTGGAGGCCAGGGCGCAATTACGGGGGCCAGCTCCGAGACGCATGATGATGTCATCCGCCCCGCTCCAGCCTAACAGGCTGCAGATGAGCGCTGGGAAGAAGAGATGAAGAGAAGAGGCTGCTGCCGCGCTAACACTGCACATGCTGGCTCGACACACACACACACACACACACACACACACGCTGCATAGGAGAGGAAGGCCATGGAGGGACTTCTCTCCAAACAGAGAGAGAGAGAGAGAGAGAGAGAGAGAGAGAGAGAGAGAGAGTAGGGGAGGGGGGGGAGAACAAGGAAAGGAAAAGAAGAAAACGAAAACGAAGAGAAGAAAGGGGCGCACCACTTACAGTGCCGCTTGGCTAGCGTCTGAAAAGCTTGATACGGCTGCGGAGAGCAGTGCCAGGAAGAAGTAAAAACAAGCCCTACCCTAGGAGGGTATTAACGGCAGCAGTGTAACCAGTGGCGGGAGAGGGTGTGTGTATATGTGTGTGTGTGTGTGTGTGTGTGTGTATGTGGAACAGGCTCACTGGAAGAATGTAGGTGGCACGACTATGACTGCAGCATGGGGAAACAGAAAGCAAAGAAGAGTGTTCCAATGCCAACTCTGACCTCTTAGGCTTTGGCCTGTTTCTTTTTTTTTTCTTCCTCTTTTTTTCCCTCCTCTTTTTAAATCCCTGAGGCGAAGTCACCTGTCTTATGACAGTGTGTGTTTATTCTTGTGGGCCTTTTCACTGGCTTCAGTGGCATTCCTTTTTGCCCAGTGATGGTGACAGGAAGGTCCATGTCTCCTCAAATATCAAAGGAGAGATGGACAATGGACAGGCTTGGAGGCACACAGGCAAAGTTAAAGGAGCTTGAGTTACTGCATTTTATCAAGCGTCGCATACGTACAAGAGGATGAGTGAGCGTGTCCGTGTGTATGAGTAAGTGTGAAGCACAAGTGTGGTGTGTGCACAGTGTGTGTGTGTGTGTGTGTGTCTAATGTGGTCTTGGCCACATTAGAGCACTAAAGAAGGCCGTTCAGAGGCCACACCCTCAGCACATGTGTTTGAGTGGCACCGTTATAAGCCATAAGAAAACAGCTGGCGCTCATTTGCGTATATATTTGTCAACCATAACAAAACAGAAGCACACATGCACAAATACACACACACAGCACACAAACCGCCTTCATAACCAAATTTCCCCCCGCCACACGTAACCAAAAATCCACCTCTACCAGTAATTCTGCTGGTTATTAATAGTGTGTGTTTATTAGCAGTCAGTGTCATAGCAACTTCAGATAGAGTGTCCAGTGTAACGAGACACCACCAGCATTATTTATCTTATCTGGTGCGTGCCACTGCCACAGCTGTTGCCATGCCTGTTGGCAGAATGGAGGAAGTTACTGTGGCATCACCATGGTGCCATTTTTCCTGTGGTGGCCTGGCACTACAAGGGTATGTCTCAGTTTGTGACAATATTCACACAGCTGCAAGAATGGCCACAGTAAACGTGCCCGTCCGCACTAGCGGGAACAAAATAGGACAAAAATAGCTGTGTCACCTTCTTTCTAGAAATGTAATATGAAGTTAACTTGAGAGATGTGAAAGAAACACAGATAAATGTAATGCCACAATAAGAGTCAATCTCAATCTCACTCACTCCACAAATTTTTAAAATGGTCCACTTAGGAGCACAAAGGCTAAGAATCCTTTCAGATATGGACTGTACATTTGTTGAACACGACACATGGTGAATGGGACAAACTGACTTGTGTGAATTCCCCTTAGAAATGACCTGTATTGTGAGTCAAAATGTTCTTTGAGATCATTTCTGTGACAACCGACAATAGCAACAGAGCAGTAACTGACAATAATGAGAGATCATGGAGCTGAATCAGAACAAATGACAGTAATGACTTTAACTGCCGCCGACTCACTGATGAATGGCAAACTGCAGCAAATGGCTCCTCACAAGGGGAATCAATCAGGCTGAGATCTGCCATGGAGCTTTCTCTAGAGTAAACGACGGGCAAACATTGCGAGCGACATACATTTTACGAGCATGCGAGGAACACCCATGTCTTGTCATTAAAGCTCTTTGGGATACGCCTGCTATCCTTGGGCTAACCAGGCAGGCAAAGCGTTATTCATCCTGTGGGGCTTCAACTATGTGCTATATTTTGCTCTTTCATCTTTATCATCGAGTTATTTGTCTGTAATATTTCAGCGGTTTTCTTGGCTTGACTGCGATAGTAACTGAAGAGCGTGTGTGTGTGTGTGTGTGTGTGTGTGTGTATGTGTGTGGGATGGGGGTTGGTGGTGATGGTGGTGGTGGTGGGTGGGGGTGAGAGCAGTGCCACACATTCCTGCGTCATCCATCTTCGTGTCAACTGGATTTTCCCACACAAGTTTAAATGCAGTGACAGGGAGCTTGGCCTTTGTTTTTTTCGGCCATTTTTCATCCAGATCCCAGCAACTTCCCCAAGCAGGAATGCTGCTGGAATGCCAACACTGGCTACCTGGCAAAAGGGGATTAGGGGCTTTGTCCAGCATGTGGAAAGGCCGACCATTTGACCAGGTCAGAGAGAGCATGACCCGGCCCATGGATTCCCACTGGAGTTTAGCACTCGATTCGGATCGCATCTGACCACTTTCACGGCCACTCCGCATTACGTAATGCTGGTGGACCAGAGTCAAGAACAAATGTGGAAAATGCTCAAGGAAAGTTCCGCGCATAACTGCACTTGACTCTAGTGCTGTCAACTCCATCTTCAGCCGCAACTAACAACACTTGCCCGTCGTGTCGTTAACTCCTTCGTTAGCCGGCGATAACTTTGAAACGGCCTTAGCCACACTACGAGCAGGTGATATATCATTCAGTTGGATTCTGTGTAACAAAGTGCTTATCAGCTTGGTTGTCAGAGATTGCCAGGACTGAAGAGTCTGGAGGTAGCGAGCTGCTCCCCTCCCTCCCTCCCTGCGTCAGGTTACCATACCACACGTGCCTTTCTGCTGACAGAGCGACCACGGCGACAGGTTCCCAGCAGACCGTCTCTTCACAGCCATAGCCCAAATTCCATTTCCCAGGGGAACAAATGTTACCTCCAGGTAGAGCAGAATCATTCCAATCCCACGCCATTTGCTGTTGGAACACATCACGGTGGTGCAGAGGTGTGTGTGTGTGTAGGGTGAGGTGGGTGGCTTGGGGGGGGGAGCTCAACAAAGCGAAAGTAAGTTGCTTGATGCCTTCATTGCTACACCACATGCTACGTTTCAAGGTAAAGCACGCCCATTGAGAACAACAGTTTCATTTGCATTTACAGTAAAAACAAGTTGCCATCTCGACTCCTACCTTTATGGGGAGGATGATGGGAAAGTGGGGCGATGGAGGGTGGAGGAGGAGGAGGGCGATAACCGCCAGTCGTGGGAATCAGGAAGAACTACTTTACATGTTTGAGCAGGAGCATGTGTGTGTGTGTGTGTGTGTGTGTGTGTGTGTGGAGGATTTTTAGTGGCATGCACAGGCAACAGCAGCAGCAGCAGCGCAAAAGGCAAAGGCCCACGCTCTACACGGCAGCCAGGGGATGTTTTCTATTGAAACCTGAGCGCCAGGGGGGGGATAGGGGCAGGAGTGAAGGTGTGGAGATACTGATGGGGACAGGTATGGAGAGGGAGGGAGGGGGGAGGTGTGGCGCAGGGTGGGGCGATGTGGTGCGGGATGGTGGATGGTGGATGGTGGAAGTGGAGGAGAGGCCACCCTGGAGCCCCATCACTCTGATAACAAACTGTGATACAGGGGCAGGCTGCAGGGGGAATACCGGAACATCAGCAACAAGCCAAAGCTTGCACATGTCCCTCTCTCCAAGTGAACCCTTTCTCTGACACACACGTACACACAAACACACACACATACGCACACGTTCACACACAGAAACAGACCGGATCTTTTCCGTCTGGCTGAGTCACGGCAGCGTGGGGAGCACGGCCCCTCTCGGCCCCCCGAAAAACGCGCAGGAAAAGAGTTATGTTCGTTTTGGCTCCTCCGCCACATGGATTCCGAGGGAAGAAGGGGGGAAAGAGAGAGAGAGAGAGAGAGAAAAAAAAAGAAACAGCGCGAAAAAAGGAGGATGACTTCCTGAAACGCAGCCCCAGGCGGACTCTCCTGAGAACGCATATCCACAGGAATTAGCTCATGAGAACAGCAACTTCAAGAGGCAGAAGAGTGTGGGCAGGCCTCAGTGCACACAAGAACAGCCTGAAAGACAAAGCACCTCAAACAAACTCTAAGCCATGCACCCTGTCTGGAAAAAAAGAAAGAAAGAAAGAAAGAAAAAAGACATTATCATGGTATTACAACAGCTCTGTGAGCAGGCTGATAAATGGGAGGATGGGTGTTGACGCGAAACACACTGTAATCATGAGCGCTGCATGCGTTGCGACAAAAAAAAAAGAGGCACGATAGGAATTGCGCCCTGGCATGTGTGCGCGCTAAAAAAACGCCACACGACGCTCTTTCGCTCTCTCTCTCTCACTCGTGCTGCAACCGGCGTCTCCACTGTCAAATTAGTACACGTTCGCTTGGATGACAAAACAAGCAGACAGTTTTTCCAGCAGAGGTTCATCATTTCATTGCATTTTCCATTCTTTCAGCTGAGCAGAGGCCCTGGGCCAGGGAGCCTCGAAGCGGCGGTTGGCTTTGGGCTCTTGTTTGCTATTTACGCGCTCCCCTCACCATGGTCACCGGTGTGCAAATTCAACAAGCTGCGAGAGAAAGAACCATTTCCTTTCTGCACAATCATTACATAACGTAACAGCAGCAGGCAGGCAAAGCGGCTCACGTGGGTGTCCTGTTACCTCAATTGATTGACCACCAGCTCAGACAGATAAGTCATGTTAACAGAGTGGGCCTCTCTCTCTCTCTTGAGTTTTTTTGGGGGGGAGGAGAGAGAAAGAGAAGGAGGAGGAGGGGGACGAGGAGGTGGAGGTTGGTGGTGGCAGAGCACTCTCTCTCTCTCTTTCTCTCCCCCTCCATCTACCAGTGACTGCAATATTGACCGGCTCAAACTTCAAAGCACAAGCATGGCTAGAAGAAACCTTGAGAATGTGAGATCTCCACTGCCACCCTGTACGAAGAGGTGGTACTGCAGACCACACAAGTCACCCTCCTTAAAGCCATTTCACATTTACAAGCAGAGACCTTCATAATTAATTCAAAGTATGCTGGTACCTATAAAAAGACAGTGTGGGCTGTGAGTGGATGTGTCTTTTGTAGAGGGAAACTCCCATTCAATGAATAATTGCATTGAGATATTGTCCCCTTTGGAATGTAAAAAAGCAGAATACAATTAACTGAAAGGTCTTCTTTCTAAATCGAGGCCTTTCTGCAGAATGGAATGTCCTGTATGCATTAGCAACAGTGTTTGACATTCGTTTTTTTTTTTTTTTTTAAATACAGTGGAATTATTATTTTGCTTCTTGCCTGTGAAACGACTGTGCATAGACAGGGGAGGGAGAGAACAAAAAGAACTGCAATAATTAAACTCTTTTTCTAATGCTGCCATCTTTGGCAGGAGAGGTGGAAAGCTCATTTTGGACCCAGGAATCCAAAATAAACCACTCCACAATGGGGCAAACACACACAATGGGGAGAAAACTGAGCAAGGGCGCCGCATCCATTCCAAACGCAATACTTATTTCATCAAATAATCACTGCAATCATTGCAAATGTTCACCTAGTAACTAGCAAACACACATCAACAAAAGCTCAGAAAGGGCCTGTTCGGGGAACTTCTGGCGCCGTCCAAGGAAAACATCAAGTCCACTTTGGGCCGTGCCACCCTCCATTCGCCTGGCCAGCATCACAAGCCCATGGGGAGACATGGCGACACGAACCCTTAACACCCAGAAGGTCAACCCTCCCACCTCTGCCAATACCACATAAAAAACTTCCTTTTTTTGGCTATTGTTTCCAATCTATGGTTCTGCGCAACAGGTGCACAAGCTCTAAAAGTAGGACTAGAAGGGTAACTGATACCCTATAGCAGACAAGTGTCTGGCACTTTTACTGGTGAAAACATGGCCCCTTCTTGGTTAATCCTGAATGGCGTAATCAGTCACCCTGACTCGCTGGCTTCTGCAAGGTGTCGGAGTGTAATTATACCCTTTCGAGACACGGTGACGAGCTAAATAGTGCGGACACCAGGCACGCGGGAGACGAGCCTAATATCACCTCAGCGTCCAGCTGTTCTTCATTTACACCCTGGGGCTATGTGGTGTAAGGTGCAAGGGTGGTGTGTATGTGTGTGTTTGTGTGTGTGTGTGTGTGTGTGTCTGTGTGTGTGTGCACGCGCTGATGTAGGATGGGCTACTGAATGGCAGGTGTACATGTCTGTCACTGACACACAATAGTTAATCAGGTTTAATTGTATGGCACACGTGCCAGGACATCTGGTCAGTGTTGAAGGCAATGATCCAAAGAGCAAGAGAGCAGACAGAGAGCACAGCACAGTCAACCACAGTTGAGGAACAAACAGACTTATTGTTACAGGACATTAAATATTCAAACATTTCAACAGAGCCTCAAATCATTAAATCAGTGGATTGCCCGAAGCCCATGGAAAACTTTTTTTTTTTTTTTTTAATTAATCACAAACATATATTCTTTGTAAGAACATAAACATGTTTACTTCCATAAATATATATACTTCAAATTCTTTTGTAATAGTGAAAATAATTTGACAGAGTCAATCTGATTCTCTGTTTTTCGCTATCTTGCTGATTAAGTTGTATTTTTCCACACCACCACATACCTCATAAACGAAAGTGAAAGAGAACATAGATGTGATGACAAACTCTATACATTCAGCTCCAGCCATCTGCTTTACTGATGTCCATCTGGTCCAAAAAAAAGTCTGAACAAACTGAATCTGTTGTTCACTATGAGACAACCAGCTTCACTGATCCTATGCAGCAGTGGCAGCATCTAGTTCTGGTTTTACAAGAAACTACTACATTACTCAACTTTAAACACAAGAAACTGTACCTAAATTAAGACTAAATTTGATGGGGAGATTTTAAGACAGGGAGGCCCAGTAGTCATCTCAATTTCTCAAGTATGAGTCACATCTTTTTTGCATCGGAGTCAGACATTACTCTCCTCTCCACTTTTGGCCCCACACAGGTTTTTCCCCCCAAGTACACAAACACTTTAAGTCAGCATTCTTTTCAAACTCTCGCTCACCTCATACCGTCTGACATAAGACTGTCTAATCTGATCCGACAGCGCGACGTGTCGCGAGTCTGTCTTCATCTGAATAAGGGCTACCACCTAGTGGAAGAATACAGCATCCGTAAGACTGCCAGCAATCTTCTCCCATGAGGTATGTGACACATAAGAGATTTTAAAATATCTTTCAATGTTACGACTGGAAAACAACTGGGGTGGGGGTGGGGGCTGGGGGGCTATCAAAATGGAAAACTTTCAACTTGAAAGACTGAATCTCTCCCCATATTTCACCGAAAGGTATTATGGAATGTGCAAAACAGTGCTAAATAATGCTAAATGCAGACAACTTCAATATTAATCAAATGAAAATACAAAAATACAGAGTATTTAATGCCTTATAGTGGCCTGGTCCCATAAGGCTTATCAAATTATATTCCTATTTTAGTTTTGGGTCTCTGAATTCCTATTTTGGTTCTGTGAAATTTGTATTGGTTGTCCTTAGTGTTTTCAAGGCACCTTCTGATATGAGAGGAATGCCTCCAAGTAAAGTCCTTCACCCTGAGCGTCCTTGATCTTCACTGGCGGACTGTCTTCTGTACAACAGCATGTACGCCGTGCCAGAGGATGTACTGTAAATGTAGGAACAGGCATGCAATTGAGAGGTGCAACATAAACACACTTTTATGGAAAATGTTTTACAATTTCATGTTTCTTACGTCGTTCTTCCACCGAAAGACCTCTCAACATCAGCCCATGTCACCTGTGTGTTGGAGCACATGGGAAAAATAGCATAAATGGTTTCTTAAGGTGACAAAGAATATCAATATCCATCAAACTCATCGTGACATGTTGTGTATGATTTTACATCTTCCTATCCACAGAATGCCTCTCACCTGCTGTACTCGACTGTCATCTGCGTAATACCATTGCTGATCTCCAGGAGGCTGAATAAAGGCCGTGTAGTGCCCAAATAAGGCATATCCAGAGTGCACCACAACTGCATACAGGCTATAAAGTGAGTCGTCCTGTGACCAGGGGAAAACAATGTCAACATGATGTATTTTGGAACTTGAAGGAGAAATTCGGTGTGAATCAGTTAATGGCCCTGTTGTTCCAGGTACCTGAATGCTGTGTTTAAGAAAAATAATGAGAAAATTTGATGCTACAGTACATACCGAATAACAAATTGATCACTAATGCTGATTGAATGGGGTATAATGAAATAAAACTGATAGTAAGCTGATATACCCCATTCAGTTAGTGTAAGTTACCGGTTCACTGCTTGGTCTATGTTGTATGAAATTGTCTTATTCTTTTTCCTACCTACAGCACTGGGTCAGTTTGAACAACATGACTATGGATTGATTTACACTGGATTTATCCTTTAAAGAAGAACCCTGTCACAACCTAATAGTGCTGTTCTCATGAGGTACAACAATGCAAAAAAATCTGTTCAGGAATGAGTGAGCAACCAACAAAACACATATATCAGGGCAGATTAAGCTTGATCTTTTATAGATGTTGCGATATAAGTGCTCGGTTAGCTGGCAGCAGTACGTGTAAATCCTCACAACCCAAGTTCTTTGGGCGTTTCTAACTGCTGAGTTAGAAGCCTGGGCTTTTAGCTCAGTGGTTAGAAAGTCCGACTTCCACACTGTGGGTTTGGTGTAGCTGGCGGGGTGGCGGGTTTGAGACCCGTGTGCGGTGCAAACAAGCATAATAAGGACATAAGGCTAACTCGCTCTGAAGGTTTCTGAAAGGATTTTCATAATTTTTATACCAAATGAAAATAAATGAAGACCTCTATCAACAGCATTATAGGTAAAATATTCTCCTGAATTAGCCTGGTGTCACCTTCCTATGTTTTTCGGCCCAAAATTTGAGCTTTATGGTGAAAAAATAAACAACTGTTGTTTAAACCTGTTCATTTTGAAATGGGCTGAATTTGGAATATCATGCGTTCTTACTGTCAGAGCTTATAGCTTTGCAATGCGGACAATACATTATCCTGCTTATTATACGGGTCCTTGCCAATACGACGATATTATATTTTACAGAAACGTCTTTGTCATTTAATTTGTTAACGTTTCGTGGCTTCTGTGGAGAAACAAATAGTTCGCAAAGAAACTTCAACTTGAAACATTCTATAGAACACAGCTGATGTCCTTTCACTTTCATTGTTGATCTCTATGCGCGGATTGATACGGAGACGTGAATCTCAGTCAAAAAACCTGTTGCCATTGACAGCGGTCATTATAGTTTTCCAGCGGTCATTATACAGAAATAACTGACCTGCGAACGTTGAGGAGTCCCATTGAAAGTGAATGGAGCCTCCCTCAACATTCTAGAGACCCGTATAATAAAACCTAATATATTGCAGGGAATATTCGCATTATTCACCTGGCGGCCATTTTGACGCAATTTAACGTAATTTAACGCTTGAGGTGTACGGAAGTTAAACGAAGTGCCTGCTCTTTTGGGAAACGGTGGAGAGTCTGCCCACGGTATGATTTTTTACTCTTTGATGATGTGCATTTCGGCACACAACAGTGAGGCGCCATGACAGCTGGCTGTGTAGCAACGGTGTAGCCGAGTGTACCCCTGAAGTGTACCCCTCAACGTCTTTAGAACGTTCCGGGTGAATAAGGCGAATAGTCATGATTCTACATTATCTCCCTTCAGAACGCCATTCTCTTCTCTGATTGGCTGCTAGGTGGCCATTATTTCCAGATCACTGGCTACTTTGGAAGTAGTTCCAAAAAAGAACTCATCTAATAACTGATTACCGTTCCATATAAATGCCTTTCAGAATGGTAACTATAACAACAATAAGCAACCTTGTAGATCTACTTTCAACTGAAAGTAGTACCCAAACCGAACAGGTTAGCTTCTTTTAAATTTGAGTTGCATATTTCTTTTACGTTTTATACGCTTCTTCAAATATACGAGAGACAGATAGATACGGGAGATAAGCGGGATAACGACCTCCGAGGTGACCAGTTATTGATTGATAATAGGCTTGGCGGAATGATGCGCTGTGCGCGTCGCCGGAGTTCTAGATTCCACCTCGCCAATTATCAATGAATAACTCACCTCGTCGGCCATTATCCCTTACGTATATCATTTTAGATAATTCTAGTCTAGATAAATGACATGATTATGATGACACAAACTGTCATTTAATTGACTGTAACTGCTATGCAATTACATTGATTGTGATTTTATTGATGGATCCTAATGACTCACTATAACAAACTGCCATTTTTTGTGCATATTGTGTGTATACCTTTTTAAAACTCTCAGAAATTTGATCTTGATGCAAAATGCTGCCAAAGTTCAGTGTTTTAGGGAAAGTGACTCTGCAGTTTAATTTCCTGGTCATGCCGTCCAGATTTCGGAATCGCTTTAGATGGAGACATAAGATTTTGGGGAGGAAGCAGAGTTTAAAACCCTACATCCAAGGAAAGAAATTAGAGATTAGTTGATGGTACAGAAAAACTTAGGGATGGTACATAAAAGAGAAGTTCATACAGGTTTTCTGGTATCTTACAGTATTCATAGAATTACCCTCTCACCTGTTTGGATGGATGTTTTTCCCCACATCGCTCACAGTAGCATGCATCTTCTCCACTGAGTGTCTGCTCACAGAAGAAAGCCTGTATGCACTCTTCCTATTAACCACATCAAAAACATTCTCAATTTTCAAAATAAATGAATGAATAAATAAATGCATCCTAAGAACCATTTTCAGGAAGAAAGAACACATGCACTTATAAATAAACCTGACAACATTGAGAAGTTGAAGACTTCCTAATAATGTCAAAGCTGATAATGTCAAAGAAAAGTCATCCTCACCAAGGTATTCTGTCTTTCTCGGAGTGGAAGGGGAAGGCTGAGCAGATAGCTGCTGACTTTATGTTCATATGTACATTCCAAACAATTCACATACCCCTCAACTTTGACCTTGTACAGCTCCTGGATTTCCTCTTTCTGCATAAAAGAAGTCACACCACCCCAGGAACAAATTTATCTATAGGTCAGTTGCTTCATCTCGTGGCAATAACAGAGAAGAAACGGTTTATTTGGAAAAATGAACTATGAAAAAAAAAAAAAAAAAAAAATCTGACTCTACCAGTTCTTTGTCGGTCATCTGTTTTTGAATGAGGTTGAGGATTGAGAGAAAGACCTCGTCAGCATCATGCTGGACATTTCCTAGGAAATACATTTGCATGAATTTACATACAGTCATAGGCCTACTGCTTTCTTTCTTGGGAACACTGTGCAAGGCAAGCATAACAAGGAAGGCTCAGAGGTTAGCATCTGTCACAAGGTATAGCCTAATTTAAACTGGTTGAGGTGTGAGAAATACAAGCTACTGTACCTTTAAAAAACATGAACAGCATTCAGTTCAAGTCAACCCTAAGCTGGACTGACAAACAAACCAAATGTAGCCTACAATACTTAATTCTGTGTGAAGAACATTTACAACTGCTGGAACAAAATGAATGATGTAAAGACTATCCTATGGGACAAAATAAAGACTCTATCACTATCATACCAGCCTATCAAATAATGCTCCTGATTTCAATAGATAACCAGGGTGGTCCAATGTCATGTGTACATACTGAGGATTGCATGTCGATCCAGGCAGTCTAGAAACTTCCGGTGAGGTGCTGGTTGAAGACTCTCTCCCTGCATAGCATGTAGAGTCCTCTTCAGCTCCATTGGGACATTATTTCTTTCCTCAGAATCACTCCACCTGAGAAATTAAATTCTGTGACTTGAATTGACCACTTGTTCAGCACTATTAGGTCAATAACCAGATACTGTAGCCTATAATTATGGCTTCACAACTTATGAAAACAATTGTCACTGAGCGAATGCATGTAGAGAACACCTAGCTTACCTGTCAAGAAGTTTTACTAGTTCCTCTGTAGCAGACATCGACTGCAGCAGTGCATTCACACAGCAAGATAAACCACAGTTCCCTAGACCTCTGATGGTAGGGGCTTCAAAAGAAAGATAGTATCGTAATTCAACCATACCACATCAAGTTATTCTTTCTCAATTAATTAAATCACATTAATGATAACCTACTGCGACCTCGATGGAAGGAGTATTCCTTGGCTATATCCGACCCCATGTTGTCCAGTCCTATTCAATAGTCTCGATAATTCCAATGCTTTAGCCTGCAAACTTGTTCATATTAGTTCAGGCTGACTAATCTGAAAGAGTAAATTATACTTTTAAAAAGTGCTTACCTTAACTTCTGGCAAATCTTTAAAAGAAACGTTATAAATATCCTAAAATATTGATTAAAACAGTGATCCAGGCAGTTGTGTAGCCTACTTGCTGCGCATCAACAGTTAACTTTCACTTTCAGTTCCATTTTCAGCGCACACTCCTCTAGCGGTGAAACCTATGGGTGAAACGAAACTCTTCTTCAAATGGATTTCTTTCATAGGCCTACATCTATCTACTTATTCCATGGATGTTAAAACAAAGTAGGCATAGGTTACGTTCGCATAAGTATAGCAACTCGTTGAATATCGATCATTTGCTTACTAACTTTATTAAACATTTTAGGCTATTCAAAACTGTCTTCCAATTAGCCTGAACTTCATTACACAGCCAATGTAAATAAAATATCCATGCAATGAATATCCTACAATCTCTTTATTTTTTAACCTAATCTTTTTTCGCTTAGCATTCTTTTATGATATGTGTTGGGATAATAATGTCTGCATGGCAAATGGTGATCGCAAACTCGTTGCCTAGGCCTACAGTAGTTTAATTTGCCTTTTGTTAGTATAGCAGGACGCCCATAGGCAAATGTTTAATGGGTCGAGTGTCTTGGTCAGGGAACATTTGCAATGTATCCACAGATAGCACATTATGCAGGTTCAAATCAGTAGGCTTATTTGTTAATCATTTGATCAATCACCCGTTGATCATTTGCATCCTGACAGTTGTGAGACATAACAAATCCTATACTGTTTAACAAAGCAACTACTCACAGTAGCTATGTAGGCAAAGTATGTGTAAAGAATTTATGTAAAGTATCCTCTTCATTTAAACCAAGCAAACATTGAGCTTTGATATGCATCATCTTGATGACATTCGCACATCATATAAGACATTTTGATATAGGCAAGCGTAGGCGTTCTCAGAGTTAGTGTAGGTGAGGGCCAATTTAGGGATCCAATGTTGAACAGAGGGCTGCCAAATGAGCAGTGGGAGAGAGAAAAAAAAGAAGAAAAAACATAATTTTAATGACTATGTTGCATCTCTACGATTTACATTTATCGCAATAAATAAATTACTAAAGCTGCTGCTAAACACCACTAAAAGGAGATTCATTCTTTCAAAACAACGTACAGTTTTAACAGTTTTGCGGATATTATCAGACGTTATCGCGGGCCGACACAAATATTTTTGCGGGCCGCCATTGGCTCCTGGGCCACACTTTGAGAACCTACAGTATGATTGCTCTATCTTAATTTTGTGATTGAATAGAAATCCTGTTAGTATCTTTAACAACATTAGGCCTATTATTTCATTCAATAAAAGAGTGATGGAGAAGTAAGTTTTCACATGGACATGCTGCTTCCATATTTTTATTGCATAGGGAATAGCTTTTCCCCCCAGTGTCTTTGTGGTCTAGCATCCTTGTTCTTTTTCTAAGAATATCATACTGAACAGACAATCAACTGTACAGGGGCAAAATACTGGTAACCACGCTATAAATCCATTTTTGAAAATACTCAAAAATCCTGCTTTTTAATTGCGTATTTTAGAAGTTATTGACTAAACTTCAATTATGTTGATTTTATTTTGTGATAATAAATCAAGTAAAAGTATGCCCAAAGTAGTTACACTCATACATCTAAAAATTAAAATGTAATAAAATGATTTCTGAAAGTGAATTAGAATGGCTTTTATAGCGTTTTGGAACCAAACTCTTGAATTTTCTCTAGGATTAAACACAACCTGCAGTCTCAATCAATGTCAGTTTTACCATTTATCTATGGAGAAAAACAAAATACCAAGGCAGTTTCATCTTTACAAGATGCCTTTTATATTACTATCAATATTTACATGAGCTTAACATTCTCAAAACATTTCTCATATAATACAATGCTCTCAATCTTCTTTGGTTAGACAGGAGAAAAAGAAGAACTTCACCCCCTGTTCCAGACCATTGATCCTGAATGTCTCTTGTAAAACAACAGTTCCAACAGGTCACTCACTCAATGGTGTAAAAAAAACAAAAAAACAAAAAGCTGTCTTGTTTTTCCAAAAATCTCTCGAGTGCATCATCGTTTAGTCGATTTACAGTTCACAGTGCTGCACTGGCTCTATAGTATGGGCCGAACATGGCATACCACATCTGCTTCAGCAGTTGCAGCAGTTTGAGGACCCAGGGGAAAGCTGAAGGAAGAGCTGAGAAGGTAAACATATCAAAACAACACACAGATGGGTGAATGCACCTGTATAGAGGCATAACTTTCTTCTAACATTCTAGCAGACAGAAGCTGCGATAATGATGATATTTCTCTATTATTATTTCACAATCATTAATCATGATGATCACAATTATCAACAAATCAATAATGTAGATCTGTGTCATTGTAAGTCACGTTCTCCTCCACAAAAATGGTCTCAGTAACAGTGCATCAAGACTCACTTACCAGGGTCCATTCTGACGAGTAATAAATAAAACAGGAACACTGCCAGCAAAAGCCGTTGGAAAGGTATAAGCTTCCATCTCGACCTGGCCACTGAAACCCCTCTTAGTAGTAACCTCACCATCCCATGCAGCCTCTGGACAACAGATCCTGATACACAAACATATTCAGTCATAGGCCTATAGGTCAGCCAAGATCATGATTCAAATATGTCTCTTATTTACCCCTATCCTTAAATGTTGATGATATATTGCAATAACAATTTACCCACACATGTAACGTTTTATTTAGCCCTAATGGTGGTGAAACCGAATCACCCACCTTGAGGTGTGGTGGTCATCTGTGGAGTAGTCTCTGGACTCTGTGTCTGTCTCTCCTGAGAACTTTTCTGGCTCTCTATAAGGTCTAGCGCCACCTGTCTCTGGTCGGCTGTAAATGCAACATTTCCAACCTCACCGGTCACCAGCTGCTGTGCCTCTGTTGTCATGCCCAGTGGGAATAACACATGCAGGAGGTACAACTCTGCAACAGTCCCATAGCCAGGAAGGGTTGTGTTGTCTGGACAGTGAAGCCAGGTGTGGCCCACGTCTTGCATTGTGGCATGCTCACCCACTTTAGAGTAAAGGAGAATGCTGGAAATAAAAATAAAAGCAACAACAATATACAGTATAAAGATCTCGGTTGGGCCTAAAGTAACTTCATGAAAGGAAATGTAACACTTCAATAGTCTTGTAAAAACAAAAAGATAATCTTACCACATTTGAATAATTTTAGGTGGCATTTTATCTGCGCTTCCAAAGTGCTGTAGGATCCAACCAAGGACCCCACGCCACTGATTGAGTTCAGCCAGTGCTTGAATGCCAACAGTGCACAGAGACGCCTTCAGCTCCCAATACCTACCAAATCAATATAGATATATTGTTCAGATTTATATCCTCGTATTTAAAATTACACTGCGATACAGGCTAAAGACTAACGTTATCAGCTGTCCACACAGGTCATAGCCTATGACTAGCCTACTTCACATTGGGAACACCCACCTGCTGTCCCCATCTTCTGCAACTTTTTCCAAGTTCTCAAACCCTCTCTCGCACATGTCAAATGCACTCTGGAAATCTTTATGCACCATCAGGTATTCGACAGCTGTGTCCAGCTGGCCAAAAATTTTCAGTAGCCCCGCGCTGAGCGGAGGGCTGCTGCTGGCATGGAAAGAACTCATGCTGTTACACGGAACTATTGAGGTCATCGAACTGCTTTTCATTGCGCTGCCTGAACTGATCCTCTGTGCACAAACTACTTTCGAGGACCTTCTTCCATAAATTACACTTACCTAAACATTATAGGTAGTATAGGAAAGTTCTTTAAATGCCGACACTACATATTTCACATTTTCTTCTGCTAACTGGTGCGCATCACATAAGTACTCCTTCTTTGAGCTTTATCAAAACAACGTCGAAAAGCTAAAGCGTTTTACTGCCCTCTCCTGGTTCGGAGTGGAGCTCATGTACAGCCCGCTTTGGCTGGAATTTGTGGTAGGCCTATCCTAAAGCCCAAAACCTGTGTTTCGATGGCATATTTATTGTCACCCTTTACACCATGCTGTGCGTGGCTATTCTCTTGCCATATGTCCCATCATCCCATGCCAGGCGCCTGCTTTCCTGCATCACTTTCTCATGCTTCCAGCTGTTGAAAACAACCAGGCTTATCCATGGAACAGTTGGCAAATGCCATAGGACAGGCAAGCATGGGAATGTTGGAAGACAGCAGGCAAGTGTATGAAAATGGTTTAGGACAGTAGCCTATAGGCAGATGGCATGACACAGTAGGTTTTACAGCACACTGGCAAATGGCCAGATGTGGACGAAGTTTCTTTACTTTCTTTACTTAAGTCAAAGTAGCCCGTAGAAATCCATTGAAAGTGAAAGTAATCAAAGTTTCTTTTTTGCCTAAGTAAAAGAACGCAAGTAGGCATGCTTGTTTTTAAAAATACATTATTCAAAATACAAAGTAGGCCTAGACTATTTCTATGTTGATGTGTTGAAGCCTGTTGTAGCTTATGTATTCAGTGATCCGGAGGTAGGCCTATAAGATAAAAATTCACATTCTTTTGGTTGGTCACTGTTTTGCTACTGTTTCAAATGTCTGTTGTTCAAGGCCACCTTGCTGTTGAGGAACAAAATTTGCTACATTTTGTCATTGATGATGTTGGTGACCTCAGTGGCCTGAAGTCATAATCAACTTCTTGGGAGAATAACCATTTGCCCTGTGATGCCAACCTTGCTTAATCAAATTTACCAAGACTTTTACCAAAAAAAATCCTGTGTGTGTGTGTGTGTGTGTGTGTGTGTCTTTATGGCACTATACCCAGTTACCCAGATAAAAAGGAGATGTACTGTATGGCGAATGCCACAAATAATTCTCACACAAATATTATGTCTATCAATTTTTTTACAACTCCTTGCAATTTTTTCTTAGTTCCAAAATTATTGTAAATATCTCACATGACTAAACTAGAAATACACTCGGAGAGTGCAGACCTCCACTAAGGCATTATGGTTACTGACACCCCCTAGAGTTCTAGCGTATGTATGCAGTATGATTGCAGATCCTGATACGGATCATCACTAAAACTTAATGGGTTCTTCCTTGGGCAAAGACACAACTCTGTTAAAAATTTCATGGAAAATCGTCTTTAATTTTTGCCGTAAAGTTGCTAACAAACAGAGAGACAAACAAATGGACAAACAAATTTTGGCGAAAACATAACCTACTTGGCAGAGGAAAAAATGGAAAGTGCCCATTGTCTATTACCTTACAAAAGATTGAACAAATTATAAGAGCAAAATGCACCACTAAATAAGATCTTTATAAAGGTTTATTTATAGATTATTTCAAAGATATTTTTTAGATTTTAGTCGACAGTCTGTTCTCTAGAGAAACTTACAGTATGGACTAATCAGCACATCTGTGGCAATTAATAGAACAGTTGACCCTAAATCACTGGACCTGTTCTTTCCCATTGGCTCTGGAATGTTAACAAGCTGGTCCGTCATCTGTAGGCCTGAGATTCATCCAGACGGGCTGTGATCCTGGAGAATGAAAGAAGACTGTATTCTGGGTTGTTTGGCAGTTTGTCGTTAGGCTCCTGCTGTTTGACCCCTGATGCTTACCGAAGCTCCACCACTGCCGCTATGTGTAGAGCATAGTGTAAGAGGATATATTCAGTCCAACAAACCTTATGAACAATTGTGAGCAAACGTTATGGGCATTATGAAACATATGATATTGCCTTGTGTATATTTTAATTAGAATGTTTGTTGTTGTAGAAGAGCTCTATTCCTGTAGTATTGTTGACTTATTGCTCATGCCTGCAGCTGGTGACCCCCCCCCCCTTACAAACACACAAACACACAAACACACATACACAACATGTCACATCAGCTCACACACACATCTCACACACTCAACTCAATGGAGGCAGCAGGCTGTTCTCCCTGCTGAACTGTGTTAATTACTTGTGGACGAAGCCTGGGAAGACTGCTGGCTTTGTTCATCTGTTCATGCGGGATGGGTGAGTTACCGTGGTTACTGTGCTGATCACAGAGTGCTTGCACAGTGGGTGGGGTGGGGGGGTAGAGGTGGGGGGGTTTGATGTCTGCAAGCAAAACAAGGGGGTGCAGCAGAGAGGGCCACGTGGGAGAGAGGGGGAGTACGCCACTTCTCCCAGTACTCTTCGCCATGACCATTTGTACCTTTCCCTGCTCGTCCTGACGTCTTGCTGCATCACAGTTGATTTTGGTGAGTAAAAAAATATCATGTTTTTGATCAAAACACAGAATATACTTTTCTGACACTCTGCACCTTATTTCAGCGTGTCTGTGACCTAGTGAAGTTATTAGCCTACCTGAAAGAGAACGTGTGTTGTGTTCCCATGATTGTTTACATAGTAACAGTTTACTAATCTGCTCTGATTCTTAATCAGTATTGCACACAACATGCCTGAGTGCCTGAGTTTGCATACAGTACATGGGTGGTGTTGTCCCTGCGCAAATGTAGGCTATTAAGTTGACTTGTGTGTTGATGTTCATGTTGTATGTACTGTATACTGTATCTTACCCCAATTTCCTGTATGCACTGAAGTCCAGCTTGGATCTGATCCCTGCTCTCTGAGATGGAGGGAGCCAAAGCTGAGGGTGCGATGGGCTCTGGAAAGGAGAAGTCAGATGGAACAGAAGTGGTTCACCTGAGGAGAACCATCGGCCTTCTGCCAGCCATCTCCTTCATCTTTGGGACAGTGGTGGGCAGTGGCATCTTCATTGCACCCAAGGGGGTTCTGATGAACAGTGGCAGTGTAGGGATGTCCCTTATTGTCTGGGCATTGTGTGGAGTTTTGTCAACGTTCGGTGAGTTTACTGGTGATTTGTCTCATTTTTGGACAGATATACAGTAGTTAATGATAGCAAATCATTTTTGTACACTAGTCAAGTGCTAGTATGTAGTCGGTGTCAAATAGTCTGTATACACTGCAGTTATTGGCTGGGATAAGTCATACATGTTTGTTCAAGGACAGATGCGAAAGAATGTAAACTTTGAACATGTGAGCAAGTTTTGTAAATCCTCTGGCATTCGAACGTGTGACCAAGCACACTTCAGCAGTGGCTAAAACAGAGCACATAAAAATGTAGTCAGGGTCCAAGTGTTAAAGCCAACAAGCTGTTTCTCAGGATCCGGGGCCAAAAGGTTTCTTTCTCCCCTCCAGAGAGACCACTGTTTTGAAAATAAAAAGATCAAAGAGACAACATGTGCGGTCAGAGAGGAAAGCTGCTCTCTTCCTTAACATCAAATTAGGTTTTCCCTAAAACGATTCAAATGCTCTGATAAAATGTGCATACAGTAGATTTTTATTGGCTGTGCTTATGTGGGTAATGGCAGATACATCACATTTTGGTATGGAAAAATACAAAGAAAATAGTACTACAGCTAAGAATGTCCGGGAGTTGCTCAGGGCTATTGCACCAATCTTGAGGGATGAAAAAAAGGAAATGTAATGATGAAATGAATTGTAAGGGTTCTGTAATCTTATGGTGTAATTTTTGTGCATTTCATTAACATATACATATATTTTCTTTAATTGAGTCAGGAGCCCTTTGTTATGCTGAGCTTGGTACAACCTTCAAGAAGTCTGGAGGGCATTATACCTACTTACTGGAGACTCTGGGGCCAATGCCTGCCTTCCTCCGACTATGGGCTGAGTTCATTTTTATCAGGTCAGGGTGACAATATGATTATGTTTTAGGAGTATTTGCGGCCACACATGTGTGTGTGTGTGTGTGTGTGTGTGTGTGTGTGTGTGTGTGTGTGTGAGAGAGAGAGAGAGAGAGAGAGAGAGAGAGAGAGAGAGAGAGAGAGAGAGAGAGAGAGAAATCAGTTGAATCTACAGTATATGGAAAAGATGCTAAACATGTGTTCTTTCCACATGGGGTCTTCCAGGCCAGCTGTTGCATCTTACGTAGTCCTAGCGTTTGGTCGCTATGTGGTGGAACCCATCTTTGCCCCGTGCACTGGGCCTACTCTGCTGGTGTCTGTGGTCAGCGTCCTGGGACTCAGTGAGTCCTATTTCATTTTTTGTTTTCCCTTACTTTTCTTTCCATGTGGTTGAGCAGCAGCCTCTTGTGTTTACTATTAAACTGACTTCACCTCACTGTTTCCCTCTATGGCTAGCCTTTGTGGTAGCAGTGAATTGCTGGAGTGTGACTCTGGCCTCTCGGACACAGATGACACTGACCGTCATCAAGATGTTTGCGCTGATCCTCATCATCATCCCTGGAGTCATGGCGCTCGCGCAAGGTGAGCAAAGCCGTGACGCGCAGTCTCAGAAATAAAAGTACGGTGAGGGTACAATCAAGTACTTCAAGCTATAAATTTCACAACTTTACCATCAAAAGGACAAACATGTCTGTAGCTGAGTATGAATAAGTACCTCTCCAAAGAAAAAGGGTACACTATAATTATGCATGCTGAAAAGTATACAGTAAAAAATCTTATTCATGGTTGAAGATATTGGAGATCAACAGGCCGTAAAATGTGCTTTTGAAAGAACATTGAGGGCCGAGAACCTAGAGGGCATAAGTGACATTTCAATAACCTACATAATGACTACAGTTTGGTCTTATGCTACTTTCTTTATTGATTTCACTATTATTGATTTCTTTCTTTCTTTATTGATTTTCACAAAGTACTTATTACTTATTTATTGACACAGATGAATGACACAGTACTTAATGAATAGTAATTTATCTTTTAAAATGCAGTTACGCCCTTCTGGCTCTAACTGCTGTTCACAATAAAGACTTTTGTTTTTTCTTCAATAACTCTTAAATTTATTAATACTTTTACATCTATAATTTTGTCAGTGGAAAGAGTTCATTATGAGCCTTCATTGAATACATATAACTCAATTTTGACCAAAATATCATTTACACCCTCTAGGGTCTCGACCCTCGATTTGTTGATTGGTTGGAATTATTTATAGCTCATTCACAGCCACTATGTTTGTGTTGTGGCTGCCCAAGTGGAGACCCAGAGAGGCCCATGAAAAGCAATGTGCTGAATTTGACAACAGTGGTTTTAATTGCAGAATGTCTGTCATTGTTTTGCATTTCTTTGTGGTTTTCCTCACAGGAAAAACAGAACATTTCCAAGATGCATTTGATTCAGATTCTCTTGTCCTCACCAAACTGCCTCTGGCATTTTACTCAGGCTTATATGCTTATGGAGGATGGTATGTATGACAACTACTTGCCATTGGACTTGCCATAGGAAATGTTGTCATTTCTACTTTAAAAAAAACTTTCATTGTTTTGTTTCTCATAGGTTTTACTTAAACTATGTCACTGAAGAAGTGATAAACCCAGACAGGTAATAAACAAACCAAATCAAAGCAAAACAAAATGATAAAAAAAGTATGTAATCTTTGAATCTACAACCCTACTTTTCTGTGGACAGAAACATCCCACTGGCAATCATCGTGTCTATGGTGGCAGTGACAGTGTTTTATGTGCTGGTCAATGTTGCTTACTATACCATGATGTCTGCAGACGAAGTGCTCATGTCTGAGGCTGTGGCTGTGGTTAGTGGCAAATGCACGCACCACACATCATTGTTAGATCATCTATTAAATCTAATAGACTTGTTTCACACCTGAACATTCCGAGGTCCCATGGTAGTAAACTGAACATTCTACCATTGAAATGCATTGGATTTAAGCCTCTTTCTGACTTGAAAAAAATGGGTAATAACATTTAAAACATGTCTAAATTCACTTTCTATCAAATAATACAAATTTGAAGCACACAAATTTGGAGGTCCCGAATAGATAAAAGTGATTTTACATTTATGTGCATGAAGCTTCAATCTATTTGGGACCTCCAAATTTGTGTGCTTCAAATGTGTATTATTTGAAAGAAAGTGAATTTAGACATGTTTTAAATGTTATTACCCATTTTTTTCAAGTCAGAAAGAGGCATAAATCCAATGCATTTCAATGATAGAATGTTCAGTTTACTACCATGGAATGTCGGAATGTTCAGGTGTGAAACAAGTCTATAGTAGGCCTAAGTTTGTGCTGTACCATTTTAATGGTAAATTCATCCTCTCTATTGCCTTACTGCAGACTTTTGCCAACCGTGCCATCAAGAGCATGTCCTCGTTGATACCTATCCTGGTGTCAGTCTCCTGCCTCGGGGCTCTGAATGGTGGATTCTTTGGAGTGCCAAGGTGGAACTGCCATCAACAACTGTCATTCAAATTTCACATTTGAATATGGCTTACTGTGCTTTTTAAAAAACAAACACTCCTTTTGGCTTCTCTGTTATTTGAAAACAATAGGATGCTGTTTGTAGGGGCCAGGGAGGGCCACTGGCCAGCACTTTTCTCCATGATCCACATCCGCAGACAGACTCCGCTTCCAGCTGTGCTGCTCTTGGTTAGCTGTTCTGTTCCATCTGTGCATATGCCATTGTTTTCTCTCTGATCTCTCCAGCACATCTCAGTTTGTGTGTGTGTTTGTGTGTGTGTGTCTCTGCCTCTGCCATTTACAGTATCCAATGGTGGTGGTCATGGTGGGAAGAGGAGACATCTTCCAGTTGATTAATTTTGCCTCTTTCCCCCGTTGGCTCTTTATTGCCATGGCGACCTTGGGGATGCTCATTCATCGGTACCGCTACCCTCATCTTCCAAGACCCTTTAAGGTAGGTAGCTATGAACACCTTGTGCACAACATCTATTCCTCAAATGAAAAAACTAGTGATGGACCGATCAATTGTATGTGTCACAGGTCCCCTTGGCCATTGCCGTCATCTTCACTGTGGTCTGCTTCTTCATTGTTGGCCTGTCTTTGTACTCTGACCCCTGGAACACTGGGGGAAGCTGTATCCTCACCCTGTCTGGAGTGCCCGTCTATTACCTGACCGTCAAACGACAGTGCCTTCCAATTCGCTTGCGGCGTGCTTTCAGTGAGTCCTTTGCTCCCCTGTCTCTTCTAGGCTTCTAAAATCAGGGGTTAAAGTGGGGCGGAACATAGTTCCGGCACCTCAGATAAATCAACAATATTAACCCATTCTTCTTCTATACATTTTTCTTTGTTTGTGCCGACATAAAATTTGAGAGGGTTCCCCCTCCTGTCAAATTCCACTTTAACCACTGTCTAAAATGTATTGTGTGTTATCATTTATAAGTAGGTTTCATAAAATTTCAGAATGTGTGTGACAACTGTTGGTCTTACTGTTGTGTTGACTGCCTTGTAGACTACATCAGCAGGCAGCTCCAGATTCTGTTGGAGGTGGCACAGCAGGAGGTGCAGACCTACTGATGGGCAGTCAGTTGCTGGGGATATAGACTTGCCTCACCATCACATTCTACTTAAGACATGGAGAATGGCGCTTGAGGTCATCAGTGGAGCACAAGATATCAAAGATCCACAAGTTGTTTGTGTCCTGAATGTTTCCAGCTTGTGTTCATGACTGTGATAAATGTAGTTAACTCTTCAGATTCACCTATTTTGCTTTCAATTTTTCTTTTTTAAATGATTTTAGAAATATAAAGCAATATTGTCTTTTTAATAAAAACAGAATACAACTCAAGTAAAGGTATCCCTTTATTAATATCACATAGGGTGACACTGGCTTGAAAAAAAGGAACCAGCTTTACTAAATTACAATGCACATGGGCATTTTTTTTTGTTTTCAAACACACCTTGCTGTGGAAGCAGAATGACACCATCTCAAAAAATGATGAAACAAAAACATGGGAAACTAAAGCCAATGAGGAAAGGAAGTGCTAATATTCCAAACCATTCAAACACAAAATTGTTATGCATGCAGTGGAACAAAAAAATATAACACGACTGTAACATAATACATGTGTGCATAAGAACAGTTTAAGCCAAATGGTTAAAACTACAAGATATTGCCTTTATGGATGACTTTTCAGAGTGCAGTTTATGGCCTGTGTTACATGTTGACACTATTTCCATCAAAGCATTATGTATTCAGGTTTGTGGTGTTCCTTTGTCTCCTCATTCTTTACATTTTCCATACAATTTCAGAAAGTCACACAGGACATTTCACTAAGCGTTTCTTAAGACCGTTGCTAAACACTGCATTGCTTACAAATTTGCATGCACAGTAAAAGTAGACATTAGATAGAACAATGCCACCAGAACACCCCATATAAATCACTGCCCATGATATGCTAGGGTTTCAACAAGAATCTACACCAAACCAACACAATAGCTTTTAAAAACATGGATTGGTGTATACCGTACACTGATTTATTGAGGGAATAACCAGGCACATGAGACAAGCAACAGAGTAGCAAGTCACACTTAGGTGACTGCTGAAATGCAGAAAACCAAGATCATTTGGAGTAAAAGGTCGACAAGATGATTATTACTGATGTGAAACCACTCACACACACAAAAAAATAGTAATTGAAGCAGAAAAGTGCACCAAAAGAGATTATACTTTCAGTTTTCTACTGTATAATTCTTTCTGATATTTCAGCTATGGCAAAATGGTCCTTTAATTGCATTGCTGGAAATTCTGTGTCTAAATTCTGTCTATTTTTCCTTCACTTTTAAATCTGGCAGTTTTCATCTCCTCAGCTAAAGCATACATGTTTTCTCTCTTAGCTAGCATAGTAGTGTTTCCTCTGGCAGTTAGTTAAATCAAAATATGTGAATTTTACGTTTTAACAGCTAGATACATACATATATTACAAAATGTGCAAATCAAAGTCAAAATCTATCTACATTCGCTCATTTGTTATGCTTAGTTGGTTTTAAAGGGGCACTCCAGCCCATTACATAGATGCAATGAGAAAGTCAATATCAACCACTTGGAAAATGTCATGCGGGGAGCGAAGTATACGGTTTAATAAATATAATGATTTCTATGATGAATAGAATATGAAGAATTACTCATTGCCTCAAAATTTCTTTGAAATTTAACTTTAAAATCACAACATTCGCCCCCACATGAAACCTAGTAGACCATGACAGACATGCAGAAGAAATATATTTTTGATATGCCAGGTGGGCTGTAAAGGTAAAAGGTTAAAGAAGATATGATCCATGAGTGGAGTGCACCTTTAAATCCTCCTTCAGGGCCAAATAAATGGGCAGTGAAGGAAATGCACAAGCATAACATCACAACATTCGACATACAACACAGTAAGTACACATAGGCAGTGAAAAAATAGCTTGAAATTGAGAAAAAAAAAAGGAAAAATAAAAGAGAGAAAAAGGCAGGTAAACCAAGAGATATGTACAAATAGGGTTTTCAAACAGACAATTTGTGAGCAGCTCAGAAAACAAGAGGTGGCTAGGGGATCTGCTGGTGGGTGGGGGTGAGGTGGGTTCACTTGAGTTCAGGGATGAACTGAGACCAGCTGATATTGCCCACGCCCAGCTCATCATCGTCCAGGCATGAGAAGCTGATGTCCACCAGGATCTTACTCAGGCTGTCGTTCATGGTGTCCAGCACGAGCCCCTCGGTCAGGGAACGATTGGCCAAGGTCGGGATCCCCATTTGGAGGAGTTCCCGTGAGCAGGCAGGGGTGGACGTGGCAGAGCCGCCTCGTGCCGAGGTCAGCAGCTCCCGGGGGGAGTTGAAAAGGGGCAGCTCCTTGAAAGGTGTGCTGCTGAAGCTGAACGTGCCGTGGTCGGGACGCTGTGGCGTCAGGACGGGGCCAGTGGGCGTGCGGATGGGGCTGAAGTCCAGCACGCTACGTCCGCCTTTGCCCAAGGGTGTCACGCGCCAAGGCTCGGGTAGGACAGTGGCGGGCGGCTTGCTGGGGGTGGACGAGGCCGGCTGAGTGCTCTTAATGGGGGTCTTGAAGGAGTACTCCCGATAGGGGCTATCAGGCTCGCCACCAGCCCGCGGCTGTTGCGGCTGGTCCAGCTCAGCGTCACGTGTGTCCTGGAAGGCCGAGTTGTCGGAAGCTAGGCCCGAGTCGAAGAAAGTGCTGTCAGGAAAGAGGAGCACGGGCTCCTCGGTGGATGGCAGAACCAGGCGCTGCTTGCGACGTGAGCTGCTAGACTCCCGCCTGCCTGTGCTTATGCTGTGTGTGGTGGAGGCTCCGGCTGTTGTCTCTCTGCTGATGGAGATACTCTGGGGTTCTTCTTTCAGCACATCCTCTGAAGCCGGGGCGCACATCATATACGAGGGTCCATCACTTTGCAGCACCTTTGAGTGACACAAACACAGCCAATCAGAAAGTGTCTCATTTATATTACAGTAGCATTGCAAATACATGTACATACACATGGGACTACCAGAGGACTAACCCCCCCACTGTCGTCATACTGCCCTGTGTGGCCATGTGGCCTCAGGTTAAGGAAACGGACACCGCACTGTGCTTTGCATGTGGAGCGGGGAGGATTTAACCTAACAGTGTTATATCGGTATTCCCTAAACAATTTCTCCAGCCTCCATGTTAGGGTTTTACCTTTGGGGCGATGCGGACCCTCTTCCCTGCACCATATGAGCTGCAGGTCTGCTGTGAAGTAGACAGAGAGAACTGTGCAGATGAGGGTAAAAACAGTGGGGATGCCAAGGGCAACTGGATTGGGACCAAGTAGGAGTCTGTCCTGGGCAGCAGAGGCTTCATCTTCCTCTCTGGGGGAATACACATATCCAAAAATCAGAAAAAAGTTTCTTTAAGCATTAGAAATGTTTGTGTGTATTGTGTTGTCTGTTTCGAAAGGGATGTGAAAACAAACTTACCTGATGATACAGATGAGGTTTTCTTCAGCTCTGAGCAGATCCGTTTCTGTTGCTGTGGAAATTAAGGAAAAGTGATTTGAGATTTAACCACAACGACTGGGTTTAGACTGCCTCAGAAATACAGGTGGTGAAGACAACCTGATCTAAGCCTGGATAAGTGTAAAATGAAAAGTGTTCTCTCTGCTGCTCTGTCTCCTTTCTGTCTCCTGCAAATTGAAATGTCTGTTATTATACCAGAGCTAGCAGATACAAGACTGTGGCCTGTTAAATAAATAAAGGCTCTCTGTCTGTCTGTCCACTCCCTCTTGGCTGACTGAAGTTCCACAGAGGAAAGGAAAATGGCTTACTTGTGAGTCACAGACCTGCATGGTCTGGAGGGAAGAGGGGGTGGTAGGATCCACCACAGGCTGTAGGGTGGGCCAGAAATTAAGATGATGGTGAATAGGTGCAATACATGATATTTAAGATATTATAGACCTTGCCATGGTGACATTACAGGCATAGAAAGTATGGACATAGAAAGTGTGGAAAGTTGTGTAATTAAAATAGCCTAAACAATTAAAAATCATCCATGTACCTTGTAAACCTGGTCAAGCGTGAGACATCGGTTAGCTTCTGGACGAATAGTCCAATAAGACACCTTGCCATCTTGAGCAGTCTCACGTACAAACATATCATGCAAAGACAGATTATGTCGTATGGAGTTCTATAGGAAGAGATCAGCAAACTGTCAGTAACGGAAATACCAAAGATTTCTTTTGCAAAAAATGGGAACTGAAATTACAGTCACAGAAATTACAGTTATAAAGCAGGAGATTCAGCCTATGTATCAAAATTACATCACACAATAAATAAAAGTCACATTGCAGGATTGATCACCTTCCAGCCTGGCTTGGCTACATTTCTAAAATAAGGAAAATGGTCCTCTATCCAGGTATAGATCTCTTTCAGTGTCATCCGTCTGTTCTTTTTGCTGTTGATGGCAAATTGAATCATGGCCATGTACGAGTAAGGAGGTCTTTCTGATTGGGGGTCTTTGACAGTGCCTTCAGATTCTCTGTGTGACTGGAGCAGACACAAATAATCAAACATTTATTCAACAATTTGAATATTTGAACATCTGACATGGTCACAACGAGAATACATGCAGATTATTACAGCACTTTTACCTGTTGAAGTTGCTGACCAGATTCATGGTTCTCTTTGTTGGAAGCTTTTTTCAAAGGATCAGGCCCGAGACCATCAGTGCTCATCCGTCCAAGCCACTGAATATTAGTCAGGCTGTCATCTAATGGACTACAATCGAGCTCTTTATTCACTACGGGAAATGAAACAAGAGTGTGTCAATGCCATGTCAATCATGGCATAGGTAATTCATGCCTTTCTGTTTACATTAATAGACTTACGATAAACACTGGTTTCACTTACAGGGTTTTATGGTGGTCAAGGCCTTGCTGTCAACAAGACAGTCTGTAGGTGTGCATTCCTCTATTTTTGATGGAGAGTCCAGGACACCATGACATGATTTCCCAGTTATGTCCATTGAGGACTGGTAAAGAGACTCTACTCCTTCATCAAGACTGCCACTGCCACTCAAGAGGATAAATTTGTTTGGCCCTTGAGGACCACACTCCTTTCCTTTGGCAGTAAGAGCCCCAATGACGCTCTTAAGGTCAGCAGTCTTGGGAATGACAACAACTTGCGTGTCAGGCATGCTGGGGTGATCCATGATTCGAATGCCATCTGGAAAGCACTGAGCACTGGGTGAAGAGATGGCATCTTTCTGTCGCAAACCATCCGGCTCATCACGAGGAGCATCATTTCTTTGAAATGGCAGTTTCCTCCTCTTGAGGATGAGGGGTCTACGGGGGCTCTCTCTCATTCTGCTCATATCACTGTGAATGGACCTTTGGGCTGATTGATCTTCTACAGAAAAAATAAATAAATAAGGGGTTTTAAATACATTGCATGGCAAACACTCTGCATCTCTCAGCAAAAACATTCAATTCTGTAGCAAGAGTAAGTTATTACCTTTATGTACAGCAATCTGGTTGGTATGCAAAACCCAGAAACGTTAACGACAGAGATTCGTTAGCTTGCTAACTGCTAATTCGCCAACTGTGACTGTCACCAAATGACATTTTGAATGGGGAAAACGAAATAAAGTAAAACTACTTGACATTAAGATATAATAGCGATTTAAATTAAATAAACAGCATTAAACCATAACAAATCTATTAAAGCAGGATTGTAAGATAAGCGGTTTGGATTAGGCTAAGTAATAACGAATGGCAAATAATATTTCAAATACAACCCTTCCTTATGACGTGCTTCCTTTTAGAATCAAGTCGTTAAAATGTTTTTGATAGCTAGCTACAATGTTACACCACGTCAAAACCAAAAACAAGATTTAGAATGACAATATTTTTATGATAAATGTAACATTAACAAGGAATGTAGTTTCTCTAGTTAACAAATGGCTAACAACGTGCACCGATGATAAAGAACTTAGCCAACATTGACTACCAAGTCATATTTACCCCAAGCAAGCAATGCTAACGTTAACGTTAACCAGCCAGCACATTTGTGTCAGTATCGATAGCTATTTGTGAGCTATTGTGAGCTTTTGATCAAGCTTTAGCTAAATCGAACTGGTCTTATCACAACATAAGTTGGATACATTCACGTTACACAGTCGTTAGCTAACTTTGCTAGTAACGTTCAGTTACGTTTCTAACAAAATCAACATATTATAACGCGAGTTTTATCGTTACGTTTGATACAGTGCATTACGACCGACGAGATGAATTATTGATTTTACAGTCATTGCATAGAACAGACCTTCATATTAGTAGAGTATTCCTTTGATTGTATGAATTAGACTTGACCATATGATTGCATGACACATTGAAGAACATTCGCGGTGGCTTTCTCTTTCAGCAATCAGCCCTCACAGGATTTTGAATTTTGGCGCAGTTGTACGAGGTCCGGTCACGTGGCATCTTCCAAACCAATGGATTTGCTACAACCAGTGACACATACTTCCCCTCCTACATGGAAGCCAATCAAATGAAAGATCACACGTGAACAGGAACAATGCATAATGTTCAACATGTTCACAAAAAATGATCAAGGCTAGTTTTTTTTAATCATCATAGATAACACTAATGAACTTTGTCGGAAAGCAAATGTAAGTTAATACCATTGCATGCATGATAACATGTTGATATCCAGTAAAGCAATGTTTGTAAATGCTAACGTTACATCGAATAGGTCGAAACGTTGCTAACGCGGGTAATGTTATGAATAGCATTTAAGAACTAAGCTAGGACCTAATTTTGATCACCCTGTATTGCATTCATTTTCTCATTTGCCGTTGTTGATTTGTCCATTTAGACAAAGCTATGTTCGTTTCTACGCCTTTGATAGTCCTATGGACATGATGCCCCCTGATGCCCCGTAACACTAGAAGAAGGAGGTTGCCGAACCCCCTCAAGAGTCAGCTAACTTTTGTTGAAACACCAGTCAATGGAGACGTACACCACTATGGCCCTCAGCCACGAAGTGCCATTAATCCAACTCAACTCAGTTCCAAGGAGCCGCGCCAGAATAGCACGGTTTGGGTAATTTGACTGTCCATCTGTGTAGCATCTCTTATCACCAAATTCACACTAGGGGGCAGATGTTGTTAACCTGTTAAATGAATTTGCTGTTTCGTTAGTCTATTATATTGTGTATGCTTTTTAGCCTGAAAAATGACTGTTTCTCCATAGGTGGCTCCTCAGTTTGACCAGAGTACACATCCTGAAGTTGGGCAAAAGAGGACAAGAGGCTGGCATTCACAGTCTGTGTCAAGTGGCAGGTTTAATTCAAAATGTTTGAATGTAAGAAAGACAAACATCTGCAAATATCCATCATTATCCTTTGACAATGGTACTGCTAACAGAGCACATGTTAAAGACAAAAGACTGAGAAGTGAGACAGAGACTGATACAAATCAAGCCAGTCAAACTTTTGGACCGGAATCATCAAATACTCAGGCTAAAGTAGACCAAGCAACACCAAGGCGGACACATTTCCTTCGGAGAAGAGGTAAAACACGCACCATGTCTTTGGATACAACCCATGAAGGTTCTGCAGAGAACCAGAGGGTATGTAGTTCTCACAAGAGCAGAAGAGTGACAGTCGACACTGGGTCATCTGAAACACGTTCCTCCATGGGATTCAGCTCACCTAATGTAGTGAATGACTTGATTGCACCTGATATCGATACCCCAGAGGTGCCACACAAGGCAACTTTTTCATCAAAATGTACACTTTTACACCTACTATTGCCCTCCACTCCTCCACACTGTCATAATTCAGATGTTCTTGTAGAGGACACTCCAGAAAGGGACTATGGTCTAAAAGTGACTTGGAGGAATAGAAAAGAACTGATGAGGTTATTAATAAAGCGGGGTCAGTTAACTAACCAACAGGTTGAGGTTACTGCCAGCTGATGTCAAGAATAGACAGATGCTAAAAGATAACATAAAATGTATTTTTCATGGAAATGGACAATAGCAAAACTTTAAATAGATCCTAACAAACCATGAATAAAGAAAGTATTGCACAAGTCAAGTGTTCAGTGTATTTCTAATGGCAACTATATTTGATTGAAATAATTCATTCGATTGACATTCTAATGAGTGGCGACTACATTACATAATGGTATGTTCGTTGTGAATGGACAGAGCAGAGGTCTACTAAAATATCCTTTGTAGGGGTACTTGCTTTCCATCACCTCTGTATGTAAATTAACAGAGCCATTTTCAGCCAATTAAACCCATTTTGGAAAATCCTAGAACCAATGGCGTAGTCTGTTGTAGGCATGTGCCGTATCCACGGCGAGCAGCATTTTTTTCTCCCGTGCCAACGAAAGTTCGCACACAGGGAGGCCAACAGCTGGGGGATCCATAGCAACCGTGGATAAACATGAGTTACTATACCAGGTAAGCTGTTATACCAAGTCAATAAATTAGTTTCATTCAGTTAACCTCATGGGTAGTTGAAAACAGGAAGCCGAAGGTATTGTAGAGCGAAGAATTTGGGAGATCCGTTTTCACTGTGGAGACACTGTTGCATGTATCCAGCTACGCTGGCTAGCAAGTGTTGCTTAGCTAATCAGGGAAGCTGACAAGCTGCACTGCATTATGCAGCATAATGTAGTCAACGTGAGCCATGATCGTCGAGACAGATATAACGGGATTTGAATGGAAATTACATGGCAATTCGGTTGTTCTTATTTGAATGATGGTGATTAAAACTTCCAAGTAGTGCTTTGTCGTTTTTTTTTCTTGTTCATTACATCACAAGCCAACACCAGCAAAAAATGTTTCCACCGAATTATGCAGATAGCTTTCGCGATCTTTCTGAAATACATATGTTTGCTGAAAGCGTATTAATTTGCGGCTTTTTTTGGCCAGATAACTGACCTGTGTCGATTGATAGAGTGGTGCAAATAACGGATATTAACTTTTCAATGCTAACAGGCTGCATTATAATACGAGCGAGATAGCGGAGCAAGCATTGTGTTTGCCTCCGGAATTTCTGGATGCAACCTTCTATCTCAACATAATGTTTCTACTAACATCTTTCTAACGTTAAATAGTCTTTAGCAGGAAAAACTTGGGCATTGCTTTTTATTCCAGTTCAAGACATAAGGTTATTTTCTAAAACCTGACCAAACAATAAAACGGTAACGTCCACCAGAGAGGATAAAACTTAAAACTTAAGTTGGCCTAACTTTGTTGACGTTAAAATGAAGGCTAGCCTAGACCAACTGGATCTGGTTCACAAGAGATAGCTTGACATAGGTTATAACGTCGATATTGGACTGTATTATGAAAGATAATAACAGGACTATTTATTTTATTTTTTAAAGCTTTGACTTGACTCTCGCGTTCTCTGACATATAACTGGTTGCACTGTTAATCTTGTTTACTCCAGCACTTTGCCCACATCAATTGTAGATGGATAGTGAAATGTGCTTTTTTGTACATTCAAGCTGGTTGACAGTTACTAGTTAGACCTACTTCTTTCACAGTTCACAGGAACTGTTTTCATTTCATATCCATAATATTACATTTGAGGCAAGGCTACACCCACAGTCTGAAGTGTCATGCTTGTACTATTATCATCTTGTTGGTGTTGTTGTTTTTAGGCCTAGTTTGTGGACTGGAATTCAGACAATAGAGCTATAACAACTGGATTCCAGGGAAGCAGCTGGTTTACCACCATGACCATTTAGTTTTAGTTACATGTACAGAATGTGCTAACTGGAAGTCAACATACCATGCCTTAGAGTAGTAAGACTGTCGCACTTTCTTTTGTCATTTCCTCTTTGTGATGCTTTTAAGCACTTCTCCCTTGTTTCACTGCTTGTTGCTTTGGGGAAGGAAGAAACCATGTTTACTCATGGCTGTAATGAGTAGGCTAGCCGCCAGTGTTTGCCTACATGTCAGAGCATGTTGAACTTGGATGCCCCAGCGTTGTTCTGTTGGCTTTTCACCGATACCAGGGTCCTCCTGCCTCCAACCATGTTTGAAGAACAGATTATCAGACTCATGCTCTTTCCCAGTGTTGTCTCTTTTGATTAGGCACACATTAGTCTCCGACTGGCGAGGAACATCAGGTGCTGAGAGATAGAGATATGCTGCCGAAGGTGGTGGGATTCCCCCTACTCTTAATACTGTAGGTCTAAATGGGAGATGGAGCAAAGCCATAATGATCACTACAGGGAGAGTTGAGTGTCATATTAGAGACAGCCCCAGGGACCCACTCCATTTCAGATGTTTAGCTCAGACTGGATATGTTCTTTGATATGGTGATCCAAGAGTCTTGCTCCACTCCAGTCAATGATGGTTTGGATGTGACCAATGTACCCATGTCACATCAGCTAATTTTCAGGAGCAAAGTAAGCACATGTTACTGATGACACCTTGATCTAGCCTAATGCCACACTATCTTACTGGCTGTCATAACCAACACCAGTGCTTACCTTGCTACTTCCTGAATTAAGATGCATACCATTTCAACCTTTTCATTTGTCATAAATTTGTGCTGATCCTTAAACATTTGCGATTGTGTTCTTTTCTCTTTGTACCGGAGGTGTTGTCTCATAGACCATATAGCCTAGTGGCAAAGTTGATGAAACAATGCAAACTGCAAGGCAGTGTCTGTAACCACCTCTATGGATGTGTGTACAGCAGGCTAGCCTCTCTCTGTGTGTGTGTGTGTGTGTGTGTGTGTGTGTGTGTGTGTGTGTGTGTGTTTGTGCCTGCTGTCTGTGTGTGGTCCTTCTGACAGCCCATCTGTGGCATGGAGGAGCAGAAGCGGAGACAAACACCAGTAAGAGTGCTACTCATGCTCGTCTCATTACCCTGCCCCCCGCACTGAGCAATCTGTCCATGGCTTGCTAAGGGTCATCATACATTCTCTTGAGAACACATACAGCTTCTGCTCTCCCATATGACTCAACAGTAGCCTTTTAAATTACTGTCCCTCACAATAAGCAACAACATGTTTGGTAACTAATCATTTTAGAAAGTGCAAATATGCCATTTGCAAAAGCTCTCTAGGCTTATTATGAATTCAGAATTTGTAAGCAAAAAACAAACAAACAAGTTGAAAAGACCATTACACAAAGGTACTATTAGGCACCACACATGTAGGCCTATCCAGGGTACAGCCATTTCTCAAGCTCTTTTTTCTGTATATCGCTGTCTTCCCTCTCTCTGTCTCTCGCAGAGCTCCGACCCATGTTTGGTCGCTGACTCACTCAGGGCAGTGTGTGCCAGCTTCAAATGTCTGTGTCTGTTCCGAGGGCTGGGGTGACCTCATGAGGAGTAGCCTACAGCGCACCAGTGATTTAGGCACCAGCGTAGTCCGATGGGAGTAAACGAGTCTCAGAGAGGGGCTTGGGAACAAACCACTGGCCCCTTTTATCTTGCTGTGTGGAGACGTTAAAAGCAAGCTGTTAGGCGAGCTTAAGGAATCGATGTGCGGAGGTGTTTTATGCGTTGTACTGTTCTCAGTGGCAGAGGATATAATACACACATACAAGCACACTCTCCCAGTCTCTAGCCGGTTTCTTTTTCTTCATTGTCAGTATGCAGTCTTAGTGTTGAGGCAACATTCTCTTTACTCTATCCAAATGATCTGGACTGCATTAGACCCTGTACTGTCTGAATCAGGCAAGCATCACCATTTTCCTTGCATACTCAAGAGGCCTGTGGCTGAAAGGATCGCTAAATGTGCTGTCATTGCTGGAATGATGCGTCATGTGATTTATGACAAATTCAACTCTGTCTATAGCCACATGTTTTGATACCTTTAAAAACAAGCTTACTAGTGACTGTATGCTGGTGCTCAGTCTTACTGCATGGGAATCAGAGTCTGCCATCATAAACATCTTTTTTTTTTTTTTAAAGCTTTGTTTATGAATGTGGCCTATTGTCAGCTCTAAGGACAACCATTTTTGTTATTCCTTGGGGCAAACTCGACTTTGTATGCCACCATGCCCGCTGCCCATTGCCCAGTCACAGGATAGTTTTCCCTCATTAGCGTGATTGTACTCAACTTGTCCCTGGTGTGGATAGATTGCCTCGACCTCTCTTTTCCGAAGGCATCAGAATTGCCAAAGATCACGTCTTTCCATGTTCCATTTGATGTAGTTGGGCTCCTCTTGTGATCTCGGGGTGGGAAAAGTCTGACATAAAAGCCTTTGGAAAGTAGTGCCGGCTGGAAATAGTGCTCTTATCTGTCGCTGGCATGTTCATGGCCAATCTTGTGATTTTGCTCATGAGTGGCAAGTATGATGGGAGCATTAGTCTAACCGGATGTCATTATGCACATGATGGATGTATATGGGCTCCAGAGGGACCGAGACAGAGAGAAAGGAGGATGAGAGAGAGAGGGAAAGAGATGGAGAGAGTGAGAGGGAGGTCAGGCTGACTTGGCTGACTGTAAACAAGTAAGATTTTCTTTCCCTCTCTCTTTCTGATTAGAGATCTGCAGTTACAGTAGATTGTACCAGCCCCCCGTGGGACAGGGCATTACCACTAGAAACTTTCCTGTTGTTGCCCTCATTTGTTTTGGCAGGGGCTAATTACTCCCAGAGGAGCAGACTCCCCGAAGACCTCGGTTGGCCTTTCTCGGTGCATTGTGAACGCCAGACCCGCGTCCCTGTGTGTGCACACGCCTGAAGCCGGTCTCCAGGCTCCTCCTGGTTTCCTGGCAGCACGGCCAGATCCCCCATGTCTTGGTCCTTTTTTTAGGTCCAAGTGAGCTTCTCAACGCTTCCGGCCCTGCGGTGAAACTTGAGGAGGCTTATTGGAAAACCTCCTGTCTCCTAGGTGAATGGGTGGAATCTGTAATAAGCTTAGGCCCTACACGCCAGATGACTTAACCATAATAATAAGACAGAGATACAGATGTTTTTTTTTGTTTTGGTCTGCACATTAGTTTCTCACAGACCTCCGAGTGGCCTGAAGTAACACTCGATGCCGATGTTTGAGTGGGATGTGGTTTTACAGTTTGCATCACCCACACTGACTCAGAGGAAACATTGTCTGCAGTGATTTCCACATATTTCTTTAAACAGCTTTTGCAGTTTCGAACTGACCGATGACTTGAGGAGGTGACCTTGAGGTTTTTTTGTGTGAGCTGTGGAGACTTGGAATTAAGAGTGATAGAATCCGGAGTGACTCATTGCAGGAGCACAGTGGCACAATCTGGTAAATGGTACATGTGGGGGGAGAAAAAAGCAATGTCAGAAACCATAAACAGTATAAAAAGAGAGCGAGAGAGGGATAAATCAGGTCCAGGAAGAGGTAGACTGTTTGCCTCATCACATCCCCTCCAGTTACGCTCAGTGACATCGACATTGCGGTAGTTGAAGTGCCACAAGGTGCGCGGTGAGCGAACTGTCGTCACAGTAACCAGCACCACTTGGCGTTCACGCTCAGCTGTGTGAGCCGTCACTCCCAAGAGGGCTGCTCCCTACTGACCCAAACAGGCAGGGAGGGAAGTAGGCTAGTGGGGACGCAGAGCAGAGTTGGCCCAGACCCAACCCAAACAAGTATCAGTCGTGTGCCAGGACTACCACCTGTAACATGGACACTTTGAAGAGCAGCGCATCACAGCCAACCTACAGCCGCTGGTCTTACAGGTAGAACTAACGTGTTGCGTACTCTCTCTCTCTCTCTGTCTGTTTCTCTCTCACTTACTCATACAAACTACCTCAAACTAGTGTAAATACTAGTTTTGTGTGTTTATTGTTTACATTATGTGTCAAACTGTGGAATGCCTTGGGTGGCATGTAGGTAATGATCTTTAACGGTTCACCGATAATGGTCGCCTTTGTTGAGATCCACTTCCTCCTCCTCCTCGTCTTCCTCCGCCTCCTCCTCCTCTTCGGAGGTCCTCTCAGGTTGACTGCACTGTGACTCACCCTCTGTAAGAGATCTCCTCTCTTTCTTGAGTTGCCTCTTTACTTATTCAGAGACGTAGAGGCTTCTGCAGGCATTATTGCCAATACAAGGGCCCCTCTCTGTCCATTCCTTCACCCAGGCAGATACCTAAGGAGGATGTGATAAGCATATTTCACTCTGTTGGTTCTGTTAGGTGTACTGTATGTTGCCTAAAGCACTGCTTCTGATGTAATTTTACAACACATTGGGTTGCACAGTTTTGTGTTGGGCCTTTTTTTGTCTATATAATTAAAATATAATTAATTGATAAGGGTGTTTTTTTCCTAAGTGATGTTGCGGGTTATGCTGCTCTTTTCCTATCCTCTTCGGCTTCATCATTCCCTAGTGGAGTAGACTCTGCTTTGGTATGTGTGTGTGTGTGTGTGTGTGTGTGTGTGTGTGTGTCCCAGTTTTATCTTCAACTGAATGTCACGTCCAGCGCGCTGCAGCGTTAATAATTTATCCCATCTTTTCCCCCCTGCTGTACGGTTGCACCTCACTTCCTTTTGTGAGGTGCCTACAGATTTTAGAATAGACAAACACCATCTCTTCCCATCCAAAACATCACCAGTCACCAGTGTGCTTGGGAATGGGATGATCCATATTCAAACTTTCCGGAGTTTAGCCTATTCTTCCATGATGCTGGCTGGTCAGGGGTGGGGGGTCAGCTAGCCTTCTTGTTTTGGTTAGTTTAATTACCTATATTTCTCAGCTAGGTTTATTTACAGTGAGTCTTTTTTTTATCATTTCATAAAACAGAGGAAAATGTCCCAGACCTTAGTGGATTGAAATTGATTTTCATGAAGGGTAGGCTATGTGTTTGTAGAGACAAACTGAAGACTGGATTTAGAATCTCTCTCTCTCTCTCTCTCTCTCTCTCTCCCTCTCTCTCTCTATGTGTCTCTGTCCCTTTGCATCTCAGTCTCGCCCCCCTCTCAGACTTCATTCTTCTGCAGCATTGATTTCTTTCCCAGACAACTGTAGAGTCTCACTGTAGAGTCTTGCAGCTCCGTCTCCTCCTGAGTATCCACTGAGCGATGACGGCTTGGCGGCAGGCGAGACGAGTGCTGTGGGGTTAGCCCAGATGAACACTTTGCACGCTGAGGGCTAGCTCACCCATGGCCTCTTGGCTATTCAGAGATGCCAGACTGCAGACATCATGACGCAAATCATTAGGATGCACCAGGCTCCATCTGGACAGCACAGTGAGATGCACGTGCTGCTTACCTGAGTGAGACAGTGTCTGACATATTTTAACAGTCATGAGAAAAGTGTGTGTGTGTGTGTGTGTGTGTGCATATGTTCAGTGGGTTAGGGTTAGAAACAGTTGAGTTGTAGCTTACTGTTCTAGTATGTGTTTAGGTGTACATTCGAAATCACACTGCCATGATGGATGTTGGCCCGAGCCCTCAAGAGGTTTTACACCATACCATCTGCACTGTGCCGACAGCTTACCTGCCCCCGCATGTTAGGCTAAACATTGAAGCAGTATCTCACTGAAAGGATCAATACATAGCCTACCTTTTTCTTTCTCTTTCAGTGCATTGTACAACAATGACAAATCACATAGCCCAAAGGAGGCATCGCCAGCTCTGTGCCTTTAGAAGCTAGCAACATTTGCGAGAATTACAGTGCTTGGGGGTGTGTCAGTTGTATTCAAAGTTGTATTCAAATGAATAGGCTCTTATGTTGATTCATTGTGTGTGAAATGGGAAGGTCATATCCTGGAAACGAACCTGGACTTGAATGTGTCTTATCACTTGCGTTCAGCTCTGATTTCCCTGTGTGTCTTTTTTTTTTGTTGTTGTTATCATGCTCATGTAACTGGCCTGCCTGCCTTCCTACCTGCTGCTGTCATCTGCCTGTCTGTCGTCACGGTGACCATGAAGGCCCTCTAGCTCTGCCAGCTTCTCTTCCACCTCCACTGCAAGGTAAGTAAAGTTCAGTCTGACGCCACTGTTTCATCATACAGCCAGCACACAGTATATGTCACCCGGCCTGAAATAGACCTTTGTACAACACTGCTTCTGCTTAACTGGTTCTGTCACTGCTCCCAAACCAATAGCCTATGGTTTCTCTCATATTATTTTTCTCCTGTAGAGGTGAATTATTGATCCTAAGTCAATATATGCATAGAATACTCGCCTCTGATGATGACGTCCCTAGGCTCTGTTCAAAACTAGTAGAAAGAACAGACTGGTTCACCGGACAGCACCAAGGCCCAAAGAATTTTGAACAGTACCATTTTAAAGGGGTGCCAATAACGATAAATATAATACTGTATGTTATAGTATTTAATAGAGTATATAAACATATTGCCTCAATTAACAACATCATGTGCAACGATATTGTTGGTGATCAATTTCAGAGCGATTTTTAGAACAAGAAAAGCTTAACAGACTTGAATTATCATTCATCAGTGTGATCAGAAATATTGTGTTAGTTACAGTTCTCTATATAGTTATAGCCTAGTTGGTCCAGGTGTGAATGGACCTTAAGAAGGCAGTGGTTGTTGCTGGGATATTGACCTATACTAGCATTTAGTAAGGGATAACGGCCGACGAGGTGACCGGTTCTACAGAAATACCATTCTAAAAGGCAATCATATGAAACAGTGATTAGTTATTAGATTAGATATTTTACTACTTCCAAATTAGCCAGTTATCCGAGAATAATGGTCACCTATCAGCCAATCAGAGAAGAGAATCGCGTTCTGAATGGAGATAACACAACTTAATACAGTGCTGTTCAGAAGTCTGATATGTGACAACTCAAAAATGATCACATTTCACCAATAGGAACAGCTGAACACTTGCAAACAAGTAAACTATCGTCAGCACAGTGTTTACAGTTAGCCATGGATAAGCGAAAAGCCTGTTGTGGTCGGACACAGGTCGAATGCAGAGGGATCAGAAGAAATGTCACCGGTGAAGTCACTGTCAATATGAGACTCTTGGATTAGGGTGGCCAGACCTGTCCTAAAGATGGCTGGTGGTGATTCACATGGCTGGCGGCAGTGAGAGACCTCTCTGAATGAGATGTCTGTGGTGACATTTGAGCGATGTTTCTGGGGCCTTATCCCCTCATAGGAAACATGGCCACAGGGAGTCAGGCCTCTCCTGGGCCCTTCTCTAGAACCTTCCCAGGGGCTGCTTATGTGGGCAGCTGCAACAACAAAACTCACCTCTTTCATCTCTCCCTCCCTCCCTCCCTTCTCTCTCTCTCTCTCTCTCCCTCTCTCTATCTCTTTCTCTCTCTCTCTCCCTCTCTCTTCCATTCCCTTTATCCACCAAGAGTAATGATCAGTCCCACATGGCGCAATTATCGCCTACTGTCCCCTCTTGCCTGGCCATGTCACGCTCACCGAATAGAATGCCTCCCATGCATCAAATCCCTCCCTCTCTCCCTCCATCAATCCCTCTCTCCTTCTCTCCTTCACTCTCTTTCTCTTTCCTTCCTTTAACTGTCAGTAACACCTGCTGAAGGGCTACAGCTATATATTCCCCGAGGGCTTTTTTTCCGCATCACTATAAGAGCCTCCTAATAGCAATGTGCCAAGTCGGTGGATGGATCCACATCCAAGGACACTGCTCATTTGAAGCCCTCTTGTGAAAGAAGAAGGTGTGTGTGTGTGTGTGTGTGTGTGTGTGTGTGTGTGTGTGTGTGTGTGTGTGTGTGTGTGTGTGTGTGTGTGTGTGTGTGTGTGTGTGTGTGTGTGTTGCAGGACCCATAATGAGGAAGTGGGAAAGTTTAACAAACACTGAGGTGGCTTGGTAATGTTGTGGTGATGAGTGCTGTTAAACGTACATACATACACACACACACACACACACACACACACACACACACACACACACACACACACACACACACAATTCAAACACACTCACATCCGCTGTGCTGCTGACCACCAGCTGTCCTGTGCTGACAGTCCTCAGGGATTGGCTGTCCTTCAGTGTGTGTCCGTGGCGTGCGGAGGTCGCAGTGTTTGGCCAGTAGGCTAGACACATGGCCACTGAGTCAGGTTTGCTAAATGCCACCGCTGACACAAGAGTGAGGGAGGAAGCAGCCAAAGCACACAGATAGGAGGGCAGACATGATGACCCACATCTCACCTCCCACTCCAAACTCTTCTCTTCTCTTCTCTTCTCTTCTCTTCTCTTCTCTTCTCTTCTCTTCTCTTCTCTTCTCTTCTAAGGAGAACATGTCAAATGTGTTTGTATTGCATCTGAGTACAGAAATCAAAAGTTTCCACAATTAGCCTAGGCGTACTCTGGGTCTCACTGTGCGATCTAGCTTAGAGGTTTACCTTGGAGACACCGTAATTGGACTGTGCTGGTCGTTATGAGTGCTTGTTTAAATGGTGCGTGACTCCGTTCTTCTAAAGTCTTTATGTTTTTTCCATGATGCTACTGGATGTTTGGACATGTTTGGGATTTGGGTTGAGATGAGTCAGAGGAGTAGTGTTTGTCATGTGGGAGAGATTTATGCATTTCTTGCGCAGTGAACAACATACAAAGAGACACACAGAAGGTCTCTGACACAGACAAGACACACACACACACACACACACACACACACACACACACACACACACACACACACACACACACACATGAAAAAGACGTGAGCAGACAACTCGGTTTGCTTGAGTCACTCCCCTTCTGCCACTGTAGCTGCTAGTTACTGTAACTTAGCAACATGTGCCACCATCCCCCCCCCCCACCCCCTTTCTCTCGGCGTGTGTCTCTTTGGAGTGGCAGGCCAAAGAGCAGAGACTCAGGGAGAGGCCGGAAATCAAACACTGCCGAGTGACCCAGCTAGAGTCCGAGCCAGCGTTACACAGTCTGGGGTGTCACATGTAGGCTAGCTTCTCATTCATTTATTTGTTTATTTAAAAGGGACAATGCACATTAATCAACATTTCAAGCTAAACTAAAAATATGAATGTGCAAATGAGGTTGTTTTTTTTAATTATAGACCCTTGGCAAACCAGCACAACAACATACAATAAAGAGAGTTTAACACACAAAAAATAATACATTTCCAGACGTATGGTGGAGCATGATAAGATTTGGTTGGCTATGCTTGCTAGCACACACGTGTTCTCGACACCCATCCTCAGCTTAGCTACAGAGGACCCCAGCGTCATGATAACAGCACATGTGCTACAAGGGGCCAAGGGTCAAGTGTTGCTCCTTGTCATATGTGTACCAGCGGTGTAAATGTACAGAGGTCATGCTTTTTCCATTATACTCCCTGTGGAGGTTTTTTTTAAGACGTGTTGAAGGAACTTGTAGAAATGTTTAAATCATGGAAGAATTGATGGTTTAAAGTTTGTGACTGTCTTTAAAGTTGTGTCTTGACCTTTCACGTTTTCCCAGTTATTGTAGTCATTCTTCCTCTCTGTATTCAAATAGCGGTTATATGAGCACAATGTGGTGACCTGCTGCTGGCTTGGCCCTCCGGGGCAACTTTGGAAACATGCTGTGGGCGTCCTCTAGTGGACGCTGGAGGGAATGAACAAAGCTGCCGCACAGCACCACAATAGTGACTCTGTATGACAGACCACACTTTGATCCTTTATCATGTCTGTCCGCAGTGCCCTGGACGATGACAGCCTCAGTCTCAGGCAGCAGAAGCTGGAGAAGCAGGTAAGGACAGAATCACTCTCTTCCTCCCTCTTTTTCTGCCCCCCCTCCCTCCCTCCCTCCCCCCCTCCCTCTTTTTTTGTCTCTCTCTTTCTGTCTCCTTCCTGTCTGTCCTTTAATTATAGTCCCCTCCCTTCACTCTTTCACACTTTATTTCTCCCAAATTCCTTGTGGGTTGTCTCTTTGCTTTAGTCCTCTGATTGACAGCCAGTGTGAAAATGCCACTGTTCTCTGCCCTGGGAGATGAGCGTCAAGATGTGCCGTGTGCTGACAGTAGTGGGGAAAAAAAGAGACACTTGCTCTCTGTGAAGTTCGTCTCCCTTCAACAGTATCCTCTTTGATTTTTTGGAAGTTTGCAAAGGCAGGGAAGGTGACAAAAGAAAGGTGTAGACAGAAGAACAAAAGGGCCAGGTGAACGAGAGAAGGGGGAAAGGAGTGATGGATGAAGTAACGGAGTAAAATCCCTCACTATCATCTTTTCTGTCCTGCTAATGGGCTGTGAGTTTTAGATTGTCAGTGGCGCAGTGAGCCTCCAGCAGTTTGCCCACCAAACTTTTCAATACAGTCTCTCTCTCTCTCTCTCTCTCTCTCTCTCTCTCTCTCTCTCGTTATCGCTTGCTCTCTAGAAATATGAGAAAGCACAGGCTAAATTTACATGCCATCTACTGATTCAGAACAGATTCTCTTCTTCATTTACCGATAACAGAATTCTAGTGAGGCTTTAGAGATGGGCGTTTATCTCTCTCTCTCTCTCTCTCTCTCTCTCTCTCTCTCTCTCTCTCTCTCTCTCTCTCTCTCTCTCTCTCTCTCTCTCCCTCTCCCTCTTTCTCATTCCCTTTGACTGTCTCTAGCTACTAGGTACATTGAATGTACACAGTATGCGTCAGAGGTGTGATGTGTCTATGAGTATGGACATTAATTCCTGTGTCCGTGTGTGTGTGTGTGTGTGTGTGTGTGTGTGTGTGTATGTATTCACAGACTCCAAACCCTCGGCATCTGTGTATATTTGAGCTGGGTACTCTTTGCTTTGCCTTACATAACTGGCGCTGGGAGTTGTGAGGGGGGCGGCAGGCTACAGTTGCGGTAGTAAACAGAGCGAGAGCACGGGGGAGTAGCAAGCCCAGGAAGAGAGGCCGCTCCACAGCCCGCTGGTGTGGAGTCGAGCACGGGGCCGGATGTTGGTGCTCTGCCATGCAGGCTGGGGGCGAGTTCTGAGTGGCTGTCAGAGGTGGGAGGCTGCTTTGCCTTTGCCCCCCCTTTCAGCCCCCGATTGTGTGCAGTGGTACTGCCTGTCTATCACTGAAGCCCCTGAATCTCGCTCTCTTGCTCTCTGTCTCGCAGCCTCTCTTTCTCTGTCACATCTTCGTTCATTCATTCATTTGTTCATCCATCCATTCATTCATTCGTTCATCCATTCATTCGTTCAATCATTCTCCCCCTCTCTTCCCCCTCAATTATCAAATCATCCCACTGTCTGTCTGTGTCTCTCCTCCTCACTTTTTCTTTGCCCCCCCCCCCCCCCTTTCCTCACTTGGTCCCCTCTCTCCACTTCCATTCATACATCTCTGTCTGTCTCTGTGCCTCCGTCTCTCTTTTTTTCTCTCCCTGTCTTGTCTGTCCTGTCTACCATCTCTCTTTGTTTTTCTTGCTCTCGCACACACACACACACACACACACACACACACACACACACACACACACACACACACACACACAAAACACACAGAAAAACACACTCACACATCCTCATGGACAGAGACAGAGAGACCTAGCGTGTCGGCTCGGTGGCATTTGCTGCTTTGCTTGTTTGCGCGTTCGTGTTAAGTCGCTGCCCCCGGAGCTCAGCTCTGAAGGACAAATAGCGAGGGAGAGGGAAAGCGGGAGAGAGAGGGAGGGAGGCAGGGACGAAGAGAGGGTGGTGGTGGTGGTGGTGGTGGGGGTAGAGAGAGAGGCTGAGAGGGGCATGCTTGCCCACAGAGCCCCGTCACCAGGCTAGAGTTTGGCTTTCACGTGGCTCCTGGAGAGCCGGATCGGCAGCAAGCAGCGAATGTCCTTTTGATGAGAAACTTCTGCTCCTGGCTTTCTTGATTTTTCTCTCTCTCTTGCTCAAGGATGTCAAGTGAACGGGTGGGTTTTGCTCTCTCTCTTCTTTGATCACAGTAAATCACTGTATCGTTGCTCCTGAATCTCATACATTATTATATATTTTTTAAAAACATTTCCTCTACTGTTGCATGTTCTGCACATTGTCTTAAACATGCATGTGTGAACGTGCGGGTCTGTGCGTTTGGCTAGCGTGTTAACTACCTCACACATGATATCATTGTTTTGCTGCCGTGTCTTAATGACGCTTCCTTGAGTAAAGGATTCTGTAGTTTCTCATCTGTCTTGACAAAGTCATGTGTTGTTTTCATTAGCCTGCTTGTGTTTTCCAAACTGACATCATTTCCTCTCTGACTGGGACTTTCTTTTATCAGTGGGAAGGAACCGTCTGTGTGATTACCATCCCAGATCTTCCTTTTGGGAAGTTTATTCCTTCTCTGCATGTCATCACTAAAGTTAATTTGACATAATTAGACCTCAACATGTAATTGTGCAGGATGTGTGTGAAATCAAAATATTGATCAACTGTTGTTGATTTACATTGATCAACAGAGACATAACTTCTTGTAAGTTAAATATGATTCTCATTATATTATTTCACTCTTATCTCACCTTTTAATTTTTGTCTTTTTTGTTGCATCATGTTCTCCTTACTTTTCCTACTTTCCCTGATTTTTCAAATCAATATTCTAGTCCTGTCATGGGAAGGTAGGGTATATTTAGCTTCTCTTTTGCTGTGGGTCATTCATTTGCAAGAACCCAAAACAACTGAGAGTTCTTAGTTATTATGCACGGCTCAGCAATCCCCTGTGGCAATAGCCAGCTTCTAACCTCGGAAACCCCTCGAGATCAGCCGCAGCATCGCTCAGTCCTAACCTCATCGTTGCCCCCGTCGACACAGCATCATTCTGATACCTCTGTGGACTTCGGTACCACGGCAACAGAGACGCACGCATCGTCAGCATGCTGAGACAACACCTCCCTCCACTCATCAGCCATAGAACCGCCGAAACACGACTGAAGTGGTTGCCCTAAATAGCCCATAGCCTAGTAACTCTGAAGACTCTTGTGAAGAGAAGAGATGAAAAGGGTATGGGTTTCCCTCGGGTGGGGGGTGGGGGGGTGGGGGTGCAGGAAAGATGATATCAGAATAGAGCAAAGATGGATTAAAGGATTGTGGTGTTTTTTTCGTCTCGTGGAAATGCCGACCCTACTCTACTATGCTACATGAGAAGTTTTAATGCGCCCTCTCCGTCTGTCTTTCTCTCATAATATTTGGATCTGTTCATTATTTGAAATGTGATTATGGTAATCCACTTTAAGTTCAGTTAATGCACTGAGAGCTGTGTGGAGCTTGATTAGAAACCAATTAGCCAGTCATTCTGGCTTTAGAGTGAGAGAACGTCACCCTGGCTCCTTCGGAAAAGAGTTGGCATCCCTCAACTTCCTCCCTCTCCCATTTCCATATTTAATCAGGGACTTACACACACACACACACACACACACACACACACACACACACACTCAAACAGGGAGAAAAATCCCTGAGCGTATGACGGATATGTATTTTAATATTGTTGGTGTCAGGGCTAGCGTGCGTCAGAGTGTGCGTTTGAAGAGGTGGGAAGGGGGGGATTCTGCGGCAGGCTAGGTCGCACCATTCTGTCCGGCGGGTTACGAAACGACGCGGGGTGCCGATGGAGCGGCATTGTTATAGGTTTCCGGCTCACTTGTCCTCATCTAACAGGACTCCTTGTTTTCAGTCACTCGGCTAATTCATGCAGTTATGCAACAATGAGCCGGAACAGAGAGAGAGGGAAAGAGAGAAAGAGAGAGAGAGAGGGATGAGGGTACAGTGGGGGAGGTTTGTGGTAGTATAATATTTTGTAAAGGAGGGGGTACAGCAGATATAACATCTGCTGGAGGAATTGCTGTCAGCTGCCTCCTCTTGTCTGGAGTACTCCTGTGCGGTGCTATTGTGCAGGGGGCTACAGCGCTGCCTGCCAGATGAAAGCTGGCATTAGGAGAGACTTTTAGAGGGGGTGGTGGGGTGGTGGGGTGTGGGTGGCGATAGGTAGTGGATTTTCGAGTCTCATTTTGTTCCCCCGAAGAGCCGAATCCCTTCCTCTGGATGAAAAACTATCAGACGAGAAGGGTGGACAGGAAACGGCCACCAGCAAAGATACAAACAAAAAAACCCCAAAAGCCCAAACAAGAAAAAAGAAGGGGGATAAAAGCAAAGAGAAAAGTTTGAATGAGAGAAAAATAGGCAGGAATATAAAACGGCAGCTACTTCAAGGACAGGAGCCACTTCACACTCCCCAGCATGCTGTTACCATAGGAACGTCTCCTTTCTCCTCGCTCTTCCTTTCTTTTTCTTTTTTTTTTCAAAAGGTGAATGCATTGGATGGGAGAGCTGTTTCCTCTGTTTGGTTGTGTGCTGGTCCAAACAGAAGCTTGGGGCTCCTCCAATAACACTGTATGCATCAATAAATGGAAAGTTCCCTTCCTCACTAGACGTCTGACTCAGGCTTCTTAGACTACTTCTGTTGAAAGATGTTTCGATTAAAAAAAAAAAAGAAATAGTCCCTGAATACTGGGGTTTTCTTGTTCAATGAGAATATTGTCTGCAGTGCCACCATTGAGTAGGCCAAAGCCCTTTATTTTTTGGAGCTTATTGGCAGTGTGCAGACCTACCTTCTTCAATAGGCCAAAGCCCTTGCCATCCATAAGCGGCGTCATCTTCTTGACTTTTAAATAGAAAAAAAAATCTTGAAGACGACCCAAGAAAATGTGAGTCTGCTTTTCAGCGTTGTCTAATTGTGGGCACATAGCCCAAAGCGAAGAGTGTTGTTTTGCAGACAGTGGTGCTCTGAGGCACCCAGAGAGGAGCAGCTGCACACCCAGCTGTCAGGCCCAGGGGTAGGGACTGCTGCTGCCGCTGCCGCCACCGCTGCTGCTGCTGACAACAGGCCACTTTAGGAAGGGAAGGGAAGGGGGGGTGGTGGGGGGGTTAGGCAATTTTGTAATCCAAGTCTTTGGACTCAAATCTTAGCCCCAGCCTGGGTATAAATGTGTGATTGATGGGACTCTTGGAAGATGTTTGATCTTCTAGATCAAAGGCTGGGAGATCTATCCCTATACAATTCTGTGATTCCATGGCTAGATTGTAATGTGCCCACCGTAAGCTTATTATATTGTGTTGTGTGTTTCTCAGCTTTCCATTGCTGCAGATCACCAATGATGAGGTCATATTATGTTGGAGACATTGTGATGAGACTATTGTGATTGAACAAATTACCCTTTCAAGTAGTCACGATCAAATCCATGATGGTTCACGTTTCTTAATTCTGTCTGTCTGTTTTTGTTTTTGCTCCAAATACATTCTATTCAGATTTGTCAGCATAAGAACATGCAAGTGCAAGGAACTTTGTTAAAAATAGCCACTTAATCAGCAAAGCATAGCAACCTGAGGAATATTCTCGTTTTGATTCTCAACAACTTGTTTGTAAGGTTTTTGAAATAAATTTTAAGGCTTAATTTGAACTAAAGATTTTAGAATCTTTGATTCTTTGAACTAACAAAAAATTAAGCCATTATTAGCCATTAGTCATTAAAATGTTCAAAAACTTATGAATCTCAAGACAAAACAACAGTTGGGGAACTGTACAAGGAATGTTGTAAATATCTAAAGGTAATGGCCTCAATGATTAATGATTACCAGAGATGCCTTAAAAAATGCATTATGCAAATTTGAATCTGACTACATTACCTCCAGGTCCTGTTGTTTGGCTCAAGATGTACTGTACCTGATTGCCAAAAGTTGCCTAATGGTTTCCCTCATGTTCTTCTGTGTTCTCCTGCTCCACAGAGGGTCCTGTTGGAACAGAAGCAGCGGCGGAAGCGGCAAGAGCCCCTGATGGTGCAGCCCAACCCGGAGGCTCGGCCCCGGCGGTCTCGGCCCCGCCGAAGCGAGGAGCAGGCCCCACTGGTGGAGTCACGTCACAGCATCACCAGCGACGTCATCCTGGATGGTGAGAGAGGTTTTTGGCTGTTTTATTATCTATTCAGGTTGGAGTGTGTTTGAAAGGAATACAGTATTCTGTGACTGCAAAGTTAGACGGCTTGTATTGTGGCCAAATATGTCAGTATGGCTTTCTTTTGTGTTTCAATATGTGTGTGCTTGGTTGCATGCTTGCATATATTTGTGTGTGGGTGTATGCTCCACCCTTGTGTGTGTGTGTGTGTGTGTGTGTGTGTGTGTGTGTGTGTGTGTGCGTGCTGTGCTAGAGCCCGGTGAAAGCAGCATGCAGTGGTGGGATGATGATGAATGTCGGCCTCTTCTTCTAAGGTCACCTGTCCCATGCCAACCCAGTCGGTTCAGACTGGCTGATGACGGTAGAACAGGTATCAGGAGAGCAGTACAGGGCTGCAGAGGGACTAGAGACTAAAACAAGGCCAATATCCTCTCAATTCAGGAACAAGTTGGAACAAAAACTGTAGTTAAATAGGAAAATATGACTAAGATATCTTATTATTATGCCTGTGTAAAGTGTGGTTGTAAGTACTGTATGTGTATCTAAACATCCATTTACATGCTTGCCTCTTGGGCAAAATTCCACTTTAGTCCTGACAGACCTAGACAGGAGAAGCCCGCTAGGTCAGGAGAGGTTCCCTGGACCGACGTTAATTTTGCAGGTGCATGAAAGGTGTGAGCATGAAGAAGAACATGAGCAGCAACAGTGCCGGTCTAGGGTCATGTCACTATCATACAGGGAAGCCCAGGAGCAGGAGAGGTCTAGTGGAATGACAGGAGCTCTGAGGCTACTGGCGAAACAGCAGGGATCCAGTAAAGTGAGCCTCAGAGAAACAGGCAAGACACATACTGTATCTCAGGCCATGCTAGCAGCTCCGCAGAGATAGTCAGTTACGATAGATGCCCTTGGTTGTGCAGTAGGGTGCATCAAAAAAAACAATTCTTGTATTTTGATATGGTTAGGTGCTAAAAGTGTTCCAATAGAGATAGAAACAACACATGGAAAATATTTTTCCAATACATGATGATTTTTTGTTAGCTTAAGCATTAACAATGCTTGTGGCCACCAATGGAGTTCTGAGGTAACCAAAACTGCAGCTCAAGAAAACTGACGTGATCTTTCTGTTTTTGTGTTTGCTGTGCTTTAATGCATACTATTACTATCATACCCTCGTGGCATTTCGGTGGATATAATCACTGGCATGAGGGTGTTATCTATTTTACAATTAAGAATAGGACTAAGATAAAGCGACACCTAGACAATAACAAACTGCTAACATGTTCTCGGGGGTCTTACCTATCCATACATACCAAGATTATGTAAATAGACTAGATAATTGTGGAGCTATTAATGATTTAATTTGGATATGCCTATGCTTTTCTAGGTGAACTAAGCCTCCAAAAAGCTAAGGTTTTAGCTAGATGTAATGAGCAGAAAATACCTATAAATATGTTCTAAGTACATATATGATAGTTATAATATGCATTAAACACAAAAACAGAAAGATCACCTCAGTTAAATCTCAATGAAATTTCTCAAAACTTTACTAAAGTAATTTTTCTATCAATTGCAACAAAATGCAAGGCCCATTCAAATGTGATGCACCCTATTGTGCAGTCACAATCAAGACAAGTCACTACTGCAAAAAGAGTGCATTGAAACCTACAGTGGAGTAGAGGATGCAGAAAATGCATGATATTAAACCATGACATGCTCTTCTATGACATAGAAAATTAGTAGGTCTGTTAATCTATGTTGTCAGTTTAGCTTTAGTAATATTGACCTTTAACCCTGAAGGGATTGATGGCCCAGCGGCGTTCCTAGGGTCCGAGGCTCCTGACACCGGCTCTCGGGTCCAGATCCTGTCTGTGAGCCAGACCTCGCAGTCGCCCCCCGCTGAGGAGCCGGAGAGGGACGGGGACACGGAGACGCTGCTGGAACCCAAGACAGACATTCAGGAGCTGCTGCAGAAGAGAGGTGAGTCTCCAATTTATTTTATTTTATATTTTATATTTTTAGCCACATTGTGGATGAACAGTACAACTACAATAGTATGTATTGTTAAATACACTGGGAGGCTACACTGGATGCGTTAGTCACCGTAACAATTATCTTCCACTATAAACAATGGAACTGGCTACACCAGACATGGCAGCAGCACAGTCAACATTCTGAAAAAAAAGATCACCATTCATTTCAATGTGTCTTTCACAGACCTTGACTTGACTGGAAAAACAACCCTTTGCAATGAAAGAATATAAATATCTGTGATTATGTCATGTTAATGTGCCAATAGTTTTTGAATATTTTTATCACAGCTGTTGTATTCGTTATTATCCTGGACCTGTTTCTGTTTTGATGAGGAACAGAAGTAGTAAGTAATGTAAGTGAATTGTAGGTATGTGAAGAAGGGGTAGAGAGTGGGACTGAGTTGGTAGTAGCATACAGTGCACTTGATTTTCTGAGTGTGGGTTGCCAGAGACCCCAAAGCAAATCAGTCGGTGAAGAAGGACAGTCTACTCTGTCTGTCTGCCATTTACCCAGCATGCCCCTCAGGGCCTGGCACAGACCCGTCAGAGGGGTGAGAGACTCACTCACAGTGGCACTCTGTAGCACACACCGAAACACAGACTCACACACACACACACACACACACACACACACACACACACACACACACACACACACACACACACACAGCTACAATGATGAGGTCAGATTAGAGGCCAAGCTATCAACCATAGTCAGCCATTTCATTCATGGTCTCAAGTAAGACTGTTAGATGAAGCAACAAAAAAGATAACTCTGGAAATAATCACAAACATGCAAGGGAGTGGGGAATCTGTGTGTGTGTGTGTGTGTGTGTGTGTGTGTGTGTGTGTGTGTGTGTGTGTTTGTTGTATCACTGGGTGTCGGGCTGTGGCAGGTTGGAACACATTTTTCAACTTAAGTGGCCATATACCTTTCTGAGGCCTGAGAACATGATTATTTTTATAGGTTTGAAACTAAAGGGGGATTGATCTGAATTGTGTGAGTCAAGATCTTATCTCTATATATTTAGTATGTTTCTGGTAGCTGACAATATTCCATCTTTTACAGCACAGAGCACCTCTCGCTTGTCACACACACACACACACACACACACACACACACACACACACACACACACACACACACACACACACACACACACACACACACACACACACACACACACACACATTTTCATTTTAAGTCATTCTAGTGACCTTGCAAAAATGTGGATGAAAATCCCAGGATAGCATCTACTATGCAGGAACTTCTTATCTTGGTCTGAAAATATAAAGAGTTTTGTGTGTTTTAGTGTGTGTGTGTGTGTGTGTGTGTGTGTGTGTGTGTGTGTGAAGAGTGAGAGAGAGAGAGAGAGAGAGAGAGAGAGAGAGAGAGAGAGAGAGAGAGAGTGCACACATCCACACAGTTGGATGTGAAGTTACTGCCTCAGTGAAAAATGAGGCAATTTATCCAGTATTGTTCATTTTCTTCAGACTGTGTTCTTGCTGTTGCAACACCAACACCCAATGGAACCTCTGAATTGATGCTCTCCAAAAGACCACCGTTGCCAACTTTAAAGCATACTCACCTCTCTATGGATAGAATGTTAATGTTAGATTGTTAAGGTTGCTGTAGCCTAACTAAATAACTGCCTTTGAACTATGGTGGCTACTGCTGTGTGAAATAGCAGTCGCATGGCAGGATCCACGCAGGGAACTATGACTTAATTAGAAAGACTAAGATTCATGTACTCAAATTAACATTATCATTTAAGAACCACAGGAAGCTAACCCAGCTCAGGTCCACCCAAAAGTTGTAATTCTTCCATCATCTTAGTATTCTGTTGTGGAAATAACCCTGTAATAATACTGGCGAGGGTGATCTTTCACACGCGGACAGAGAAAGCCAGAAGTATCTGCACAGCGGTCTTCAACTAGAATTCAACAAAAGTATGATTTACTGATTTACCGAAAACTTTTAGTAGAGAAGTTTTAAGTTCATGCTGGTCATAAAAAATCAGTCGGAATTAGCCATTTGGGTGACGACACTTATCACCATGTTTTTTGCCACAGTACACAATACTGTTATTGAGAAAATTTTAAAGTTAGAGAATATTGTGGTTTTATTATGTAACACAATGAAATCTATTTCTGCAGTACGTGGCGTTCTCTATACAGCCTCTGCAGACGCCGTGGTGTAGTAACACTAATGTAGTTACACCTTCACAACCCATCATACACACACATGTACCTCACTGAAGCCATTCAATTACACCGTCTGACAGACCCAGAAATAAATTCAGCTTCCACACCGAGATGGCAGGAAAAGTCCCAAATCGTATTCCACGAGGAAAGCTCTAAAGAGATGGGGATAGACCCAGAAGTTTATTTAGCATTTTCACAGCACACAAAAGATTGTTCCTGCTGGAGTGCGTTGTGTGCCTGGTGCAGCATTACTTTACAGTATACCGGATAACTATTCATTATTTGGAAGAGAGTTTGATGGTCAAAGAGGGACAGGAACCTTTGTGGAACGGGATGTTCTTTCAGACGCTCAGCAAATAAGACTGAACAGGAGACCTTGGCCCATAATTCTCCGCTGCTGTGCGGCACACTACAGTTCATCTCCTCTGTGACAAACATGATGTGTAGCATTAGAGTGTAATTTTAGTACCAGGGCTAATGGGCCCTCAGCCTCAAGGAAAGTCAGTTGGGTGAAAATGAACATAATTTCCTGGAAACGCTTCTATTAGACTCAGCCCTCCTTTCACATATTTCTCAGAAATGGTTGCATGGATACAGATAAAATAACCTCTCAGTGTGAAAAATGCAATATTTAAAATCTTTGGTGATGCAGACTGACTGAAAGATATAGACAAGAAATATTGTAAATATAATAATGTGTGTTGGGATAGTCGATTTCTCAGGGCAGGAGATCATTGTGCTTTGTACCTAATATTGTCATTAGTTTCAGGTCACGTCTGGTAGGGATGAGGGATAAGCTGACAGTCATCCCAGCCCTGTCCCATGTGACCGGCTGCGGACAGAGTCACTCTGTTTTCCTAAGTGCTCAGCGACACTCAGCCTGCATTTAATCACGGACAAGCCGGCAGGATTTAGACCCAGTGACACAATGGTGCAGTGCAAATGCAAAATCACCACCAATTCTTTTCCTATTCTCTGTGCTTCTCTCTGCCTGTCTCTGCCTGTCTCTCCAATGTGACATTCAGGTCAGGCACGTGACTAAAAATGTGATGCATCTTAGACCAAAATGTGAAAAGTCTGAAAAGTTAAGAAAAAAAAAAGTAATAATAAAAATGCAGAACTTCGAGACACAAATCTGACAGGCAAGAAAACACATTTTTCCTTCTCAGGGGAATGAAAAAAAAAGAAGAAGAAGAAAAAAAAAAGAAAAATGGCAGAGAGAGGCTCCTCTGTTGCCTTAGCAAAAGTGTGCGCCCTTCTATTAAAAAACAGGCTGGTTCACGAGCTGCCAAGCATTAATATAATCCACAGAGCGGGAGTCATGGATCACAAATCCAATAACTGGCCGTAATGCAGAGGGGCGCAGACCAGGCCAGCTGAGCAGTGAGCCATCCCTTGTTTGTATGAGTGTGTCTGTCTTGAGACAGATATGTGGATGGGCATGGTTTGTCTGTGTGAGCGTCTGTCTGTGTGTGTGTGTGTGTGTGTGTGTGTGTGTGCGTCAGCACTTGGACTGATGTAACAGCACTCCAGAAATTCTTCTTTGAGCATACCTCAACCTTGTCAGTAAATAAATCCACTCAAAACGTCTGGCTAAAAGTGGGTTGCTGTTAGTTAACTCAGTAGCTGGGTTTCTGTTCAACTGAGTCATAGTTGCTCGATTGACTAAATTTAAGCATGTGGCTACTGTGCACGCGCACGTATGTTTATCGTCGACAAAGACCCCCTTTCACTCTGAATGAGGCAACTGAAAAGCTGCACTCTAATTAAAGCTATTAAAATCCTATTTGTTTTTAGAGTGTTTTTTTTCAGAGGGCTAGCAGGGGCAGACACTAACATTATCATCACTGCTCTCTCCTCAGTGTTCAGTTGCTGGGAGACCAGGCCTGCTCAGAACACTGCACACCTTTACCTTAACAATCACAGAGGAAAATTTGCCGTGTCACTGCCTTCCCAGGCCTCATCTGTATGCATATTATCAAGGGCTTTTCAGGAAAGGGAAACTCGCTGTTGAATATTTCAAGCCACAGTTAAAGTCCAGCTACGTTGCGCTACAATGAATTATTAGTTGCAAGAGTATTGCATCAGAGATGATGCTGTTTGGGGTTTCAAATGTGGACGCATTGCAGTATACGTAACCGGACCCTTTTTCGGGGTTATACTTGAACTTAATTGTAGCTTGTAGATATATTTTTATTGCGTTGTAGTTTGATTGTTAATCCTCTTTTTGTAAGTCGCTTTGAATAAATGCATCTGCTACAGTAAATGCATAAATGTAAATATATTTGAAGAGTTCAAATGCAAAACCCTTTATGTGGATGTATTAAATTATACAAAAAAAAGTTTGTTTTAATAACAAATTCCTAAACTGTATCAAACAGCAATTTAATCAAACGGTATGATATACAATACAAATTCATTGCATATGGACTTTGGGTATATAGGTTTTGCATCTGAACTCCTCACTTTTAAAATGAGAAAGTGTTTCATAAATTTCCCATTGAAGGCATGGAAATACTGATGAGTGTACCCATGCTTTTTATAGTTCTCACTTATCCTCCTCTTGTCTTCCTACTCTATTTCTGTCTCTTGCTCTCTCTCTCTCTCTCTCTCTCTCTCTCTCTCTCTCTCGGTCTCAGGACTCTCTGGCAGCATGAATTATGACGAGGCCAGTGATGAAGATGAGGAGGAGGAGATGGAGGAAGATCAAACTCTTTCCCTCTCGCCCAACACAGAGTCCAACCGCCCGGCATCAGCCTCCAGCACAAAGTCCAATACAGTGAGAATTAATTTTTTTTTGCTATTTCGATTCGATTGCACCCAAATATGTAAGTACTGCATCATCTGTTCTGGAAAGTCATGCATTTGTAGTTAGGAATTGAGAGAAATTGAAGCAAGTGAGGTGAAGTAAGAGAATCCAGTTAACAGTTTTCAGTTCAAGGCTCTGAGACTAAGCCAAACACAATAATCAGCCAAATAAGGTCCATTCACACCTAGAAAAATAACTATAAAGATGACCATAACGGTATTTCCGTCCACACCGATAATGTAGGTCTGTCTTCATGTGAATTAATTAATGCATAAAATTTCATGGTTTCTCACTGGCTGTTAAGCTTTCATTGTTCTAGAAATGGCTCTGAGAGTGTTCCCCAAAGATATTGTTTCACATGTTGTTGTCATTATAGTTGTGGTGTGGACGCTGCCATTCATATTAATTGGAGCGACACTTATATGCCATTATAGTTAGTTATCATTCTTGGTGTAAAGGTCCCTTTACAATTGCATGAGAATGGGTCCTGATGCCTTGCGTGTGTGTCATCTCTCAGGAGTATGTGGCGCCAGGGTCTCCTTCAACAGAGATCCCCCCGATTGACGCAGACCACCTGGAGGAGTTTGTGCTTCGGCCCGCTCCTCGAGGCAGTACTGTCAAATGTCGTATTACCCGAGACAAAAAGGGAATGGACCGCGGACTCTACCCCACGTACTTCATGCACCTGGAGAAAGATGATGGCAGAAAGGTGAGGGGGGAGGGAGGAGGAATGGAGGGGTGGTCTAGACAAGCAAAAACAGTAGTGTCAATACTTTGATTCCCTTGTAAAGGTGTCTATGTGAGGTTAAATCAGTGTCATTCTCTTCCACTAATAGTCCTTTTTGTCTTCCATCAGTTTTTCCTCCTGGCTGGAAGGAAGAGGAAAAAGAGCAAAACGTCTAACTACTTGATCTCTGTAGATGCCACTGATCTGTCCCGTGAGGGAGAGAGCTTTGTGGGGAAGCTGAGGTTGGTATCACACAGACAGACAGAGACACACACACACACACACACACACACACACACACACACACACACACACACACACACACTTCCTCCGTGGGCAGGAAAAATGGCTTTTGTTTTCTCATGTGTAATTCATCTTACCGTTTCCCCCCTTTCTCTTTCAGGTCCAATCTCATGGGGACAAAGTTCACTGTGTATGACAATGGCACAAATCCTACTAAGAACCCAGGAACCCTCTTAGAGGAGAGCAACACACGGCAGGAGTTGGCTGCAATATGCTATGTGAGTCACATAATCTCATACACACTTAGCATAAACCTACAAAAACACTTAGCCATACAGGCAAGAAGACTGTAGGCGATGAAAAACATCCAAGAAGTCAGTAGGCGATGCAAACATTGCAGACATTCAGACAGACACAATAGCTATAGCAGTGAAATGATTAGTATTTATCATAATGTAAAATGTTTCAATATCTCTTGTTATAGGAGACCAATGTTTTAGGTTTCAAAGGGCCCCGTAAGATGACCGTTATCATTCCTGGGATGAACATGAACTTTGAGCGGATACCTGTCCGACCAGCCAGCGTACGTCTGCTTGATTTGCCTTTCTTATTAGTTATTTATATGTTTGTTCTGTCTGCTATTGTCAAGGAGTGCAGTGGAAATAAACTAATTATGTAGATGACCTGAAGGACCCTCCAGATGATGAGCACCCTTGTGCCCTTCTGTGTTTGCAGGAGCAGGACACTCTGCTGGGGAAGTGGCAGGGCCGCGCTATGGACAATCTAATTGAGCTGCACAACAAGGCACCCGTATGGAACGACGACACACAGTCCTACGTTCTCAACTTCCACGGCCGCGTCACCCAGGCCTCGGTCAAGAACTTCCAGATCGTCCACGACAACGACCGTAAGTTCCACCTGTCCCATTGCATTTTCTGCTGTGTCATCTATTCATACTGGTGAAACCTATTAATAGTGATTCAGTGTCATACAGTGTCATCTTTCTCCTTTGTTCTCTTATAAAATCTCTTCATCATGTTCTTTTCGCTACAGCGGACTACATCGTGATGCAGTTTGGCAGAGTAGCCGAAGATGTCTTCACTCTGGACTATAGCTATCCTATGTGTGCTCTGCAGGCCTTTGCCATTGGCCTCTCTAGCTTTGATAGCAAACTGGCCTGCGAATGACCTAATCGAGTGACCTACACCCCCCCCCCCAATCCAATCACAGTCACACACTTTCTCTTGCCTACACAAACACATCCACCTTTAATAAGTGAGCTCCCCTCGCCCTCAGGACACCCTTGTGTGTGTGTGTGTGTGTGTGTGTGTGTGTGTGTGTGTGTGTGTGTGTGTGTGTGTGTGTGCGTGTGTGCAAGTGCATCTGTGTAAAATGCTCACCTCCAAGCTCATTGCTGCTACACAGTACTCTCCCATGCTGCCCTGTCTAGTACCTTGTGGTTGGCACTACACCCCCCTCAGAAGAAAATAAATTCTTGCCCTTTGCGAGCCTCTCTGTGATGTTTTGCATTCAACCAGAGGGACCAGACATTGAATCACTGAAGAGGAGTGAGATTTGAATCAGCATTTTTTAAAAAGAGAAAAAGAAATGGCCTTCTTGAAGGGAAACCTGTTGTTTGGACACCTTTTTACGGAGTGTGCCTCTGTGTAAACGTGTGGGTAAAACTAATTATCATAAGGTCTTTAATACTGTATGTCTGTGTTATTGCTGCCTCTGAAGTGGACAATTATAGTCAATGTTGTTATTATTTACCCAACAATTTGGTCAGCCAGTGGAAGGAAAGGGAATGGCACTTTGCTGTGCACCAGTGCTATAGCTTGCCTGGACTGACCGTCTGTTGGGACAATGGACAATGAACCAGTCATGGAGAAAGTCTTAGTGGTCTCTAAACATTTCAATTTGATGTTCAATAGTATTCAAAACTCTTTTTGTATACATGGATTTTAATCATTGATGTTACTCTAGGTTTTGTGTGTGTGTTCTCTTTTGCATTTTATCTGTTAACACTCCAGACTACCAGTGCTAGACATACTTCTTTCAGTTTATTGTGCCTCTGTGTCACTTTGCTTTCACTTTTCATGAAAGACACAGCAGTTTTATCTGTAACTGTTAAATTTGATGAGATGTGGAATATTCAGACATGTTTTGCACCCTCAGAGAAACCTCTGGAGAAGCACTGTCTATAAGTCAAGACTGAAAGTTGGTGATAACGACTAACCGAATCATGCAGAAGAGAGATTTCAAAGGAGTCTTTGACATACACTGCACACTGACGTAGATTTAGCTGGCAACTCCATGTGACCTTATTTTGCCTTTCTGTTTTAGGAATGTTTCTGTTTTTGTGTGTGTGTGCTGTGTTCAGCTGTCAGAGTGAGGTTTAACTGGAGTTGTGATGTAGCTTTCTTTCCCAGCATGCACTTTTGTTTCTTCTATCTTGCTTGATATCTTGTGCTCCCTGTTAGCTTCCCAAAGGTTGTTTTGAAAACAACCCCCAAACCCATGACATGCACAAAACAAATGGAATTCTGTCAAGATGGTCTATGAAAATGTATTTCTAAATATTGCCTTAATATTCAGAGCTTTGTTACGCTGTGTGGGAAGGTCTTAGCAACAGGATGAATGAGTTTGAAAGGAGTTGCACCTAAATGGAATGTTTTCTGTGTATGCACAGACCATGTCTGGGGACGCTTGTTCCGTCAATGTCAACTATTTCAGGCAAAAACTAATTGGGGTATGTGGACACGCAAGATCAAGAGGTCTGCTGGCTCAGTAATGTGGATTGCAAAGTGTTTTTGTGAGTGTTTTGTGTTGAATTTGTCTTATGGGCTGCATCTCACTAGCCAATCACATACTGGATATCAAAGGAATGCTTATTTTTCCATGTAAATGATCTGTAATTAAAAAAAAAAAAAAAAGACTGAATTTGCACAATGTAACAATTATGGAAAAATATCCTATTTTATCTTGAATAATAACCAGGGGAAATTAATGTAAACATCAGCTTTAGCTCCAAGGCCGATTTTATTATATTTTTCAAAAATGTTATTGTTTTACAGTCATTTGTAAATATAATGAATTATGTCATGTGAAAAGTCCCATCTGTCTTATCTGTCTGTTTTTTTTTTTTTTTTTTTTTTTTAAATACACAATATTAATGCATGAAATATAAAGCTTCATGTGTTGACATGGGATACTGGTTGTATAACACTTTCTGTGTTTCTGGTACCTGAGGAAAACAAACAACCCATACAAATATCCCTCACAAGAGAACAAAATGTAGCTGTTTAAATTTATTAACTTGATTAGATATGTCCGCATGCAACTAAAAATACATAAACTGATTTGTTAAAATTAACGCCATATTTTAAAAATCTATTTACTTTGTATATGCCTGGTATTTGGTGCAAAAAGAAACACCAACAAAGAAAATGTAAACAGGACGGAATTATTTAATTGTTTAAAGTGTCTGTCTTAAGGCATTAAAATAATATAAAGCGCACTTATGGTTTTGGAATATCATATGTGACTTGTACTATACAATTTTGTCACATGTGATCATTGCACTAAAGGCTTTTGAATATCATGCAGTATGCAACCCATACTGATGCCATCATCACATGTGATCCACTGAGGTCACGCATAACTCTCTTGGTTCTATTTTCAGTGGGCATAGTTTACAGCCCACCCAAAAGTATGGGTACACCTTCTCGGAAAAGCTGTGCTTAAAGGTGTAAATGGAGGTGCCATCTGATGCGTCTGAGAAAGCCACCCGTCCCCTGTCATAGTCCAGCACCACACGCACCCTCTGGGGCCTTTTCTTCAGGTTCAGACGGGTCAGTGGGGACGTGCCGGCAAAGTACATTTTGTGGTAGTAGTACACCGACAGGTAGCCATTCTTAAGCACCGACGACACCTTCTCCTTGCGCTGCACCCACTCTTTGGCCACGCCCAGCACCCAGGCAGTGTTCTCACCCACCTCCACGTCCCAGCAGTGGCGGCCCGAGCTGAAGCACTCTGATCCTAGGACGGCTGTATCCGGGCAGAACCGCTCGGGGTTGTCGGGCAATGCCTGGCGGGCCTCACCGTCTCTGACAGTGGTCAGGCTGTCAGACAGGATGAGCCAGGGCGCAGCGGTGTTGGGGTCCAGAGTAACTGGCGCTGATAAGGGAAGAGAAGAGAAGGGAGAGTGGGCAGCTGGAACCGAGTGTCTCTGAGATGTTGGTATATTTCAAGGCAACATTATTTCAGTCCCTGTGCTTTGTATGGTCAGCCACTTAATGGAATTAATAGATAAATACTGATACACCACAGGTAATGCTGTTGCCATCGTTTAAATACAGTCCAAATATACAGTTGGTTGCTACTGCTGACTTCAATGTGTGCAGGCTCTACATTACAAGGTAGACTCCAACAAATCTGAACCCAAAACTTTCAGTTACTCACTGTACTTGACCACACCGAGCATCTTCTCCCAGACCCTGAACTTGAGCGAACCCAGGTAGCGGGCAACATTGATGAGCGCCCCTGGGTTCATGGTTGGCTCTGGAAAAGTGCACTGGGCCCTAAGATAGAAATTATTTTTTTTTAGTATAAATTTCTATTTAAATACATAATAATAAATACACAGGCTAATAATAAATGACAAGCTCCTACCTCAGTAATGTTTTCTTGCATTTCTGAGGGAAAGAAGACACACAGCTAGTTAGATAGTGAGATGATTTCTCGTCTTAGTGCAAATAACTAAAAACTTGTTAAGAACTTACATGAAGGACTGCCAAGTTTTCCATCTCCATTTCACCCTCGATTACTTTAATTGTCTCTTCGAGGGCGGCCATGTTGCTGGCTACCTCAGCCACCTTCTCGCTCATTTGTTGACTTTTTCTCTCCTCTTCCCTCTTCAGCGCAGAAAGGCGCGCTGCCTCCTCCACGCGCAGAAAGTGATGCAGCTTCTCGAACTCCTCCTGGATGCTGGTGGCTGTTTGCTGAGCCTGGGCCTACAGAAACCCAGAGAGGTCAGTCTACGTTTTTATTTTAACGTTTCTGTTACTTTAGAAGGTCTTTGGTTACTTTCATTCAAGAAAATAACCAACCTTTATGTGTTCCACTGTGCTTTCGAAGCTACGTTTCATTTTGTCAAACACGTCCAACTTTTCTTGTAGTATGTTCAGGGCAGACCTCATCTCTTCCTGAAAGTAAATAATTAGGAATATTGCTAAGCTTTTTTATATGACTTGACAAAAGGAAAAACTGTAAAGAAAGTTAGTCCCACCTTTATGTCAACTACGGCCTCTTCTACAGGGCAACACTCGTGGTTCTTGTGTTTTCTTGAGGTGTGACAAACTACACAGATTGGCTCTCGGTCAAGCAAACAGAATAGTTTCAGTCGCTCTCCGTGATATCGGCACAGCTCCCCTGGTTCACATTCCTCGCGTGTGTCTGATGGCACGGAGACACCTTCTTCAATCAAAGTGTCACATAGGTTTTTCAGGGTGAGACTGGCCACTGGTTCGTCCAGAGACTCCGTTCGACATAGTGGACAGCTTCTAGCTGCGTGCTTCTGGCCCCAGTACTTTTGCAGGCAAGCGGAGCAGAAACTATGACTGCACTTCAACACGACAGGGTCTCTAAATATGTCACAGCAGATCGGACAGGAGAGGTCCTCCTCTGACAGGGGCAATCTACTTGCCATATCTACCGCAGAGTGGCCGATTCTGTTGTGGAAAGCATGAAAGCAAAGTTTAACGATCAGTAGACCAAAACAACAAGCAAATGAGATTAACGTTAGCCCAGAGTTGTTGTCCACCTAGCAAGTCCAAGCACTTGGTGTGTAGCCTACTTCAACAACAGCAACACTGACAGTTTACCACAAACTATCGACAAGTTATGGACAATGGTTTTGTTTTCCAAATCGGTATATTTGCAGTTTTCCCCACATAATTCTTCTGTTCTTAGCCTGTTACAACTTACCTCGGTCCCAGTCCACGGTGTTTATAAAAACGTCATTGGGTGAAGTCTGACACAGACTTCCTATTTCCTGTTCAAGAGACCTCCCCAAAAGGTTTGTTATTGGCAGAGAAATTTTGGGTTGTCACTGTGGGTTGTCAAGACTAAACCAGACAGAAACACACCCTCCTTTTACTGTCCTTGGGAGTTGCCTTGTGAGAAACGTGCAAAAATTTAATTATGCATGGAAACAAACAAATGTATTGGTTCTTATGTTTGTACTTGTGTGCTGATTTGTTTTTGTGTTTGTTTAATTTTCACAAATACCAGGGTTTCGTCAAAACCCCCGGTTTTGTCAGTTTAGCCTACTGTTTTTTGATGCAAGATAATTATGCCACGCTAAAATAAAAACGGCAATAAACGTTCTGTCTCCACCTGGTGGAAGAAAAGCAAAATTACCCCATAAAATATAAACAAACAAACATACAGTAGGCTACTCTATCAAAAGGATCAAACTAGAAACTACATTTGGTGTTTCTCCAGAAGTTGGGCCCCAAACTTTAAAGCAGACAAGCAAAACTTCATTGTGGAAAACTGGAAATCTTAAAAATAAGCAATTGGAAATAGCCATTATTAAACAAGAGAAGAGACAAAGCCTCCATCTGACCCACCATGATGTCCAAAAAGAGGTAATGTGGCTCGTATAGTTCGTTCAATCTAGCCTAATATCAATAGCTAGATAGTTCACTTGTAATTGGTTTAAAATTCATTGGCCCTTGACAGGTTAGATTTTTCAGCATATGGCTATAGCAAAAAGGTTTAGACACCCCCTGCTTAGCAGTCAAAGTTGTAAAGGTCAACCGTAGAATTTGTCACTGAGCTCAAATGAGTTCATTGCTTACCCAGTCTGTGAATGTATTCTCCTCCAATGTCTCCTATTATTGAATTACTAATACCACCAAGGCAACAATCCTAAGAGACCTGAGAGCTCCCTTGCACAACAGCTGTTGTAGAGTTTCATAAATTATCTTTATTTGCTTTGTTTTGCAACTTCATAACTTTAATAGGGTCATTTGTAATCTCAATTGTTATAAAAGTTGTAAACAATTGCTATAAGCTGTCATGTCGTGGTTAATGGTTTAACTGGAAGTGTTCATTTCACAGGGAATAATCGAATAATCTGTGTTCAAAAGGCTAGTAGTACCTGACTAATATTATTTATTGCCTGCCATGCTCCACACAAATTCCTTCTCCATTGGTTCTTTGATTTAATTTCTATTGCATACCAACTATTTGACAGATTACAAATCCAATCAAATACTTAGTCTACTAGCGTATATATTATCCCATGTTGTTAATGGCCCTGGGTGATTAATGTATTAATGCAATAATATTGGTTACATAAAAATAAATATTATGAGCAGATTTTGTTGCAATTTCAACAAGATAGTTTGCTTCTGTACGCTTCTGAACATAGCTTTATAAATAGTTTTGCACAGTGCACAATGGTAAGTTTGCAACAACACACAAGACATGCTTCAAAATAGACTTTTGGGCTCCATCATTATGAAGTATCTTCTGGTCCAAACCATCCAAGTTCATTCAGTCTTTCTGCATGCAAACACCCTTGATGGAAACTGTGAATAGGGTATTTTACAGAGTCACAGGGTCCTTGAGGATGTCACAGCATATTGGGCAGGTATATGGGGCAGAGTAAGTTGGCCAGCTGAGGGTAATGATTTTTTTAAAAAAAAAAAACATTTATTTATTAAAGTTTTTTGTTCACATTACAAACATACAAAAAACAACAACCCCAAGGCACAAATCACTGCTCAATATCACAATACCCTAGCACTATAGAAATAGATATAGAAATAATATATATAGATATAGAATAAATATAGGAAAAAAAAAAAAAAGGTGGGCTCAACATACATTCCTTATTCTTTCCAGCCATCCATTTCAAAATTATTGTTTTCAAGAAAACAACAGAAAATGTTCCAGACCTTCCAAAATTTGTCTAGTTTGTTTTTTATAGTGTAACTTATCTTCTCCAGAGCAAAGTAAAAACACATTCCCTTTAGCCATTGTGCTATGGCACAAGTTGTTTCTGTTTTCCATACACAGGCTATACAGTGATTAGCCTCCAAAAGACATTGAATAGATAAAGATAAAGAAAAGATATTTAATAAAGATCTTACACTGCTAGAGGAGACCAATTCTTCTGGATAGATTTGCAACAAACATATGTTTGGGTTAAGGGGTACTTCTTCACCAATTATTTGGCTGATTGTCTCTAACACTTTCTCCCAAAAGGCTAATATTTTTGGGAGCCTTTGTGGTGCTTACATTTAAAGCAGGTGTCTGGAATATTCTAGTTGAAGCGATGTAACTTGGCTGGAGTGATGTAGAGTCTAGTCAACCATTTGTATTGTAGCAGTTTAGAGTTTGTGTTTATGGTTTGTGTTTGAGCTAAACTACACGCTTCTGACCACTCTTCTTCAGTTATATTCTCCTCTGAGGGTAATGATTGTTCAGGCTCATCAATTGTGTCAGTGGGTGAATGTTGTCATGGTATTAGTCTCACCCTCCTCAACCCACACCCACCCTCTCTCTCATCAGCTTTATAACCAAAATGTAACAAGCTAATTGCCCACAGTTACACAATGGGCCTACAGATCACCAGAGCAGAAGTCTTTAAAATAAGAAAGCCATAGATTTAGTCTAAAATTCAAATTGCCCAACTTCAGTTGCTTTTCCCTTGACGGAGAGTTATTGGGCAATCAGGGTCTCTACTACAAAAGTATGGAAAGACTTTTTCTTTGAACTTGCAGTTAAAACTATATAAGGTGTAGTTCCTATGTGGATCACAAAATTTGACCAGTCCCTTGTCATAGTCCAACCATACTCTAATTGTCCAAGGGTCACCACGCACATCTATTTCTGTTTGACTACTCACACCTGCTCTGTATACACCATCACTGAGACGTATGCTCCAAAATCGACCTTTAGGGTCCATCTTGAGAAGTGTCTTTCGGTTCACATTTTCTTCGACCACCCCAAGAGTCCATTTATAACTGTCCCCAACCTCAACATCCCAGCAGTGAAGGCCTGAGGTATAACCCTGGGAGCCAATAACACCAACATGAAATCTCTCAGGGTTATCTGGAAGCGACAGTCTGTTCTTTGAATAAGTGAGAGTCATGCAGCCCTCTGAGACGATGAGATTCTTGGATGCAGTAAGGGGATCGAGTGTAACTGGAGCTTTGGAGAGAGAACGAGGAAAGGCATTGAAATGAGCACAGAGTCAAAATTATTTATTGTTATTTTATAACAAACTGCACTATGAATTGTCAAATAATCAATGAAAAAAATATGTGAGCAGCATTAGAGTGTCTTAAGATTTATATCTTTGCCAAATTGCCTTGTAGAATACATAAGTTTTATACATGATTATGGAGGGAAAAAAAACATGTGCAGACTTATCCAATATGAACAAAACATACGTTTTTGGATGAGATCCTTCATTTGTGCCCACACAGCGAACAGTGAACCTGGGAGGGTTATGTCTTCATACCGGACCTTTGGCACTGCACATGGCTCCACAGCGCTATTTTGAATTCTGGGGGAAATTAGAAATCAATATTTGTCATTCACACATCACATGAACACAAACAAAATGGAAATTACAGTATATATTTGGGAATGGACACCTTTTTACCTTTCATAGTTGGTAGTGTAGTTCTATAAACACAGAAATAGATACACAAATGTACATTAATCATATTTAATGTAGAAGAAGTTCATATTCAATAAAACTGGTTTTACACTATGCCACTAGCTAATTGCAGAAACTGCACACATTGTACAGGTTGCTGCGCTGTCCCTATCTCCATTTTTATTGTCAAGTCAAGTACATCTAGCATTTTGCTCAATTGTGCGACCAAAGCAAAGAGCTTGATCCATACAAAGACCGGATAAAAAAATTAATACTATGTCAATAGTGGAATTCAAGACTGGAACTTCACCTGCAGGAATGTGGTATCTTCCTTTTCCACTTCCTGTTTCATCATTTTTATGGTATCCGAAAGTGCTGTCATCTTCTGATCTAATGTGGCCTGGTTTTTTTCTAGTCCACTGCATTTTCTTTTCTCCATTTCTCTGAGAGTTGTGATCCATTTTGTCTCCTCAGTGTGTAAATACTGGTAGAACTTCTGAAATTCTTGTCGCACCTCTTTTTCAACAGTTTGGACATGGCTCTAAATGTGTAGCATAACATACATACATTTTGATGTTGTATGAAGATAAACAAAGATAAGGTTTGGAGTTAAGTGACTTGCAAATAGACATACTGTACCTTCACCATGTTAGTAACTTCTTCATGAGCCTCTTTTGCCTTATTTAACACAAGTAGATTCTCTTCCAATGTTTCAATTCCTGTTTTTAACTTCAGCTGAGAATAATAGAGAAAATGTATATTTATTGACAAGGAAACATCAATTAGAGAGCAAACAAGGATGTTAAAGAATCCTGTAACTTACCTTCAGCTCCTCTCCTGCCTCTTGAATAGGAGAGCATTTGTGTTTGTTATGTTCTATGGAAACATAACAGATGACACAAATAGGCTGATTTTCCTCATAGCAGAACATTTTCAATTTCTCTCCATGCAGGGAGCAGACATCTTTTGATTTTTTGAAAGACTCACAGAGACTCTTGAAGGCCAGACTGAGTGTGGGCTCCTCGGATGTACACTCTTTCCTGCAGACGGGACACAGCAAAACCTTGAGGTCCTTCCAGTATGTCTGTAAACACTCCTGACAGAAGCTGTGACTACACTTAAGTGTCACAGGATCCTTGAAGATGTCCTGGCATATTGGGCAGGTAAGATCAGACAGTGTGCCTTGGTCAGCCATGGGGAAAGATTGTTGAGGTGTCCTCTCTTGTAGCAGCTGTTAAATGCTGTCATGATTCTAGTTTCATTTCCTATGAAACTGGCTTTTACGGTTGTTATGTTGTCATAAGCAAGGGCCCGCCCCTCTCATATCAGTAGCCTATATCAACACACTCTACTGCTGTAGGCCTACTTTAGGCTTCTAGTACTTTACATTCTTTACTTGTTTTTAGACAAGCATGCTGGATTATTTCCCGCAGATGTTTTACATAGTGACTAACTTAACAAATTTGCAAATTTTCCACCGTTCAAGAGTTTGGGCGCTAATTTCCTTGATTTTCATGGAAACACAGTAACACTTTAAATTAGAACCTGTGAAGATATTAAAGAATTGTGAATCAAGAAAAAGATCACCAAGTAAACAGGGTAATTTGCAAACAATAGCCTACATATTTTCTGAAAGCTTACAATATGCTCTCTATTTTCAGTCTTATGCTGGGCACATAAGCTCTCTCAATCCACCATGAAAATAGGCCTACCATATGAGATTGATATGAAAGATAATGGTATTTATCAGGTGTAGGCCTATAAAAAACATCCATGTTGACACTATGCACAGGCCTAAGCCTAAATACACTTTGTTTGCTTGTCAGAGTGGAAGATGAGGTCTTAATTCTAGTAGTCTCACGGCATAGGCTACCCATTCAATGAATGTTGACTTTATGCTTAATGCCAACATGTCATTTGCATGTTGTACAGATAAGATTAAACATAAAGCCTAAGCCTCGGCTATATTCCTTGAGCCAGAGGGTTGGTCGGTACCACCTGGGGGGCATAGTGGTTTTTATAAGGGTATACTACCCTAGAGTTAAACTAGAGAAAACTCATAGCATAGAATTGGTGATAGCTTTTTGTGTGTTATTCTATTCTATTACTATTCTATTCTAATTACTATTATCATTCAAAACTTTCCCAGCTGATAAAAACATTTTTTTTTTGTATTGCAAGTTTTCTAAAATACTTGTATACATGTACATGAGCACATACCGACTGAAATGTGCCATAATTTTAGACCAAGCCCTGGGTGAGGTCTACAATTTAGGCCTACCAAGGCAAAACAAACATACTTTTGATGAAAAGTCTAGCTATGCATAATATGAAACTCATCAAATGTTAACATAAATAATTTTGGGATGCACTACTATACCCCATGGATGTACATAGAGCAATGAATTGTTCAGGGTGTGGAAGATAGTGGGACTCGTCTCAGTGCATATTAGATGGTATCTACTGTACAGGGTTTGGCTTCCAGAAAATAGGTTAGGTTGGGCTGTTTAACTCGTTTACCCAGTACAGGTCAAAGTTCTCAAAATTCTTGCATACTTAAGTTCAAATGCCTCATTTACAAATGGCATTTGGGATATCTAGCTAATCTTTTTAACTTTGTTAACCGGAACAAAATCCTACAAAGGCTTATAATGGACAAGATAGTCTGGTAAAACTTAAAAAGCTACCCAGTGCAATGCTATCACATATTTTATGACTATAGGGTGGCACAACTTACCAAGTAAGCAGAATGAGAGTTGTACTGTTACTCTTATTTGGGGCTTAAAGACTATAGGCATAATAATATGGCTAAGTTCCTGGGTGAGAAATAGACCATCTCATCTAATGCACCGACAGCGCCACCCCATGTTCATTTCCAGTAGTGTTAGCATTTCAATCCCGCTTTGACCCAATTCATGGGGAAAAAAAAAAAAACTGAAACTTTTGCCATTTCACAAGAAACAAAAACGAAACCTTAACATTTTTATGTTCCGGTAGTACAAAATAGTTCATTTGAAGTTATGTAACCGGTTAATAGGCCAACATTTTTTTTTTCCTGGAAAATTTTGCAGCTGGTGGGGTTCATCTCTTATCGATTACTGAATGCATAGAAAGACTGAAGCTTAGCAATATGTAGCCTTTATTATACTTCCTTTGAGACTTATTACATTAGAATTACATTAGAGTTCAATTAAATAATGTAGGCTACCAATTGTAAATGTATTTGTCTTAGCCATGAATTTAACCTGTTTTCTCACTTTAGTAGGCTGTGAAAAAGGTTGCAGACAGCTAAAATTATGTTTTTGCAGTTTTCATGAGATGTTTGAATATGCTAAAATAAAAAAAAGACATTTTATAGCACTAGGCTACTAGGTTATTACTGATCTTAAAATGAAGATCTCTGATAATCTGTTGCAACACAGCATTGCTGAATATATACTGTAGGCTTAGTATACTGTAAACAAGATCACATACAACAAATTCATTAGGCTATAAACTATACAAATCACTATGATAGGCCTTCCTCTGATCACTTGGGATTGGGCTTGATTCATTAGGGTTGTGCCACCATGATATTTATCTTGCTTTTTGCCATCATTATAATAGATATGGCAAAGGAATGTTTTGATTAGCTACCTTTGTTTTTAAATAGTAATGGACAGTAGTTATTGCATTTATGTTTATTTTATTATTTGATGCTTGTGTCGAAAGCTTTAACATGTAAACATAGAATGTATAAATATTAGTTGACACAGTATTCCACTTCATAAGTTTTGAAAAAGAAAACGAATTCTCTAGTGGTCTTCTAACTAAAGTGATTTTGACAACAATTACAATCATAGCTTTCTCACAATTTTATTTTATTTTAGTGATACAAAAAAGATATAATTTGGCTTTATCATACTGTTATGGAAAGCAATCGCAGAGGACATTTTGAACTTGAGCTGTTGAAGTAAGGGAACATTTTCTCAGTGAATACATCTGTAAAGGTGTACAAGGTATTATTTGAAGATGGCTCTGAGAAAGACACCTCTCCTCGCTCGTAATCCAGCAAAACTCGAATGACTTTTGGTTTTTCAGCAACGATGAGATTTGTGCGAGACTTGACACCAGCTCTGTACTTTCCACTAACGTAGCGAATGCTCCACAGTCCACTATCTGGCTGCATTTTCGGTTGCTGCTTTCGATTGATGGACTGCCTAACAACTCCAAGGGTCCAGCTGTCATTGTCTCCGACCTCAACATCCCAGCTGTGACGACCAGCAGAGAAGCCCTTTGATGCCAGCACACCACTGAGAAAACGCTCTGGGTTATCAGGTACTATTTGTTTCTTCTCTATGTATGCAAGTGAAGTGAGATCATCTGAGATGATGATCTTGGATGAGACTGTGTTTGGGTCAAGGGTCATTGGACCTGAAGGAAAAAAAGACAAGCACATTACTGTTTGAAACGAACAACTCTTGATATACATGGCTCTTCATGTACAGTATATACTTTCCATTCATAAACCTTGCACAAAAGGCTTCAGCAACAGCTTGTGATTTTAGAGAACATGTTTCTCACCTGACAAAGTATTTGTCTCTGGTGGAGAACAGGTGATTCTGCAAAGGAGGTAGCAAATGATTTAAAAGGGATATATCAGTTTTAGACCGTGGAAGTTGGTAAGATACAAAATCTGACATACCTGTATGTGTTTGAGTAGTATTTCTGAAAGAATAAAAAACAAACTGTTAAGCATACATACTCACATATACTGTACCTAAGCCATGTTTAGAGCAATACTCCAATACCGATACTTTGATTGTAGGTTGAATGTCTATATGGGCACAACTCAAACATTCAGTTAACGAGACGATTGGGTCTCTTTGACCGAATCACTGAACCTGACACCAATATACCGTAAATTCCTATTAAACTGTCTGATTTAGTTGAGAAATGTGGAGAACAAAGATATTGTCATGAACAGCTATGCCAATAATGCATCCCCCTTCTGTTCATTCACTTTCAGTGACAATCTTACAGACATACAGACAGACATAGGCTAAAGCAAAGATATTTCATCAGCCGTCTCTGGCTAAATCTTGCCTTTATCAGGGCAGCCAATGGGCAGCCAAAGTAGGGCTGCTTTTCCTGTAGGCAGGGTGAGCACAGGTGTTCCTAACCAAATGAACATGGTCTCTGGTTAAAGTAACTGTGGATGATTCTGACACTTAATTAGAAAACACACAGGAACAGGGCTGTTCCACTTCTCACTATGGCTGCCATGATAAAGTCCTATTGCCAGAGAAGCCTATTGCTTTAAGGCTTAAAAAAGGTTGTTCAGTGCACTTCATGTTCATTGTTGACATCTAGGCTTTTTGAATCTAGTCAGCTAATTCATACCTGTAGAAAAAGGATGTTGTTGGACTCCATTTGCATTGGATCCCTATTCATTGTATCAATAGTTTTGATCAAAGTCGCAATGTCTCTGTACACCTTTTCAGTTCTGCTGCCCAGTTCCTTGAACAGCTGCTCCTTCTTCTCTCTCAAGGCCAGCAGCTTGGCCTCTTCTTCTTTGCAGAGGAAGTGGTGAAGTTTTTTATATTCTTCAATTATCCGAACCTCTGCATATTGAGCCTGGTTCTGGAAACAGTATATTGTTATATGTCAGGATGAGACTGTTATACAATATCATTTTATACCATTTTTCTTATCAGTTGTCCACCTGGATATGGGTGGATTGATTCTGAAGGTCATTTTTGGTTCGCTGTAGAACCTCCAGGCTTTGATGAAAAGTGGACATTCCATCTCTCATTTGTCTCTAAAAAGCAATCATTAAGTTACTGTACATAGGCTAAATGAATTCAAATATAGAATAATCATGTACTTTCTTCAAAATATTGATAACCTAAATCTTTCTTCTGTGACAAGAAGGAAGGGACTTCACCTTTAGATCAAGCACATGTTCCTCAATAGGAGAACACGCATGGTTTTTATGCATCTTTGATGTGTAGCAGACAACACAAATGGGCTTCTTATCTTCAATACAGAACAATTTCAGCTTCTCTCCATGCAGAGGGCAGAGTTGAACACTTCTATTTTGACTCTTGACAGACTCACAGAGGGACTTGAAGGCCAGACTGAGTGTGGGCTCCTCAGACGAACACTCCGCCCTGCAGATGGGACACAAGCACACATCCAGGTCCTGCCAGTACTGCTGAAGGCACTGCTTACAGAAACTGTGGCTGCACTTGATTGTCACGGGATCAGTGAAGATAGCATAGCAGATGGTACAGGTGAGGTTCTCATCACAGTCATACACTTGGTTGTTCATTCTTGGCTCATACTCTTCATTGGTTCTGGTCGACTTGACTGATTTAATGCCTTTTTGTGTCCCATATGCTGACCTCAAAAAAGGTTTTTTGAGGTTAGTAGTCCCATAGCGTTTGCGCTTCATATTCAATTTAAAGAATGCCAGAAGTTTGTTCTCCCCTGGCAGTTGTTATGTGTGTGGAGTTTGGAAAGTTTGGTATCTAAGCAACATATTTCAAACACTGTCAGACTGTCACACCATGACAACGGGTTCTGAGTTCCAAAAAACACTGCTGTTTTGGCATTATCTTTTACAAATTTGTCTTAGATCTTTACTTTATGACCCATCACTAGACAGTATCATGAAAATTAGATGGAAAAGTTACCCAGGGGGCAGTGCATGTTGTCACTGGATTATGCGTTGTATAGTGCAGTCAGTTGCTCTTTGGACATTCAGTCAGAAAGCTCTTACACAAGCTGTGACAGAAAGTTTACATCAATGTAGACACTGATTTGAGGTTTAAGATCATCAGTCAGCCTCTTTGATGATAAATATATGATGTCATCATGTCCTTGTTTTTAACTTGCTGAATAGCTTCTTCGTGAAAACATAAATCTTATTAAGACTCTTCAGTTTTGAGGTGGTGCAGCTTTGGGGTTTAGTTTACATAAGGAATGAGAGGTTAGTAGTCTACACTTTTGTGTCAACAGGTGCCTCAGTTTTCTCAGTCAGCTACGTGATTAGGCTTAATATAAGTGCATTTAATTTCACTCTTAGTGAAAGTGTGACCAAAGTGACCAAAGCACAATAATAATTAAAAAAAAAAAAACCCACAGGAACACAATTTCCAGCTATTCCAGTAAGTGCAATGATCCCCACTAGATGTCAGCAGACATCCACACAGATCCGCTCAACTCACTTTATTGTATCTGCTTGATTCAAGCCCTCCCTCAAGTGCCATAACTCTGCATAATATAATTAGTGATTTAGCCATAGCTATTAAACCTAGTTGTTACTGCTATACACGCAAACAAACACATTCTTATTAGATACAGTTACTATAGATCAAATCATGGGGTTGTTAGAAAGACATACAGACCCTGGTTGTTTGGAAAGACATGTACAGTAGTTATTAAAGGAAGACATCCTGCGTCTGACTGTGGATCAGTGTCAGTTACTTTTTCCCCCCACAAAAGGCCCTGGAATGAATGGAGGGATATAGAATTCTATGTCTGGGTTGCCCATGACTGACCTTTAACATCTGCTTTCCTTTCAAACCTGGAAAACGAATTAATATTGTGGAGAAATCAATATTTATCCTCAGCCTTCTTAAATGAAAGTGCTGCAATGTTATGTGCCCCAAGCAAACTTCAGTGGTCAGAGGGCTAACTCCTAGGGCCCTTTGAAACACCATCACCACTTTGAGATGGATTTTCTTATTTCCAGTGTTTGATCAACATGTAGTGACCTACACATATGTTGGCAAGACACATCAATAAAAATGGATGGCAGTGACATGCTTGACATTGTAGATATCGATAGCTGTATTAAATTTTAATTTGATATTTAAATGAAATGAAATGAAATTAGAGACTTGTAAAGACATGGAAAGGCCTATGGTACCTATTTGAACACTGAAATGCACTACCCAGTATGGAGGAACATGCCTGCTATTCTGTGGATTATTTGAATCGCTATGTTGACTCGTGCTACAAAAAAAGCAAATGTCACACCAGCTCTCGCTCTCTGTTGTGTGAATGGGACCTCATTCTTAGCAAGGTTACCATGGATGATTCATTATAGGCTCAGTTGTACAGACAAACATTCTTGGACCTTGAGAAATGTAAATCCCATCTTATGTGGAGTCATCCAACATTTTGAGCCATGTTGAGCAGTGAGAAACATATAGACTATAAACTTGACCGACCAAGAGAAGTGTTTGTTTATGTGTATTTGACTTTCATATGCATTGACTTTCTTAGTCAGCGATCAGTAGTTTCAATTGTGAAAATGACCTTGAGATCCTATCATGAGCTATGAGCTAGAGTTTTTCTGTCAACACGTCTGTATGAATCCAGTTTCCACACTCACCTGTGGCCGACCCCATCAGTTCTCATGTCCACACTAAACAGAAGGTACAGGGAGTGCTTGGGACACAAGTAGAAAACAAACTGGAATACAAATGGAAACTGAAACGGGGAAGTAATGCCTCTTAAAACTTAAGCCCTCTTTAACACTGATGCAATAACTTTTCTGTCAATTTATTGGCTATTCATTTATTTTATTATTTTTATTGCTGTTTACCACTCTCTTCATCAACTTGTGGCAGAGTGATGTGGGAGAGTCTCTCATGTCAAAAGCAATCTGCCTTGAACTAAATCAGAGAGATCTCAGCAGATGGGTAAGGCATGTGTGATCATGCAGTAAGCCTTATCCAACTTCAATTTCAAGTGGAGGACGGAAGAAATAGCTTATAAACAAATTAATTATGCCATGTCAACAAATTGTTTTCATGCTTTTCACGTAGCAGGTGAAAACCCAAGCAATTGGAAAGGAACCTCCAGCATATTCTATTTCAGAGGATGCTTTCATTTCAGCTTTTCACACATGATTTGAGCCCCCCATTTCAATTGGATTAAATGCACAATTTCACTCCACCAACCAGGGCTGCTTACTAAGTACCTGTACCATTGATCCCCCTCCCTAACTGTAGAGAAACTCACCGGATTGCGCTCAGGTGAAGGACGCATTAGTGCCCTGGGCAAAAAAAAAAAGAGAAAGAAAAAGATAATGAAAAAAAGGGGGAAAAGTTATGAAGTGGAGACACCACTTTAGAGGCTACATTTGAGGTCACTTGTCTGTTATAATAAGTGAAATGACTAATGAGCAAGCAAACGTGCAGGCACACACACACACACACACACACACACACACACACACACACACACACACACAGTTTCTCCTCTTCTTTCTCCTTAGTAGCACTTGAAGACACCAAGCTGGTAGCAGTAGGGGGATGAGGTGGTGTGGCTGGTCTCATTTGGGGAGGCCAAGTGGAAAGCCTGAGGCTCAGACTCCTCCTTGAGGCAGCTGGAGGGAGGCCAGCTGCCTCTGCTGCTTTGAGAGAGAGAGAGAAAGAGAGAGAGAGAGGGAGAGAGAGAGTGAGAGTGAAAGAGAGAGAGAGGGTAACCACGGACCTCCATATACTCCAAATGGAGTTTAAAGCCGCAACATCAATTCAGTAACCCAGAGTTGACAGGGCAGTGCAATATACCACATTCACTCACCACAAGCTCACCCCCCCCCCCCTTCATTCCTCTTGTGGAAATCCTGCAGAGAACTTTTGAGTGTGTGTGTGTGTGTGTGTGAGAGAGAGAGAGAGAGAGAGAGAGAGAGAGAGATGATGGGATGATGTTCTCTGGAGATAGTTTTATGCTTGCAATGAACTTTCCTTTCAGCCGTATTTTTTACTACTTCATCAAAATAATGTGAGAAAAAAAGAGTATTTTGTAGGGTTGCTGTACCTCAAAGTCTCTTTGTTGTGACTGAAGTATGAGCTTCACAGGAGTTTCTTCCCCAATTATTGTCACAAAACATCTATAAACTGCACAGTGCTTGAAGTAAATGTCTGTGTTATAGGTGGTTGATTTCAGGACCTTTTCAAGACCTTTCCAGGGTCTTATTAGACTACTCTGTGTCTCTGCTATCACCTCCCCCAGGTACGGGAGCTGTGGATTTTCAATCTTGCCAGTTTTCATTAGTTGAGAGAAGTTCAGTGCCGAAGAGGTTTCCACTATTTTTTGTTTAAAAATGGTCTTGGGCTTTCCAAATTAAGACAAAATTCACTGGTATGAGTGCCCACTCTTGTTACAAAATATTGTTTTTGATGCGAAATGAATAAGCAATTGACCTCTCATGGCTCAATAAAAGTTCTCTATCGGAAATCTTTATGTACACAGGTACACAGTCCTGAGATTACCTTGAACACAGACTTATTGACGGATACATATGTGTGTCGCTCTTCGAAATCTAATTTAAACAGGGAGAAAAGATGGAGAAGACTCAGGGGAAAGGGTCTGTATTGAAAAGGTTCATTTTCTGTGGGTCTTTTCAGAGGCAGCAGAAGTGTTCCCACTGAAAAGTGCCCTTGTCTTTCATAGTTGTGGGTTGGTGAGGGAAAGTTTAAGGCTGTATGGTCAGCTGTTTAAACCATCAAGGTCATGGTTTACTGTATGAGTAGCAGAGATGCAGGTAAGCATTGAACTGTCTTTCAAACAGTAGATGGGTGATTTTTTTTTAATCATTTCCCATCACTTGTCTGGTAGTTTGCGAGGTGAGAGCATTGACTTTTCTACATTTCATTATAACACTTAAGTAGACTTCACGTCTTTCTTTTTCTTATCACCCTAAAGCCTACAGAATGTACACCTGAGCACTCTCCCACGCAAAGCTATTTCAGTCATTTGTAGTTCAAGTCACTTGTAGTCTTTTCCCTTTTTTTTTGAGCCTCTTCTTGGTTTTAATTGAATACCTGTACAAAGAAGCCCTTTGTTCTGTGCTTAAGATTAGTGGTGAGACAGGAACAGGTCAGGGAGTCCAGTCTGACTTCTCAGTTCATCTCTTTGATTGAGTCGAAGACAAGCTGTGTGTTCCGCCACTGAATTGAAAGCCGGATGCCGTCACTCGGGTAACACTCCATTGTCGTCAGCTCCCTTTCGCCAGCACGGCGACCAAGACAGGCGGAGACAAGAGGCCCGCAGCCGGGATACGGCACCGGAATGCAGTGTCTCATTCTCCAATTAGAGCTCCGAATAGCTAATGACAGGAGCTTTGTGCCTCGTTAGAACGAGACGGTGGTGAGGCGCAAGCTCTCGTTTGACACCTCAGACAGCTCCGAGGCTCTGAATGTGGCATTAGAAAAATAAAGTTTTAGTGGGGTTAAGGACTAATGTCCTAATTCATAGCAGGGATGTTTCTCATCTCTGTTGAGAAAGGAACAAAATGTTCTTTGGTTATGGAAATGTCTGAATCGTGTTAAAAATGTTCCTAAGATAAAGTCAAAGACAAGTCAAGTTTATATCTATGAAAATTACAGGAGATTAAACATTAGAAGAATTTAAGTTTTAAATGAGTAAAGGTCTACAAACATGCTATGTTGGTGCTACATCATAGATTTTTTATGAATAGATTTTGACTTTCAAGACAGGTTGTTGGCACAGAGGGATAAAACGATTTTGAGAGATATTTGTTGAACATCTAAATTCATGCATCTCCGCACTTTCTCTCGACTTAAGATATTGCGCTGTCATTCATGCATACTTTTCTGTACATTATCTTGTGGTAGGAGTAGACAATAATTGCTACACTAAACCATATGGCACTAAACCATAATAATTTGTGCTCGGTAATGCCTTGCAGAAATTACTTGCAGAAATGAGTTAGCTTCTTTTCTTATCAAGTCGTTTTACCTTGCACTTTGGTCAGCTGTTGTTGTTTTTTAAAGTGCCTTATAAATAAACGTGCCGACTTGACTTTTATTTTTATGATATGAACGACACCACTTGCATTAACCTCACAGCTGTGTGAGTGAGCAGCTGCTCTCAGGGTTGTTTGGGGTAATCTCTCCGCTGCGGTTAAATAAGCAAGCTGGAGTGTGTATCCCATCCACCACTGCTAACACCTGGCACATCAACATTACCCCGAAGAAGTAAGCCTGTAGACTATATAGAGTGTGGGGTTTGGATTCTGCTCACAGGGTATATAATCTCCTTACCATCGGGATCGACTGCCTCACTGACTTTTAAACTCTGTTTGGACTAGAGTGGAGTGGAGTGGACTAGCCAAGAGATGAGGAGATGAAGAAGAAGCAGAGAGAAAGAGGGAGAGAGGGATAGAAGGAAAAGGGAGAGAGAGAGAGTGAGATGAATGGAGTGTAGGTGGGCTTTAAAAGTAAAGCCCTAATCAGTCATTGATCGGCTTCTGTGGGGGCCAGATTCTGTGTAGGTCAATATAAAGTGGTGGGCTCTTCGATTTTGATAAACAATGATGTATGGTCGGCGTGGAGAGCGGGAAACGAGGCAAGATAATTGTTTTGTTGGTGTTCACTCCCCGTTTGGTGGACCCTAGTGAAGGTCATGCTTTATTGAATGTTTGGCAGCGCTTTTATCCGAGCGCTGCTGTTATGGATAATAGCATTATTGATTATAGTGATTGCCCTGATCGTATTTTTTACAGGGTCTTCATGGCGCTCCATAAAGAAGCAAGTCCACATTTAAATGAATTCCTTCAGTCAAGGTGAAATAAAAAGCTACTTCATTGGTCCAGTTGAGGGAGAGGCATTATTTATTGTATATAATTCACTCACACACACACACACACACACACACACACACACACACACACACACACACACTGTCACGCAACAACTCCATTAGTACATTGTGTGAGTATTCAGAGTGAACACACAAAAGCAGAAACACAAATAACATACCATAGACAGCCCCTCAGCCTGAGGACCCCCTCTCCCACCCACACACACACACACCCACGCACCACACACACACCCCCACGCACCATACACACATGTACATCTATAGATGTTATATACAGATAACAGACATCCTGGCTGTCATTAGACTGTGATCCCATCTGTAGCCAGTGCCACCATGCTGGAGGGCAGCTCGGGTCGATTCAGTTTGCTGCTCATATTGTGAACTGGAGAGCCATAATGACATTGAAGTTACATAACCTCTATGCTGATGGAGCCTTTAAAGAAAAGGAACATTCCTCCCTCCCTCGCTTCCTCTCTTCTCTCTCTCTCTCTCTCTCTCTCCCTCTTTCTCTCCATCTCTCCACACCTGAGTACCAATGCAGAGAAAAGATTCTCCTTGGGCTTCATTATATGGATTACATTCTAGCTCTCTGTTTGTCTGTCTGCCTGCCTGTCTGTGTGTCTGGACGGAGCGAGTGTTTGTGTTTGGGTGTGTTTGGCCCGCTTGTTTACATGCCATCCCGCAGCGTCCTGCCCTGTGTCCTCCTGCCTGTTTGTAGCTGGACAGGGGCTCGCTGATGGGAGGCGGGGGAGCGGGCCTGAGGTTCTAGAGGTCGGCTTGTCTCTCAGTCTCAGTGCCAGATGCAGGGCACCAGCGAACCTTATTAGCGCTGACCTCCGGGCCCAGAGCACCAGGCAGCGGCCGTCTGCACGCTCAAACACCTCCCAGGCTTCCCTAATGCAGCCTGTTTACATGCAGTAGAACGGCCTCCACTGCTGCACAAATATCATGTAGCACAGGACAAGTGTCTCCCAAGTGATACAGTTCAATAAGTCGACACAAGTTGAGTGTTCGAGAGGTAAATGCATAATTTCTTCATCGGAAAATTAGAAATGTTGGTGAATACGTCTTGGCAAATGCTTGAAGTTTTGTTTTAAGTCTACTTTGTCTTGTTTTTCTTAAGCACATTTGAAATGCAGCCTGCAGTGCCTTAAAGGTAGGATTATTGTTTGTCTGTTTTGGCATGCACTGATTACTGTTGCTAAGCTGCTTAGTATGGTCAGTATATAAGTAAATAACAGCTGTGACAGCCGATCTACAGTTAAGGTCATAGGCATAGACTGCTTTGTGTAACATACAGAGCATACTCCATAGACAGACAGGTGTGGGAGAAGATTTGATGGATAAAGTCAGTTCCCTCTAATCAAGAGAGAGAGATTAAGTTAATTCAGTCCATATTTTGTCACATTGTTCAATAAGAATTAATCCTTATCTCCCACCCTCAAACCTGAATGTCAAGTTCCATGTTGCCATGGAAATTAATGCATACTCTCCGCAAGATGCAGGATTCAAATTTAGAACGGAGAATATGGCTTCATTAAACATGCATGTTCTTCAAAATGAGCACTGAACATTGCGATCAAACTTTAAACTCCTACTTAGTGAGCGCTAACTTTTTTATTCTTTGTAATTACAGCAGATTATGTGGGCTTACGTGGGAAGTAGTTCTGCTAGATTAAGTGTAATGCCAGTCTACCTAATATTCCGAAATGCTGTAATTTTCCACCGTGACCCATGAAAATGAACTGATAATAAAACCCCATCATGGAAATGTGACTCAGTTGATGCACACAACTCACTTTCTGTGTGAAAGTAAGCCACTGTAAATAATGTAGGCTATGGGGTGGCTAGGTTTTTGTCTTAAGTCTCTTTGCGCTGTGAAAAAAAACCCTAAACAGAAATTCACAGATCTTTAAGTTGGACTGCTTTTGTCGATGCCATTGATTTTCCAGTGATTCTTGTTGGGATGTTGTCAGCCTGGTAAAAAGTAGCTCCACACTCCACCAGCCTGAGTTGAAGCGTCAGCTTGTAAGGTTTGCTACTGCATTCCATATCAGAGCATAGGCAGAGATTTCTGTTGTAAAACCTACAAGGACAGCGAAAAACACAGAACTCATTTATAGGCTATAACAGAGAGAGAGAGAGAGAGAGAGAGAGAGAGAGAGAGAGAGAGAGAGAGAGAGAAAAGAAAGAATGTAAGACAAAATTGTGGGATGAAAGAAACACAAAGAAATCAAAGGTAGCATTTAGTCTCCCACTTAATGAATTTGCCCCAGTGCTGAATCAAAGTATTGTAAGGATGGAGTAAGAACTTCAGCTAATCCTTCCAGTGGTTTCTGAGCTACTTCCCTGACACCCTCTCACAGGCTCTGTTTGCTGATTAGTGGGAAAGCAAATAGATAGGAAAGTCTGTGTGTGTGTGTGTGTGTGTGAGTGTCTGTGAGTGTGTGTCTGTGTGTGTGTGTGTGTGTGTGTGTGTGTGTGTGTGTGTGTGTGTGCACGCCTTTGTGCCTGAGAGACAGAGACTTTTGAATTACACCGACATTTACCTCAGTGTAATTACAAATATCTCTGTTAAGTGAAATCAAAGGTATTATGACTTGTATACGGGTTGAACAGCACTTTCCCAGCCTGTTCTGTATTGTGTTTTTGATGATAAAAAAATCTCTTAATTAATGGAATTAATGGAGTGTTGCTCTGGCACAACATTCAGTTTAGAACTCTCGCTCACTTCTTTTTCTATGAACACACACACACACACACACACACACACACACACACACACACACACACACACACACACACTATAACCTAATACCTAGACAACAACAAAAACAGTACAGTAAAAAAGTATAACATCTTGTGGGAATGATGGCTAAGCCAACCTTCTAGATTTTTCCCTCCCTCCTCTCATATTCATATTCATACTCATAGCTCCTGCAGGGGCCATCAAGGATCTGGCTGCATTGTGGCCTTTTCAGACCTTTTACAATTGCCCGTCATGCTTTACAGTACAGCTTCATCAAAGCTGTGGGGATGCATTGTGGACGGCATAATCTCTTGTGAATGGAATTCCTTGCGTAAAGTCTCTCCAATTCTCTGTTGCAGCATCACATAGCTTGGCCAGACCTTGGCTTTTGTCACGTCTGCCTTTTCATTTTAAAGCGCTGATCTGTATACACAAGACAATGAATGAGATACATATGAGGGAGGGAGGGAGGGAGGGAGGGAGTGAAACCAATTACACAGCAAAGAGAACAGAGATGCAGCTCTAGCTGTGCGTATACATTTGTATGACTCATCCAGTAGTTTGTATGTAGATGTGGATTCGGTCGGGTGAAATACATTTAACGGCTCTCAACAGTTACCTTCACTTCAGTCTCCAGTCGTAGCTAAAGGCTTTATTAGTCTGTCTGCAACGAACATCCTGTCGACTAGTCGTTCTGATGCAGACAGGCAGACGTGACTGTGCCTCACTCTGCTTTCTAGGAGCTGATCTTATGATCAGAACAGGAATAATGTTTTTTTTTTTACATAAAATAAAACAGCAAAAAGAAAATTTAATTCAAATTTACCACAGAGTGCTTCTGTGTGAGGAAGGGAAAGGATGTTCAAGGTATTGATTTGAACAGGGAAATAGCTGAAAGCATTATAGACTGTCGTTAGGTGAGATGTTTGGTGAAGGTAAGCTAGAGTTGTGAAAAAAAAGTGTTACATATTTATTCACACCTCCATCAGGTGTGGATAGATATTCCTCGACATCACCCAAAGACTGTACCTAAGGACAAACAAAGACTAATGTGATCACGCACTGTGAATGTAGAATTGTCAGTGACAGACCGAATAATCTTTCCACGCCTGTGCAAATTCAACTGACCTTGTGTAATAATTCCACAAATCAAAAAAACATTTATCAACCATCTCTGATAATGCTCACCGCTATTAGATGCACTGTCCATGGATTCATGTTTCCAAACCCGTTACATTAGGCTGCATGCTGTCCCCGACCCAATAGCTACATGTTTTTGTATCTGTTCCTCAAGTGTCATTGATGATTGCCTGTCTACCTTTTATATCCCTCCTCAGTTTGTCTCTGCCAAATTGGTGCTCAAGCCTTGTTGTGTGTGTCTAGCCCTCAGTCTCTGTCTCTGTTGGCACTGATATTCTGCTTTACATTCAATGTTGTTTGCTCAGCCAGTGAGTCCACAGACTGGAGCTGCACACACAATGGATGTTTTGGCCCCAGCCATCTATGAGAGGCTCTGGAGTGCCCTTGAGTCTGCTGCAGTGCAGCGCCTGTGGCTCTGTACAGATGCACTTAGCAGACACTGACCCAGAGAGTGATGATATTCGCCGCGCGGCTAAGTGACAATAAGACGGGGGCCAACCATTTCGCTCACAAGGTCAATAAATTAGTGATGGGTAAAGGCAATTATCAGGAAGTGCCACTACTCTTCTGCAGCGTTGTAACTCTTGGGTGCAAGTGATATTGCCTCGGTGAAAGGAGCAATGTGATCATGACACAAGTCCCTGTATGTCGATTCAGTTTCTCTATTGCCCACGGTTCAGCCAATATCCTGTCGTAGATTGTTTACAGCAAAGATTCTGCAGCTCTCCTCGTGTATAGCCTAGCCCCATTTATTAACCTCGCACAAGAAATGTTGCAAAATTTATAAATTAACTTTGGTTAATGGTCTGTAAATGTCTTAATAAAACAAAGGCAATGTAAATCCTCCAAATATAATTTGTGTAACCTAATCCCCACCAACGTATTTCTATGGGAGACTTAGCCTAATTGATTGGAGTGTCCATATACTGGACATGTAGCGTTAAACTCTGAAGCTCTGAACAGCAGCTATTTCCGTATATATTACTAATTATCATTAGTCTAGAAGCTACTTAAGTAACCATTGTTCAGTTTTGCTCACCAATGTTAGAGGCTGCTGTCAAAACAGTCACATTCCCCATCACATTTGCATGATGAATAACAATGGGAGCAAGTCTTGACAAAAAGAGTAAGTCAGATATGTCCATCATTAATCCCATATCTATCCAATACTGCTTCTTAGAAGACGATTCTAATTGTGAGTTTTCGCTATTGTGTGGCTGATATCTCAGAATAATTCTGAGAAAAGCTTATGTCAGGTTAAAATAAATGACTTTAACAAAAGAGCCTGCTAAATATATGTACATGAATGAGTCTAAATCCTCCCCATAGTAAGTGATTCATGTACTTTATCATTCACATTGATTCGTATCGTGAACACAAACCAGTGATGACATTAAGAAGTTCGCTTTCAGCAAATAGCGTGACTCGTAAAAACACTAGCTAAAGGATTAAACCACTTGTCACAAATACTCCAACCCAGCTTTTCACAGATTGTACAAAAACAAAAAAGTAATAAAAATAATGAAAAAAATAAAAACAAAAGCTAGAATCAAAGCCTGTTTCTAGTGACATCTACACTAATTGGGAAGCATAAATCCGTGTAAGAAACAGACAACGCTCTGTCTCACAGACTGTGGTGCCGGGCACAAGTAAGTTTGAGGGAGCAGGTGATTAATAAAAAATATCTCCAGCTGCAGTATAGCACAAGAGGGCATCAAGAGGAATGGAAATGTAAAGTCAGAGAGTCTGTGTGAGTGGGGAAGAAACATGTAGGGAAGTATTGACTCACAAATGCTAGGTGCAACCGAGGGATGTCTGGGATTTGTCTTCGTAGTCAGCAGTCGGGGGAGAGAGAAAGAGGGAAAAAAAACAAGACATGAAGCCCTCCAGAACATTTGTTGTTTTGAAAAAAAGAAAACACACACACACACACACACACACACACACACACACACACACACACACACACACACACACACACACAAATACACTCAGGGGTCTGTCTGTTGTCTTAGTATTCCATGCAGTAGTAGACGAGAAAAAGGAGATGGAGAAAAAAAACATCTTCCTCTCTTCAAACTATTTTAATAACCTCACCTTGGGTTCTATTTATTTGAAAAACGCCAATGCACCCATGTGGATGACAGGAGAGACAGAGTTTTGAGCCGGATCAAGGGGAGTCTTGAGAAAGATCCCCGCTACGTGCACAGACTTAATCGCATCATTTCTGGGTTTCTCTCGGGCACCCCAGGGTGCATATTTAAATTATCAACACTGTCAGACTGCTGCGTCTAGAATGCCAGGCCTTCGTGCTGGTCGAACTTGCCTCCATCTCCCAAGAACCATGATGTTTTTAAGCACTGTGCTGATACTACCACCTTGCACAATGAATACAAGAAAAAAAGAAAGAGAAGAAAAGAAAAAAAATCGAATGATAAATGGGGCTGACGTTTGTTTCAGCTTTTTTCCAATGAAAACAGAGAAACACATATACAAAGGCATACACAAGGGGACTGACACACACACACACACACACCCACACACACACACACACACACACACACACACACACACACACACACACACACACACACCAGCACAATCTGAAGGCTAGATATTTTTTTGATTATTGTCGACTGTGCGACACTGGGCTCTACACAAACCCATTAAAGAAAACATACTCTTGTCATTTTTCAGTGATGAAATAACCCATTTCACATTAATGAGTTTTTCTTCAGATAACTGAGTGACTGTGAAAGGCTTAGGGTGTCTAGAAAGAGAAAGAGGCAGAGAGAGACAAGGACGGAAAGAGAGAGAGAGAGAGAGAGAGAGAGAGAGAGAGAGAGAGAGAGAGAGAGAGAGAAAACATTTCTTCAGGCTGCCGTTCCTGTGGCGGCCAGCCCTTCAGTTCAGCCGAACCGACAGGCGCACTCGACTCCCACAGATTAATTGTCAGGCCTAAATTAAGTTTCCTTCCATGTAGTCGGCACCTGAAAACTCGGCTCGGGGGACTGGGTCGCTCCGTCACTCGCATCAGCAGCGCAGCATCGTCCGTGGTGGCAGCGCAGGGAGCGGTGAAGGCGGGTGGCAGGTGACAGAAGTTGTCAAAGCTCGCCTCCCCTCACAGATCAAAGAGCAGCTTGAAAGATGATTCGCTCTCCACCGCCACCGCTGTCCAAACAGCCTGGCTCGCCGATGCCGGCGAAACCTCAATTAGACTCGTATCAAACGCGAGGGGCCTCGCAGCGAGAGGTGCCACGCTTGGAGACAAATGTGGCAATTTTTTTTTTTTTTCTAACGGAAATAGCATAACATTCAGGCTTCAACGCACAGTGTCTGTTTGTGTGTGTGTCTGTGTGTGTGTGTGTGTGTGTGTGTGTGTGTGTGTGTGTGTGTGGGGTTGTGTATTCAGAAAAGCTTTAGACAGTTCTAGCTGTGGTTGTCTCTACTCTTGGCTGTCTCAGGAGGGTAGCTTGGCACCAAGCAGGGAGCCGTAGACAAAGTGCTGTGTGCTTAGCCAAGGCCTTGTGCACTAATTGAGATTTAATTGACTATTATTAATATGTGGAACCAGGAGTCTGCAAGGGCACTGCAGCGCATCGTTCTCGTGGTCTCTCTCGTAGTCTCTCCCTCGTGCCTTATTGTCCCTGCTCATTATCATTCTGTGGAGCTGCATGGTTGAATCTTTATTTTTTCTGGTCGTTAAAGAATATTTGCAGTCTTTATAGTACTTATAGTAGTAGGGCAACTGCTTGAGATGATCATTCTTTTTTGTTTGTTTAATGTCATGCCTAAAATTATGTAAAGGCTTACAAGTTGAAACAACAATATTAGTTCTGTATTGGAGTTCATGGCCGCCTTGAAATATTCATATACCCCCAACTGCAAGAGTTTAGTGAAGTTTTGAAAAAAAAAATCTTGTTTCGTTTATCAGTGGTAGCCCAGAAATATAGCCATTAATATTTAACTGAAAGCTCATGATTCATTAATGTCTGTGAGCTTCTTGAGAAATTAAATCGACATAATAAGATTCCTTTCATTGCTCCATCTTGAATTAATTAGAGCTATAAAATTCATTTAAAGATTCAAAGCCACTTGATCCAGATTAAAATGGAAGGCCATTTTTTCTTTCTCTCTTTTTTTCTTTCTCTTCTTTTTTGAATGTCAGGTGGCTAACAAACCTTGCAGAGCCCTTTGGAGAGACAGGTACCCAATTAAAATTACCCCAATTTTAGAGTGTGAGTGTGTGTGTGTGTGTGTGTGGAAGGGTATTCCTCACTCACCTTCGCACCGCCAGGTCCACTTTTGCAAAGCTGCCGGGGAGTAAATGACCAGTTTGGAATGGTGACCCTTGGTCAATAGACTCCATGGGTCTGGGGACGCAGGGTGAATAAATTAGTGGAGCTGTCCACGGGGAGCTCACGGCCACTCACTGAGGCTGAGCCTCTCCACCTATTAAGTACCATTAATGCACAGCGGATAGACACATAGACAGCCACCGCCAGCAGAGCCCCTTTGCTATCCTCCCCAGCCTCTGCCCATGGAAATATATGACTAGCCAATGGGGCTCATAGGATTGGATAGAGATGCTTCTGGCTGGTGTTTGTTTATTAGTGTGTGTGTGTGTGTGTGTGTGTGTGTGTGTGTGTGTGTGTGCGTCTGGCAGGCCGTGCACTCCCTCTGGGGCTTGTTACCTTCAGCCACTCTTAAATCACTGGGGTCTAGCCACACTCCGTAACGACACGTGGAGGGGAAGGCAATCACCCCCACGAGACCCCTGCAATGGCTGCCACCACAGATTGAGATCACTCTCAGCCTTATTGATGCTGTCAGCTCTCCTTCCTTCCCTTCCTCCCTCTTTTCCTTCCTTCCTTCCTTCTTTCCTTCCTTCCTTTTCCCTCTCTTCTGTCACACTTTCTTCTTTGTCCTTCTTTCTTTCTCTACCTCATCTCTTTTCTTTTCCACAATTTCCTGTGACTTCTCTCATTTTTTATCATTTTGTTTTTCCCTCTTCACCTCTTTTGCTTTCTGTTTGTCTCCCATATACTCTCTCTTTACCGTTGGTCTCCTTGCACATAAACATTTTAATAATGCTCACTTATTTCCAGGTACTGTACATTGGCTGCAGAACAATCACGATAAAAGACAACTCGCACAAACTTGTATTTGGATGTTAGCTGCTTAGTCCGTCAGTCATAGCAAACTCTTCTCTGGTCATAGTGAAACAAAATCTAGCCATTTAATCTCTAACTTGAAGTTACGTTAGCTGTTAGCTGCTAAAATTCAAACATGACTGTTCTGTGTTCTATCTTAGTGACCAGAAATGTTATGTGCGAGGAGCAAATGCAATTCAAGACGCTTTAAAAGCATGACTGTAATGTTATACAGTATTGCCAAAGCATGTAACATGTAACAAAATTCTCTCTCTCTCTCTCTCTCTCTCTCTCTCTCTCTCTCTCTCTCTCTGTCCCCCATTCTCTCTCTCTCTCTCCATCTCCATCCATCCATTGCTGATACCCCCTCACTGCTCACACTCCACTCCCTTCATGGCCCAGTTCTCAGCTCATCTGAGTGGAGCTGCTGGGATCTGGTGGTCGTGTTTGTGTGTGTGTGTGCATTTCAGGGGAAGTGCTTGAGCTTCATCGGCGCACTATACTATAAATAGTCTCCTTCTCCCTCACAACCTGTTGGAGTCTGGACTTGGACTCACAGTCAACCTGCATCCCCAGACTGGCATGTGTCTCATCCGTCTGGAGTCTTTAGCCACACGGAGGGCCCTTGAATGTATGTGTCGTGTTGCTGCTATTTGTCAACCGCCCTGGTGGATAGCCTCTCTCTCTGTGTGTGTGTGTGTGTGTGTGTGTGTGTGTGTGTGTGTGTGTGTGTGTGTGTGTGTGTGTTTGGTGTGTTGTGACACTAGGGACAGCAGGTTGTGTGATGGGGATGCGGGGGGTGGGATGGTCTAAGCTGGGCTTGGCTGGGCTGATGGACAGGAGGCATTTGTGCACTGCCACTTTCAAGATGGACTCCTGCATCCGTCAGGGTTGATCTGTTCATTTGCCGTTTCGCCACTCACACACATTCTGAGGGGAAATTAGAAGAGGAAAAATGCCTCTCCCCTGCCCTCCCGCTCTCTCTCTCTCTCTCTCTCTCTCTCTCTCTCTCTCTCTCTGTTTTTCTGTCCCTCTTTCACCTTCCAGAAAAAAACGGCCTGCTACAATCTCTTTCTCAGTCCAGTCGTTTTGCAGGGCACAGCTGTATTTGAGGCGGGAAATGACAGCGCAGGAGATTGTCTATCAGGGCCCCTCAAGTGACGTTTCATATGTCACCAGCATCACCACCACCACCACCAGCAGGAGCAGCAGGACCAGGGATTTCATTTAGTTTCATCAGATGTCAGCCTCACACACACACACACACACACACACACACACACACACACACACACACACACACACACACACACTACACCTATAACACACACACTTTGTTTTATGGCATCTTGCTCCTAGTTAAACGTGTGTTGGGTCAGAGTGTTGTTGGATGCAAATGCATAATACGTACACAAAAGAAGTACACACATATGCACAAATATTCAGATACACAAAGGCATTCGGAATCCCATTATCTGGATATGACCACATCTTGACAAACACTCTCACTCTCTTTGTTATCACCACCGTAAACCACCCAACGAGTGAGTAACAACCTCTATGGCCTAGCGACTATGACATGACGTTGTCAAGAATCTGTCATAAACTTTATAAACCTGTCATGACTTCTGACATACCCTAACCCTAACCTTAAACCTAACCCTAACCATGACAAATATCGGGTGACACTTAATGACAGAAGTCATGACAGGTGTATAAAGTTTATGACAGATTCATGACAACATCATGTCATAGTTAATGACAGTGTCATGTCAGTATCATGACGGTACCTTCAAATAAAGTGTAACGTTCAAATAAAGTGTAACCCAAAAATTTCACTTTGATAAAAACTTTTTTTTAAAAAAACTTTCTACATGCACTGTGTAATTCCTCGGAATTGCAATTCTAGTTTTGTTTACATTAAATTAAATTGGAGAGAAGGTAAGTTAAACGGTATGGCCAGTCATGATCAATGAACAGCATTGTCTGTCAGGGATTTTTGTATTTAAGCCTATATCTACAAGGAATGGTTCAATAAGGTGAAGTAAGGTCATTTGGGACACTTTTTTTTTCGATTTTGCGGTATCACGCTATGGGCTGTATATTTTCCTATTTTTTTTCCTTGGCCAATCACATCTCTGATCACGGCGCATACAATGAGCCACATCCAGACCTGTAGCTGAAGTCATTGTGCCTGTATGAACATTTCAGCAGCTGACACCCCTTCTGCGTCTCCTGAGATGAGACACGGGCTTGATTACACAGACATGCCATGGATCATTGTGCTGTAAGAACACAAACCTTCTGTACACACAAGAGACGTGCTCAAATACAGACACATGCTGGGATGATTCTGAGAATACATGCCCGGGGCGTGCGCGTGCACACACACACACACACACACACACACACACACACACACACACACACACACACACAGGTGGCGCAGGTGGTAGAGGTTGGCGGGTTGCAGGTTTGAGCCTCACTCCGCCTGACCTCTTCAAAGTGTCCTTGAGTAAGATTACGAACCCAGATTGCTCTCGTTGAGGAGGTTGGCACCTTGCATGGCATGGCCTCCACCACTGGTGTATGAATGTGTGTGTGTGAATGGGTGAAATATGAGGCATACACTGTAAAGCGCTTTGAGTGCTCACAGGATTAAGACACACACACACACACGCACGCACACACACACACACACACACACACACACACACACACCTTCTCTGGCACACAGAAGAGGAGCACAGAGGAGAGCCCCAGATGGACAAGATTCATTATTGATGAGTAGAGAATGAGACGGCGAGGAAGGGAAGACTGGCACTCAGACGACGCGGCGCGTCACGAGAGAATGACTCACTGTGCGCAAATGACCAGCGCTGGCTTGCCATCTCGTGTGATTAATGTTTTATATTGAAACCAAAGACCCACTCCCCGCCCCCTTCAGCCCAGCCGCTCCGTGAAACGTATCCGGGCAGCTGCCAGACAAGTGGGTCGATACCTAGATAGAGGGTTATCTGTCGACAGCGATGGACCAGTGCCACCAGGGAATTCGTCTGACATTGATATCATTTTGCTTGTTTGCAATGGATGATACACAATATGAGAAAATGCTCCAGAAAGATGCAGAACAAAAATAATACTGCACCCATTTGCATGAACTCCACTTCTGATGGCTGATGACTTTGGAAGACTGTGGCTATGCACAAGCTGGTTGAAACCCAGGGCCTACTCTATGAGAAAGCCTCTAGGCAAAGTTTTTTGGCTTAGTGTGTGTGTATTGTGATGCGTGTGCATGCATGGGCCTGTGTGTGTTCACATGCACATGTGCATGTGTGTGTTCACGTGTGTGTGTGCGTGCGTGTGTGTGTGTGTTGCTGTGACATCAGTATCATGCCTGTGATGGGGGACAGAGCTGATGGCTCAAAGGTTATTGATTCAACTGTGCTGTAATCTGTCAAATCAGTGCAAGCCAGCTGTGCTAGGAGCTCTCATGCCCATTTAAGGTCACCCGCAACCATCTGTCCCTCCGCACAACTCCATCAGCCTGCCACTTGTTACCAGGCCTCCTTAAAAAGATGGCACAAAAAAAAACAGAACAAGTGGATGTCCACATGGTGCCTCAAACTGTCAATACACAGCTCTGTGTAGCGGCTCTGCCAGCCTGTCTGCTTGGGGGAAATAGTCTAACTTGAAGAGTCTCGACTATGCTGCGTGTCTCTTGCCTCTTGCACACCACTCATCCCCCACTCACACCCCTCACCCGCTGTGCCTTCCTGATTTTCATCCGACACAACCGCCTCTCAGAAGCCTTGTGTTATCCTCTGGCAGTTGTCTCCCCAACCCCCCACACTCTATGTCTGTGTTCGGGTGTTACTATAGTGCAACACGGACCTCATCACTGAGTGCTCTCTCTCTCTCTCTCTCTCTCTCTCTCTCTCTCTCTCTCTCTGTGAGTGGTGCTCCCCTGCCAAGCGGGACGTCCCTGGAGTGACCTTGTGGTAATGAGCCTCTGATCACGAGTCAGAGAACCAAGCTTTTAGCACGCCCTCATTGCAAAAGAAAAAAAGAAAAAAAAAAACAGTCCCAGTCCCCCTCCAGCTCTGAGAGGGGTAAAAAAAAGAGACAAGAGGAAAAAACAGATAGCGTTTGCCTAGCTGTGTGGACAGACGTGAGGGGCACAGAGACTGATTGAGAAGGGGGAAAAAGTGTGGCAAAACAAGGGGGTAAAGAGCGAGAAAAAGTGGATGAGAGGAGAGGAGGCAAACTACTTGAAGTGCTGAAAACACCTACCATACCTCTATTTGAAAGTAAGTACTTGGGGGACTTTGAGGTTGGGTTTGGACCGGACGATTGACGTGTAGGCGCGGGTGTTGATGTGGCAGTGTGGGACCCTGAGTAAAGATGAGGATGATATTTCATCAATGGGAGAGAGAGAGAGAGAGAGAGAGAGAGAGAGACTACAGGTTTGGATGGGAAGCCCTCGGGTATGACAGGCGCTCCAAATCCGTCACATTCTGTTCTGTAAGCTTTGCGAGAGACACTCTGAGGATGAGGATGAGGGAGAGAGGAGGGTTGTGGTTTGGGGGAAAAAAATAGACATGGTTTCCGAACCCAAAGGGAATAGCGATATGGTGTTGGCAATGCTTGCCAACATTTTCCGCAAAGTGATTTTTGACACTTTAAAACTCCTGGGTATTTTGCCCATTTCTCTGTTGAATTCCTCGATGATGAAACGTAAGAAAAGACTGATCAAGGCAAAGCTTGCATCTGTTTCCTTAATTGATAAAACATGACACGTTTTCATAGACTACTGGTTTCACACAGTGTGGTTTCCTAGTCTCAAAGTTTATGAAACAAGTTTTTAATTGTACTTTTTGTTTGGAATGTTTCTTTTTAACTTGCATAGATAGTGTGTTTTGGATTACTAGCCAAGCACAGAAAGTACAAAAAAAGTGTGACAGATAAGAAAGAAAAAAAAAGAGAGAGAGAGAGAGAGCAAGAGACTTTAAGTAGTGGGTGTAGATGCAGGCTTCTGAGCTTAATTGCTTTATATAAAAAAGATATACCAGATAGAAGTTAAGGGACTGGACTTGTTCCTCTTATGTATGTATGAAGGCCTTGGAAGACAAACTGGAAATGTCATCAAAGCATTCAAGACACGCATGTGGGCTGTGATCAAATTTCTTGGCCAAAATGATAACATTGTGTAGGGTGCAGAAAATTGCTTCTTATGTTTATTTATTTCTTTGGGGAAATATTACAGAGAGAAAAATGCATGCTCAAAGTCTTTACCGCTCCACCCAAATATGTTTCCTGCAGGAATGTTCTTGATTTGGCTTCATTGTTGCTTTCCTCATTTCAAATACACTTCGCACATAAGCAAGATGTGATTGTGTGGTTCCAAGACCATATTTGTGTTTTGCATTCATCACGTGTTTGAGTTTTGTTTTGTGTGAGTATGAGAGTGTTATGTGTTTATATATGTGTGTGTGTGTGTGTGTGTGTGTGTGTGTGTGTGTGTGTGTGTGTGTGTGTGTGTGTGAGCGAATGCCCAAAGGGCCCTGCTTTTTCCCAGGAGGGTGTAATTTGGGTCAAGCCTGACCGGAATGAAAAACTAGCCGGGTCGGCATTGAAGCGCCGCTAGCGGAGTAGAGTAGAGCCTGGAGTTGGGTTGTGTTACCATAGTTATGTCCAGCCTGGCTACAGCCACTCAAGTCTGACTAACAGATCCTCTGTGTAGCGGCTTTTCCTACTGTGTACAAAGCATCCTCGGCACACATTCTTGCCTTCAATGGCTCCGTCCAGCTCATTTCAGTAGAGTCAACACATGGTGAGCTACTAATGAGAATTTGAGATTAAAACGGGAGGCACCAGGTGGAGCTGTGCCGGAGAAGGCTGCCATTGCTGGAGAGAGGTCAAACTCATTATTACTACTGATGGATGGACTCCAGCAAGCCCTACTGTCCAGAGCCATCCTCACTCAGGCTGGCTGTCTGTGTGTGTGTGTGTGTGTGTGTGTGTGTGTGTGTGTGTGTGTGTGTGTGTGTGTGTGTGTGTGTGTGTGTGTGCGCGCATTTGAGGGAATGTGCCAAGTTTGTGTGCGGAGGCTGTGGATTGGAGCTTGAGGAGGGTTTCAGAGTCTTATGGTGATCATTCTTTATGCTTGGTTTTCTGTGGTTTCCCATTATATTTCAAGACTAAGCAGACACACACACACACACACACACACACACACACACACACACACACACAAGCACACACACAAATTAAAAAAAAAAATAGACCACGTAGTATCTGCATGTGTGTATGAGCGAGCACATGTGTGTGTGTGTGTGAGTGTGTATTCATGTGTGAGCGACACTGACAAAGCCTTTGCATGGCACTCGTCCGTCGCAGCGGCTTTTCATGACCGAGGGCTTCAAGCGGAGGCCCTGAGAAGGCTGCTTCACAGGCACTCAAAAGGAGCTGATTCGGACCGGGGGCGGACCCTCAGTGAAAAGGAGAATAAGGCGCAAGGGGAGAGTGGGTGAAGGGTGGGGGTAGTGATGGGGGCGCATTTGAGTAGGGTTTGGAGGGGTAAAGCAAAAGGGAAGAAACGCACAAAGACCTCCACATTCAGCACGCCTTGTTGGGGGCACATGGAGCTCTCTCCCATGTAGGCAGAATAGAGGCTCTGTTGAAGGGCCAGGGGCCTCCTGATGGTCGTAGGCCAGAGGACGGCTCTGCCAGATGCTTGGAGCTCAGGCTGGTGGGAATGTGATGGGAGTTGTGGTGCTTGTGTGTATGTGTTGGGTGTGTGTGTGTGTGTGTGTGTGTGTGTGTGTGTGTGTGTGTGTGTGTGTGTGTGTGTGATGCATTATGGATTTGTGAGACAAAGTAACACATGATGTGTGTGTGTGTGTGTGTCTGTCTGTCTGTCTGTGTGTGTGTGTGTGTGTGTGTGTGTGTGTGTGTGTGTGTGTGTGTGTGTGTGTGTGTGTGCGTGATGCACTATGGATTTGTGCGATAAAATAACACATGATCTACACATACATTAAAGCAGCCAAACATAAAGCAACCAAATGACACAAGACTATATTTTGCCTTTGGGAGTCTTAATGATACAATATACAATCCATTTTATTGTTCATGCAAAACAGTGGAAGACTGGACTGTATGTGTGTGTGTATGTGTCTGTGTGTGTGTGTGTGTGTGTGTGTGTGTGTGTATGTATTGTGTGTGTGTATGCGTTGTGTGTATCAGTCAGCGTGAATGTTTTTGTATGTGTTTTGTGGGTGTGTGAGTTTGGATGGAAGCGGGGCGTGTTGTCTCACCAGACTCTCGCATGAATGAGAGAGGGAATGAGAGAAAGAAAAGGGGGGATGGAAAGATGGAGGGGAAAGAGACAGATAGAGGGATTTGCAGTTTAAAGAGTGTGCAGTTAAATGCTCCAACATTCAGGCCAGGGAAATGCTATTGTTCTAAATGAGACATCAGGCAGGCCTCCGTTTCATCGGCGCACAATCGAAACAGTCGGAGGCTGAGGGAAAATCCCTTAAGCCCGGCGAGAAAGAGAAAGCCAGCCTTGGGCCGAGGGGCCCATTGTTTAACGGAAGCCTTTCACAAGCAGGGATGGCCTGCTCTTGATTGCACTGGCAGAGGCTTTTGTTGACTGAGAAATGCAAGGGAGGAGGGATGTCGTCTGCATGTGTGTGTGTGTGTGTGTGTGTGTGTGTGTGTGTGTGAGTGAGTTTGTGTGAGTGTGTCTTTCCATATGTCCACAAGTATGATGTGTGCAGGAATCTCTTGAACCTCAGTTCTCAGTTCTCATCTGAAACAATCCGTAGACCCAACTGCTCGAACATCCACCTTCTTCCCAGAAGCTTAGTGCTCTGCCACAGCGAGCAGCACAAGGTGACGGAGAGGAACCCGCTCAGCGGCAACTAGTGATTTGCTCCCAAACTGGCCCCCGATTGACTGCCTTGGCCCCGTGAGAGCCTGCACTGCTCTGGGCAAGATCAATTAATCAATTAGACACGTTTTTTTTTTTTTTCTTTTTTTTTCCAGTCTGCCCCACAAACTCAGCCCCTGACCCAGCCCTCTGATTGGTTCAGGAAGAGAGAGCAGGGCAAGAGGTCATGGAAAGGCTGCTCCGAGGAAAGAAAGAGAGAGAAAATTCCCTAGTGTGTTCCAACGCAACAGATCTCAAAGGTCCTCTACATGGAGTCTGCTTCTTAATGGCTCTGTGGTGCTTTTGAGTCCAAACTTTCAAGTTCGTGTCAAAGCAGTCGTTCAGCAGCCATTTTAATTGATGGCAGCGGTAGCCATGGTTTATGGTATGAGTTGTACATACTATACTATATACTATACGTGGGCTATGTATAGATGTATAGAATGTGAGAGCAGATTGTTGGTCTTCCTTTTCTCATCCATCATCTTTTCTTCCTCTCTCTCTGTTCCTTCCCCTCCGCCAGTCATTTCTGCATCCGCCTCCGTTGGTGTTTGTCAGCTGCACTTGCCTCACCACGGGGGAGCGTCGCCTGTTTGTGTTTCTCTAATGAACTGAGAGACGATCCCATCTCTCACGCATCAAGTCACTAGAGAGCACAGGGGAGAGAGAGAGAGAGGGAGGGAGAGAGAGAGAGAAAGGGAAAGGGAGAGAGAGAGGGAGAAAGGGAGGGAGGGACGTGGTGAGAAAGGGGAAAGAGGTATATAATCAGCGCTTGAATATTTTTGTGCAGTTTTTAGATTTGGCTCAGACAAGTGACAAGGAATCCCTGCAGAGCCAAAATTATTAAATGATTAGAATTATGGCTTTTTGAGAACGAAAGGCTGTTTAATCGAAAACCTATTTGTCTTGTGTGAAAAAAAAAAAGGAAAAAAAACTTGTTTGGAAGGCTTTTTGGTGAGACGTCACGTCACTGATGTCCCATTACGCAGATTTACAACTCAAATCCATTATCTCAACAGTGGAGTTGGACTAATAGAACAGACTTTGGTCCTATGTGACAAAGAAAACTCAGGTATTCAGCATCAGTTCCCCCCAAGGGCTCTCAGCTTTATTGCGAAATGAAGCAAAGGCCTCTTCCCTTTTGTTGTTTCTTTGGCACATTTCCTGCCTGACCTTGTCATTTGTGGATGGCAGTAACGAAGGGAATGCATTAAATCTGACCTTGGTGGGTGAAGAAAGGCAATCAATGAAGCTCATAAGATTCAGGGTGACGCAAAGCACATTGCCACATGGGAAAGGGGTGTCTAGGCCTCCCACCAATTTCCTGAGCAGCTTGGTTGCCTGGTCATCAAGACACCTATCAAACAGGCCCAACACCAAGTACTGTATGCTGCATATGGACACATGGATGGACACATGAGTTACACAACAGACTTATACATGAAAAACGCACACCAAAAACGACCATAAAGTTGCCATCACAGAGCAGTTGCAAAACAATGTGTGAAAATCTATAGAGCGGCGATCGATGCGGGACACCATTTTATTTACCCAGCTCGTTAGCTCTTCTGAGACGCACGCACAGCGCACGTCGGTCGATCCCCAGCGCAAAGGATTATTAAAGATAATATGGCCACTGTTAATCAGAAAATGAGACTGTCACTGGACATAAAATGCATATGGCTAATGAAAAAAAGAAAGGCGTAAATAGTCGTGGATCAAATGCGAACGCCGCCACAGAGAACGGAGCTGGTATTGATCCGCAAAGCGAGTCAATAAAGCAGACAGTCATTTTATATAGGACCGTATTAAAGCTATATGCTGTAACAGGACCGTAAAACCACAGAGGGAGAAACCCATTTGAAGAGGTCGGAACCACTTTCCTTGGCGGAACCGATGTCGTAAAACACCTCACAGATGATCCAAATGGCGCAGGAAGGTTACACTACATCAGGGAGAGATCCGGTAATGATTTTTTTTGTTGTTGTTTGTCGTCGTTGTTGTCGTCGTCGTCAGTTTTGAGGTTGTTGTTATCTTTTCTTTTCTTCAGCCACATTATTACCATTGTGGCAGGCTGTAGAGGGGTGAACGTGGCCCCTAAATCAACAGAGGAAGAGGAGGAGGAGGAGGAAGAGGAGAATGAGGAAGAGGGGAACGGGGGCCCCTTCTTGACGCGGAGCTGGGGGATGTGGGAGCACTGAGCCGCAACGCTCTGCCTCTTAGCCAGCGCCTTCCAATTTCGGCCCTAATAGCACAGCTAATACAAATGGGAGATGCAATGGCATGGAATAATTGTCTAATGACGGCACATTCTTATGTGCTCAGGCTGGCTTTGAGTATGCTTTTAGCCTGGTGCTGAGTGCATGATAGACCCCCAAACAGTATAAAAGTGCACACACAAACACACACACACACACACACTTGCACACGCACACACACACACACACTTACTTATACATATACACAGACATTTGCACAAACACACACGCACACACACACACACACACACTCACATACACTTTACACAGCATTCAGGCCATAAGATAATGATTTGTGTCTCGTATGGAATTCATGAGGGTCTGTAGGCATCAGCCTTGCCTGAGGTATGCCAGTACACGTATGATGTCATCAGCGTTGCGCCCTGCCTGTAAGGCATAGCTTTGCTCTGAGAGAAATAATTTCAGTGGGTTCTCAAATCTCGTGGGTTTGACGTCTCATCAGTGTTTGCACATCACACATTTTTGTTTGCTTCCAAATCTCTTCCTTTAAAGGAGTAAAAAAAAAACAACAACCATATTTGGTTGCCTGAGCAGAGGCAATATCACTGATATTAAGATCCCCACACAACCTTGTTGCTTAGTCCCTGTCGAAAATGAGATTGAGGCAGGGGTGAAGATGCTGATTGAAAGGCTTAATCTCTGGGCGTTCTATTTTTATTTGCTTTTTTTTTTTTTTTAACCTCGGCAGGTTTTAATCGAGCTTTGTGTCGAGTTCTACTCAGTAGACACCCACGCTTGGGCTAAATCTCAGTGAGTATGTCTGTGTGTGTGTGTGTGTGTCTGTGTGCATTTTGTGTATGTGTGTGTGTGTGTTTGTGGATGTGTTGAGTGTTTGTATGTGCATTTGTGTGTGTGAGTGTGTGTGTGTGTGTGTGAGTGTGTGTGTGTGTGTGTGTGTGTGTGTGTGTGTGTGTGTGTGTGTGTGTGTGTGTGTGTGTGTGTGTGTGTGTCTGTGTGTGTGAAGTGCAAGGATGATGTGTGAGTCAAGAGAGTGCAAGAAAAAAAAAAACCTAAAACTCGTCATCAGCATGAGAAGGGATTTGCGAGGGGGAGAGATTAGGGGAGCCCACGCTGCGGGACGCTGTCCCATGCTGGGCTTGTGTCCACCCACAAAGCACCACTTCTCCCTCCAGCCAGCCTCTCACACTCACACTCACACCATACGGAGATGGAGCCCTGATAAATGTGACATTGAGAATGTGGCTCACAGGGAAACGTGTTGAAGAGGAGGAAGAGGAGGAGGAGAGGAGAGGAGAGGAGAGGAGGAGGAAAAGGGTGAAAAAGAAGAAACGCTATTGTCTCCGCTCAGTAAACATCCAAGCTGGCCCAGGGTCTCAGACGGAAAAAGCCCTCCTCCTTCAGATCTCACACCTCAGTGTAAATTTATCCAGCAGACGGTGCTTCTCAGATGCTTGGGCGTTTTTGGACGAGTGTGTGTAGGTAATGAAGGTTGGACTTTGCAGAGGGGCACACATTCTGCAGGGCGGGAGAAGCGTCTCTAAGTGTTGGGCTGTTTTTGTCTGTTTTTTTTCCCCCCAAGTATGGTCAGACACACAAACAGACACACACACACACACACACACACACACACACACACACACACACACACACACACACACACACACAGAGAGAGAGAGCAAGGAGATATAGCAATTGGTATTCCATTCACAGGGGTATTCTGAAAGACAGCCGGCCCCAAACAAGCATGAGCAAGAAGAGGGAGAAGAGCTCATTATAAGTTTTTCTCTTTTGCTGTTTTTTTAATTTCCACTCGCTGTAAACAGAGACACAGCACACACAGCCTTAACCCTCGTTTCCACCCAGGGAGCGTGGAAAGTGGGTCAATGAGGGTGAAGACTTAAAGGCATAGTCCGTCCAAAATGGAAATTTTCCTGTTTGTCCTTGTGTGGCTGTACCTGTGGAGCTCGGTGGCTGCTTTGGTTTATGTGAAAGATGAAAGGAGGGGGGAAGGGAGGGAGGGTGTTGACAGCACAGTATCAGAGAAGGCTTTTTTGTTCTGTTCAGCAGAAGTAAATGGTAATCAGTTTGTTCTAGACAGTAATGTTCAGTCGAGAAAGAATGGAAAAAAACAAACTATGGGGCTGTCTGGTGTGAAATTCTGTGCATAATGTCAGAATTTCACTTTTTTTGGAGAACTGTCTTTTTAATATTCTGCAAAAGAACAAGCCAGAGAGGGAAAAATATTGTGTTTTCGTTTGTGAGTGTGTGTGTTTGGGGGAGGGGTGGGGGGGGGTTTACAAACTTGTAATTGGAGTTGAAGTGCAGAAGATCAGTCAGACACCTTTATACACTGCCCACCTGGTACCACTCCACTCCTGGTTATTATTCCTCCATGTCAGTATGTGTGTGTGTGTGTGTGTGTGTGTGTGTGTGTGTGTGTGTGTGTGTGTGTGTGTGTGTGTGTGTGTGTGTGTGTGTGTGTTTGTTTGTTTGCTTGTTTGAGTGTGTGTGAACATTTTGTGACTCTGGCACACCATTCATCACTCTTTGTCACCTTCTTCTGCACTTTTTACCTCCTCCACTCACATGTGTAAGTGTGTGTGTGTGTGTTTGTGTGTGTGAGAGAGAGAGAGAGAGAGAGAGAGAGAGAGAGAGAGAGAGAGAGAGAGAGAGAGAATGCATGAAAGATTGTGTTGGTAAGTGCTCCTGTACGCAGGCTGGGCCTCAGTAGGTGACGACGGGAGGTGGAGGCACTCCAAGAGAAAAGGCTCCCCTTTCTCGCTCTCAGAAAGTGTGTGCGGGGTGACAGCCCTGAAGGCAGGCAGCCGCCTTGACGACCGTCACAACAAAGTCCTACCTTTTTCGAAGCCTTCCTCCCCCTGCTGACACCTCCGCTGCAGAGATCAGAGCCCGGCTCCGCTCCCCGCTCCTCAAACATGTCCACATTGCCAAATACCATTTCAAATCACTCAGAGGCTTCTCCTCTCCCCCTGCCTGCCTGCCTTCCTTCTGAGTCATGCCGCCTGTCATCTGACTCACACATACCTGGGAGGGGATTTTATTCGCTAAGGGCTCCATTCAAAATGAGTGTGATCCACTGAATACATCAATATCGTCTAGATATCAGGATATCAGTGTGGATCAATGGATTGGATATCGTCCAGATATCCATATTAATCAATGGTTTGGATGTTCTGTAGATATCATTCAATTGTGTAGATTGGAAATTGTGTCCAATCTAGATAATAAAAGTGTCAGAATCGTTATAAAAGCAGTTTTTATCATCTCCTGCTCTAAACAGAAAGTGGTTAAGATGAGGTGGCTGTAGACATTGCACAGTCCCAGACAGAAGTGTAAACAGGCTTGCGAGACGGGAGTTCAGACATTTGCAGCAGCAGCATTGACTACGAAGGTCGCCATCGGCACTTTATCATCTCTCCCTCTCCCTGACCCACATTTCGCCGTGCCGAGGAAAGCGTGCAGACAGTGCGGAGCGTGGTGACGGTGACCCCCTCGTTGCGGTCGCGAGGGGCGGCACTCCCGGCGGTGATGTACCGGAGCACCTAATACCATGTGGCAAGTCTGAGGGGCCAGGGGAGTGCTAATGGGCAGGGGCTGGTGCTGGTGATGACGTCCCTTTCGGTTGGGGCGCAGGTGGCGGAGCCGTCCTGCGTTAACCCCGGGCGGCGTGCGTGACGCAGCAGAGTGCCGGAGAGGGATGCTGTCACTGCTGCTCAGCCTGATGGAGGAAAGGGGGTTGGAGGTGTATGTGTGCGTGTGCGTGTGTGTGTGTGTGTGTGGGGGGGGGGGGGGGGGGGGTGGTAGGGGGGGGGGGGAAGGTGAGTTGTCGGTGGCATTAGCACGCAGAAGCTGTCCCTTGGCGCGACGGATGGTTTATCAGTGGAAACGTCACTGAAAAAAAAAGACATTTTGGCATCTGCGGGTTTTAAGAACCATATTTCGATGCAAATTGCTTGTCAAGGCGCAGGAGTGCGTGCAGAGTGGCAGCTGAAATGACCAAGAGCTCTGAATCATGTTTAAACGATTGCGCAAATAGCCCCGGTCAGCGGAGGCCACCTATGAGACAAGGCGGCTCCATGTGTTTCTCAAACACAGTGTGTGAATTTGCCTGATTGACCAGCAGTGGCTCCGTGCAGTAAACAGGTAGGCTGGAGCCTTAGACCACAGGAGGGGTTAACTACTGCGAGCTCTCGAGGTCTCTCCAAGCCACCCTGCACTGATGTGGATAAATGAAAGCCCATCTGAGAAAGGGAGCACTCCGCCAGGTGGGCGAATGTTGCATGCAAATGAACAGAACCCTGCAAACTCTTATTTAGAGAGCAATATCAAGGGGGTCAAAGCTTCCATTAGGAGGCAATACTGATGAACAACACTGTGTGTGTGTGTGTGTGTGTGTGTGTGTGTGTGTGTGTGTGTGTGTGTGTGTGTGTGTGTGTACTGTGAGTGTGTGTGGATGTGTCCCTGTGTATAGGTGAGTGTGTGTGTGCAATGCATATCTTTGTGTGTGTGTGTGTGTGTGTGTTTGTGTTTAGGTGAGTGTGTGTGTGCATCTGTCTCTGTGTGTATAGGTGAGTGTGTGTGCATGCATGTGTCTTTGTATGTGTGTGTGTGTGTATATGTGTGTGTGTGTGTGTGTACTGTGAGTGTGTGTGGATGTGTCCGTGTGTATAGGTGAGTGTGTGTGCATGCGTATGTCTTTGTGTGTGTGTGTGTGTGTGTGTGTGTGTGTGTGTGGATGTGTCCGTGTGTATAGGTGAGTGTGTGTGCATGCGTATGTCTTTTTATGTGTGTGTGTGTGTGTGTGTGTGTGTGTGTGTGTGTGTGTGTGTGTGTTGTCAACTACCATTTGTATAATGACTGACTGGGAGGACTAAGGCATTGACTTGGGCGGCGGTTTGGCAGAAGGCACGACTCTGCTGACTCAGCATCGTTATCCTCCTCCCTGGGACAAATTTGTCCCCCCTCGGCCCCGAGTTTGTTATTTTTCGTGGCTCAGTGTTAAAAGACTTCCTGCCCGTCTGCCTGCCTCCTTTTCTCCGCGGGCGGAGGAGGCACATTCTCCGTCTGATGGGAGTGTCATTACGTTCGGCCTCACCGAAATTGACTGCAATGTTCGCTTTAGATGGTGGTCTGAACAGGTCAGATTAATGGCCATGTTTTGATTATTTCATCAAGGGAAATGGGATCTCCACCCTCACCAGAAAACGCAATTTTCCTAGAGAGCAAGCAGGCAGGCAGAGAGAGAGAGAGGGGTGGGGGAGAGAGAGAGAGAGAGAGAGAGAGAGAGAGAGAGAGAGAGAGAGAGAGAGAGAGAGAGAGAGAGAGGGGTGGGAAGTGTCTGTAGGATTGACTGATAGGTAGACGACTGGTTCCTGCTGCATTCACATAGGGACAAACAGGGCACCACTAAATGGGAATGTTTTATTTATTTATTTGTTTATTTATTTATTTTTCTCTCTGTGTAAGCAATGAAAGCTTAATGACACAGACCCCACTGCCATTGTCTTTCTCCACTCACTCACCCTCTCATTCACTTACTAACTCACACACACTCCCTCATTCACCCATCCACCTGCTCATTCACTTACTCACTCACTCACTCACTCACTCATTCACTCACTTATTCACACTCACTCACTTACTCATTCAAGCATTCACTCCCTCTCACTTTCTCTCTCACACACTCACTCATCAGATTCAAAATATTTCCTTCACTCCATCGCAAATTGTAGTTTTCTTGGTCTTGGAATAAGTGTAGGGAAGAAATACTACTAGATTTAGATGCTTTTATTGCAGACCAATCACAGTGTAGTACAAAGCTACCGTATTCAGCTATGTACCTTTGGAGTTAGCTTATTTTGTTGTTTGTTTGTTGGTTGTGTCCTTGGGCATCAAACCAATGACACTTGCTGTACCAGAGGTATATGAATCTGGGCGTGGGTACTGGCTAGCCCACAAAAGATGATATGGGATATGTTTAGTGTGGCGGGCCTAAACACACACACACACACACACACACACAAAACTGAAAGTAAAAAAAATGAGTGACATTATCACCGACTACTAAAGTAAACAAAGCGCTTATAAATGTTTGAGGTTGACGGTTTGTTATAAGTGGACAAAGGAAACACTTCATCCTTGTCCACAGGCTACTTCCTTCTTTGTGTAAATACTTCAAGAGGCGAATAGCTTCCAGGGGGACTTCACATTTGTGTGGCGCTGGAGTGAGCAATAGCAGTGACATGCCAAAACAGGGTGGTTGTGAGAAATGGAAAAAAAAGGAGAAGGAAGAAGAAAAAGTAGTAGAAGAAAGAAAAAAAAAATCTGGCACAGCTCTAGGCTTCCATATTAGATCCTTGTTCTCCCACTCACACTGAGTTCCTCCAGTTCTCCAGGCATCTCGCAGTGGTTGATTGGTCAACGCAGGCATAGCCTCCCACGAGGAGTGGTGGGAGAAGACTCTCAAAGACAATGGGTTCATTTGATTAAAGCAACACATCACCATCTGTGCACCTCCGCAACTTCCTATGAGCTAATCAAGTATTATTTCAAAAGAGCACCCTCGAAAGAGAAGAAAATGCTCAATCAGATGCTAAGTGAAAAAGATGAACCCTATTGAGAGGCCCTGTATTGATTATTGTCAAGTTCTCTCTTTTTTTTTCTTTTTTTTTTGGAGGAGAGGGGGGTGTTAGAGGACCCCCACCCGGTACGTTCTCACTTTTTTGTGATTCAAGGACTGCTTGCAGTCACGCCAGACAAAACCCTCTTTCTTTAAGGGTTACCATGGTTATGAAAATCAGTACCGAGAAATGGCACTCTGTGTGTGTGTGTGTGTGTGTGTGTGTGTGTGTGTGTGTGTGTGTGTGTGTGTGTATGGAGAGTGCGGGGTGTCATATAGCTTCATTACATTTCCCTTCAAACAATCACCACTGTCAGTCACTAGAGGGCAGTATGGATTTGACTTCTTTGTCTGTTCTGCATCTTCGCCTGAATAAGACTGGGGGGGAAAAAAATGCCGCCGCCTGCAAGATTGATGCTCAAATGTAGTGATGTGGACACAGACATAAAAAGATGAAATAGAATTAGGACAAAAGACTGAACAAGGATATTGCACACAGGGACGAGAGGGGGCTTGGTAGGCTGATGGTCTTTACTCCTTGGATTAGATTCGTATATGAAAATTAAAATGATTGTGTTCACCTCTGCTGCAAATGGAGATGAGATAGGGATGGAAAAGGGGGGGGGGGTAGTTGATTACATCTCTGTTCACGACAGTGCCTAGAATATTCCTTGTTGCAATTTTAGAGCACAATTTCATAGCTTATTATTTCTTATCAAAGTGCTTTGGCCAGGTATTTCATTCATCTTTAGTGCTGCCTCCACATTCTTAGAGGGCACCATGTGAGAGAATTCAGTTTTGAGGACAAATTTAGGGCTGCTACTGAATGACAGTAGGCACAATGACTAGCCAAAACCAGCACCCATGTGTATTCTGGTCATCATCTTACAGAGTCGGAACTACTGTATAATCTGTGTATATCTTGGGTTATACAGCAGAGTCTTAATTTGACAAGGTTGTGTGAACAAGCCCCCAGCATCTGCCTGTCAATGCCTCATACAGTTCATTTATTCTTAATGCCTAACAATATGGTGGAGAGTTTCTATGTGTCTCCCATTCAGTGAATATTGCAAGGCAACCCAATCCAATCCTGTCAGATGGGAACGAATTGGCCTGAGTTGGGCATGAAATCTTTCAAGGAGAAAATAAATGTGACGCAATATCGCTGAATGCTTTTTGAATCTCTCTTTCAGATATTGGCCTCTCTCTCACGGTAGGCCTATTGACTGAATGACAATCAGAGAGTTTTCGGGCCTAAAACTTTGAGAGGGAACTTTTAGACTATCTCTCCGTGAGCCGTTCTGTCTCGCTTATGAGTCTGTAAAACTATGCAGCCTACGGTATAGGCTTTCATAGCTTTAAGATAGTAGTTTTTATATTATGGATTCTTCTAGAAACTTTGTGGAATAGAAATGGGTCTACTTGACCTCAACCACATTTTATCCATCATCCAATTCTAGAGGAGTCAGATTTGCATTGAGATATAAAGGCATTGCCACCACATAATACTGAAATCCTCACAATCTTTCTCTTCTCTCTCTAAGTTGGTTGAAATGTTTAGTAATCCAGCCATGATAAGAGGATGAATAGGAAAGCCATTTAGAAAGGACGGTTTTGTAGAAGAGATGTTACTGAAACGCGTATTTTGGACAGAAGGGATGCGTGATACCTGTTCATTAGCACACACTAATATCCTGGTCCTTGAGAGCTGACGAAACCTTTTCAAAGAGTTTAGCCTTAAGTGTCCAAGTCAACAAAATAACTCCAAAAGTGAACAGTAAACAAAATGTCAAATTTTAACGAAAAGTGGAACCGAACCTCTTAGGGGTAAAATAAGGCACAAAGACCCGATGGGCGCGGACTGACGTGCCAGGCAGGCTATTGTGAACGTGTCGGCAGGAGTCTTCCGCTGAGCGCGTATTAGAAGCGCTTAGAGTCAGAAGACTTTAACCAGCCGATTTATTTATATCCGTTTGAGACGAGCCGACAGAGGAGAGCGAAGACTAGACTCCAGTCCTGCCGCATCATCCTGTCCTTGCTGTGTAATTACAGCCCGGGCTTCAGTCACTGGAAGCGCTAAAAGGGCATGGGTGTCAAAAACAGCAGTTTTGTGATACTCTTCCCTCCTCCCTGTTATTTTTTTGTTCTTTCATTTCTTTCTCCCCTCTCTTCTTTTTCCACCTCCTGTCTTTCGCTCTTTGCTGTTTTGGTTCAGGGTGTGGTGGGTTAGGGTGGATCACAGGGGTAGACGGTCAGCGGCCTGGGCTGAACAGCAGGGCTGAGGTGTCTCTCGAAATGGGTGTGAAAGTGGTTTGGGTTGCAGGCGACCGGGTGCATTATCTCCCCACAGGTTCAGATTCAGCGCCACTGGTTTCGTTTCGGCTGCACTCCCTGGAAGAGCCTATGCATTCTGATGTGTTCGAGTTAGTTGGCTGGGGTGATGCAAGGCTCCTCTTTCCTTCATCACATCTCTCTCTCTCTCTCTCTCTCCCTCCCTCCGTCCCTCTTTCTCTCTCTCTCTCTCTCTCTCACTCAGTCACTCACACACACAAACTTTCTGATTGACTCTTTTGTTTTGTTTCTCTCACTCACATTATGAGTCTGTGTGTGTGTGTGTGTGTGTGTGTGTGTGGTGTGTGTGTGTGCGTGTGTGTGTGTGTGTGTGTGTGTGTGTGTGTGTGTGTGTGTGTGTGTGTGCGTGTGTGTGTGTTTAAAGTAGAGAATGCATCAGAGGTGTAAAGGAATCCTGTCATTTAATTGCTTTGTTTTTGATGTATCTGCAGGGTAATTGCTTTGTAACTGCAAAGTGACACACAGCGTGACATGATCAGAATGATGAGTAATGATTTTAAGATAGTGCCACATCAATAAAGAGAGTGGGATTGCATTATACAACAAATAATACTTTCATTAGTCCAGGGAAATGGGAGTCACTGGTGGTAATGACCCTAAAGGTCACACAAGGAAAAACAAAAAAAAACAACCAACCAAAAGCTGAAGCAAAAGAAAGTTTAAAAGACAAATTGCAAAATGTGTAATTATGACAAACCCTGCTGCTTTTAAATGTCAATGTTACCATAGGGGGTGTTTCATCGGAAATGAAAAAAAAAAAAAAAAAAAAAAAAGTAAGGGAATATTCAAATGACAGCCTAGTGTCCTAGTAAAAGTTGAGACAAACTTACCTCTGGATTTAGGGATTGAACTTCCCTGATTTGAAAAAAAAACAAACAAACAAAAAAACTCACTTTAAAATCCCTAGATTTCACACTGACTCAAACTCGCTCATCGTGATAACACCAGCCCCCACCCTCCAACACACACACACACACACACACACACACACACACACACACACACACACACACACACACACACACACACACACACACCTAGCCCATCTGTACTTTCCTACTTGAATTATCAGCTCTCACGGAGTTGGTTTTCGATATGAAGGATTTCTCCATGCAGCAGTGCGCTGAGCTAAATGAGCCGCGAAGGGAAATGACGGAACCCTTCCGTGCTACTACTACGATGCCGTTTGTCAGCAGCATGCTGTTTGTCACAATAATGTTTACACTGGCTGGATAAATACGCCACGTTCCTTTTCTCTATCTCTGTTTACTCCTCACGGGAGATAAGTTTGCAGAAAATGAAGTGGCCTCTCTCCAGGTTTGTTTACTTAAAGCCATCAGGGAGACGCACACATATGCACACACACACACACACACACACACACACACACACACACACACACACACACACACACACACACACACACACACGGTACACAGAGACAGACATATGCAGACACACGCATTCCTCGGCATAATGTGAAATGATAGCACCTACTGCTCAATGACTCGTATAAAATATCTACATGCAATATTAATTTGATGAAATACTTTGATTTGCACTGCAAGGGCGTAGAGCCGGGGGAAGAAGAGCGAGATAGAAGAGGAGAGGTGCGGAGGGAGAGAAATGAGAGCGAGAGATAGAGAGAGAGAGAGAGAGAGAGAGAGAGAGAGAGAGAGAGAGAGAGAGGGAACAGAGGAACGTAATGAAAAGGAAAATGCTGTAGTGATCGAGGAGCAAAGCAGAACAAAGGCTCAATTAAAAGCTCATACCGAAGCATCTGGACTGGATGCAGAAACCCTTCAGATGTTTATGAACACCTATTCCTAAGGTGCTTCAATGCGCCATCCATGGATGGAATGTGTGTGTGTGTGTGTGTGTGTGTGTGTGTGTGTGTGTGTGTGTGTGTGTGTGTGTGTGTGTGTGTGTGTGTGTGTGTGTGACGGATGGCAGACCAGAGAATTGGACTGGTTCATATGTGCAAAGCTCCAGCGAATGGAAAGCTTTAGCAGGTGGATCTGTGAAGGGAGAACTGAGAAAAGGTAGGGGATGGCAGTGAACCTGAGAGAGAGAGAGAGAGAGAGAGAGAGAGAGATGAAAGATAATAGGAGAGGGAGATGAGGGACGAGAGCTGGGGGTTTGATGACAAACAGGCCACACCCGGGACCCCTAAGCCCCCACCCCACCCCACCCCACCCTACCCCAGTCCATCCCATCCCATCTCCCCTTCGCCTCTCCACTGGGTGCTCTGTCTGTCACCATTGTGTATTGGGGATCAGAGGATTTAATTGAACAAGCTCCATTGCCAACAATCAAGAGGGAATCAAATCAGAGAGAGGGGAGAGAGATGAGGGGGAGAGATAAAAGTCTATTGCCCCAGGCACTCCACAGGTAATGCAGCCGTGACTTCCCCCCTTGTCGGGGGATGATGAAATGCAGATAGAGAAGCATGAGAGCCTGCGTGTGTGTGTGTGTGTGTGTGTGTGTGTGTGTGTGTGTGTGTGTGTGTGTGTGTGTGTGTGTGTGTGTGTGTGTGTGTCTTTGGTCTTTGAGAGTGTGTGTCTGCGTGTATGCTTTTTTTGACATATTGTACCATGAAAGAATGAAAGGCTCAGCGTATATAGAATAAATGACGCTCCATTTGCCCTTGTAGTGGAATCCTTGTGGGCGCTGAAAAAAAAAAAAAAAAAAACCTGAGTTCCTCGTATGTTGCAGTATGAAAAAGAAATTCTCGCTGCTCCTCTTTGATCCATCTTTTCCCCCCATTTCTCTCTCTCTCTCTCTCTCTCTCTCTCTCTCTCTCTCTCTCTCTCTCTCTCTCTCTCTCTCTCTTTCCCTGTCTATTATTTCACCGTACATTAAATTCAGTTATCTGTGTGTTATCTGTGTAACTGTGGCATTTATGGGCTCGTTTCCATAAAGACACCCACAAAAATCTTGTTTTGTCATGGATAGTAATAAAAAAAGTGCAATTCCATTCTATCACATACTGCACATACACATTAGCATAAATACACTACACTAGTTTTTAAAGCTCGGTGAGCTATTACTCGGTTTTATGTATGTATTTGTTTTATGTATGTATTGCCTTTTCACATGTACTTGCACTAAAGAGTCGGGGAGAGTCTGTTACTAAATGTCTTGTCATCGCATGCTGAAAAGCTGTGAAAATTGAAGTTTTACTTGTTGAACTCCTTACCTCTCACGCACTGAAGACCTCTAAAGTGGTTTCTTGTGTCTGGCAAAGGAATAGTATTTTCTTTGTTCTATCTGAAAACATCTCTTGAGTCCATGGATCCTTACGGTAGAGTGGGAAGCCAGTGGGAGGGAGGGTGTTTCTGTTTAAAACACACCCTTTGGAATACGGCGAGCGGTGGCGGCGGCGGCGGCTCGGCGGCCGGCGCCATAGCGATGCAGCGCACGCAGCCCTAATGAGGATCCCACATAGAAGCTTTGAGCTAAGCGTCAGGGGAGCTTGGAGACGCTTAAAGGAAATCTTTTCCTTTAGATTCCTATCTGTGGAGGACACACTGAGGACTGCAAATGAATAGATTTGGAGTGTATAGGACTACACACACACACACACACACACACACACACACACACACACAAACAATGTATGTCTTTGGCCAACCCTTGAAGGATTGAGATCAAAAGGGGGTCATGGTATGAGGTCCAAGAGGGAGGACCCTGGAGGAGTCTCTCTTCACGTATTCTCCATGCTAGATATCCATCTCACTGTATCTTAGGCATGCATTCATCTGTAACAGGATCACATAAGGCTGTCTTTGAGACATTGTGTGCTCACAGTTTATCTAGGATTGTGAGAGTAGCGTCAACTGGTGTTTGTTGACCCCAAATGAGTTTAATTTCCTCAATAGGCACCTGCAGACAATTCTTAAGAATTTCCTCTATGTTGGAAGGGAATTTAAAAAAAAATATGATCACAAATAGTGCCAAGGTATTTGTATTTACTGACTATATCAACCATTCCTCATAGATAATGATGATGGCAGTGGTTGACTCTGTTAGTGTTCTCCATGATATGAAAGTCCCTACCACCCTTTTCTTTTGTTTTGCTTTGCTGACATTTAACTCCAGAGCAGTAGAGTTGTAGCCTGGGCGAAAGCGACTGTTGACTGTGTCATACAGTCTGGCCCAACGCAATTGGAATAGGTTTCCGTTTGAATATGACGTATTCCCTCGCCTGGCTCACGCCTACAACTTTCGCTTTCAGTATTAACAGATCTCTCGCAAGTTCTGATCTATTTTGACATCGTAGTGGCAATAAATCCTCAAGATCATGGATGCTAATGTCATGTACCAATTTTGTGAATGTAATTCGAAAGTGGGGGAGAGAATAACAAACGCGTCCCTATCACTGACCTCAAAAAAAGACAACAACATTTTGAGACATCGCTCTAAACTGTGTGCTGATTGGCTAAACCGTAGAGTAACCGACAGAAAGGCGGGAAGGGGGGCTTGGACCAGACTACGTGCGGAGATAAATGTTTAGCGGAGCTATGTAGGATGGCATCGCCAGGCAAGTAGAGTTGCACCATTTCACAATCTCCTGAAGAGTTCGGCCATGTTGTTACGTTGGCCCTGAGAGCAGTGACAGGGGAACTGTGCCGTCAGGAAATTTTAGCAAATGATGTTCTGGTTCGATGGACCTGCAGCCGTCAGTGTGTAGAGGATGAGAAGACATGGAGAGAGCACTCAGCTTTGTGGTGACCCAGTTAATGTACTGTGTGTATAAGATCAGAAGGTTTGGTTAACTAACCCTGTCTGCGTCCTATTGGTCAGAAAGTCAACTATCCACAAGACCAGCTGGACCTCTAAAAAAAGCTTGTGTGCAAGCAGAATAATGACGAAGCTGCAGAGTGTTAAATGCATAAGAAGAGTCGGCAAACAAGAGGGTGGCAGTAGAATTAGGAGTCTTTTAAGTGGTCTTTTAAATAGGCCTGTGAGTGCTGGTCCATCTAAGGGAGATCTGAGGCTGTTCTGCACTGAGCAATTTGCTGACTGTAATAAAGGCATCCATGCATAATGTGTTGCCCTTAATTTTGGTCGCGTCACTGCTGATGTTCTCTGGGCCCTTGCCCCACCCCACCCCCCTCTCCTCATATTCATTATTGTTTTGATCATTAGGCAAGGCTAGTCTGGTGGCATGCTGTTAAAGTCAATCTAGTCATTTCACTTTTCCCTCCCCGTTGTTCTCTCTCTCTCTCTCTCTCTCTCTCTCTCTCTCTCTCTCTCTCTCTCTCTCTCTCTCTCTCTCTCTCTCTCTCTCTCTCATTGCCTCCCTGTCTTTATTTCACCCGTCTGTAGCTTTATAAAAACAGTCACACACACACACACACACACACACACACACACACACACACACACACACACACACACACAAACAAACACAAACAAACAAACAAACAAACAACGACCTTGACTATTCTTTTTTCCTGGATGTTGGAGAGGTCCTTTTGGGCCAGAGTATCCTTCACACTTACCGACCTGTGTGGAGTCTGAGGCGTAAACAAAAGTTTCTGTCTACCTTATTGGCACACAGTAAATCACCCCAGCACAAGACAAGACCACAAGAATTTCCCATGGTTAAATATGGCAACGTAGGGAATGATGGTGATATTCAGCATGGAAACGCAATAAACGCAGAGCTTCACAGTGCTGCTTGATTTGTTTGATGTTGATAGTAATTTTTTAATCGATAAGAATCCAGGCACACACGTGGTCATGTGTGTTGTGTTCAGGGTTTGACATTCAGTCTCATGTGAAGAAGGTTTTACTTTGTGAAACTGGGAGACTTAGCTAAAGTCAAGCAGCTTTTCCACTTTTGCTGGTGTGTTTTCTTTTTAATTTATTCCAGGAATCCCTGAAAAGCTCTCAAAAACATGCATGAGCCAGTCACGAAAAACAAACATAAACAATCTCAGTGGGATAATGACAAAGTCAACACACCCATGTTGGACACGTGGAGCGCTAGTCTCTCGGTTGGGACCCCCTAGACGTGAAAGAAAGAAAAACACTTTTTTTTTCCCCGACTTTGTCTTTTGGCTGAGTTCTGACTCTTTCAAGGTCACACGCTGCTTTTGGCTCCGGTAAGAGAACAGGATCTGTCAAGTAATCAGCATCAGTCAAGCACACACAGTCACACCCAAACATCCTTCACCAAAACAACAACAAAAAGCACAGAATTCCCCCCAGTTCTAGACCCTAGTCTGACTATTGTTTACTGTTGTTGCTTAATTGTGAATCCCAGACAGAGATAAGATAGTAAACCACAGAGAAATATACTTTGCCAAAGGGTACAAGACCAACAGAGAGAGAGAGAGAGAGAGAGAGAGAGAGAGAGAGAGAGAGAGAGAGAGAGATCTTCAATCTAAATTTGCAGGGAAGCGGGATGTTTCGAGATGTGAGCAGCGTGTGCAAAGTGGGATGAAAGAGCTGGCTTATTTATTCAAGCCCCGAACAACGTTTGCGAAAACGCCACATTTATCTCCTGTTACAATCAATGTATAATTCTATCCCGTCTGGTCCTATGAAAATGAGGATTTGTGCCTGAAACAGATTGTCACCGACTCAGGTTGTGAGCCCAGAGAGATTAAGAGCATGCGTTGTACGTTAATATTCTTGGCAATAATGCGGCATTGTTATCGGACGTTTATTTGACAGGGCTTCGGTTTGCGCATACCACCATGTGACTGTTTGTTGCCTTCCTCTTGCTCTGGCTCTGCCTGCAGTGTTATGACAGCACGTCTCCTCCTTAAATAAATAGGCCTTCATCGCAGATCAAAGTTGCAATGTATAACCTGTTGTATATCAGGCCTCTGAAATGGAACAGCATCTCTGGATATTATTTACATTTGTTCTCATGGCTGTCATCTAAAGATAAAGCCATATTCCTTGTATGCATTTTCCTATCACTCGCACACACACAAGGGGGAGAGTTGTAGCATGTCAGTTATGATATCAGATGAAGCACAGTTTTTATTTCGCATATCGTTACGTGGGAGTCATTTTTCCTGTTTGGAACGATTAGGCAAACCATATCTGACACCGTGGCATTTAGTGACCTCTACAATTTGCTTCATGTTGTAGACATGTATTTGTCATTTAAGCAGATGCTTGGATCCAATGCGACCTCTTACAGCACAGTTAGAGAGTGACTGCCATCAGGAGTTGACCCCGTGACCTCTGCATTGTTGGCTCGGAGCTTTTCCAGTCGAACAACAGGAAGGCCTGACTTCTGTGGCATTGTTTGAAAACGTGTCTAGCTCAATAAAAAGGTCTATTTCTCCTCCCTCTCTTTCTCTCTCTCTCCCTCTTTCTTTCTTTCTCTCTCTCTTTCAGTAAGTCACCCCGTCCCATTTGTTATCACTGGCATCAAAGGCTGCCTGAGGCATGTCTTGTACACAGCGATGGATTTTCTTTTTATACGCTGCGCTGAGCCAACCCAGGTCTGACACTCGGGTTGCAGCAAAACATTTGGGGAGTAAAAAGAGCTTGTTGACCTGTACGTTAGGAGGCTGGGGCTTTGGGGAGGAGAGGGGGGGGGGGGGGAGTGGTGAAGAGATTTGACAACATGAACTCACCAGTCCCTCGACTCTACTCTGGGTAATCATGACAACTCTGACAAGGCCACCCAGCCATCGCCTCTAGAGAGGTGTTACTGCTCCCTTTCTCTCTTTTGCTTTCTCTCACTGCCTCTCTCTCTCTCTCTCTCTCTCTCTCTCTCTCTCTCTCTCTCATACGCTCTTTCTCTCACATACAGTAGATCAGAGGTGGGAATATACAGAGGAACAAACTGCAGACTTTTTTGCATTCTTTCAACCATGAACGTCTTCTGCCCACTCAATGGCTCTTCCTTTCTGGCTTCCCTGCTGTGTCGGTAGGCTTGCCTGCTTCCATCGCTCCCCTGGTGGATCTAATGGTTAACAACAGGAGGCCTCCTCCACCTCCTCACTTCTTGAACCGGGCACCCTCCAGGAGCTCTCACTCTCTCTCTGCCCCCCCCTTCCCCCCATGGCTGGAGAAGCTCAGGCTCACGTCGAGAGCTTTAGACACGGATGACTCACGTTGTTAATGGCTGAGCGGGATGCAGTGCGCTGGGCGTGATCACGTGATCAGATCCGAAACCAAGTCTCTTCAGGAGATCGATGAGACTCGAAGCGCTCAACTAGAGTCTTCCGGCACTTTTCTCAGCAGGACTGTCCTTTCTCTAACAGAGTAAATAAAGAGCTTTGATGTCCTCTCACTGTTCCACAACACAACCCAGTCCAGGCTTAATCAAATAGTCAAAACTGGTTAAAGGACACTGAAAATATTGTAGAGGTACTGAACCCAGGTAAAAATGTCCCAGACAGAAAAGCTTGCTTTTGTCATGAGGAGCTCCTAGGGCTTTCCCCTGGCTCTCTATGTCAAAAGGCAAGCATGAAAAATGTATGAGGTGGACTATCATGTCAAACGTCTATGTTTCCTCACCAAAAACATGTTCCATTATGCATGGTGTTGTGTCCGGCCGAGCCGGTGGAGAAATTGCACAAAAAAATAAAATAAATAAAATCGAAGGATTCATGCTAAATATTTGATGGATGTTCTTGGCCTTCAGGGATAGCGTAGACACTGAGCATTGCCCCCCCCCAAAAAAAAAAATAAAAAATAAATAAATAAAAAAACCCGGCTTCATGAAAGAGCAGGGCCCTACAAACAGATGCACAGCAAGAGCTGTCCGTCCAGGCTTTGACTTTTCCAGTGCTCCGAAGCCGTAGCCTCTCATGAATCATTGAACGGCCGGGCTCCAAAAAAGATGCCGTGGCTAGAAGACCAATGCTTGGCTTGGCTTGGCTCGGGAAAGTGACAGCTGCATTTCTGAGAGCTTCCACCGGCTTTGGGTCTACTTTTTTTCCCAGCCTCTTTTTTTTTGACAGAGGTTTTCTCTTTTGAGATGAAATCAGGAGAAGGGGGCCTTTGAGCTGTGGACCCCTTCATGAAAAGGAGCACTGGATTGAATGCGTAGATCAATGCCACGCAGACATTTGGTGACAAGTCGTTATTTTATTTTTTTTTCTCTGTAGTTTTTTTTTCAATGCTTGGGCTTCTTAAAAGCTGTTTCACATGACGGCTGGCTGGCCCCTGTCAGTGCCCATGAGCCATTCAGAAGAGACTTTTTGAAACAGTCGCAATCAGAGCATTCAGGAGGAAGAAAAGTTCTCTCTAATAGACTCCAAGAGCCTCAGACCAGGCTCATTACACTCACCCCTAATGAGCAGCCGCGCTCCGAGCGAAAGACAGTCAGCGTACACTAAGCACTATTAATAATAGCCAGGATAATTAATAATAAAAAGTATGGAGTATGAAAATGGTGCCGGAGCAGTGGTGAATGGAATGGCTGGGGTACGTTGTGTGCCTTACCTTAAATGCATTTGCCTTTCTGTGGGCTGCACATTACTAATGGATACGGGGTGCATTGACTTATGCAAAGTCTAAAGACATATGCGAGGGTCTAAAAATACCGTTGAACAGAATGTGTCGGGGAAAGAAAGCGTAGGAAAAGGGGAGGGACGCAAGCGAGCGAGCGAGTGTGTGAGTGAGTTGGCTCATCATTAATTTAAATTGATGAACAGAAATGATTTCCGTGGCAGGCTTGCACCTTGACGCTAATTTGAGCACAGTCGAGCAGCGGGGGCAACAAGATGGCTCCTAATCATTTAGGCTTTACATGCAGAGTGGCCCCACCTCCCCAGAAAAGCCCGTTGTGCTTTATGCCATCTCACATTTAAATGGGAAAAAAATAGAGAGAGAAAAGGAGAGAGTGAGAGAAAAAGAGAGTGTGATGGATGAGCGGAGGGAGAAGGAGGGGCAAAAATGGTGAGGGTACAACAATAGAAACCTTTGCAGTGAGCTCACTGAGTGATTAAAAGCCCTTCTTTTTATAGGGCAGTGGGGATAGAGAGTAAAGAGAGAAATGGAGAAAGAAAAAAGAAAGAAAGAAAGAAAGAAAGAAAGACAGAAAAAGCGGTGGATAGGAAGAAGAACAGTAGTGAAACACTCATCCATTTCAAACCAGCATTGGCCTCCCAGAGTCCCCTAGGAGCCAGCTGTGGGCTATTGGGTTCCACTGATCTCCGTACAGCTGTCAATCATCTCCTCCTGCACCAGTAGTGCTGTGCCACCCGCAGGCCTGTGACTGTAATCAGAACCTGCCACATGTGCCACAAACCAACCATAGGAACCATCTGAAATATGGAAACATGGGAAAAAATGATGGCCATGGTGGAGAGACCTCTCTGTATGTGGATAGCTGCAATATACAGAACGTAACACTAACTGTTGATGTGGTGTGTTATTTGCACTGGTGTTGGTGTGCTGTGTTGCACTGTACTTACTGTATGTAAGGTAACACTCACTGGTGTGCTGTGTTATTTGCAGTAATTATGTGTTGTGTGCAGTGTAATTATGTGAGGTAACACTCACTTGTTTTGTGGTGTCATGTTATTTGCAGTGTAATAATGTAAGGTAACAATCACTGGTGTTGGAGTATTGTGTTATTTGCAGTGCAATTATGTAAGGTAACACTCACTGGTGTTGGAGTATTGTGTTATTTGCAGTGCAATTATGTAAGGTAACAATCACTGGTGTTGGAGTATTGTGTTATTTGCAGTGCAATTATGTAAGGTAACACTCAGTGATGTTGGTGTATTGTGTTGTTTGCAGCATGGACGGACAGAAGTGTTGGATGTGGGCAGCCACTGTGGCTCTGCTGGTCTTGACAGTGGCCGTGGCAGAGGGAGGAAAAGCAGACAAACAAGGTGAGAATCACACTCCTTTGGGCTGGGTGTGTGTGTTTGTGTGTGTGTGTGTGTGTGTGTATGTACTGTATGTACAGTATGTATGTATGTGTGTGTATGTGTGTGTGTGTGTGTGTGTGTGTGTGTGTGTGTGTGTGTGTGTGTGTGTGTGTGTGTGTGTGTGTGTGTGTGTGAGCACATCAACAAATGTGTTTGGTGTGCATGTCATTGATAAGTACTGTCCAGTCCAGAATTGTGACCAAAATCCAATACTGTAATCCATAATGAAACCCACCATAATGAAATCACTGAATTTTATACGCACTAGCCGATATCCGGTGTTCGTCCTATTCCAGAGCCCCGAGCCTCAAAAGACTTAATTGGCATGAATCAGCCAATCACGGAGCATTTAGGTCTTTGAGTGTTCAGGGCCCAGGGTTAGAGAGTGTATCAAGATTCAGCCTAACAAGTGCATATGAAACTGGTATGCAAACCAGTGAATGGAACATTAGCATTGCCCTCTTCGATCTCCCTGATGTTGAAGCCGAATGATGCCTCTCTCTCTCTCTCTCTCTCTCTCTCTCTCTCTCTCTCTCTCTCTCTCTCTCTCTCTCTCTCTCTCTCTCTCTGTGCCTACTTTGTTTTCCTCCCGCAGGGAAGAGGGAGCGCAAGTCAGACTGCGGGGAGTGGCAGTGGAGCGTGTGCGTAGCCAACGAGGGCGACTGCGGCCTTGGCACCCGGGAGGGCACCCGCTCTGGCACCGACTGCAAACACACCATCAAGACGCAGCGCTGCAAGATCCCCTGCAATTGGAAGAAGCAGTTTGGAGGTGAGCTGAGGGTAACGTCGCTGGTGGTGCTCCTCGAAACAAGACGGCGTGCAGAAAAAATAAATGAATTTAAAAAAAAAATCGGTAGTAGGGGAAATGGATGCTTTGTATGCTGTACGTATGCTTTCAACAAACAGCAAGGATGGTGAATATTTTGGAATCTTTTGGTTCAGACCACCGGGGAGAGTGCTTTGAAGGCAAGGTCTCGCTCCCACGTATATTATGGGATTTTTCCAGGCGGTTTTGATAGGAGAGCCGGGGTGCTTGCCAGTCCCTGGAGAGAGAGAGAGAGAGAGAGAGAGAGAGAGAGAGAGAGAGAGAGAGAGAGAGAGTGCCAATGTGTATCAGAAGGAGGCAGCCGTGCTCTGCATCGCCCCTTGTGCACATGGGAATCTGTGTGCGTGGGTACTGAGCATGTGTGCCATTGTGTCTATAGGGTACGTGTCTCCATAAGTGTGTGTAGATGTGTTTAGCAGTACTGTATGTGTGTGTGTATGGAGGTCAGTGTGCATATGTGTATGTGTTTGTGAGTGTGCATGTACTGTATGTGTGTGTGTGTATGTGTCTGTGTGTGTATGTGTCCGTGTGTGTGTGTGTGTATGTGTCTGTGTGTGCGTATGTGTCCGTGTGTGTGTGTGTGTGTGTGTGTGTGTGTGTGTGTGTGTGTGTGTGTGTGTGTGTGTGTGTGTGTGTGTGTGTGTGTGTGTGTGTGTGTGTACGTGCGTGTGTCAGAACGCATGCTTATGCATGAGCGGAGGCAAATGGAGCGCAGTGTGCCTGCTGCTCTCTCGCCTGAAGGGGACAGGCTGGCTGGCACGCTCTCTCCACCAGCAGTACATACAGTACAGGTGCCTGGGCCTGCCTGCTGCTCTCTTTATGTCCAAGAAGAAGCAGCAGCCTACAGAATAGCAGAACTCAGCCCAGCCCAGCACAGAGCAGCCCTCAGCCTGGATACAGTACCGGTACTCCCTAAGGAAGCTGCTGGGTTGGGGGACAATAGTGCTCTCGCCTCTTTTGCATCCTCACCAGCTACCATCTTGCTCACAATACGTGCCCCAGTCCTGACGCCTCACATGGGGGACAGGAATGGCGTAGCCTCCCTCCCCTACTTGCCATGGAGCCAGAGGGGATGGGCACCGCCTGCCATAACAAAGCAGCAACACGTCCACAGGGAGAGAGAGAGAGAGAGAGAGAGGCGAGCGGTGCAGGAGAGAAAGAAGAAAAGGATGGCAGGGATAGAAGCATGGGGAAGGGAGGAATAATAGAATGAGGAATGTACTGTATGAGGAGCCCAGCAACAGGGAGATGGTGTGGGGAGAGGGGTGGGATGGTGTGTGTGTGTGTGTGTGTGTGTGTGTGTGTGTGTGTGTGCATGTGTGTGTGTGTGTGTGTGTGTGTGTGTGTGTGTGTGTGTGTGTGTGTGTGTGTGTGTGTGTGTGTGTGTGTGTGTGTGTGTTGGGGGGGTGGTGTTGATGCAACGGAGAGATGTTGTGGGGGGCTGATGGGTACCCAAAATCTGTCTGGCAGGCTGATTGGCACACATACACACACACACACACAGACAGTCTCCCAGGTAGGGTAGAAAGATGCCCGTGGAGACATACGCAGGTGTGTTTTCTTGGCCAAGGCGAGCAGAGGCCATTGAAATCACGGCGAGCAGCCAGTGCTGACTGCGCTAGCAACGGCCCCTGTGAGGAGGCAGCAGCGGAGGACAGAGAGGCACGCGTGCATACAGCAGCAGCAG
>JAODXP020000026.1:16148301-16163301 GCA_027497455.2 Sardinella longiceps | reverse complement strand
TCTCGATGTAAATATTCAACTGAGCAAGTTTCGAAAGGATATCTGTTTGTTAAAATTTTTACCCTATTCAGCTATAATGTAAGTCTATGGAGGGGCTTATAATGGGCATAAGTGGGTGATAACACACACAAAGCTGCAATACTATCAGTTATTTTTCATTGTTATATTACTATTTATCTTGTTACAGGTTAAAATCCACCGTTCACAACTGTTTTGTATCGTTTTGGAGGGTTTTTCCAGACGTCACGTCCATAACGTCACATCCATAACGCCATGTCTCCCAATGAAAACCAACTTTTTTTACATTTACATTTGAAATTAAGTCTTTCTCTGTCTTTACTGAGGTGTCCTGTTTGGTATGAATGTAGTAATATTTACATTTCTCTAGAAATTTCACACACTTCACAGCAAAAACTACGCTCTCTCAAAAGTTTGTCCGTTTTCGTCACGTCCATAACGCAAATTGAAAGGCTCATATTCTTATGATGCAAATCATGATATTATTTTTTTCTGTTTGCCTGTATTCAGCGATGGAGTTTGCAGAATAATATCGAGAAAATATTTTGAAATACTGCTAGGTTTGCGGAGGTTATCTGGCCTTTTGTTCATCAATAATGCCCGAAAATGTCACGTCCATATTCGCTGGAATTGCCCATATATATATATTTTTTTTTTTAGCTTTTTTTTGCCTTTAATCGGATAGGACAGTATAGAGGTGACAGGAAACAAGTGGGAGAGAGACGGGATGGGATTGGGAAATGACCTCGGGTCAGACTCGAGCCCGGGTCCCGGAGCTATTTATGTTAAGTGAGATAACTTGAGTTTCAAGCTTTAACTGTACTTTTGCTCAGCCTTGGGCAACTTTTGTTCAACTTTGTCTGTACAATCTGTTGACTTCAAACTTATCCATTCCAACTGTACTAGAGATGAAAAGAGCGGCTCCGAATGGGATGATTATCTCTTTAAATTTCCCATGGGGAACAGCAGTTTCTCTGCACTGGCAGTCGTCAACATGTACTAGAAGAAAGTCGTGTTTGCTCATGAATCTCGTCTCCATGTGAATCTGCGATAACTGTATTCAGACCCGTGGCTGCTACCCTCGCCTTGTTTACCAGCAGCATCAGCAGCAGCTAATCAAATTTGCCTGCCACACTTATCTTGTTTACCAGCAGCAGCAGCATCAGCAGCAGCTAATAAAATTTGGCCACCAAACTTGTCTTGTTTACCAGCCCCATCAGCAGCATCAGCAGCGGCAGCAGCTCCCTTTCTAATCCTTCTGCCCCATCTGTGTCTCTCCAGACTCCAGGAAGCCCAAACGGGACGGAAGGAAGAAGGAACGCACCCCAATGGACTAGCAGGGCGGACGGAGTGCTGACAGAAACGCTAAGCGCGAATTTTCTCTCGAGTTGTCTCGCTCCTCCTTCTCTTCCTCTTCCTCTCCACCCTCTTCTTCCTCCCCATAGGTCATCCGGTGCAGAGTTTAAGGCCCTGTAGCCCTCAAACTGAGAGAGCAAGAGGCTGTGTAGAAAAAAAGAAAAGAAAAAACACGACAGAGCATGTTATGTTCTTCTATCCTATACACTCTGCTAGAGACGAGTTGTAACTTTTATAGCTAATTTCGTACTTCTATAATGTTGATAGTGTAAGAAAATCTAATCTGATTAACCTTTTTTTTTTGTTCTGGATCAGGTTATTGTAAAGTTCAACAGGGTTGGAATGTTCTTTTGAAGTGACTGGAGAACATTTTAAAAGAATTGTGTCATTTTACTGAATGTTTGGTGTCTTTAAATGTAGAAAATGTTCTTCTCATCCCTTCAAGGCAATACATTCTTTTTAGAGTAGAACTGTGAGAGTGTAGGCCGATACCTCTTAATGACACTTTCACTAGTGACACGGTAATGTAAGTAGAACCTTGTCTTATTTCTGTGTTAGTTTTGTTGTGTGGTTTTCTCCATTATACTGGTCCTCCACCTTACTGTCTGAGTCAAGTGTAAGTAAATAAAAGAAGAATCCAGACTTTGGTCTTTTGATGTCCAACAAGGTGTCTACATTGACAGCAGGTCGGGAAAGTCAGTGGCACACAACATTGCATGATAAATTTACACATTCTCTACAAATTCATACAGGAATGTTTCCATTGTCTCACAGTAAAAAAAAAGAGGACAACCACAAGTATTTTATATTTATTTTATTTGATAGAATTCCTGTCCAAAATAATATGGCACAACATATCCACTGAATGTAGTTCATATAACAGCTTCATTTGTGGCCGGTGATACAACATCCAGATATCTTCATCCAATAATCTCCTTGAAAGATATTTTTTTTAAACTGTACAGAGGGAGTTAGCATACTGAGGATTGAAGGACGGGGGGAAAATAAGGTAAAGGAAACATTCAGATATCTATTAAACACGTGTATGTACACTTTGACTGTACCTCATCCAAATGACATAGAATGCATACTCTATATACAAGGCAAAGAATAAGCTGTTGACAGACAACTCTTCTACTGAATGGGGGAACATCAAGCCACAGTGGGGGAAAGTGTACAGTGGTAATCTACATACTTAGGCAACTGAAAAAATATCCATCTGTATTTGGAAATCTGATACAAGGAGGTTAGAAGAGCTCCTTGTGTCAGCAGTGATCAATACTTTTTAATTTTATTTATATATATTTTTTAAAACATATTTCATTTGAGCTCTACACATTCAAGTGCATTCCCTCAAGATGCGGTCTTTTGGCTGTGACATACAAAAACCTTTCATTTTTAATCATATGTATATATCATTTACAAGGTAAAGGTAATTTGTAAATTCAAACACTTAACGCAAGATCCATGACTGAGTGTTTATGAAGTCACACACTTTGTCTCTCTCTCTCTGTCTCTGTGACTCTGATAAGTGACATGCACGTGACCCATGGCTCAATGACGCCTCGTTATCATTGGCTTTCCTTGTCTGGTGTGGCAGCTATGGTTTTCTTTCCATCCAACACACAAAAGACAAATGCGCGAATGGGAGAGAAAGGTCAACAAAACAAGTTCTAAAAAAGTATGCTTGGTGCTGTTGAGTTGCCTTAGTTACACACCTTCCATCTCCATGAGTCTGAAGAACCGCCTGAATCTTGATGCAAGCGCAGAACAATTGCCGTTTCTTCAACCAAACTTTCTCTCCTCGCCTCTCTCTCTCTTTCTCTTCCTCCTGTTGTCCGTGAAACCCCCCTGAAATGGATAGTTCAAACTCTCTCCTATGGTTCGCAACCCTCTAGCTCCTGGTTTAATGTCCAATTATCCCCCTTGTTGCCAGGGACAAATTCCTCCGTTCCGGAATCAATGCCTCGTGAGTCACCAGTCTCCCGTGTCCTTGAATAAACTCTTATGATACACTTTCCTCTTTTTTCTACATCAAAGCAGCAGATGCATTTATAAAATGTCATACAAAAAAAACTTTTTTTTTTTTCTTTCATAATTACATATGTGAATACAGTCTGTTGTTTTTCTTCAATAACTGGTGGTTTCCAAGTGTGAATGTCAAGAGTCTTTGGCAGCCATTTTTTTTTCTTTTGGATGTGACATGGCATTTGGAGAGAGATGTTTTTTTTTTTTTTTTTTTTTTTGTCCTGTTGTTGGTAAGGTACTGGAGTCTTGTAATACTACAGCTGTGCTTGTCTCGGGAAGCAAGAGAAGCTGTTTGGCTTTTATCTCCAGTTCAGTTTTTTAGATGCCTTCACAGGTTTTGTGTTTTTTTTTTTGTTTGTTTGTTTGTTTTTTGTAGCCCACCTCATTTTACAGCACTCACATACTGTACACATTTCGCTCATTGCCTTTTGCCTGCATGCACATACGTGCGTGCACACACACACACACACACACACACACACACACACACACACACACACACACACACACACACACACACACACACACACACACACAGGCTCACTCACTGCACACCAACCAACACAATCACAAACACAACCAAACACAAACACAAGACATATTGTGACGCATCCAGTAGATACAGTACGTATAATGACTTTCATATAAAGAAACTAATAATACTCTACTGACTATTGTGCTTTAAGGCCTGAACGCCCCCCTGGAATTGTACTTTTATTGATCTCATCATTGACTTTTTCCTGGCAAATGTAGTTTCAGATCACATCACAGAGATTACTTTCTGGTCATTGACTGATGGTGTTCCTGAAAAGAATCTTGTGATTTTTCTTAAAGTCGGTTTCATCGCACACATACTCAACTATCAACACACGTAAACACCCAACTCAACATTCACACATATACTCATGTTTCACACACATATTCATCTATCACACACGTAAACACCCAACTCAACATTCACACACATACTCATGTTTCACACACATACTCATCTATCACACACGTAAACACCCAACTCAACATTCACACACATACTCATGTTTCACACACATACTCATCTATCACACACGTAAACACCCAACTCAACATTCACACACATACTCATGTTTCACACACATACTCATCTATCACACGTGTTAACAACACCCACCTCACCTCTCACACCCATACAAATACTTTCTCAACCATCCTCCTTGCTGAACTCTATCGGTCACTCATCGTCCGTCACAACAAACACTCAGACAGTAGCCTCACATGGGAGGCCAGCAGCAGCTTGCAATGCCTTAAAAATCTACAATATAAACACGGTCTGACGCCTGTGTAAAGTCTTTAGCACGTCGTCTCAGACCATTAGGCACTTCATCATGTAAGACAGAAGCATAACAACAGGGATGCTTGCCATGCAGAGAGGAGCCAGGAGGGTGGTGCTTTAAAGGACTCCAGAGTTAGAAAGTGGTCCTTCATCATGACAGCGTTAGAGGAAAGCCATGCAAGATACTCGAGGCTTGGGGAAATGGAAGGGGTCTTAGCTGCAGTTGCCTGCTTAACAAGCTAATGTCTGAATCTATACAGAATATATCTCACATTAACCAATTAATTAATTCCTGTTTGTGATAGTGACCGCTACATCAAGACATCTGTTGATGTATTAGATTGCCGTCATGTCTAATATGGAGTTGTATATACATTAGATACATAATAGATGCTATACAACATTATTTAAATAAAAAAAAGTTAGCCTAAATGAAAAGATCAAAAGTAAAGATTTCACTGTCAACATTAATGTTTTATACAGTATAAAATCTATTTACAATACTAGCCCTTTGTTTCAAGTTGTGTGACATCTCACTGTGTTTCAGTAAAGTCACACTTTGACAGCAGCTATGTGCTGGTGACGACACAAAGACGGTGTTTATGGAATAAAATATACGACGGGAAAATGGCAGCTTTACGAAGCGTCTCTCTCACTGTCTGTGTGAACTGAAACATGAAATCGAGGGTTTATGGGCGAAGTGTGTGTGTGTGTGTATGTGTGTGTGTGTATGTGTGTTGTGAGGACCTTTTATAGGGACACACTCACAGTCTTGTCCTCTTATGGGAGAAGAACCATAAACGCTTGACTCTGTTTATGTGCGAGGTCGACATGGGTCAACACGCCTGTGCCGCAAAAAAAAAACAACCTTCAGGAACATGTCGGCTCTAAACATGTTAGCCACACGCAGGGAGTCCCGCAGCACTGACTGGGGATCTGTGTTGTGTCTTCCGACAGAGCTTTAGGTCAACGACACTTCAAAGAAACACTGGCTCCTCCGAGCTCTCAGCTATAGGTCTCTGTTAGATGTCTACAAGTTCCTCCACTTCGTCATGTTTTTGGACCTTGTGTTTGACGTGTTTCGGAGGGGCCAGACAGCGGCTTGGTTCCATTGAGTAATATTTTATGCCGTTTATGGGCTTACCGCTGGAAGAGCAAGAGTGGTGTTGCTGAATGCCTCTGAGCTTTTCAAAAAAAATAAAAAATAAAAAATAAAAAACGTGGGGGCGAAAGAGCACTCAACACACACACAAAAACACACACTCTACCCGTCGCTTCCCACCTCTCTCTCCCCATCTCCGATGGAAACCTTTCACTCATCCCATCTAGAACGGGGTGATTAAAGCCTGACAGACATCCTCCAACACCCATCAGGTCCACGTACGTTGATGGTAGAGGTGCGTGGGGGTACGGGGACACACACACAAAAGCTCACACTCTCCTCCACTTGTGGCGTGGAGCACTTACTTCCCTGCAGCTATCACTCAAACGACAGCTTAGCCCGAGATTAATCAAGCGTCCCTGGCGAGCGGAGGGGCTGAGAGAGGCTCTTAGCTGCCATCGGGAACGTGTGACAGATGACACCTAGACATGAGTCCACTTATCGGCCTGACGGATAACTGGGATGGCAAACTTGGATGAGCGCCTCACACACACACACACACGCACGCACACACACGTTCACACACGGTGATAGTGTGGGGAGTCACAGGCAGATGCGACTCGTTGTTCCCATGAGCACTGGGGGGGTGGGAGGTCTGTTTAGGTGGGTGCTGTGTGTCTTGAGTGAGTGAGTGAGTGAGTGAGTGAGTGAGTGAGTGAGTGGTCCACGGTCTTTGAGAGATGTCATAGATGAATGCTTGAGGAGTTGGCATCTACCTTGAATGCAGAGACCAAAAAGGAGAGAAATGTGAAATGGGCTCACTGTAGTGTGGAATGGAAAAAAGAGAGAGTGAGTGAGTGAGTGAGAGAGAGAGAGAGAGAGAGAGAAAGAGAGGGAGAGAGAGAGCGAGAGAGAGCGAGAGAGAGAGAGAGAGAGAGAGAGAGAGAGAGAGAGAGAGAGAGAGAGAGAGAGAGAGAGAGAGAGAGAGAGAATGAGTTTCAGAATGTATATTGGAAGGTACAGATCATGAGAAAATGAGCAGGAGGAGGCGAGAGAAGCATATATATTCTACTGGTATTGGTAATGGTGCTCCAGCATGTGCGAGACAATGTATGGGGAGAGTCACACATAATAGGATAAAGAATGAGTAGGCCACTAAGTGGGACACTGGCCTGCTGTGTAAGTCAAGCGTGTAATGTGCAATCTCCGATGTAGGTGTTCCACATCATCTCCTAATCTGATAAACCTTGTGCCAAGAATCCATTATTCGGCTGTCCTAGATCCCACTCGTGAGCAGGGCGCCACAGGGGGTACACTACATTCTGACTCCATTCCCCTCTTTTAACCATCCTGCCAAATAGTGAGACTGGCACACAACTGATTCTCATGTCAAGCGGAAAACTCAACCATTGGCATCCAAGTACGACAGCATGGCAACAAGTAGCTATTCTTTCCTCTTCAACTATGAATCTGCCATTGTTGCAATTTCTGTCGTCTCACCTATGTATATATATACAGCTAAGGGAATGTATATGTATACAATGCAACCAAGGGTACCGTAATTGATAGACAAAATATAATGTAACATTATGATACAATAAGAAATAGCCCTTTAATTCACAAGGTTTACACCTGTGATAATATTCCCCCCCATTTCGGGGTACCATACATTTCTTACACTGTCCACACTGCACACTCTCTACTTAGATATCCACACTTCAACCATCTATCCATACTGTTACAGCACACTACTTTGATACCCCTACTACAACAGCCGTCTCATGCTTTAATTGTCCATGTTCCACTACTCATCCACAAACACTACAATCTGCTCAGCAATCATACACACACACACACACACACAAACATACACACACACACACACACACACACACACACACAAGCGCACACACACACACACACACACACACAGCACACACACATATACACACACACACAAGCGCACACACACACACACACACACACACACACACACACACACACACACACACACACACACGCACACACACACACACGCACACAAAAGCACAAGATGCTTTTCAGGAGCACACAGATGAGCCTAAAGGTTGGACTGTACTGTATGCCTGTGGTAGTGGTAACACCTCCTCCCCACATGTCTCCATGTAAATTGTTGACTGGAGGGGACGTGCACCCCCACCATCAGTGAAGCTTTACACTATGTTTAGATGCATCCTATTATAAATTTACAGATGGCTGAGAATTCACGGTGCAATTGTTATTTGAACGATAATACAAATACTGTATGCATTATTAATCATGTATTTTTTGTCAGAGCCCGTGAGCTTAAAAAACAACGAAAAAAAAAAACAAAAAAAAAAAAACGCATCTTTAGAGAGGCTGTGTATTTGTAAAATATACATATGCTTGATCTACAACTTTCTATATGGGAGCCTCTCTGCTCTGCTCTGCTCTAGTGTTTTAATGGTCAGCTTTAAAAATAATGAGTTGTTCCCGGGGGCTTAGGCACTTAACGTAGCTGTGTTACTCTTGCACATGGAAATGTCAAAGAGGCCCCTCTGAAGCACTCATCCAACGCTGCTGTGCTGTGCTGTGCATCATGACAGCCCACCGTCCCCTATGGCATGGGGGGGGGGGGCTACTTGAAAACAAGCAATGCATTCAGCAGCAATCACCGCCTCAGGTCCTCCCCATTGAATTTGTGTTGTAAATAATCTTCAGTGAAGTTCAATAGAGTTCCCTTCTCTACCCCCCTATCTCCCTCCCAAACACACACACATACACGCACACACGCACGCACGCACGCACACACACATACACACACACACACACACACACACGCACACACACACACACACACACACACACAGATAGACATGTATACACACATAGAAAGAAAGACACACATCCCTACACATATGTAGAATATAGCCTCAGAAAGGCATATACCCCCCACATACACAAACAGAAAGAGATGTGTTAAATGTACTGTACATGAACTTATATACACATATGTATATATTTATATACAGGGATCGTTTTATACTGACCAACAAACTCAGGGTTTGATGGATCAGTCAGCCCTATTTTCCCTTAGTAGTTGTTGAAATAAGCAGCGCACTGAGAGCCCATCCTATATACCTGTCCTGTTTGCCTCGACCTCTTCATCACCTCGAACGACACCGAAGTGAGTGACATTGGAATCTCTACCTTCCCTTAACTCAAGCTTTGATTGAACACAGGTCACATACAACTTACGGCGTCCCCGTGTCGGGAGGCGATTTGTTTCCGTATGATTGCTTTTGATCTGTCAGTCATGTGGATTTTGGGGCTTTTCAAAGCTTCAACCAGCCTCCCCCCCACCCCCCCCCAACCACCACCACCACCCTTCCTTCCTTTCTTTCTTTCGTCCCTTTTCTTTCTCCTTTGGCGCTAGGCTAGGAGACGCGTCTCTTTGACTCTGGCTGCTGCAGTTGCATTTATAAAGTGCCACAACAGGTTCTTTAGGAAAGAAACGAAAAGGAAAACAAAAAAAAACCAAAATATACCACCACTTATTATATTCACCTTCTCTCTTGTTTTCCTGCCTCTCATCGTTAGACACAAACACACACACACACACACACGCACACACACACACACACACACACACACACACGCACACACACACACACGCTGATTCATTCTGTCAGACTGTACACATAAATCATGCAGACACCCAGACAGACAAACATCTGTTCATCTGGCCGTTCGGATGTTTTTGTACTGGCAAAGCAGCAGGTGTTTGAAAGTCTTTTTGAAGGTGGCGTTGCACAGGGCGTAGCACGCCGGGTTGATTGTGCTGTTGATGTAGCAGAGCCAGTAGCCGATGGTCCACACTGTGTTGGGGATGCAGCTAGCACAGAAGGTGTTGATGAGCACCATGACGTTGTAGGGCGTCCACGTGGCCACGAACGCCACCAGGATGGCCATGATGGTCCTCGTCACCTTCTTCTCCCGTGACGCCCCTGGCTTCTTCTTCTTTGGGGCCTGCTTGGTCATCTTGACGATCTTACGCGCCACCTGATTCTGCTTGTCGGAGCTGGGGACTATCTCCACCGTGGTGTTGGAGGCCGTGTAGCAGTCGCCTTTTGGCGACTTGGTGACGATCTTGATGCAGGTGAGCTTGGAGCCACCAGCTTTGGCTCGGTGACGGGTCACAGGCTGGCTGGCCTCGGCTGCAGTGCTACAGCCGTCTGCCGAGGGAGCGGCGGCCGCCGCTACGCCATCCTCCTCCTTCTGGTTGTGAGCGGTGCCGGCACTGCCAGAGGTGGAGTCGTTGGAGCTGTCCTTCTCCTCCCCATGGACGCCATTGTCCTTGGGGGTGTCGTCGCCGTCCGCCTCGCCACCATCACCGGCCGTGCTGGAGGGGCCTTTGCCGTTCTGGAGTTTTCCGTCGTGCTGGTTGGCCACGTCGTCCGCGGTGGACTGCGTCTGGCCCGGGTTGGGAGTGTCGTTGGCACCGCCCGCTGTCACGTTGTTGTTGGTGGCCTTGGCAACATGCCCGCGCACCTGGCTGGGCGATACCGCTGCCTGATTGGCTTGCGAGGGCTTACGGGTGTCCTTCTTGACGCGACTCTTGCTGGCCCTGGAGATCTCCCAGTATAGCACCATCATGATGATGACCGGAAGGTAGAAGGCGGCGATGGCCGTCCCAAAGGTCACGGCGGCGTTGGAGAAAAACTGGATGTAGCACTCCTTGTCGGGCACCGTCCGGCCGCCCACAATGAACTGCCAGAAGAGGATGGCAGGTGCCCACAGGATGAAGGACAGCACCCAGGCGGCGGCGATCATCATGCCCGCCATCTTGGTGGTGCGTTTGATGGGGTAGCTCAGGGGCTTGGTGACGCAGAAGTAGCGGTCAAAGCTGATGATGAGCAGGTTCATGACGGAGGCGTTGCTCACCACGTAGTCCAGCGCCAGCCATAGGTCGCACACCACGGGCCCCAGCGGCCAGTAGCCAATCACGATGTAGACCGTGTACAAGTTCATGGAGCACAGGCCAATGATGAGGTCAGCGCAGGCCAGGCTAAACAGGAAGTAATTATTGACTGTCTGCAGGCTCCGGTTGACCTTGATGGAAAGCATCACCAAGATGTTTCCGATGACGGTCACCAGACTGAGGGACCCTGCCACCAGCACAATGAAAACCACCTCCACTGTCTTGTAGGGACTCGAGGGGGTGGTGACCGACTCGGTGTCGTTGCCGTCGGAGGCGTTCCAGTAGGTGAAGTTGATCCCGTCCATCTCGCCGGGTCCGTGTGACGTGACGCGATTCTTCAGTCAGCTGGAAACCTCCGTTTGCAAAGTCCTTAAATCTGTGGAGGAGCGAGAAAAAGAAATATACTGAGTGACTTTTCTTGTGGCATTTTCATACATCACACAGCATGTGAGAAACATTCACATCCACATGAACCGCTGAGACTGCATAGCATACAGAGTACAGCACCCCATCAATTCATTTTTTTTTCTCTTCTTTCAAGATCATACAGTATCATACTGTAACACCTAGAGTATATGTAATCATATGACAGAACACCAGAATAAATGAATAAACATTGTGAGATCCAGACATAGCTATGGGTGGTGTGGATAAACTAGCTAACACATGGTTGATGGCAACACCATAAATATACTGCAACATATACAGTATGGTGGAATGAATGAATAGTGAATTTAAGTCACCATGACAGCCTGCCTATAATTCACAACAGCTGGGAAAGTACAAAAGAAGTGACATCTAACATGCAAATCTACCATAGATGCAAATGAGATGATGCAAGAAACGTGGGGAGAAAAAAAAAGAAAAAACATTCAGCAGATGTGGTGTAATTTGGCAGAAGAAAATCTGCTCTAGTCTACAAAGAAATGACTGCATGCCCAGAAGGAAGTGTCTTTCGACCCTGGGGACTTTGGCAAACTGTGAAGTTGTGTAATTTTCAAGAACCCTTTCACAGTTAGTCAAGCATGGTGTTTTATGCATTATTCAGTAGACGTTCAGATAAATGTGAGACTGGGTAAATGGGCCTATAAGTGACTAAAAATGTTTACTCAGTTTAAATATGCTTGGAATCCCAACTCATATAGGTTATATTTAATTCATTCAGAGGTATATTTGAACAAAATGGCTTTGAACTGGCCCATATTTTATTTACAATAGCCTTTTAAATGAATGGAGAGACCATTTTCCATTTCAGTATATATCATATCATACCCCTGATTCACATATATCGATGTAGTGGTGGACCATCTCAGAAAAGGCTGAAAAGTCTGGTTAAATACTGGATATTTTTAAGCTCCACAAATATCAAATGAATATAGTTAATTGAAAAAAGAAGAAATTTCTGACAGTATTTAATCATGAAAGGATCTTAACACTTTCAACTTTTACTTCAAAGCGTGGAATGTGGTCGGCATTTGATTGGACATGATCAAGCTTCTAACTCGTTTCACCTCACTTTTATGCATGGTCTAGCTTCTAAAAGTTCTTACGTGTTTGTGTGTGTGTGTGTGTGTGTGTGTGTGTGTGTGTGTGTGTGTATGTGTGTGTGTGTGTATGTGTGTAGTTGTACTCAAATCTGTCTAGTGTGTAGTCGGCTGTGTGAACATGAAGAGTAAAAACGTCTGTCTATCTGGTGAGGGGACTGCGCTGTCCAGCCGTGCCATGACCACCTAGCCTCAGTCTGATGACTCACTTTGCCTTTCATGCTTGGCTTTGATCTCACGGCTGGGGGTGGAGTTGGATGTACCCAACCTTGGGGGAGTCTAGCCATCCCCTAGTCCCCCCCCCCTCTTCCCCCAACGCCAACACATGTGGTTCTTCACACAACATCTCCATTAGCCATTCCATTAGTCAACAGCACAGCCCTTCCATGCTACCGCTAGACGCTAGGCTCTTTTCCTCTGTGCAGCTACATGAGACGGACATGCCTCTTACCCCGCCGTCCGTCGGGCCTGTCAGCTCTGACCCTCGGAGACCCTACACCTGCAAACGCCACGAGCCAAAAGCACTGTGTTGTGTTGGGAGATTGAAGGGGCCCAGTTGTTTGTCAGCCATGTTCTAGAACTGTCAGGCTTTGGCAGCTACCCTGACAGGCCAAGGAAGCAAATCCATTTGTTGTTGTCCGTTACCTGTCCAGATCAATTGTACCTCCAGTACGGTCATGCTGTAGGTTGCACACCAGTACCATCACTATATTACAAAAATATTGCCTTTTGTGATTATTTGCCATTATTTCTAGAAATTTGGTCCACCTGGTAACTACAGACGCTGTGTGGTCACAGTGGTTGGAAATGTTTCTAAAGATAGATGACATGGATTATCTTGCGACAATCGTGCTGTGACAAAGCCGTGTCATCCTGGGCGACTGTTATTTGATTGTGGCGGCGATCCATCGTGGCACTTCTACTGCTCTCCCACTGCGGATTACGACGACACCTTGCGTGGAAGGGATTTGCCATCGGAGGATAGCTCGGACTCTTGTGACTTGGGTAATGGTGATTTCTCTTCTTTCAGCTATGCTGTAGAATGAGACTTGGGGATAAAGCCCTGTACCATCGAGCAATGGAAGCAGTGGGCTGTATTGTTGCAGGCAGTGGGCACTCTCTTCCCAGTTCTCTCAGCCTTACTAACCCCCCCAACCCCCAATCCCACGCCCCTGTCTATTTACTGCTTTTGCCCTTAACAGACAAACAGACTGTGAACAACTAGAGCAAATTCACTTATCTTCTGTACCAGAAATCCCTAATCATAGTATTAGCCACACAGCTAAGCTCAACTAATCCTCCATAAAAAATGTTAAAGTCCAACAATTTATGCATCGTTTTGTGTGTGTGTGTGTGTGTGTGTGTGTGTGAGTGAGGGGTAGAAGAGGGAAAACACACTGATGGTGAAAACAGGGCACACTTGTGGCAGACAGAGGCAAAGTGGATTATCAAAGCTTGTTAGATCCAGTGTGAAGGGAGACAGTGCGAGGCTATGCGGCCGGCCCCCTGCTGAATACCAAAGCAGGGCTTCACACCGAGACGCCTCGACCGTCACTCACTCACTCACTCACTCACTCACTCAGTCTCAAGGCCAGAAGGAGAAGCACCAGGACCACTACTCCAGCCTGCCAATACAATGCAAATCGTGGTGTTTCCTTGGCTCAGAAGCCAGACACTGGAGCCAACTCCTGGAGATGGCCACTGTAACCTATTCTGATCAAACTGCCGGCCAAAAATGTGGCTGCTGTGTCTCGCTAGCCGCAACACACATAGAGCACTCAGTGGGCTCTGCAGCTGAATGTACTGAGACTGTGAGGAGTAGCACAGAGGCTCATTTACCCACAGGCTGTGATAATCGCTCTTAAACTGCATGGCATCACCCTCAGCACCAGGCATAGATGTCTCCCCAGGTACGATCCCGGCCCTGGTCTGCCGTACATCCGGCTGACACAAGCCCTTTTGTCTGGGTCTATAATCATTTTCATTATGCCCTGCGGTCAGTAGGAGATTTGTGTGTCTTTGACATTTATTACAGTGTGATACAGTCTTATGCAGGCCATATTACTAAGAGAGAGCGAGAGAGAGAGCCAGCTCTATGCCCAAGTGACTGATCCAGAGTCAGACAGCAGACGACTGGAGTTTATATAATGACTGACAGTCTCTTCCATTACGCCCCAACTACACTGACTTACATGTTACAGAACAGGTTTATGGTGAAGTTTTCCGACCCTGAAAGTTATGAAGTTTCCAAATCTTTGGCTGTGCTCCCACTTTTTTTTCTCCTCAATTTAAAGGCTTTGACAAATGACAAAATGAATCGCTGTATGCTCTGAGGGCCAACTGTAAATAAATAAATTTTAGTCGCCTTTTAGACTTAGCTGTTCCTGGTGCAGGCTCAGTAGAGCCGAAAATTGCCTGTGGCCTTTTGGATGGCCGGCCTCTCCTTTTTAACGCAATTCTCCCTTGTCTCTCTCTCTCTCATCTTTTCTCCCATTTCGACCACAACAGTCAGAAATCTGTTCAACTGCACACGAGTATTAGTCTGCTCTGGAGACACGGCCGTTAATTAGATCTGTTTGTTTGAGGGAAACATATGGACACATGCTGTACGTACATCAAATAATTCCATAGATGTGTGCATGTGGATAAAAAAGGCAGC
>JAODXP020000026.1:16135801-16140801 GCA_027497455.2 Sardinella longiceps | reverse complement strand
CACACCTCCCATCCCAGAATCCTTCCTTCACCCCCCCCAGCCCCCCTCCCTCCCTGCACGTCCGTGGCTGTGATGTATCGCTCCTGCGCTCTCTCCCGTAGATGGAGAGTGTTGGTGCTCATTAAGATCTGTAGAGATATTGAAAATGGGGGAAAAGGGATGGAGAGAGAGAGCGAGAGAAGCTGGAGGAGAGAGAGGGAGAGATAAAGCCTTTGCCTGTTGGAGTTGTTCCACTCCATTGTTCCCTAGGCACGTTCTCTCTCTCTCTCTCTCTCTCTCTCTCTCTCTCTCTCTCTATCTATCTCCTGCCCTCTCTGTTACTCACAAACATACACAGGTTGGCAGGCACACACACACATACATACACACACACACACACACACACACACACACACACACACACTCTTTCCCTTTTATGACGCACTTACTGGTGACAATGCCAACCTGCAGCGTCCTTGAGCAAGATGCTTTCTGAGTGCAACCTCTTCTCGCTTGTTTTTTCACTCTCCCTTTTGCTCCTCTCATTTTCTTCTCTCTCTCTCTCTCTCTCTCTCTCTCTCTCTCTCTCTCTCTCTCTCTCTCTGTCTCTCTCTCTCTCTCTCTCTCTCTCTCTCTCTCTCTCTCTCTCTCTCTCTCTCTCTCTCTCTCTCTCATGCAGGCCGATGCAGATAAAGCACTCCAGAGACAATCTCTGGAAACAGATCTAGTGAATCGAGGATACGTTGTGAGTCTCACAGGGAACACTTTGGCACTCCGTACTCAGTACTTCAGGGCTTTTTTTTATTGTTTGGCAAGCCAATTCACTTCGAAAAAAAAAAAAACAGTGCAAGAGAGAAAGGGATAGAAAGAGAGAGAGAGAGAGAGAGAGAGAGAGAGAGAGAGAGAGAGAGAGAGAGAGAGAGAGAAAGAGAGGAGGAAAACAGGGACCTTAGTAGGCTTTCATGGCTGTTTTGAGCGCTTTTAGAATGTGACCCCCCAGGAGAGCCTCAATCTGGATGGAGCTCCGTGCACTTTCAAGCCTCTCTTCCTGCCGATAAACAGAGGTGCATATCAGGGCCCGCCAGCTATCGCTCCGGCCTGTCCACTCCCGCGCTCCCCGATGGGAGACGGCCTGCCCTGGGCTCGGCCATCTATGAAGGTGTTTTTGTGTGGCCGTTGGCCTGTGGCGTTATCGCTCTCCCTCTCTTGTTGTGTGGAGACGCTCCAGCTGAGTCTGATATGGAGGGGTGGGGGGACGGGGTGGTGTACGGGGTGGGGGGACGGGGCGAGTGAGCAAGCTCTTGTCAAAGATGGCCATGTGACAGGGATGGAGTGGACGGGTGAGGCTGTAATCACCACCAGCCCAAAAAAAGCCCGGCACCCCTCCCGCTGACACACACACACACACACACACACACACACACACACACACACACACACACTCACGTACACACACACACACACACACACACACACACACACACACACACACACACACACACACACACACACACACACACACACACACACACACACACACACACACACACACACACACACACACACACACACACACACACACACACACACACACAAATACACCAGTGGCCAAGGAGGTTGAAATGAAACACCTCAATGAAATGCTAATCCGTGGGGTCGGCGCGTTTGATCCGCGCACGAGATGCATGGTGGCACGATGCAATCACAGTGTTCCAGGCGCTCAGGGCTGATGTCGGGGGGGCCCTTCTGGCCAGGTGCGTGAGCTGACACGAGACCTGACAGAAACCACTTATGTCGGGCTCTTTTCAGCCTCACCTTGTTGTCATTCAAAGACATTCGGGGAAGAAAAGGAGGAGGGGAGATTAACACAATGACAGCCTGTCTACATCTCAGAGCCGCTGCCGCCGGTGACAAAGTATAATTCCTACCTGCATGGTCAAACTATAATTCCTACCTACCTGCATGGTATTTTTCAAAGCCAAGCAACTCCCATCATCCTCCGCATCAAGACTTTCTAAGTCCACCAACTACCACTATTGGCTTTGAAACAACAAATCAGTATGTAAACAAACAGATGAGTAAACAAAAACAACAACAAGGGGAAGTCGTTTTTTTTAGAGGTTTGTTTATATGGCACTGAGTGAATTCGAAGTCTCAAAGTAGCACTGAGGGGAAACATCGATGCACATCATAATAACAGCGACAGCTCATCTTTTAAAGTTGAAAACTTAATCCATTGGCAGTTATCCGAGAGAAAAAAAAAAGCGCCCTTGCGCTCGAGAACACGCAAAAACAACAACAAACAAAAACGTCTCCAATTAGCTTAGGGTCCCCGAAGCCTTTATATATTCTACTGCTGTCGACATAAATTATACATGTTGTATATTAAACACTCCGGCTTTGCTGCTGCACTCCCAAAAAACATTTGCATAACTCAGTGAGGCTGTCCCAGCTGAAATAATATGCAGCCCAGCCCTGTGCCTGCACAGTTAGACGACGATCACGAGAGCTCACTTTTTTTTAACAAGGCAAGGCCACTAGGGGGGAACAGCACAAAAACATGCAGTTGGGGCATTTCTTATAAGCTCGCTCCAGAGGGGCAATTATATGACCTTGGAGGGTGGTTGGCAAGGTGTATTTGGGATTTGTTATGGAACAATGTGCACTAAACATCTTATTTAGCTCTCCATGTTGTTTATGCGGCAGCTCTCTCTGAGCTGAATGCAATTTCTTTTCTTTTTTTTTTGAAGGGTTGGGCGGGATGAGTCTCCTGTGCCCTTGGATCGGAGAGGAAACCTGTTCAGTTAAAGTGGTCAAGAGGAGAAGCTCATTATTCAAAGTAAAGTCTGATAAAGCCTTTTGACTTTGCCAAAAGCTCACCTCTCCTGACAAAAAGGGCGAAGCTCCAGTGGCTTTGTCAAATTAGGAGGATGACGTGTTTGATGTCTGTGTGATTAGAGTCTCTCCGTGTCTCTCTCCCATTCTCCTGTACAGTACAGTATGTATCCTAGTCATGTCTCTAATAGCTAGTCCCTGTGTCTCTCCCATTCTCCTGTACAGTACAGTATGTATCCTAGTCATGTCTCTAATAGCTAGTCCCTGTGTCTCTCCCATTCTCCATGCTCAGGGGCTTCTAAAGACAACTGTCCAGCACCTCTCCGTCATCCCACCAGGGCACCATTCACTCACCCCGCGACTCATCCCCTAACCCCCCTCTGTTCGTGATCTCACCCCTGCCGAGACCTCAACTAATTGGTCTTGGGGCTTCATCACGGGTGGAGGTGAGCCTCTGAGGGGCCTGCGGTCGTGTGCCACCTCACAACTCCAGCCCCAGACCAATCAGAGCTTGCCGTAACCCCTACTGTCTCTGGCCTGTTCATTAAAAGCTTCCCACTGATGAGAGGGCTATTTCTGGCCCGGGGTGTGTGTTTCTGTGTCCGTGTCTCTCTGTGTGTGTGTGTGCGTGAGCGGGGGCCTCATCGCTACTTCTTCTTTCTCAGCACAAGCCCTGACCGCCGGGAGCCCGGTGTTTCATTTGATCCGAGCGATTTGTGATTCTTAACTCGCTTCATCGAGGGGCTCTGATTTCGGGGTGAAGCTGAGGTCAAAGCTGCATCAAAGCAGCCGCAGTCAAGCTGTTTGCACAATAAGGAAACAGGGCCTCATCAAAATATGCATATTTTCACTGTACAGGGAAATCTTTTAAGTACCTGCTAAACCATGGTTACTGAGGCAAACAGACCTCTTTGTAGCTAAATCCCTGGACATGTACTGTACTGACCTTTAGCGGAGTTCTAGTTCTTCCCTACCTTTCTTTCCTAAGAAATAGCCATAGACACAGCATGATTTTATGAGACAATACAAAAGCCATAAACATCTATTCAACTTGACATTCTGACCTTTCAAATACTTCCAGGTTAAATGCAACCTGAAGGTCACTGAATAATCTGAGGTCATGCGATGTCCTAGTGCATATTTTTCATTTAAAAAGCCTTCGTTGTGTTTTCAAAGCCATCATGTCCAGTAGCTGAAAAATGTAATCTATGGCTGAATCCCAAAAGGTCCTCCCTAAACCATAAGCTCTGAACCCTCAGACGTAGCTGACATGAACCAGCTTCATGGTCTGCCGACTAGAGAGTTCTAGAGCCTTCATGGTATTTTTCAACTGTTCGACGCACACAATGGAGCCGTTGGGACGGACAGAACCACAATGCATTTTGCAAAAGCTTCATACAAAGTCAATGGGATCCGTCAACGGACGTGTTCAGTCTGAAAGAGGGGTTAGTCACAGGCTACATTATGGCCTTTACATTATATTAGAACAACAACAACAACAACAACAACAACAACCAAACGAGAAGACAAGATGTGCGGTCTCATCTCCCACAGAGACTGAAATACCAGAGGACTGCTGAAGTAGCTGAGCTCAAGCAAACTATGGCAATACTCGGTGGGACTGTGATATTTTGCACAGCGAGGGTAATTGACCTCTCTCGAGACCATGACGCTCCACAGTGCGGTCCGTAACTCCAGCAGCAATCACTGCCGAAAAACCTGTCAGGGTGGCATTTAGCCAGTGCCTCAGTAAACAGACAGTGGAGACGGTCTGAATCTGTTTAGAGATATACGATAGTGGAAATGTGAAGGACAAGAATAGGGAAAGGGAGAGAGGATTTTTTTTTCTTTAAAAAAAAAAATAAAAATAGGCAGATTATTTGGGAAATTATTTGAAAGGGAGTTGTGAAGTTGAATACAGGGCTTGAGTGAAAAGAATAAGGTAAAATAGTATTATGGAGGGTCCCCCCTCTATAAAGACGTAATGTTAATATTGCACAGATTTTCTTTTCTTGCCTGGCAGCCAATAGGTGGAAAATACCTACTCTGTCAGTGCTCTGAGTTTTGAGTGGGTGTAGACGTGTAGCCACAGGCATCTCCCATCTAAAATTACATTAAGCTTTGTTGTTATGAATACAGATGTGCTCCTGTCTGATTGTTGTTTCCATGCTTTTGTTCGTGATGGA
>JAODXP020000026.1:16113301-16130801 GCA_027497455.2 Sardinella longiceps | reverse complement strand
CAGTGCGCACTCTTAGCAAAAAAGCCCTTTTTTTCTCCAAGGCTTCTCTTTTTCTCCTCTATTTTCTCCCTCCCTCTCTCACTTCTCTCTCTCTCTCCACCATTTTCCATACTCCATTGCTTTTCTACAGTACAGAGATGACCCCCTTTCTACTGACCCCCCCACCACCACCCAACCACCCCCACCATCCAATCACTCTTTTCATTGGAATAGCTGCGAAAGGCCACTGGTGCAAATGTGTGCAGAGCTCTTTGCAAAAAGGGCTCAGGAAGACCTAACTGGGCACCTATTTCCGACAGCTCATGCAACCATGCCTCTGTGGCCTCTGGAGAAAATGCTGAAAGAAGTGGAGCATGATACCTAGTTTTAAAAGTCATGTATAATTTAGCCTTTCTAACAACTGCCATTTGAGTATTACATAGGGAGAGTCACATAAATGTGTTCGTTTTTTTTTTTTTTTTTTTACATTAGATGGTTATAAGAAGTTAGGGCAACCCTTAAGGAGACCTTACAGGTGATGATATTTAACTTTGACCTGGTATATCTCCAAATGCCTCAAATGCATGTGAACTGCAACAGTCCTGGTGTGTGTGTGTGTGTGTGTGTGTGCTACAGCAAAGGGTCTGGTGGATAAGCTTAGCTCTGAAGACAGGCCTGCCGCAAACAGATAAGGTTCCCTGAGCTGACACCGAGATACCTGTTGACCACACACACTCTCAGAGATGCAGGCCTATGGGGATGGGGCTGGGAAAGTCACATGTGATTATGTGTTGGGTGATGCCTCACAGGGACACACTCACTGACACTGTGGGACTGCACTCATTGCGCCAGCTGTCCGACTGCTCGCACTGTTCCCCGGTCAGCCCCAGGTCCAGACATTACATATTCAGTTCAGTGACAGCACTGATCCAAAGTGAGCCGTGCAGACTAAACATTCTAGTCAGCCTTGCGCCCTAAAGACATCTCCTTCATTTTGACCTACCTATCAAACGAGAATTGGGCAAAAAGAAGATTAATTTCCAAGCGTTGCGTCTTTTTTTTCTTTTTTTTTAACGATAGGCTTGTGGTGATATAAACCAGCCGAAATGTCGGAGTAGAGATTTTCAGGCTGTAATTTGTAATTATCTGGTAGGTTACGATGTTATGATTCAATCTTGCTTGCTCTCTCTCTCTCTCTCTCTCTCTCTCTCTCTCTCTCTCTCTCTCTCTCTCTCTCTCTCTCTCTCCCCTGCAGCCTACTCTTGGAGTTTCAGCAAGCTTGGAGGATGATTAAAGTTGGCCATCAAGCTTGTCTTTTAAATTATACGCACTGCAGACAGCCTCCAACTAAGAAAGGGAGGGGTGCGATGTCCAAGAGATTTAAACTCCTCATTTGAACAGGGCTATCAGGCAACAAAAGAGAGTTGTTGGGTTTTGCTTGTAGATTCCAATGGGTGAAGAAAGAAACAAGTCAAGTCATTTGCCGTTAAAGGAGATACATATGTTATTACAGAGTGCAGAAGAAAAAAAAAACAGACATTGTAAAAATGGCAAAAATGTCTTGGACTGAATTAAGACTTCCGCTGATGTTTTTTATTTGCATTTTTCACATAAATGTCTTCCATGCGTTCCCTTGCAATGTTTCACTGGTCTTTAATATCGTTGTCAAAGACGTTTTTGTAACTCATCCTCACGCAATCACGAGAGTCCATTAGCATGTCCCATTGATTTACTGCGACGTCACCGGCCGCGTAGATCATAGCAATTAACAAGTAATCTAGCTGTGATGGAAACACACACTATCCGCCATTCATCACTTCAGCCCAGTAGCGAGATGATCACATGATTAGAGCTGTTTTTGATGCATATGATGTATTGATCAGCCGGTGGGCATTCCCCTGTGGTCAGCCTGTTGACTGGAGGAAATTGATGGAAGTGTGTGTGGGGCCAAGAGCGCGCTAAAAGCCAGAGAAAAAGCTATACATGTGCACACACACTCACACACACACACACACACACACACACACATACACACACACACACACACACACCATCATGAATGTACACATCTTACACACAAGGCAGTTAAATCTGCAAACACACACACACACACACACACACACACACACACACACACACACACACACACACACACACACACACACACACACATTCAATGTTGATAAGATCCAATTAAGCCCAGCTCCATGGGCCGTGCTGGTCCAGTCTGGCTCCTGGGCCTTAGGGATCCCACAGCCTGGGTAATCTGATTAGCACACCGCCTCAGTTTCCCCTTCCTTCCCCTGGTCCAATTACACCGCTGCGCTGTGCATGCTGCCACACTCGGCTCCAGACCCGTCTGTTTCTCCCTACATATTTCACGACCTCCAGATTCCTCTATTGTCATTTTAGCACACAGTCGTACCAAATCAAGAATAAACCAACAGAGTAGATAAATAAATGATGATGAAAAATAAAAAAATAAAAGACTATTAAAAACAAATATTTATATTCAGCGTAACATGCATAGTACATGTAGCTATGCAACTGAATACTCAAGGTTACAAGGCCAAAAGGAATAATAGCACATTTTTTAATATTCTGTAAACGTTTTTTCTGTACAGGGGGTCAAGTCAATGAGATAGGGAATCTCATTTCATGAGTAGGGAAATGAGATGGAATAGCAACATGTATAGTAAATAAATAGAAAATGTTTCTTTTTGTCTGGACAAAGAATGCAAGGTCCCCTGTGAAACAGACTGCGCTAGAAGACAGAAGTATGTGACTTCACATCCACTTGTGGATTGCGAGCTATGAGAGTAGTTAGTCTATAATGGGTGCCTAAGCCATGGCTGCTCTCTTGTGTAGATCATGGCCATGCAACCCAATGGCATCCATTTCAGTACTCCGTACCGTATGTAAGATAATGGACCTGGTCAATGTCACACGGATATCTCCTGCGTGTAGTAGTGTACTACAATCGTAGTAGTAGTATACTACAATCAACCCTTCGCTCCAGCCAGACGGCACGTCTCTCATTGTCTCGTGCTGGATTAGCCGGGTGGCGGGTGAGAGAGCGCTCCCCGTAGCGAAGGCACACGAGCCGAGCCGAGCCCCGCCCCAAGGTTAAACGTACATGCCTAAACACAATGACAGCTGACAATTAGAGAAGGCCTGAATAGAGACATTCCTGGCACAGCGCCAACTATAGCCCTCTTGTGGGCAGAGACAGGGGAAAGAGGGAGAGAGATAGAGAAAGAGGGAGAGAGAGAAAGAGAATGAGAGAGAGAGAGAGAGAGAGAGAGAGAGAGAGAGAGAGAGAGAGAGAGAGAGAGAGAGAGAGAGAGAGAGAGAGAGGGAGAAAAGTTCCCTGACAATATCCCCACTGTATCCTTTCAGTGGCGGGATTACCTAATGCGATTACCAGCACAGGCACATCAGCCGGGGCTGAATAGGGGGCCCCATAATTGGAGCAGGGAGAGATGAGGAAGGTGTCAGTCGGAGATTAGCCCAGGTGAATGCCGCTGCCGTGGCGATAAGAAACTCCACGCCGCTCCCACCGCCTCGGCTGAGGAGCGTCCATTGAGGAGCTGAAGGGCCCCTGCCTGGGATAGGCTTGTGGTGCGTGAGCTGTGTACAATCAGGGCTCGCTTTCGCCGCCTGATGCTTTCTCTCTCTCACTCTCCCTACTCTCTCTCTCTACCCTTCTCTCTTGGGGCGGTGTAAAGAGTGAGAAAGCCCAAGTGACGCAGCGGATAATCTTCCGTGACAGTAATTAGGCGAGTCTGGTTTTGTTTGATAATTTCCTTTGAGGGAGCTTGCCTCATTTTGTCTCCCCACTACCATCACAGTCTTTTTTTTTTTTTTTAACGTAGGTCGACTTCAGGTGAAAATCAGGTTACGTTCATATGCTCACCGACCGAAATGGTGGAAAAGTTCAGGTGGGAAATGACTTTCAGGAGGGAAATTATTTGCAATCATGTAAGCAACAACATCTTGGTTTCTTCCTGCAATGTAAGGTGAGGCTATTGTGCTAAATGCAGTTCAACTAACCGCACAGTGGCTGCTGGTTGCTGAATGTTCGTGATAGACGGCAGCAGATTCACACGCTCTCTCCTTCAGGCATTCCTCCCTTCCTCCTCCGCTCTCCCACCACTGACCCAGATGTGACACACTGGCCGAGGGGGTCATGGAGAGAGTGTGGCATGTGAACGTGTGAGTTCTGGCTTCGGTTAGTCACCGTGAAGCAGACATGAACATAACTCCGCTCCCTGTGCTGAACCTCTCTATGTCTGCCTAGCAAACAAACTAAATGTGTCCTCTTCCTGCCTCCTACGTGATGAAAAGCATTGGCTCTCTCACATGTGTCTCGCTTGTCATGTGTACACTGAGACCGTCTTTATCTTTGCCAATAGCCTTTGCTTCTGTTAGCCTCCCGCTGGCTTCTGTGTCATTCTTCTCTGGCATAAAACAAGTACGAAGTATGTAGAAGTATGTGTGGGCTTAGTCACACAAGCAGGGAAAAAAAACACATAGATTCGCCTTTGGCTTCCACATACTCACAACTCTTTTGCCTTCCATGCATAACTCTGGTGAGTTGCAGCAGGCGTTTTTTTTTTTTTTTCCTAAAAAGAACACTTAATCACAAACATGCACAAACAGACGCACTGGATGTGGAACACGCCAAAAAGCCCTCAGGCTCCATGACTGCCAGGTGAGTAATGGGAGCTTGTCTCTCTCATTGATTCCCCACTAAAAACACAATATCTACTGAGCCAATTGCTGGCAAATGCCTCAACGACTTCTCTTTTTTTTCTAATCTTTTTTTTCTGTCTCTGTTCCTCTCCTCTCCTCTCCTCTCTTCTCCTCTCTCTTTGGCTATTTAACCAAGCTGGGATTGCTCTCTTGAACGGTGATGACAGTTGTTTAGGCATGGCGGCAGGCAAAGGGAGGGAGTCGTTAGTGCTTTGGGGATGGAGGTCGCAACCTTTCTCCGGCTTCATCAGCGCTCGGCCGCCAACCCAGTGGAAGCGGGGAGGAGACGAGGAGACGAGGCCTCGAGCGGGAGAGGGGGCGTTTGAGCGGGCGACCGTGACCAAGATGCTGGCGTTTTTTCAACACCGCGTAATTTCAATTCGCCTCCATCACCCCCTCTATCCCACACACACCCACACCCACCCTCACTCCCTCTCTCCACCTCGGCTCCATTCAACACAACGCAATTACTCAGGCCACTTGAGTCGTTTAAGTCCACTGTGCATCAGCCACATTGGCAACTTGTTTTGAAGCGAAGGCAATTTATGGGAGAAAGGGCCACCTTGTGCAGTCCACTCTGCTGAGCCGTGCTCACTATTGATCAAACTCTCGCCGCTATTTATTTGATTTAGCTTTTCTGATGTAAGGAAACTGATGCTGGAAGTCAAATTGTGTGTGTGTGTGTGTGTGTGTGTTGGTATGCTTTGATGTCTGATGCTATGATTAGCTGAAAAATGTGTTCATATTGTATGCGGTACTTTAGCCCCACAAAGTCAACAACAGACAGTCGAGGCGTTGAGGGTTATCTATCTATGTCAATCATCTGTCACCTCAGTGGAATTACATGTGATGCTGTGTGCATAATGAAGGTCTAATACTAGCACAATAGCTCCAGAAATACCACCATGAAGACATCTGTGCTGACAGAACGGTGGGGTTTCATTTGATCATCTTTCAACATTTTCTGCCCTCCTGATCCACCTTCGCCCCAACATCTGTCTCATCCCTGGGCGCCAGGGGTGAGCGCATGCGTGCATGTGCCGGGATATGATTTGTGCTTCCCCGTCTTCTTTGGATGATCTTCCAGCCATCCCTGTGGTAGTAAAATTCAAACCATATGGCTTACGCACAGGGTCACATCATTTTCATATTATGTGTGGGCACTGCCAAGTCCATTAAAGTTTTATATCGGCAGACAGCAGCCAGGGGGAAAATTGATAGTGTGATTTTAGGTATACTGCGTCGTCTGAGGCTGTGCTGACGCAAGCTGCTCTCAAATCCCACGGGACCTCTTGTTTTTAGATCCGACCGACAAAAATATGCACCCTCAAGAATGAAAAAAATCAACAAAAAAAGATTTCAAGACGGCACTTAAAATCTAACTTTTACCAAAAAAAAACCTGGAAAACTTACAGAAATCATAATGGAGCAACAGAAAGGAGGAAAGAAAAAAGGAAGTCCATAATGGGGTGACACCCTCAAGGTCCCTAGAGCGAAAGAGAGAGAGAGAGAGAAAGAAAGAGAGACAAAGAAAACGAAGGTGAAGAAGATGTGAAAACTCTCGCACAGTGGCTGTATCTGCTGAAACAGGGGGAGGGAGAGAAATGAGGCTTATCAAAAGGAACTGTTGGCAATCCATCAGCGATTTCTGACGCCTTATCATCCTCTTCCCCAAGACACCCTACACATGATGATGTAAGGCATTAATCAAGTGCTGACACCTCACATTCAGGACTTGAGACATGTGCCCTTTCTTCCCCTGCCACTGAGCCATCCGTTGTCCTCCCTGGCATCTACCACTGCGATTCTAATGCCTTGGGGTTGTGTGTGTGTGTGTGTGTGTGTGTGTGTGTGTGTGTGTGTGTGTGGTGTGTTCGACTGAGGATATGTCTTTGGTCCATTGTCTTTGTGTTTTTAGAAGAGATACAGGATGATTTAGGCCTTTAAAACTAGTCATGGTCCTGAAAAGGTCGTTCACTTTCCCCTCAGTAATGACATCAGTCTGTCACTGCGGTGTCATTTTCCGGGAGACTGCGAAGGAAAGTTCATGAAAATTGGTGCACGAAATGAAATGCACACGTTGACCTTAAGGAAGTCATTCTCAAAGTGAGGCTATTTCAATGAGACTTGCAAGAAATGACAGTGTTTATCCACTGTGATATCCATGCCACCCCACTCCACCCCACCCCACCACCCACAACGCCAAGTTTAGAAGGGGGATTAAATCAAATGCACAACGGCATGTAGTGAAACAACACAGCATCTAGCCAGTGCAAAGAACAGGCAATGAATAAAAAAAGAATAAAAAATTAAAACCAAAACTGGAAAAGCAGATCACCAGCACTTGTCTTTAATTCACCTCTAAAGACCAGCATATGGAGGCTGGTTAGATATTACTGCTACTATCTCAATGCCCTTTTAACAAAGCCACCACCAGTAGAGGATTGATGTGTAGCTGCAGCAGCAGCAGCAGCATTAGAAACAGCAGCAGTCCACTGACTGGTAAATGTCCACAGTGTCCATCCTACTTTGCAGGAATAATCCCTTTTTCATTAGAATACACTAGAGCCGGGGATGTGACAGCATGTATTTTCTGAGAAGATGAAGCAGGCCCGGGTACCGGGGCTTATTTTTACACTTTATGACCATCGCCCACTTCCTGCGCCTCTAAACGATCTGCCATTGAAGTGCTGAACTAGATCTTTTGTGACAGGCAAGGCTGGAGTGAAATTAGTGTCATGGACTGTGACAACTGCCATTTTCCTAGGGGACCTCCCCAATCCACAGCATTGATCAGAGCTGCGCAATTCAAGGTTTGGCTGATTAGGTCCTTTCAAGAGACCAGGGCATGGGAGAAAGAAGAAAAAAAAAGAGAGATTGAGAAAAAAAAGAGAGAAAGTGAGACAAAGGCTGGAAAGACTGAAGAAGAAGAAGAGAAAAAAAAAGAGAGTGAAAAAAAAACAGCCTGGGAGAGTATTTTAGCTCAAATTGTGTGTCGTAGCCCTGCTTAAAAGCAGAAAAGGATCTAAATTATTTAAAGTGATAGATCTCGGCGAGGGCTCCGCTTTGGCGCCAGCCAGCTCTCTTGCCCTGGCACACATATCGCTCCTCTGCCCTTTTTCTATCTGAAACATTTAAATGCCTCTCAGCCCTGGAGAGAGGTTGTTTTGGGAGCCCTGTTTGTTTATCGCGAAAGCTCTTCAGTTTCTGCTGGCCCAGGGGCTGCAACGTACTCGGTGAATGAGCCAAGCGCACGAGTGCCGGGCTCCTCTCAATGCATCTGTCCACTCATCCATTCTCCCATCATCTCACCATCACTCCCGCGGTCGAGATATCCAATCAAAAGACTTGTGTGCATTATGTACACACACACACACACACACACACACACACACACACACACACACACACTCACAAGTACTGTACGTGCACACACACACACACACACACACACACACACACACACACACACACACACACACTAACACACAGGCACGTTTTCACAAATTCACTGGACTATCAAAGGCAGAAAGGCCAGAGGAGTAATGGCTATGCCGTCTTGCAGTAGTACTCTTTGAACTATGGGCATCAGCCAGAAAATCTGATTTTATACGCCAGGGTCAAACCTCCTGCCAGATGCACGTTTGCTTCTGCACGACTAGCCCAGCCGCCCATGCTCTCCGTAGCTCCTCAAAGAGACTCGAGTCTGATGCACGACACATGCAATGATTGCTCTGTTGTGTTAAGCACAGAGGCAGAATTAAGCGAGCTGCCTGCTGTAAGTGTGTGCAACCAGCACAGCGATGACCCCACGAGCAGGCCAACGCAGCGGCGGCTCCGGCTCCAGCTCCATTTCTGCTTCACTGTTTACTGCAATACCCATTGCTCTCCCTCAGCAACAAACTGTGCAGATAATTCTATTAATGTCCTCATTACGTTTTTTTTTTTTTTTTCCCCTCAGATGCTTTGGCACAAATCTCGCAGAATAATTAGTGCAGTTAAACAACATCACACCATTAGCCCACTTTCTCTGAAGAAAACAGTCTTTTCTGTTTTTATTTCTTTTCAAAACTGCAAATGCTTATTGTATGCAAATGACTAGGTACAATTGCCTCCAACTGGCACATGATTTATTGCATAAGTGCATAACTGTTGTTGATGACAATACTGTTAAAAGGATTATATTGCTTCTGTGTTGAATAGCTTACCATCAAATGTGCATATTTGTGCATATTAAGCAATGAGCTGCAAAATGCATCAACCAACATCCTCTCGCTCTCTGACAAATGTAAATTTGATTATTTGCAGTGGGTTCAATGTAGGGTGTAGTCGTGGATGTAAAAACTTGATGTTGCGTAAGAGAAAATCAGATTTGACATGGGTGTAAATCTGTGGTTAGACAAGAGTAAGCGGATGTCCACCGAGGTGGAATTAATTCACATTACAGTGCTGTGTCCTCTCTCCACTGCAGTGTATTTGATACCCGAAATACTAGGTGTTCGATTACTGTACTTCCTACCCCCACGTATATTTTTATGTGGTGTTATTATGTGGTGTTTTTTATGTCACTGTGGGGGGTGGGGGTGTTTTCCATTTACAGATATACAGTATAGGTTTTCAAGTAACCCCCACATTTAATTAAACTCTTCAAAGTTATACTGCATTGAGGAACCTTGTGCTCTGTCTTGCATCTGTGGTATGACTAGCATAACAACAAGTTTGTGATTCAGGAGTATTCATTTAGCTCCTGGAAAACGACTGACAAATAGTGAACACGGCGTGTAAGAAAGCAATTACAGATGGGATTTTCATTGTTGTGGCACTGACTAAACTCCTATTGTACTGGCAATAAAGGTTTTGAGTGAGTTCCAGCTATTTGTCAGGTGTATTGTGGTGTGTTGTCCCCAAAAATGGGTTCGGGCTAAATGCCTCTCCGGTCTTGACTGTTACACTGTTACAGGACACATGCCAAAGCAATGAAGTGAAACAGCAGTCAACAAAAGCTGCCATGGTGTCTGCCAAATAGAATGCATACTTACTGTTGTCAAGACAATATGTAAATCGGGACATTTCCTGGCAAATTAATGAAGACAAATGTGTGCCAAGTCCGCCTGAAAATGACAAATAGCTTAAATTACTATTTTTTGACACGGCTACATATTTTTTGGTGCATTGTCAAGGCTGAGTATTGAGCTTGTGTTTTGAGCAAACTGGAACTCCTGGAGGTACAATAGCACTGCCCCGGACTGGCCCAGGTACCCTGGAAATCCTCCAGCGATCTAACATTCATAAGACATCTCTCTCTTTCTCTCCCTCGGTGACACGTCTCCCATTACCCACTGGTGACCCACATCGTTCCTGTGATGTAACAATCTTTTATAAGAATGAATGTGGAGAGGACCTCGTCTTAAATCTTCATTGCTGTTCCTTCCCTTGCCCCACTTGTGATAATGTCTCGCCTATTCAACATTTTCCTTAAGCACGACTCTAGGCAGGCCAGATTAAATGCTCTTTCTCTCAAACCTGAGGGCGCATAGCAATCGATTACACATAACAATTCTGGTCACATCATAACATCTGGTCAGCCATTAATATCCTTCAATCACATTCAATTGAACAGACCCCATATACATTATTATCATCATTATAATTTTATGTCCACGATGGCCTCAATAAGAGTTAATGTCTACTAGCAGCAACCAGTGATTAGTTAAATATGCTTGTATCTCCGGGTACTATAATGAACTATAAACATCATGGGGGACCCAGTGGACGTGATGCTAATTGCTGGCTGGTTGCCAGGGCACAGTAGTCATTGTATCAAAGTCAACATAGCAAAGGAAAGCAGGTCACTATAGTGAGGTGGGGGTCGAGTTGATATGCCTTAGGCAACTAGCATCCACTCACACATACACACACTCTCTCTCTCTCCTCCTCTCTCTCTCTCTCTCTCTCTCTCTCTCTCTCTCTCTCTCTCTCTCATCTCTCTGCACAGCCTTGCCTTTCTGTCCATTCACCGTTCCGAGCTGTAATTGTCTATCTGGCTGGCTAGTGACAAAGGGGTGAACAACAATTCCTTGGCATTCTGAACCACGGCAAATCACACACACACACATAATGGCCAGTGGCACGGCACAAGGGTTCATATCTTGACATTTAAACCTAATTAAAAGCAAGAAGGGAAATGATCCAAGTGGGGTCAGGTATTACACACATGTACAATGGAGTGCACACTCCACTACACACACACACACACACACACACACACACACACACACACACACACACACACACACAAATGCACAGACACACACGTGCACCCACACACACACAAGCCTGCATATGAACACGCAGGAAAACACACACACACACACACACACACACATACACATACACATACACACACTAGCCTACATACAGTACACACACACACGCACACACACACACACACACACTCTCTCTCTACACTACACTACACTACACACACACTACACAATTTGAAGAAGTGTCCCCTTGGCTGCCTGTGACTTATCTTGTGCTCACATGCCCTTAAGCTGCTTGTTTCCATCTCGGGCTAGCAGGCTCTAGCGGACACAAAGCCATAGCCAGGAGTGCCGACTGGACTACTGTGTCCAATGCTGTATGCCACAGCATTACACGTAGTCACTCAGCGCCTTACGTTTGGGCTTAAGGAGGAGGAAACATGATCTGATTACTGTATGAAAAGGCTTCACAAACACAGCCCAACAAAAAGAAAGGTGCTTCAAAGGATAGTCTATTCACTTTTTTTTTTTTTTCTGCCATTACAGCAGACATACTTCACACTCTAATTACGTGTCTCTGACGACCTTGACAGAATCCACATTAAAGGTCATTCAGCATGTGTAGGATTCACGGCGGCCAGAATCACCTCTACCCAGAGAAATGTAACCTGTGAGTTAATAGACCACCCATGTAATTCATTTATCACCTCATTTCCCCTCCCTTTCAAGGCAGGCTATACCCTTTTCATGACGCTAAATATAGTCCCTGTGTTCCCTGTAGCCCACAGCATGTGGCAGAGCACAACATGAGATCAGAAATCCCTACTCATAGAACACAAAAACACACACCCACACACACACTCACTCGCTCGCTTCCTCGCTCGCTCACACTAACAGACAGCCTATACATTAGATAAATGTATATAGGGAGAGGAGAGGAGAGGAGAGAGTGGCCTGTCAGTTGTTATCCTTTATCCATAAACAACACCATGAAACATATATTCACCACCAGCAGGGGAGGAAGAGCGAAAGGGTCGGTTGGGGGAGGGGGGTGGGGGGGAAAGGTGCTCGAGGGGGAGTGTTTGCTTTCTGTGTCGTTCACTCCCACTCTCTCTATACTCCTTTTCTAAAAGGGGAGAGAGTCACATCTGAACGAGTCCGGTGTTCTGTCGCTTCATGTATAAATAAGCCATGATAAAATGAAATCTGCCGTCCAGCACGAGGAGACAATACATGAATGCTTTATAGGCCATCAGAGTAAGAAGAGGTCTCAATGCTTAATGCTTCTTTGAAAGTTTCATGGAGACAGTAGGCCTACATCTTCTCAGAAAGACAGATTAAAAAATAGATTAATCATAAATGTACTGTACTTATGAATTACTTATTATTGGGCTTAGAATAAGAGACTGTGGGCTAAAGCTCTCTTATGCTACAATGTTTTCATCCAAATCCCATAATATATTTCTGAAATGTGCCATCTCATTTCTAAGCTTTTCTGAGATAGGGGAAAAAAGGACACACTTTGCTCGGTGATTCTGACAGATTGGTTTGGTGCATTTGCTGGGGAATATGACAGTCACGTCTGCGAACGCTGGCTGGGTGCAGAACTTTTGGAATTTCTCTCTCACCAGTTTCCACAGACTTCTTGCTTGGCTAATCATCGCCGTTCCGCCGAGGATTTGTTTGTGTGATCAGCGCTGGGTAATTGGGTAAGCACTGTGTTGCTTGGAGATAGACAGGCACCTTAGGGTGCTGCCGAGCAGCGAGAGGAACTCATTCAAGCGTGCATCTTTGGTCTCTTCTACTCTGCTCTCGCCAGCTTTATCACAAGAAAAGGCCAGACGTTTTTTTTTTTGGTTTGGTTTTTTTTTCAGGCCCTATGTGTTCTCTATTTTTCTTTCTGTTTGACTGCAGTCGAATAATCTTTTTTTTTTTTACTTAAAAAGTTTTCCAAAACAGAACAAAATAGTGACATTTAGAGGGAAGCACTATTTTGCCCTCCACAAAATACAAACCTAGACTCACATCAGTAGCAACCACTGTTGCATATTTGCATAAGTTGGTGCAAGTGCTGTTGGGTTCTTAGAAGTCTGTCACATCTATCCTTGGCCTTGCTGCATATTTTTACTGTGGTCAAAGCAAATTGGTACAGAGGGTCCAGGACATAATTCTTCGACTATTAGCCCACAACATCAATGGATGCATTAATCCAAAATAATATAGCCTAAATTGACTAGATTTGTTTCAATTGGCATTTTCCACAATGGGATAACACTTGGGGGAAAATGCCTTGGCCTTTTGAAATTTTCATAACTGAGACATGGCCAAGGATTTCAAAATCTAATATGAGATCACTGAGATGGCTCCTCTCAGCCACCACACTAGCAAGCCAATCAGTCAGGAATGGACGCTATTAGAATAGCAAAATAGCAAAATAACACCAATATTGAAATTCAAAGCATTTGTAGAGCAGAGAGCAGATGCTATGCCTGCAGACATCAATAAATAAAAAGACCAAACTTAAAAAATATGTCCATTTGTTGCCTTACAAGTCATACTCTAACATTAAAATGCATAGTCTGGCCATGACCAGAAGACACGAGGGGCGGGCTCATTGGTTGTCTTTCAAACTGCCTCTGCATACAATAGGATAGTGCTATGACCAATCAGAGGAACAAACAAGATAACAACACTGATTCAAATGAGCGATGTTCCTGTCTAAGTCCTCCTAACAACTCGCTACGCATTGATCGTTGTGATTGGTCTAAGACCACAGACGACAGACCAATCATAAGACCTACTGGCTTGGCTACACATACTGGCTGAGTAAAACTATTTGCTACCACTAGAGTAAGTCTAGATTTCTTGGCTAGTCCATTGGTGCATGGGTAATTTTCTGGGTAAACTATAGAGGTAAACTGTTTCCTTATTGGTTAGATAGGTAAATTTGGAACAGCGATTACCATGTTGTGGTCTATGCCCATTATAGTGCTAGGGTAGGAAACATTTCCTTGTGAAGAAGACGACCCAGATCCCTTACACTAAGTGAATGAGTATAGTGTGATCAGGCTTCACTGTAGTATCCTCTTCTGTGAACTTTTGCTCTCATCCACCCTTTTTACATGCATCTCCCACTCTCCCTCACTCTTGTCCTCTTTTTTCTTCTCATCAAGTCCTCCCTTTCTTCATCCAGACCTATTTTTAAGGCACTCTCTCGAACTCTCATTCCTCCCTCATTTGTTAAGCGTTCTCCCCCATCAATCTCGCTTTTGTCTCTGCTGTCAGCGCCTCTCCCGTTGTGTACAGCGCGTCATCCAGCGCTCATCAATTAGACAGCTGTAAATGAGCTCCCAGTCGCTCAGCTCAAGGATGAATTCACGCTGACGGAAGAAAAAGAAAGAAAGGATGAGGGAAAAAAAAGAAAAATGAGCAGTAGCCGAGAGCCACCATTTTGCATTTGATGCTAATCAAGCAGTGGTCGGACAGCGATTACCTGCATGCTGGCTGGCTCGCCAATCTAGAGCCTCATCCACAAGAAACCAGCAGAGCGTCCTTTGAAGACAGAATCTGGATAACAAGTAGCCAGCTCCTAATAAGCCAACACTTCACAACATGGGGAAGCTTTACTGTACAATAAAGCCCTGTCGTCTATGCATTGCATACCATTACATCAATACACTGGTGGTGGTGGATTGGAACAAGTAAAAGATGGTCACGCATCCAGAACAAACGGACTCCTCCACCATAACGTTCTCACTGTGAGTGAAAGGTCACAGATGTTTTTTTTTTTTTTTTCTTTTCTTTTTTTTGCCGTTTGACCCCAGGGCTTCATTACGCCACTGATCGCGTTTCTGCTCCACTCGCCTACATTTGTTATGTGGAGCTGACAGCTTAATGCCGGAAGAAAAGCAATTTGGCCTGACGGATGCTCATAGGAGGGAAGGGGAAGGCTGCCTGTAATACGCACAACAGCAGAGCTTGGAGAATAATGCAAACCAAATTGGGTGCGTTTCCCCCCCCCCCCCCCATCTCTGATCGCAGTCTCCTGCCAAGCCACCTTTGAACCGCCTGTCCAATCTGCTTATTGGTCCGTCTCTGTGGATGGTTTCTCAAGGTTCTGGAATATTCTACAACTGGTGATTTTTCCTTCTCGGCTCCTTTCTCTTTCTCCTTCATTTATTGATTCTGAAATCAATGCCTAAATCATCACAGATTTTTTGTATCCATCTGAGAAGTGGGAGTGGGAACAGAGCATGCTCAGAAGTGGCTGTGTGACAACTGATACATGGCTCTTGGGTTTGTTTTGTCAAAGTGTGGCTGCTGCAGCGTGTAGCGCTGTATTTTTCGATTGGGTAACAATACGAGTAACGTGTCAGTGAGGGGCTCCTCAATCTTGTTCCTCTCTGCGCAATCAATATCGTTCTCCTCTTCTAGGATTGGACACCCCCCACCCCCCCCACCACACACACCCACACACACACACACACACACACACACACACACACACACACACACACACACACACACACACACACACACACACACACACCCCCCATCGGACGTGCGCTTTTACACTCAGTGAAGAGAGGCTCAATTGATCCAATGCTTTAATAAGGGGATTGGAAAAGAAACGTTTAAGCCAAAACAAGGGTTTAAAAAAAATGGACTGCATGGAGAACAGTTAAAAAGATTTCTTCTTCTAAACATACAGTAAACATTACATTTTGTGCTATTGATGACGGTTACTACTCCAAACACAATCGACGTGCGCCCAAGACAAACACCCTCTCGAGTTATCTATGCTGTAGGTCACTGCGTATATCCAGTCCCTGCTCATCTGGAAAGGTCAGCCAGCCACAGGAGGACATGGAGGAAAACTCTCTTTACTGATCCATATCATCCTGTGTGAATGAGGTTGGCTATCTTTACAAAGATTGCAGAGAATGCAGAGATTCCAGTACAATGCAGAAACTATAGTAGGCCTATACTGTATAATCTATCTTAAGAAATGAGCTAGCATGATCTCTTTTTCAACAGTGAGTTTTATAGCGTAAGCTTGCATGTCTTGGGGGACCCGTTGCATGTGGCAGTGATATATGTAGCTGTATTTGAACTTCTGTCATGGGGGTGAGGTTGACTTTGTCTTCTTCAGCGGCTAGGGGCTGGTTGACAGCAGTGGAGGTATGATGGGGTTACTGGTTACTAACTGTAGGTGTCGCTCCTTTCACTGGCAGACAACAGAGCTGGTGACCTCTGCGTCTGTCTTCTGTCACGGAGCAGCCCTGGGTGGCACCATACTGGCACCACACAGGCAAGCACATAAGTGGCATCTGCTTTCTGTCTCTGCTTGGTCTATATCTCTTTCTCGCTCTCTTTTATCTATTCTTTTCTCTTCTACCTCTCCAGACACACTGACTACTGTCTAATGAATGCCTCAATCCCACATGATCTTTGTCTCACACACACACACACACACACACACACACACACACACACACACACACACACACACACACACACACACACACACTTCAGCTTGCACTGATCACCTTGATGCCACACTAATCGACAGCAGCGCAGTCTTAGTTGTGGGTCACTTGACTTCTGTTTGTGTGTGTGTGTGTGTGTGTGTGTGTGTGTGTGTGTGTGTGTGTGTGTGTGTGTGTGTGTGTGTGTGTGAATGTGTGTGTAAGTTTCTATCTTCCTCCCCAGCCCCAGCTCCTTGCTTGCATGTCACACACTCAAAGAGAAGGAGAGAGAGAGAGAGAGAGAGAGAGAGAGAGAGAGAGAGAGAGAGAGAGAGAGAGAGAGAGAGAGGACATGGACAAGGACATGTGCCAGGGTGGCTCAGAGAGAGTTGGAGGGCACGACTCAAGATGCTCACACACATTCCGCCACCCACTTATCCAGCCCCTCTGTCCCCCCGTCCCCGTGCCCCTCCACTGGGCTTGTTTATCTGTGCTAACAGGCGACAGCATGGAGGCTCCTGCAGCTGCTACTGCTGGGGATGATACTGCTCCTGCTACTGCTGTCTGGGGATGCTGGAGTGCGTCCAATGGACTCATTGGTGGCAGTGATTAGTTAAAGAATTTGCCTGTCAGGTGGCTAAGTGTCTGTATATGAGGGAAGGGAGGTTATCATGTTTGGCTGTTCATATGTGGATGTGTGTGTGTGTGTGTGTGTGTGTGTGTGTGTGTGTGTGTGTGTGTGTGTGTGTGTGTGTTTGTATGTTTGTTTGTTACAAGAGGTCAAGAGTTCAGACTGGGAGGATATGAACAAGTGAGCATAACTAGTACACAGTATGCATGTGCCAGCGTGTGTGTGGATGTGTGTGTGTGTGTGTGTGTGTGTGTGTGTGTGTGTGTGTGTGTGTGTGTGTGTGTGTGTGTCCTTGTTGAATGTGTGAACTGAGGCATGTGTTGAATGGAAAGCTGACAAAATAGGACTGGGGAGTGGAAGAAGCTAGTGCCAAAAAAAAAAAAACATAAAGCCACCTGATGCCA
>JAODXP020000026.1:16008301-16108301 GCA_027497455.2 Sardinella longiceps | reverse complement strand
TGGTCTTCGGCAGAGGTCTGTGTGCACAGGGGCCTGCTGCTGGAGACTTATCTGGGTGTCAGCAGCACTTCCCCAACAGAGATGTAAAATGAGGACACTTTTGTAGCCTTGTGGTCTTTTCCCTCTCCGTCTCTTTCTCTCAGTTGCTCTTTTTTTCTCTGGCTCAATCTATATCTTTCTCTCTCTCTCTCTCTCTTTCTCTCTCTCTCCTTCTCTCCGGGCGGATGTTGCTCCAGCTCCACTTCATCACCTTTATCTCCTCTCATAAATTACACTGCCCTTAGGGGGAGGGAGGGAGGGAGAGAGGGAGGAGAGGAGGGGGGGGGTTGCTTATTTAATAAAGCTGCACATCTGTCCCTGCAGACTGTCATCACTGATTTACTCTCCCTTAAGCAAGTCAGTGTGGAAGTCTATGTGTTTGTATATATGTATGTAGAATGTGTGTGTGTGTGTGTGTGTGTGTGTGTGTGTGTGTGTGTGTGTGCGCGTGTGTGTTTGTGAGAGAGAGAGAGAGAGAGAGAGAGAGAGAGAGAGAGAGAGAGAGAGAGAGAGAGAGTCAGAGTCACAAGAGCACTGTATCTCTGTCTGTATCTATCATTTTGTTTATGTATGTATGGGTATGTGTGTGTTTCAGGTGCTAAAAGGACATGCATGTGAATATGTAGTATGGGGTTTATATACTGTATGTTGAATGGTAATGTGTGCGAGTATGTGTATAAAGAGCAAAAAGATGTATGAATGCGTATGCGCATGGGAGAATGCGGGCATGCAAGCATGTATATGTGCATGATGCATGTGGTTGGTAGCAGATATTTGTCTACCTCCGCTCGGAGGGGCCCCGTAAGGGGAATTTTGTTTTATTTACAGTCTAAAATATTCATGAGTTTGTATTTTACAATATGCATATTTATGCATGGTTGGTTCACGCGCAGGTTATGTGTCTTGCTAATCCTGTGCATTAGTTTTGCCAATGAATCATACGGGTAGAAAATGGCCACCGGTGGTTTCTTATGCACTGGTGGTCCCTGGTCCCTTCCTCCCTTCTAGCATGAATATGACTTAACATTGTCCTTGGGGTGTGACCGGTACCCGGTTTTAATGAATTCAAACACACTGTAACGAGACTACAAAGAAACAATACCAAAGGTTTTCTACTGAATGGTCTCCACTCTATTGGATCTGACTTCATGTGTCAAAGAGAAATGAGGATATCAACCTTGAGGTCTCTCTTAACCTGGTGCTAAGTACCTCAGCCACTCTTTTATGTGACTGCTTTAACTGACGAAGGACGCTGCCAAGTAGCAGGTATAATGGAGATTCGAGGAGGGGTTTTGGCAGAGCTGTTTAGAAAAGTGGCCTTCATAAAGCTTTTATGATCACTGACTTCAATCCCTCACCGGCGTTTCGAAGAACTGTGTACAGGCCTTCACCTAGTGCCAACATTTCTCCATCCAGACACTCACAGTGAAGCTTGCAGACTTCCGTCCGTCTCTTGACTGAGCGCTGGAGGTGGGAGGAATGGGATTTATGCTCATGGAGACGTCTTTACCCAGATGGCCTCTACTCATCTCCTCTGACCACCTCGACTCCACAAGTGCTGTGGAGAGGAGGCTGGAGAAGATGGTGGTGGTGGTTGTGGTGGTGCTGAGGGGTTGGGGGTTAGAGGCAGGCGTTGGCGGGCTAGCAGCATGCCCCAGAGAGGACCAGGTGACAGCCTCATTAATCAGGGGTGTTGCTCACACCCATGGTGAACCTTCATGCTCCCCTCAGGAGGAGGATGTATGGAGAGCGTAGGAGGCCCCCTGGGTTTTAACCCCACCATTACAGCCCACCACTGTCTCCCAATCGCTCCATAATTACAACCCCTAGCCTAGCATGTCAACACATTCGTTACTCATTGGCGAGGGGACTATTACATGTGCTTCACGACACAAGGGACAGATGATCTATTCCGGCTCAGCGAGTTTCCGCACGCTCACATCGTCATGGCCTGGGACCATTTCTTGGTTAAATCGCCGTGGACTGAGGCTCAATTAGTCTAGAAATACCCTACCACTAGACGTACCCTCGCAGCAGCAAATTGTTTCGCTTAGCCAGTACCATCTAGTGAAAAGCCATAAGAAATTGTGATTGGTCACCCCTCGATGGTGGGCGGCCAATCAAAACGCTCTGTGTGTGTGTGTACTATGTACAGAGTCATTGGGTGGGCTGAGCGGTTGTTTAAATTGGCTTGATCATTGCTCTGATTGGTCGTAGCCTATGACTCGTAGCACGATCCTATTGCAAGCAGAGATTCCACCCCTAGGACTGAACCGCGGTTTATCCTTTGTTGCCAGACTATCCATTATATGTTATAGTCTGGCTTGTCAGGCAAGGACTCAATAGAAGGATCCACATCCGTTACCCTCCTCATGGGTAGTTTAGCATCAGTTAGCCAAGTGGTGTCCTTGCACACTGAGGATAAGCCTTTTCTATTCCTGGTCTGCAGGGGTGTGCAGAGTCATAGGTACAGTATACGCCCCAACCCCAGCAGTGCACAGTCAGCAGTCGCTAGGGCCTAAATGAATATGTAAATATGTAAACACGGTGGTTGCGGTTGTCAGTAGACTGCTTACGCCTCATTGCCATGCTGTCCACAGCCTCCCTCCATTCATCTCTGGTGGCTATGCAGGTGGAGGCCCTCTTATCCATCCCGTTTGCTGCCAGTGCACTATCCTAAGTGTTTTAGAAGGAGCCAGTGGGGGGTGGGGAGGGGGTGGGGGGGGGGTTGGTGAGAGAGCAGAAAATGCCAGGCGGTAAATAGGCAGTCCGCGGTGTCTCTGCTCTTTAAAAGGCCCTGGAGGCGGCGTTCATAATGGAATTTCCTGATTCTCTGTCCTTCAACAGTTGGTGTTGTGTGGCATCCCCAAGTGTAGGCTGCTTGTTCTTTTTTCGAGACACAGATTTAGATGGAGTATACTGCATATATATATATATATCTGTGTGTGTGTGTGTGTGTGTGTGTGTGTGTGTGTGTGTGTGTATCTGTCTATATGTATCTGTGTGTCTGTGTCTGTGTGTGAATGTAGATGGGATATGGGTGTGAGTGAGTGAGTGTGTGTGTGTGTGTGTGTGTGTGTGAGTGTGTATGTGTGTGTCTGAGTGTGTGTATGAGTGTGAGTGTGTGTGTGCATCTCTGGCTGATGTCTTAACTCACTCTCTGTTTCTCCCTCATTGTCTTCTCCCTTTTGTACCTGCTGCACCCCAGCTGGAGGCCTCTTTAAAAGACTTGACGAGTCAGTTTTCTAGGAGCCATCCATCACCAACCTGTGCCGCGGTCCCCCCGCAGCCTCCCCGTCCCCGCCCGCCGCACAGCTCGGCTGCGCTCAGCAGGGGGAGTCTCCAGCCCCGGCGGCCATGTTTTCCAGAGCTGTGGTGAAAATAATGGCTATGTCTGCGCGTCTGGCTCTACAGTAATGCCTTCTGTTCTCTGACAAAACCACAGTCTCCCTCAACGCCCACCCCCCCCAACCTCAATCCCCTCCTCCCCCACCCCCCACCCCAATTGTGCTCTTCTGCAGGATTGTTGTCATCCTATACCTCATTGCAAAACAAAAAATCTTTAAAGCTCCCTCCTTTTTTCCCCTTCAGTTGCAGAGCATCTTTGTATATAAAGTGCCAACGTCACCACCTGTACATCCTTGCCCCCCCCCCTCCATCCAGCCCCCCCCCCCCACCCCTCTCCACCCCACCTCCCTTGCCACTTGTTGGAGGGATGTCTGTTTGTGTATATAAAGCATGTATATAACGCATACTAGCAGCGGGTGGTAAGGGCTCCTTGCCTCTCTGCGCTGCTACCCACGATGAATACAAATGGAAGGAAAACAAAGGCAGTGATTAGAGGAGCTGTTTAACCTCCGGGTCTGAAGAGGGCCTGCCGTTATTAGTTTGTTTACCCAGTTATTTGCACAGCTATCTGTGCTCACATCCTCCCAGCAACACACACAAACACACACACACACATTTCCCTCCACACACACACACACACACCTCCCCAATATGTTTGCCTGTGCCTGTGCTAATATTCCTAATTGAGGAGCGAGTGAGAGATGGGACTTACCCGGTGAGTGAGAGAGTGTGTGAGGGAGTGGATGAGTGAGTGAGTGAGTGGCATTAAACGGGAGGAATGACAGCTAGGCGAGATTGTTTGCCGAGAGGCAGCTCCTGGAAAGTGTCTCCACCTCCAGTTGATATTGGATTTTGACGCCGTCAATCATGGGATCGTGTTAAACGGGTAAGCTGGGTGGACTCTCGACTGAATTCTAATTTTAATGCTGGAAATGCTCATTTATATAACAAGGGTGTGGGAGGGGCAGTGAGAAGCTCAAATTCCCATACAAACACGTCTGTGATCCATGAAGTGTTCATTTAACATCCAATTTCTTTAAGCCCCTATTTAATAACATTCTACAGTATCTCTTGTGAAAGTCTTTATTATGTGATGTCGTGTTCACCCAAATTTTCTCTCTGCATGCTAGCCATGTGCCCTTGCGCTAGGATTTAAAAATAGCATTTTGTGCGAAACGGCAGACCTCCGGGAAGATGAGGTAAACGCTCGGCATCAGATGCCCTGTTCAACTTGTCCGATAATGACATTCAGAGGTTTGTGGATTAAAGATTTCCCGTCATTACCTCGGACAGATAAGCAGCCTGGTCCAGCCAGGGTCCTCGGGCCATGTTATTCTCCTCAGCGTTTATTCAACCTTATCCCATCACCCACACACACAAAAAAATCCTAACCCCAAATCCTCCCTATTGGAAAAAGTACGGCTCAGTCATGTTCATTGAGTTTTCACTAAAAGGGCATTTTTCCTCTAAGTACGGCCCCGGCTTAATGTTGAAATAAATAAATTTAAACCCAAAAGTTCAGGAGAAAAGTTCAGAGGGCAGCTATGACAGAGGGGCTGTACTAAACACACACATACACACACACACACACACACACACACACACACACACACACACACACACACACACACACACACACACACACACAATACACATACAAAGAAACTAAAACATTCCAAGTACTGTACAATTGGTTTTGACAGACATAAGAGACGTTTTACCTTGTCAATGCATCTGAATGTAAAGATTCTGATCAGCTTAGCAGGGATGAAACCTTCTTCTCGTACCATCATGGAGTGTTCTGTGAAACAGAGAAAACGGGGTTCGATGTGAGTTTGATTCTGCTTGTTCTTATGCTTGCATGGAAGCCATGAGGCTCCTTGCTCGCTCTCTCCCCGAGGTTCCCGTTGGCTGACAAGGGGGATGCTCTGGGAAGAGTAATTAAATCTGCAATGAAAGGTTTCCGGGGGAAGAATCCTTTAAAATTTAATTGTCCTCTACAAGACGTGGGGTGGCAAGGGGAGTTTCCAAAGGGAGGCGGGGGGTGGGATTGGTAGTGGGGGGGTCACGAGTAAGGATGAGGGGTTAAGCTGAGGTTGATGAGAGGGGAAGCTGTCATCGTTCTCAACTCTTGACATAATGCAATTCTCTCTCGCAGCCACATTTGCTCATGGAAATAAATGGAGAAATGAGGCAAGAGCGAATCTCAGCGCTGCAACATGTCACGCTGTGGCACCAACTAAATTTGGTAAACGTCTGTTTCATAGCACTCCAGAACGCCGAAATGGGACTGTCACAACCCGCCAGTGAAATGATTCTGCCTTTAATATCTAGCCTGTTTGCTTTGTCTTGTAGGCTCTGTTCCCATTTTATTCAAACAGAAGAACACAAGAAGCTCATGATTTAATCATATGATGCCCCCTTTTTCCTGTCGTATAAAAGACCTGACATGAGAAACACACTGTTAACAAATAATTACCAAGAGAGAAATTCAAGGTAAAAGTATTCTATTAATACCAAACTCACTGGCACAAAAGCATTTTGACAGGCCTGATCTGGTAAACAGTCTGTTGTTTACAGGGGAATTCAGACATAACCGCCTCGCGACGGTGTTTCTCACACAGCTGTATTGAGAATTTGCGTTCACAATAGGCTGCATCTTGACTTTATGGGCTGCTTACACATCCTTGGAGGCCCGCAATGTGTTTACCAACCTGAGCGTGTACAATCAAACATCCATCTGATTTCTAATTTCCCCTCCCCATCCACCCACAACAATGATGTGAAAATGCTCATTTCTGCTACCCATTATTCAGACCAGCGATATATCCCACATCAAGTGTGTCTAATTCAGGTGGCTAATGAGCTCGATGTTCGTTCTGTCCGGTACTGTAATCACAAACACCACAGCGGAGACCACAGCAGGACAATGGGGAAACTAGGACGTGCTGTTCATAAACAAACAATATACAGGCACAGCACAGGGCGAGGGGATTAATCAGTGTTCAAAACTGCATCTGTGTGCACATCCTGCCAATGCCAAACAAAACACTCTTCCTCCTCTCTCTTTCTCTCTCTCTCTCTCTCTCTCTCTCTCTCTCTCCGCTTCGTCTTTTCTACTATCTGTGCCACCTTCCACTTCAGATTAATACGCTAGTGGTGCTTTAGAATTGATTGGTTCCATGTTTGCAGTGTAATGTTTATCTTGGCCTGGCAGAGCGGCTGCGTTTGCCGGTAGAGAAGGCCGTGGTGGTTGAATTGAATCCTGTGGCGCAGGTGTGGGGGGGGCAGCGGCGAGCGGGCCGCGGAGGAGAGACCTTTCTCGCTCCTGCACTTCGCTGATAACTTTTTGCATTTGACCAGCGCATTGTTGAGGAGGCAAACAAGAGGGGCCAGTGAATGGAGGAGAAGAACCAGTGGCTGGCATTTATGAAGGGGAGATACACTGGATCTAAACAACCACCCCCCCCCCCCCCACACACACACACACACACACACACACACACCACAAAAAAATCCCCTTGCTTTTAAGAAGTTGACGGATGAATAGATTCATCCACCATCAGCGCACAGGAACTTTTTGCAAGGGGAGGTAAAAGAATGCTCCATTTACCAGGATGCTTTTGGGTGGGGGTGGAGGTTGGAGTTAGGGAGGGGGGGGGGGGCTGAAATATTCGAGGGCTGAAATATTTCATTTGAATTTCACAGACACGGGCCAAGGCAAGTCAGTGGAAGAGAGAAAATTGTGGAATGCATAATGTATTATTCATTCATGGCGGTGCGATAAAGTTTAGAAAGGTGTTGGAGGACCTCAGCAGTTTATTTATTGTGGCTGCTAGAGACAGTAAATGAATTAGCATGACCTGCCGAAGAGAAAACCCATGATGTCAGTTCTATGCCTGTTTTGTTTGACTGCCTTTATTATGCTGATGACAAGAGAATTGGTGGTCACTCTGATTTAGAGCATCCAAAATGGCAGGCACAGCACAACAAGACAGCCAGACACTCTCATTTTACACTGCGGAGCGGACTACTGATTGCTTTTTAAAAGGTAGCTATGGTTGGGCGTGAGCCTACTAGTTATTATGTGCTCTCTAGGCAGTATTGGAATGGATCTGGACAACACGATCTGGACTGGTCAGAGAGAGAGAGAGGGGGGGACCATTTCCTGGAGGCCGTACTGAGGCTTCTTTTGGCAGCCATTTTACGCCCGATTTTCTGGGGATAATAGCACTCACAAATCATCCTTGCGGCAAGCGAGGGCTGCGGGGAGAATTGATGTCCCTTCATTTCAAAACAATGGCGGTGCCTTATGAGGGGGTTCATGATGTCATAACTCCAGCGCCTGACAAGTTAGGCCCCAGAAAGAGGGGTTGCGGAGAGTGGGGTTTGGGGGGCACCTACGTATGGGGGCACCGTGCCAACGGAACCACTCGGCAGGGACAGCTCAATCAATCGGCGCGCACACACACACTCCAGACTCGGCCCGCTGCGGACTAAGCAGAGGCTAGACACGCTCAATCACACTCAGCAAGTCGGCCGAATTGACAGCCTTTGACTGGAGAAGTCTGCCTCTGCTAATCCGACTCAACAGGGACGCCACATCGCTTCCCCCACTGCCCCGCTTGCTCTCACTTTCTCTCTCTCTCTTTCTTTCTCTCTATACCTCTCTCTACCTCTCTTCCTTTCCTTTCCTCTTAATCTCACTTTTCTATTCTGGTGAGCTTCTTCTTAACTCTCCTCACCCCTTCGCTCTTTTTCCACATCTCTTTCTAAATAGATTTCTCCTCACAAACTTTTCTTTAATAATAAAGTCCGAGTGTGCACTGAAAGATACAGTATATTTTAGAGAATCATACGAAACAAACAAAGACAAATCCTCCGGATCTGCAGAGGGGGGGTTTTTCCCGGAGGAAAGTGAAAACTAACGCCAGGGAATATAATACAGCCACAGTGGCTGCAGTAGCTGAGTTACACTCCACTATCAGCACCCAGTCCCAACCAGCCCACAGGCCTGATATCAGTGCGGATTAAAGCCCTAGTTGTGTGCCTGGCCATGCATGTGTGTGTGTGTGTGCCTGTGTTTATGTGTGTGTGTGTGTGTGTGTGTGTGTGTGTGTGTGTGTGTGTGTCTGTGTGTGTGTGTGTGTGTATGTGTGTGTACTGTATGTGTGTGTGTGTGTGTGTGTGTGTGTGTGTGTGTGTGTGTGTGTGTGTGTGTGTGTGTAAGAGAGAAAGAGTAAGAGAGAGAGAGAGAGAGATTAGGTAATAAATAATTCATGTAGGCCCAGTGAAGAGACCCATAAATCTTACGAGTTTCTCAAGCTAGGGTCTGCATGGAAAGCTTAGGAGAGGGCGGGGCATGGTCAGTGCTCGCTGATTTAAATGTGTAAATGGAATGAATGAAAAGCACATTTTGATAAAGAATGCTCTCACCTGCCCTATACATCACCAGGTGTCTCCTTAATATGTCACCCTCTCTTGACAAATAAATCTTAATAAGAGATCGCGGGTGTTAAACGAGTACGCAAAACGTTAAGGTGATCGAGGAGCCTTAAATACATTCAAAACAATGGCCCTTGTGGTGCTAACATCAATTAAAAAGGTGCGACTGGTTTTGGCGACACTCCAGGACACCTGCTATCGCACCGTTTCCGATCCGTATGGAGGCGTGCTGTTTTCAGCATCTGCTCGGTGTACGCTGACGCATACTGCAAAATGTTCTTTTACCACTGTGGGACACTTACCACTGTGCTTTCTTGGTAAGAGGACAGCTGAGAGAGTGAGAAAGTGGCAATAAGAGAGTGGGAGAGAGAGAGAGAGAGAGAGAGAGAGAGAGAGAGAGAGAGAGAGAGAGAGAGAGAGAGAGAGAGAGAGAGAGAGAGAGAGAGAGAGAGAGAAATAGAAAATCACCAGGATGAAGCCGTCCAGCTTTGCCGGATGCAGGCCATCACTTCAAAGCCACCGGGTAGCGGTGATCTTCGCATGACGGATGGGGTTTTCCCCGCTTGTCAAAACAGAGAGATGAGAGCTGGAGGGGTGAGGGTGGTGGGGGTTGGGGGTGCCTCAGGGATACTGTTGGCTGACCAACACCCCACCAGAAATGGAGCACCCAGTACAAGCCCAGTGAGGAAAGGTCCTCCTTGTACAATATTGGGCAGCAAATGTAAAAAGACAGGCACTTCTACCACCACTGAGGGGCCAAGACTAGTGTTGAATACAGAATCATGTGTGTGTGTATTTGTGTGTGTGTGTGTGTGTGTGTGTGTGTGTGTGTGTGTGTGTGTGTGTGTGTGTGTGTGTGTGTGTGTGTACTGTATGTGAATTTGTGTGAGTGTCGGTGGCAGGAATGAGGCGATTCTTTCAGGCTGTCAAACAACGAGGAGGTGGTCTGCACAAGGCGTTCCACAGATGACAAGCAGAGCACAGCAGTAGGGGGGCGAGGGAGAGAAAGAGAGAAGAGAGAGAGAGAGAGAGAGAGAGAGAGAGAGAGAGAGAGAGAGAGAGAGAGAGAGAGAGAGAGAGAGAGAGAGAGAGAGAGAAGGAGAAGAGAGAGGGAAGCCTTGGTTGAGTTTGTCAGTCAGTATAAAGCAGTGTATCCACACCACACGCTCCCCTGCCCAAGCCCAGCCTAGCCCAGCCCAGCCCAGTTGTGTGCGTCAGCGAGGGACCCCCGCCATCAGACGCTCGCCCGCAAATGCAAATGTGGGATGGGCAGTCGTGCGCAGCCAACATGCAAAACAGACGCAAAGTCACACAGATAGACAGAAAGACACACACACACACACACACACACACACACACACACACACACACACACACACACACACACACACACACAAACACACTCTCAAAGCCACAAACACACCAGAGACAAGAAAACACACATCTTTCTTTGAGGGGCTGAGTATGTCTCTTGCCTGTCAAACAGCATCATCGGAAGGCCAGTGGGGTGTAGAAATGTGACACACACGTACACACACACACACACACACACACACACACACACACACACACAGTGGCACACACACACACACAAACTCCACAGACATGTTTTCCTTTGAGAATTGGAATGCGTCTCCTGCCTGTCTGGCAGGGCCGTGGAGGGTTACGGTGGGTCAGAGAGGGGAAAAAGGACTTCTCGTCAATGCCGCTGACATCATGACGGATGAGCCAATACTTGTGGGAACAGCAATGGAGCCCACCGTTCTGTTTATTAAAGCCCCATCCCTCTCTATCTCTCTCTCTCTCTCCCTCCCTCCACATCCCAGTCTGCTCCACAACAGAGCCAGAACCACAGCCAGAGCCAGAGCACACGCTGTTCTTCTCCTCACGCTGCTTAATGCCATTAACACCACTGCACCCGTCCCCCGCTCATTACCAAAACACTGGTTGCTAGCTCGCATGGAGGTACACAAACACACACACGCACACCCACACACACACACACAATTATATATAGACACACACATGTACACTCCTTCAATCTCTCTCCCTCTCTCCTACACACACAGGCTTTTTTTCTCTCTCACTCTCTCTCTCTCTCACACACACACACACACACACACACACACACACACACACACACACACACACACACACAGGCACATAAATGCACAAATACACTCAGGCTTTATTTCTTCCCCTCTTTCTTTTCATCATTAAAATATGGTCCCTCATCCATCTTGCCCTGTCTCCTAACTGTGCACAACCAACCCCACTCTTCCCTCTCTCCTCCACTCCCTTCCGCAACCATTCCCTATGGTCAACGTCACCCTCGTCACCCAGACACGAGTTCCATATATGAGAAGCTATCGGGAGCAGCCAGCTTACGGGTGAGCGGTCATTTGTCACTACAGCCATGGGAGAAACTGAGTCCCAGAATCAACATTAGCATTGTTCAAATCTCTCTCTCTCTCTCTCTCTCTCTCTCTCTCTCTCTCTCTCTCTCTCTCTCTCCTCCTTCGCTTTTCTCTGTTGGTTGGCTCCATTCCCTCCCTCCCTCTCTTCCTCTCTCGTGCTCTTTCTCTCTTCTATCTCTCTGTCTCCTGCTCTCTTTCCGCGGGGTCTCCATCATTAGCCAGCAGTGTGGGAAATGCCCATTAGAGATGTGCCTCTGAGAGCCCCCAGACACACCAGGAAAGAACATGCGAGTGCAGGGAGGTAGAGACACAGACAGTGGGGATGACAACACTGAAACAGACAGAGTCAAAGAGACCGGAGAGACAGGCAGACAGAGAGAGAGAGAGAGAGAGAGAGAGAGAGAGAGAGAGAGAGAGAGAGAGAGAGAGAGAGAGAGAGGTTTCAGCAACAGAACGGCAAATACAGTAAGAAACAAGACTACATACGGTGCACACAGGTGTGTGGTGTATGTAGTCAGTTCACTCACACAACTCACACACACTTATACACTGGCAGAGACATGCCAAACATGGATAGGATTAGAGTTTTAGGCAAGACAAAGTGAAAGCTAAGGGAAAGTGAATGGGGGGGGGGGGGGTGAAGATGGGTAAAGTGGCAATGATGGATCAAACAAGCGAACGAAGTAGCAAGACTGAGCGAGGTAGGGTCAGCCATGGGAAGGGTGAGCGCGTAGACCGATAAATCAAGAGCAAATAGATAATTGGATGGCTGCACCGCGGGGACCCTCGCGGGTCATGGAAAACCATCATCGTAATACGCAATTAACTCACCAAACGGCAATATGAACGCCAGTCCCGCCGGACTGAGAATGCGACACAGCTCGTTATGGGATGGTGGAACGCAACAGTTCGGATGAACTGGGACTGTGGTAAGCTGGGCCAGTGGTGGAGATGGCAGTGGTGGGTGGGAGCTTTGTAACAGGGTGTGCAATTACTTCTAGATTTGAAATCTGCGTGTGAAACACCCAAGGGAACTGAGGGAAAACCCTTTAAAAAGAGCCAGGGCTTCACTAGTTGCAACCGATGTCTTTCCTCTGCGGGCTGTGAAGGGGGTTTGGGGAGAGGGGATTGGGGTACTGGGTGGAGGTTTTAGGAGAAGGAAAGAAAATAAAAAGAAAACGGAACGGATATCAATGATGCAGTGTAACGACGGCGCTAAATCAAAGAGGGGGGGAGAAAGAGTGGGGAAGTCTGGCCCTGTGAAATGCTGCCCAGTTCACTGCGGGAGGTTGAAGCGCATGGCTGGAGGCATATCAAAGACATAAAAGTGAGGAGTCATAGCCGGTTGTTGCAGATTAGAGGGAGACACGCCGAGTGCCGAAAATTAATACCATCTGCTCTTCCTCGTCTCTTTCCTTCGCCCACCGACCCCCCGCCCTTCCTCCGCCCTCTTGTTCCAATCACGAATGCAGTTAATAGCCTGAATATGAGATGGCTGTCAGATGCCCCCTGGAATCTTGTCAGTGAGTGAGATTGTGTGTTGCCACTGGTGGAATGGACATATTGAAGCTGTGTCATGATCTTTAGCCTACTAGTTCAGCACAGTAAGTGCCCCCATTCAAAACGATTGAATTTTTTTTCTTCTCATTAAAGTTAATCAAGTAATGGCTAAATTCTCTAATTCTATTTTACCAAACTCTTAAATGTCTTGCATACAAAAAAAGTCAGATTATATTGAGGCAAATAACAGATGCTGTGCTTTGGGCTCCACTTATTTGCGTGCAGAACTCTTATGAGAAACCTCATTGGGTAAGAATTCGCAGTTTGAGTCACATTCAGCTTGATTCACAGTAAGTGTGATTTTCAACCATGCTGAGTCTCCGATACCTCCTGAGGTCTGGTGATGAAGTGAAGCAAAGCAGTTAAGTCACAGCTTGAATAAGGAAAACACTCCCGTTGTTACAAATAAAGATGGAGACTTTTCTTGCCTATACCTCAAGGCTACACACGAGCCTGCGTGAGCTAGAGTTGGCATCGCTGCCTGGCACCTGCTCGTTTCGAGATGGCAAATCTTTTCAACTGCACAAGATCTGCCGCGATGCCTGACAAACTCACATCTGCACAAACACCTTGCGAATTGCTGTATGTGCATGAGAATTGGCACAACACAGGTGTTCTTTCTGCACCCATGAACACTACCTGAATCTAATACAGCACGCAACTAGCTAACCACCAACATGATGGTTACAAAACAACAGATTGCTTATCAAGAGCATTTGTGCTGCTCACTTCACTCTACAACATCTCACTCACAGTTAAATTTAACCCTATATGCTATAGCCCAGAGCTATTTCACTGTAGCTTCTTTCTTGCCATGCTTCAGTCCTTCACATGACATTCAGAGCAGTGCCATTCAATATCCTCGTCATGAAGATATTCTGTGTCTCCAGAATCTCTTGGAGCAGAGCGAGTCGTAGAAAAAAATGTGTCTCTAGTAAAAAAAAAAAATAAGATGTGTGTAGCACGTTTGTTTATCTACCCTTTCTATTTCCCTCTTCCCCAGTATCCCAAAAGGGACACATTCAGCAACTAAGGTGGGGAAAGAAGCAGCGATAGTGAGAAACAAATACTAAGAGACACAGAGTATGCCGCCGAGATTCCGAGCACAAAAATTGAGAGAACAAGAGCCACAAAAGAAAAGAGAAAAGACAGAAAGAAAGAAAGAAAGAAATGAAGAGGAAAGAAAAAAAGGTGAAATGCCAAAGCTGCATTTTAACAGTGCTTATTATTAGCTGTCAGGTAGTGAGGTCTTAGTGATTGTGCTGTCCTGTGGTGTATTGATTGCCTCCCTACCGGCTGTATGGAAGGGTGGTGAGAGAGGGGTGACCTTGTCTTGGGTTCAGGCCTCTTTGCAACACACCAGCCCAACTTGCGACGTGATGTTCCCTCTCTCTCTCTCTCTGCATACTAATTCCTTATCTCACTCTAGGCTCACATCAGTCCAGAGAAAGAGAGAGAGAGAGAGAATCCTTTCTTCCCCCTCATTTGTTACTTGTCATTTCTTTTTCCATCTTTGATTTTTTTTTTCTCTCCTTTCTTTTTCTAGGGACTTCAAGGATGTCCTGCTTCCCTGCTTCGAAAGAGCTGAAGCGCTCGTTCAATACATATGCATCTGGTATTTAAAAAATGTCTGTCTCAGAGTCTTTTCATAAGCTTGGACATGGTGGATTAGGGAGATTTCTACGCCGGGCAAAGGAGGATTTGTTCTACCTGTTTTCCTCTCAGGGAGAAGCCCTTGTATTTATATATTACTTCTCCATGAGGAAAGAGTAATCCATGTCACACTAATCACAGAAAATACTCTTCTCTATTAGGCATTCTTCAATTTACTGAGGAGAATCGTTTTCTCGTTTAATAGAGCACTGGGCCGCGACCTCTCTGACAAAGACCACGTCCAGTGGCGTTGTTCTCACTTAGTTCTGACAGCGTGCAAGAGTTTGTTTTTATTGTCCGGCACGGCCCTGTCTGAGTGTGCTGTGTTGTATGTCTTCCAACTCGCCTCTCAACACTGTCTGGATCAAGTTAGAGGGTGCAAAAAAGAAACAAGCTCGGAGCATGCTTGCATTCACACGGCAACACCAGCAGCCTGTGTGAGCTGACGATAGCAACTGACAACGAGTGCAAGTCTCTGGACACACACACACACACACACACACACACACTCTGAGGCCTGCTGTCAGGTTGAATGAGGGCAGAGTGGTAGAGGACCAACTGACTGACAGCATTAAAAGTCACAGTGGATGGCTTGGGAGAAACAAGGAGTGGGGAGAATCAGCGACTGCAACAACAACAATAAAAGCATAATGGCCTTTCTGAGACGCCCAGGTCCTGTAAGGTAAGAAGAAGGTGCGGAACAGGCCAGAGCACTGTGGGTGTGGGTGGGGGAGACAATCTGCAGTGCCAGCCAAGATTTGCGTCTCTCAACCTGCCATTTCTTCCAGCCTAAATGCCAATTAAGGGGGAGGTTTGAGGCCAATTGTACGAATCCTGAATGCCATGACTACAGATTACACAGAGGCCAAAACTGTCTTGGGGCGATACTGCAGTGAACTCATTGCTCATTGTACGCCGAAAGAGAGAGGAGAGGAGAGGTGGGGAGAGAGAATGAGGGAAAGAAAGGAAAAGAGATAGGGAGGGAAAGAGGCAGAAAGATAGCGTGAGGGAGAGAGAAAGAGGGAGAGAGAGAGAGAGAGGGGGGGGGTCTGTACCGGTTGGTGATGGGGCAATGTTTCACTGCAGAGAAAGCCTGTAATAATTCGCACATCCGTGTCTCATGGATGACCGGGTCAGGAAGCACTCCTGGGAGTGACCCAGCATTCCTGACCCCAGCCCCAGCCCCCGTCTCACTCTCCCTTTCCCTGACGTTTGCTGAGGGACATGTCTGTGGGCTGTGTTGACTATGTGCTACAATCTCTTCCCTGCAGTGTCACCAAGAGAAGAGGACAGAAAAAGCAATAAGTGTGAAAAGGAGAGAGAGAGAGAGAGAGAGAGAGAGAGAGAGAGAGAGAGAGAGAGAGAGAAAAAAGAAAAGTAGAAAGAAACGAAGAAAGGGAGAACTTACTAAAATGCCACCCTTGCAGCTGGGAGGACAGAGCCATATTACTGATTTTATCAGTAGTGTATATTTTGTGTTATTATCTTTGTTTACTTTTTTTTTTTTGCAAAGACAGGCTGACAGCAGCGAAGATGTTATGATTGTACATAACTGGACTGGCCATTTTAGACAGCCATATTGGAGCCTGTCTACCGCAACCAGCAGGAAGGATACTAAGTGTTCCATAAAGCCCCTTCAGATGGTTTCTTTACAACCACAAAGTCGGACAAAGCTCCTAGGCCTGTCAGAGTGGACAGATCAAAACAGTCATCATCACTCTAATGGCTTGCAAAAGAGTCGCAACTCACGACTCAGATTTACACAAAGGCCTTTACTCTCCCCTGCTTTACAAACACACACAGATGCATACAGCATATACGCAGTCTCCTGTGCTCTCTCATACATATTCTTCCTATCATGTCTATCTATTTCTCTTTCTTGCTTTCCCATACAAACACACACTTACGAATACGCCCCCACCCACCCCCCGACTCCAGACACACATGCTATCCAATCTCGAGCATTTTCTTATAATGCATTTCATTTAGTAGCGAGAAGCACAGAGGCTGCTTCATCGCCTTTTCCTCTCCAGCTGGGTTTGCTCTGAACAAAGCAACCAGCAGTCCGTGAGCAATATCGAGCCTCCTGCCCGTGCTGCTCTTCGTTCGCTAATTTGGCCACAATCGCCCACCGAGATTGGCTTTTCTCTTTTTCTCGCTCCTGACAGTGTCAACACGAGGGGGCAATTGCCTTCCCAAATTGCTCCAGACACACAAACGGCCTGTGTTTGAGTTTGAGGGAGCAATCTTGCCCTCCCCCACCAACAAAGTGACGGCTGACGCATTTCAAACACGATAATTTTCCGTTTTTTTACGCCTATTAAGATGTTAAGTTATTTTCTAGGCATATTCCAAGCACAGAATTAAATGTCATGTTGCTATGTGCTTAAACTAATCAGGATGTGCAAATACTGCTCTGTATCCTGGCGAAAGGTGGAAGGTTGTAAAATCTCTAAAAAGTCTCGGAAATGGAAAGCAGCATGACTACCCGGTCTATGGTGGTGGGCAGGTCACTTGGGAATTCCCTAATGGTCTCGGAAGCATGAGAGAGTGGTTAAGGCTGAGCGCGATTAGGGGTGGCTTGAAGGAACAGGATTAGTAATCGTGACTTTTTATGCCTTTTAGGAGGATAATCAAATCTAAAGTGCGACAATGACCTTTAAAGCCTTCCGAGTCCTTTAAAAGGTGGCTCCAAGCTGTCAGGCCGTAATTGAATTGCACGGTGAAATGAATAGTAGGAGGCAGGGGAGGAAAAGAACAACGGAGGTACCGGCTTCCGACCACAGTACCCTGGCACTGCCGGTGGTTGTAGCCCAGCGTTGGCACAGGCTGATTACAAGGTGCCATGCCTCTGCTCTGCTCTTGAGCCTGCCACAGAGGAATTACTCATGCTGTTGAGGCACCCTGAATCACTCTTCTATTTTAATGACACCTGTATAAATATGGACATACTTATATTCAAAACCAACAAACCCACCTCCACACACACACACACACACGCACAATCATGAAATGTACTAGCACAAGTGCATACACACACACACACACACACACACATATGCAAACACGTCCCTGCAAAAGCATTCATGCTATTTGTCCATCAAGCATCTAATAAGGGTAATTGTGCATGTGGCTGGTAAATAACCATTAGGGGGGCTGCTCACAGTCACCTGCTGTACCAGGCTGCATGGGCTGGACTCCAGGGACACACCAGGAAATTGGAGCTGAACCCGAGGTGAGGCTGATCATCTGTGAGCTTGTGTGTGTTTGAAGCGGCATGCTAAGGTGTGTGTATGTGGTCACATTTTTCTCCCTTTCGGTCTCCCTTGCTCTTTGTGTGTGTGTGTGTGTGTGTATGTGTGTGTGTGTGGTCACATAGTCGATGCGTGTGTGTGTGTGTACAGTATGTGTGAGTGTGGTCACATAGTTTTTCTCCTCTTTCTCTGCTCTGTGAGTGTGTGTGTGTGTGTGTGTGTGTGTGTGTGTGTGTGTGTGTGTGTGTGTGTGTGTGTGTCTGTGTGCATGCGCGCCAAACACTCCCATCCCTTGGGAAAGGCTGTCTATCTGAGTTAAAAAAAACACTCAGACAGTCTCAAAGGTCCCGTTAATGCTCCTGAATGATTTAAGCTCTCTCTCTGACAGCTCTGTCACAGGGGCCAGGAGTGGGAGGTGTGTGTGTGTGTGTGTGTGTGTGTGTGTGTGTGTATGTGTATGTGTATGTGTATGTGTGTGTGTGTGTGTGTACAGTATGTGTGTGTGTTTGTTTGTGTGTGTTAAGAGGGTGGGAGCAGGGGGAGCAAGGAAGGCGAGTTGGTGGGGACGAACGCCTGTGGTGTGGCCCGCACCATGTTCATTTGCTGTCGTGAACATTCCCCTTGTGAGCCCAGCGTCTCATTAGTGTCAACTTCCCTAGAATGAGGACGGGCAGTGGACAGAGTGCCCTTTTCACAGACGCCCGTGCCGGCGTGTGGAGGACACAACCACCGGCCCCAAAACAGAGCGGACCCAAACGTGGCGTCTGGACATAATTAGCAACAAGGTCCATCGAGAGGGACAAAGACAACGAGAGAGAGAGAGAGAGACTAACGGGACTGTCAATATCATGAGAGTCACTAGTGGGGGGTTGCTTCTTCAATAATGTCTGGAGATCGTGATGGCATTGAAGGGGGGGAGATTTGACACGTTTTGCAGTTCTCGAGGCGCAGGGACTCTATCTCCCCTTTGCAGCTCAGCAACACAGAGGAATTAGACTCTGCTCTGCTGCAACTCAGCAACTGCCATGTCACAGTTTTGTTTTTTTTTTCCTTTTTTTTTACACCAATGCCAAAAAAATCTGTGTGGAAAAATGCTGTGAGGTTTTTTAGACTGCCACTGAGCCTTAGCAAAATGAGCAGCCATGGCGTGGCTGTGAGCGTTAATGCTGAATGAGTGACAGCAATCACCCACACCTGGAGCTCTCTCTCAGCACTGCCAGAGCCAGGGGGAGATAGTCTGAGCTAACTGATTTACCGACACTAGTTAGGGCTGTTCGCCTAAAGACGTGAGAGCACACAGTTGTAGTTTCAATAAATCTGCTGTTCTAAGTAGATTAGAGCTCTTTCCAGCGAGGGCAACTATACCGAAGTAAAACTTTAGACATACTCAGGTAAGAAAACCAACAGCTTTAGTGAAGTCAAGCTTACTTTAACTCAACAAAGTTGTAAAGTGATTTACATTGGAAGGGGGACCTCACTAACCACTATCAATGTGTCGCTCCCTCCTGGGTGATGCACGGCAGCCATTACTGTATGCGCCAGAAGGAAGTAGTCGGGGGAAAAAAATAGCAGTATTTTGTTTGATTTAGCAATGTCACGGTGTCCGACACAGCTGCAAAGGTGATAACTTGAGGTGATTACATATTTCTGAGCAGTGGGAAAGGGCCACTCTTCCCCTCGATGTGTTCATTTAATTGGACACGCACCACAGAAGGCTCATTGCATTTTAATGAAACTGTAACCACTGCTTTGTTGTTCTCTGAGGGGCCATTAGAGACATACAGTGGGAGATGGGAAATGTTAAAAAACTTACTTTTTGCCTTTCAAAACTTTTTTTTTTCCAACTGTAATCAGTAAAACAAATATACTGCTTTGTTTCTTGTGGTTTCATGGCCAACCTGCTCTCTAGACAATTCTTGTACAGGTGAAATAAAACAAATACCTTGAGCTGCAACCTGGCTTTTAGTAACAATGGCAATTTATGACATAGTGTCAAAATTATTAAAGATAAGGGTGCATTTCACAACAGAATTTGACAACTACTTCAACTGTATTCTAATGTTATACTTATTAATTCACATATTGTAACCTGAACAGTTTAAAGCAATGCACACAGCACCAACTTAGCAATGATGGCAAAGTTTTATCAAATTGGTCAGCAGCAGATGTGAGGTATCAGATGCATCACATTGCATGCTGTCATTATTACGTAATCTTTGGCACATTTAGGATATTACAACTACTGTAGCCTAATAAGAAACCTCTGAGATATCCAGACCCACTATCTAAACTATGTTGCATAATGTTAACACATTATTCAGGAGCTTGGTCCAGTGCAACAACATATTCAATTAAAATTTCTAAGCAATAATAAACAATCTGAGAATAAATATGGGCTACTTTATATCAAACAAATTAGCAATTCGCTCTTCTTTGCAAACTGCTCTTATGATTCCCCTCCTCCTGTTTCTCTGAGGCAAGCTTATTGATTTTTGGATGACTATTGGAAGAGAATAAGAAATAGTAAGAGATAAAGAAGTGAGAGAAATTTCTTTAAACAACAATCATTATAATTTCAAGATGATGACTAACAATAGCCTAATGATTGGTCTCCTATTCCCTATTGTAAAGAAAGAACATATACTTGATAACTCGGAATTCCTTTGTAACAGAGCCAGCACCTAGTGTCACTCAAGCATGACTGAGAACAGAGAAAACACAAACATATGTCCCCTATCCCACAGATGATCAGTGGTGGACTTTGTTGTGTCAAGACACAGTCACAATGGTCTACAGTGAATCTCAATGAAGAGTTTTATCACCTTGAAACCTGGACAGGTGTTCCATGAAAATCAGGCAATCAATAAAGGAATAAGAAAAGGGGCTTAAAGTGGAAATTTTACCATTGTGGTGTTGGCAGAGTAGATCAAAAAAGCTGATCAAAACTACCCAGTAAATCTGAACAAGTAGAAATGTACAATATTGTAATAGAAGTCTCACTTCATTGATCTTTTTGTCTTCATGGGCCTTAACACTTCAAAATGTGTAAAGAGTGGCACATTTACCATTTCACAAACAAGGCTTGTTCTCCTGCAATGTGTGTTTGTTGCACGCCTCAGGTCATATTCTGTGACTGAGCACGTCATGGCATATCAGCATTCAATGCATCCCCAAGCACATTAACCCCTCATACGGAGCACTCCTGACCAAACGACGTAGCACATCAACAGCGGCAATATTCTTACTAATTAAATGTCTTATGTGGAAAGATCGATTATTCCAGGGAGATCGAAGTCGACTCGCTTACCATGGACCACCGTTATCTATTATTTTCATGGTCATTAAAAATATTCACGATTTGTACAGCTAAACAAGGCGGTTCTTAAATTTCATATGGGTCTGACGTGACATGAGACACTGTGACACACCTCATGATCGTAACAGGTTGGCTTCAATATGTGAGGTAATGCAATGCAATTTGAAACACCACCTAAACAATCAGTTGTATGCGCAGAACTTTGACACTCCTAGAAATCCACGTGGTTTGCGACTACACCAAAGATCATGGAATTGCTGCTTGAATCCTCTCTGACTCCGAGTAGTTTCTTTAAGCTCGCCGAAACAGTGAAAGACAAATTTGAACTGGATACCAAGTCAAACCAGAAAGACATATGTGCAAATTACCTGTAAATAAGCCATCACATCCATGCGCTCGACTCAATGTTTTCCTTTACAGTCCTTTACGCACACCACTGGCGCACTGAGAAGGCACGCTCGGAAGAACCTTGTATTTACATTTATCTCTATAACATTTCCCATGCATACATGTTAGTTAACCCATAAAGTTGAAAGTCAATACATCCTCCCGAAACATTGCCTCCCACCAGTTCAACAAGCCTTCCACGAGATGATATATCAGGTCAAAGTGAGAGCGAACAGGTAGCCTACTGTAGTAGCCTACCATATAACGAATGCAAAGCGAAACTGGATTCGTGTAACGGTTTCTAATGTAGCTAGTGACTAACACGGGAGCACATGATGGATGACCCCTCCTTGTTACAGTTACTGAAATAAGCGGCTTTCCCTTACAAAAGAATAGTTCCACAGTTGAATGCAAAAGATGCCTGCAACTACCTAGGTGCAGACTCGCGTACATGAGATGCATTCAGCATGAGGACTGGTGAGGTCCAAATATGACAAAAATATGACCTGATAAGTATTATCATCTCAACTTGCCTGGCCTCAATCTCAACTAAACATACTACGGTGACATTTATTAATTAAATCTACAACCAATATCGTAACTACCCCCTCTAGTATTTCACGTTGCATTGTGTAAGCAGATTTGACCACATGTTTACATTTTCTGTAGCCCACCGTATGGTACCAGTCGATCGGTTTGGATAGGTTGGTATTCCACACAATCTTAATAATTTCCTCGACACAACGCAAGTCGAGTGTGGAAGGCCTAAAAAACAAAGCAAAGACGTGGCGCAATTTCTGATTTCAACCTCGACCATGTATCCGTTGTTGTGTTTGTATTTAGACCTTTGAGAATCAATGTCAGCACTTTAATTACTCCAAATTTCGCTTCAAATGACTTTACTTTACATAGTAGCAGTATCTTACTTCACAGTCGTAAAAAACAAATCTCAAAGAAACCATATCGATGGTTACAATAAAATAGATGAATCTGATTCAAGCCATTTTTTTTTTTTACCTAAATACATGTATGTAGCGACAGATATCATTATCGTTCGTAGATCCGGCGGCTATTAACAAAGTAGCATACTGAGTCCCTCGTGCTTTGACCAGGGTCATGATGGTTCTAATGATGATGGGGCCATTACAGCTCATACATCACTCAGACTTTCCGATCAATACACTATGTATAGCCAAGCCAGGCTTGAAGGAAATTGACATCACTCCAAGATGAACACGAAGAAGAGAGCCCTGCATTAAAAACTCCTGGGCACGTATAAAAATCATGGCACAATATGCTAAATGAGGATTCTAATACATTGATTGTAAAGTAACTACTTATCGGGCTTTAATTACTATTGTGAACTACTCCAGTATGTAGTATGTATTTACTAAATTGCACAAGACTTTTCCTAAGACCGTCATTGGCAAACTCAAAATGCACGGAGAGACGCACGACTATGAATGTAGAAAGTGCGCCCCCTCGTATGTGTTCACAGGAGATATATCCTTCCAAACCACTGTCTTGCCCAAGGAGTCAACGCATGACGAGTGCTTCATGTTGCCTGTGAGACCTTTATAATAACGGACATCACACAAAGACTATTTTGATTGTTGTTAACAGTTTAAGATCAGGCACATTTGGTGTCTGGTGACGGCACGTAAAGGTGGGAGTTTTGGGGGATTCTGATGCAACACTATGTAGTGGGACAAAGAAAAAGAAAAATCATACATCTGTGAGATCATTGGTTTGGTGTTGCATACAGCAGAGGCAAAACTGCATAATGTGCGCGCGTTCACTGGGTTTGTGGAGTCCGTTTTCTTCATGGGCACGAGGTGTGCACAACGGGCATGCACATGAGCCAAATGTGGATATTTAAAGACAAATTGAGCACCACTGTTTGTTTAAATAAAGAATAAAGACCCAGCGTTATAATAATTAATGAATGAATATTTCAATATACCATTTCAAATCAGCTCAGTAAAAATTCGTATGAGCAAATGTTTCATTATGTATCCAAAGAGTGCAGTTAGGCTTCTTGTTGTTGAATGAAGTAAGAAAAAAATGATTTATGATGAACATCCACAGTCGACAAGACTTCTCATGGTTAATTATAGACATCACAATTAGTTTAAAAGGATTAAGTTGTGAATTCGCCTTCAGTGAGGTTGAAGCTCATGTTTTTCTGATACATTAGACAAATACATTTGACCTTTTCACTTTGATCAGAATAACTAATAAAAGGCATAAAGTTCATACACAAGTTATTAATTTTCATCAGGCTAGTACAATAACTGTGATACATTCATTGGTATCCATCTTTTTAGAGCCACTAATTTAAAATTGATATGATGAGGTCTTTCACGTCGATATAAACATCCATTGCATAAAAGAAAAACATAACACTATACTGACATTTCCACAGTAGATCTCTGGAGCATGTTCCATATTAAATACATGAGGGTATGATGAAGTATCTTTTTTGAATGGACTTGAAGACTGTCTATTTCTACTCCACTGTAATTTACTTTGCCTTTTGCATGCAGCAGAGCTGTGTTGAACAGAATAGATGACTTGTACACCAAATGTCAGCTAACATCATTCTTGACGATTTACCTGCCTTCAGGTTCTCCTGGTCATCACCCCTTCCATGTCCCGCGTTCCGTGGTAGCTGTTGCTTACTCGGTCCACTTCATCGCAGAGCTGCACGTCTGAGGACATGTTTGTGGAGTAACGCAAGGTTGAAAAGCAAAGTCTCACTGGCGGATGGAGGTAGAGTTGAGTGGGAAGAACGAGAGAGTCTGAGTGAGACGGGGGGAGGAGGGGGTTTAGGGGGTGGGGGTGTGGAGGGGAGGGAGAGTCGCGTAGTCCACAGACTTCCAAACCCTTTCCTTGCCCTTATAACATTGTACACCTATTTTAATTGTCCTCTTAGAAAATAAATTATGCATTTTTATTTTAAATGACACATTTACGTTAAGAACACCTTAAAAAACAGCACACGCTTGCGCATACATTTACGCTCTAAACATTCTGTACGTTTCAGCACCTTGGAGAGCGCATGTAGTGGGAGCTAGAGAGAAAGTCAATATCCGGGGCTGAGACGCAAGTTGATCACCCTCAATATGCACCTCTGGAGCACAGGATTAAAAGGATTTTAGCCATTTGACCGTACGTGCTGTGACTGCGCACTACTCTCTGATAAAAGATTTGCTTCGCCGCTGGTTAAACCACTTACAGTTACCCGGAGAACAATGTCTCCTCTCGCTCTAGGCTTCCAACATTGGTCGAGCATATCCAGCTCCAGCAAGGCGCACGAAAAGCTTTCTAGAAGCAGACAGAGATGGAGTAATGTGGAGCACAACGTTTTTCTTTCTCTTCATTTTGAACATTCAAACCAAACAAAAATGTTGTTTTATGATTATGTACTCATTTAGCCCTATGAGTACAGTTATCAGTTACAAACCTGGTATAACTGGTATTTTGAATATTTGAATAGTCTTCTCATAAACACGGCAATAAGGAGTTAGCATGACAAACATGTCTATTTATACAAGTTATGGTGACAGTTGTTGATGTTTGCCCCAATTAAAGGTATAATCGCTAATTGTTTTTTTTATTGTTGTTGTTTGTTTGTTTGTTTTTTCTTGCCAGTCTTCTTCGAGTGAGTATTCTCTGCAAAAAATATCGATGATGGCATCTTCAAAAGGAACGGTTCAGCATGCATACACTGGAATGTTTTACTGACATCTACTGGGCGACTACTCCACGTTGTCCGTGCAGTGGCTGAGATCTAAGTTTGTCATACCTGAGCACATGTTAAGGCATCAGGCAAAGTCGTCCCGTGAGGCAGCTTATACATGATGTACACTAAATGCGGCAAAAATAGAATAGCCAATGATATGCGCATGTGTTGACATGTTCTTAAAACCGCGGGTGTCCATGTAAGCCAGTTTTCAAATTTCTAAGACAGATTTTATAAGCTTAATTTAGTGCACCACTGCTGTTTTCCATGCTAGCCTGCTCGTGGTCGACTTATGTTTTTCTCCCCACTTTCTCTCCCCCATACTTTCCAGTAACAAAAGACAAAGCTGCCAATCGGAGGAAAAAAAAAAAAAAAAAACAGTTCAACTTTCATGGCCTTATAGCGAAGCAACCTCGGCTGCCAAATTCGTTAAAAAAGAAGGGTCGGACTTGCACGAACGCGGGCACTCCAACTGGAGCCGTCAATTACAATGGTGGAGGCTAATGGTGTTTTGGCTGTGCCTGCATTAAATCAGAATTCTGTCTCTCCCCAGTAGCAGCACAGCAGCTGCTAAATTGGAGTTTGAAGTGACAGTTTGAATATAGAGTAGTGAAATGTGTGAGTTAAGAAAATAAATAATATAAATAAATTAAAGTTAAAATGACTTCTGTGTGTGAAGCCACTGACTGAAGATCATTAGGCATGGCATGAGAAACTAACTTGATTAAAATGTCTAACATGAATTGTAAACTATAGTGAAAGTTGAATGCGGCAGTCACATGTCAGTATAGATGAATTGAGATGTGGCATCTCCCTTTATCTGGATTTCCGATTTGATTTGCTTTTGCACATTGATGTGGTACTATGACCTATGGCTTGACACTTGCAATTTGCTGTGTGGTTTCACACAAACAAACAGGTCCATACAAACACACGCAAAATACAATGATGCGCATATGCACATCTAATGCTCTCTCTCTCTCTCTCTCGCTCTCTCTCTCTCTCTCTCACATACACACATACACACACACACACACACACACACACACACACACACACACACATACAAGCACAAATTAGCTACGTTTTTTTTTTTTTTTTTAACTTGTACACATACAGTACTGTATAGAGAGAATCCATTAAGGAAAAAAAACACATCCAGACACAGACAGACAGATACACACACACACACACACACACACACACACACACACACACACACACAAACACACACACGTCTGCCATGGTAAATAGATGGAGAGCTGGAGACATAGCAGAGAAAGATCAAGAGCTGCATATTTAAGTTGAACACCTGCTGAGTGGCAGTGTGAAGCACTGACTTGAGTGGCCCTCAATTAGGTAGCAAAATGGAAACGAAAGCTGTAGAAACCATTGTTAGGGGACCATCTTCTATCACAGCAACACCCTCAAAGTGAAACCCATACTGTGGTCTAAAATGTTCGCCCCATTTCCATTAGACTTTGGCATAAACTAGAATCTTCCGTCTGTACATGTTTTATTCATTTCACATCCGCGTCCCTTGAAATGTGTTTAAATGAAAACAAAAAAACAATGGCAATAATGAGCAGGGCTCATTCCTTTCAGGTGCCTCCTCGCGTCTTCCAATATGCTGACCTCTTTGTTTCCCTGCCTTCCCTGTGAGTCCCATTCTTCAGCCTCCTGTCGTCTCTCATTTCGGCCATGCCAAGCACCTCATTCCATGACAATCCAATCCAACATCCAACCCAGAGGGAAGAGAAACCTCCAGGCCCCGCTGGGAGTGACTTCCCCCCCAGGAACCCCGGCATCTCTTTATCCACACAGGCACAGGAGCACCACCACCACCACCACCACCACCGCTACACACAGCAGCACATTCTCCCTGTGGGCGGGCTTGACTCTGGCGTTTAAGCACTAGGCTGATCTCCCTTTCCTGTGTGTCAATAAAACCTGTTGAGGAATACTGGATGTCCATCGATCTTTGGGCCATCGGGGAAAGGACGTCGATATATAGTAAGTGTAGTCAGGATGGGGTTGGGGGAACTGGGGCCTTGATCCATTACAAAGTACTGAACTGTAAGTAAGTACTTCATCACACGATTCTTTGTTCGGACCACTATACCAATGCTTTAACGTGAAAAATAATTAAGTAGTCAATAGCTTTAGATGAAAGTGTACTTTTTTGATGACCAGGAAGAGACAAAGGAATTCATGGAGCCAAGAATGTTTTGACAGGCATTTTTTGTGTTTGGGGCCTGACACTGTTCCTGGCAATGGCCTGATTGATCACGGTTACGGAAATCACTGTTCTCCAAACTGGTCTGATGTTCCAGTTAGTCATCCATATATTGATCCAATCCATTGTAAAACATGATTTAAAGACAGAGATGATAAGGAGGCCCTTCATGTTGAGGTGTAAGCAAAGAGAGATTTCATGAATGAAAGGAGAATAGTCATTACATTTTGAAAAATTTTGACCTTCATAATATGTGGTCAAGATGACAAAAACATACCTTAACCTAGACCAGTGGTTCTCAAACTTTTTCTGTCATTCCCCACTTTTGAAGGCAGAGAATTTTCACGCCCCACCTGGAAGGCTTAATTTGTGCAATATCTCTGTGAGAAATACTTTGTGAGTATAGGATTTTTGTCAATGTTAGAATTTTCATGTTACCAATTCAAAGCCAAATTTCTCTCAAACCCCTCATCACATCAACCAGCAAATAACACCATTAGAAAGCTCAATTTACTGTCAAATGTGCATATCTGACAAATAGCTGTAAATTCGGGGGGGCAAAGAGATGTCTCGTGCCCCACCTGTCATGTGTCTGCGCCCCACTAGTGGGGCCCGCCCCACAGTTTGAGAAACACTGACCTAGACAGAGACCTAATACTATGTTTTCGGAGTATAATACACCATGGAAAGTTTTCCCAAGACTCCCTTGTTGCTAGCTTACAGTCAAGCTACAGTTACCATAAAAGCTGTGGTGCTTCAGTAAGATTAGAAGGTGTATGACATATAGCTTAATAATGTACTCTCTTTTTCTATTATGGTTTCAATGGCAAAACATATACACTACTTCTCACTTTCCACATACACACTCCTTCTCACTTTTCCCAGTTTGAAGTTCAAAGTGACTAATAGACCTTTTTTGGTTGCAGAAAAAGATGTTACATTCATAGACTGATAGCAAAATCATTTTTCAGAATAAAGAGTTTCTTGATCTTATTAAACAACTCTGACACATTCATACTTTATTGCACAACTATTTATAATATTGTATAGTACTTTGTATAACAGAATGCTGTCAAGGAAAATGAAACAGAACGTTGTCATAACCAATCAGTTGGTCTGTAAGTTAACAGACAACTTTTTTTTCTTGGAAACTATTGTATCTACCACTTTGGAGGCAGTGATAAACAATGCTTCATTGTCATGTTATAGATATTTTAAATGAGGAAGCTGTGTAATAAGCAAGATAACATTCTGCGAGGAGCCATTATTGGGAATAATTCCCTTCAGTGATTCCTTCCCTCCATAGGGACACAACCACGTCAAGTCTGTTTAAGAGATATATCCCCACTCAAATATGGCACTACCTTCCCTAAAACTCCTGACGATGATTTGTTAGCTAGTTGGCTAATGTTCATCAACAGCATCCCATCTTAATCTACACAGCAAGCTTATTTTCACACTGAAATTTAGGTTGTTAATGGTTTAACATCGACTACTCTTTAGCGTTAGACAAACAAGCTGCAACCTTAGTAAGCTAATAAGCCTAATTTCCATGAGGCAGACATATTGTTTTAATAATTTTTAAAATACATTCAGGCTGCTGCCAGGTAAACTAAACTTGATAAAGGTACAAGTACATAGCACAAGATGACCTATCTCTTTAAAAGACACTTTTAAAAAAAATTGTACATCACAGCAGGTTACGTAAGGTGGCTTTTTTGCAACCAACATGTGCACTGATGACGATATAAAAACATTTATGACGCAATGTTTGTAAACACAAAAGTCTGTGGTCACCCAAACAGTCTATTCTTTTTTTCTCTCTACTGTAATAGAACATGGTGATTAATGGTGTAGTCTGGGCATTTGAAAACTTCATTTCCCATTACAGGACACAGTATGATCTATTGGTCTGGCATTTGATCTGCCTCAGCAACTGACGCAACAAACCCATTTCATAATCGTGCAGTGTGTGTGTGAGTGTGTGTGTGTGTGTGCGTGTGCGTGTGGGCACGTGTGTGTCTTGGGGTGTGTTTGTGTGTGTACATGAGCGGGGATTCCGAGCTGAAAGCTTAATCAGATTCATTAGGTGATTGGTGAAGACATCAAAATGTTTCTGAAATGAAATTAGACATGGCTTTCATGGCTTCTAGACACAGAGGAGATGTATATTATGGTGATGTGACTTTCCAGCCACAAATTAATTCCTCTCTCTCTCTCTCTCTCTCTCTCTCTCTCTCTCTCTCTCTCTCTCTCTCTCTCTCCCCCACACACAATCACTCACTCACTCTCTCCCTAGTTCCTTTGTCTTTCTCTCATTTGCCTTCTAAATTAGCAATTGACATGTTTTAAGGTGAACCTTTGGTTACCTAGTCTATCAGTCGTCAGTGTATTTGCTCCTGTCTGTGTCATTGACGCAAACTGGACAGCTCATATTTCTTGCCTACACATCAGTAGTTCACGTGTGATTACTCCTATGCACCAAGAGGCATAGCTTAATGGTTAGTGTTTCTAGGCTGACCTTGAAGGCGGGACCACTGATTTATGCTTTACCATTTGCTAATTCTGGCCTGGAATCAGGGGGGATATCAGGGGAGGTGTGTGTGTGTGTGTGTGTGTGTGTGTGTGTGTGTGTGTGTGTGTGTGTGTGTGTGTGTGTGTGTGTGTGTGTGTGTGTGTGTGTGTGTGTGTGTGTGTGTATGTGCATGTGTGTGTGTGTGTGTGTATGTGTGTGTGTGTCTGTGTGTGTGTGTGTGTGTGTGTGTGTGTGTGTGTGTGTGTGTCTCTGTGTGTGTGAGTGTGTTTGTATGTATGTGTGTGTGTGTGTGTGTGTGTGTGTGTGTGTGTGTGTGTGGAGGGGGTTGGGGGGTTTAGGATGGGACTTCCCTGCAGGGGGTTCTCCTTTGAGAGGAACCTGTGGTGAGTTGGTGCCAGTGTGCCCCTGACCCAGAATGCTCTGGACCACCAGAGTGATAACATGCAAATGAAACTGTGCCCGAGCAGTTTATCTTAATCAGGCCCGACGAGTCAGTGACAAACTAGCTGCTCTCCAGTCACCGGGGGGAAAAAAGACACAGCGGCTGAAAATGGAAAGTTGTATGGAGAGAAATGGAGAGAGGAAGGCAGAGAGAGAGAGATAGAGAGAGAGAGAGAGAGAGAGAGAGAGAAAACGAGAGAAAGATGGTAACATTTATGAAAATATGACTCAATCAGTGTATGATTGGAAAAGTTATTTTCCTTTTTTTCATGTGGCTGTTCCAAAAACTGTGTTGTGCTTCAACAAAGAAATAAGTATCTACTGCCAATCCACTACCATGGACATCACCAAAATAAAACTCTCACCGAATGTGACTAATTGACAACAACTCACAACAAAGACCTATTTGGCTATGCATCGTCATCATAAAAAACAAGCTCCCCAAAACAACACAAGGATAAATCTAGAAATACACATTGGCTGTAAACGTCAGCATTTCGTGGTCATTTACTGTGCAGCAGGAGGGTTTCAATAGAGCACAGCAGGATGGAAAAACCTATTATTTAGTCGATACTGTCAGCTTTCCAACTGTATGTTGCTGGAAAGACGCCAGTCTCTCCACCCAGAGACTCTTCCCAGCCAATAAGCAGCCTGTTAAACGGCGGCTCTGACACATAGCTGCCTTACTACATAAATCCCACCAGTTTCAGAGGATTGTCACACTTGCTTGATTTACTCACTATGTCTTTATGGGCCCATTTGTCATGCACAATTCCAACCTCTATTTCCTCCCCACCCCTTAGTATGACATGTTACACCACAACATGATGCACTATATAAATCACAAAATGCACTGTATAAATCGCAAAATCCTGAGCTAACCTCAGATTGTTGCCTTTTTTGAGATGAAGTAGGTACACCCTAGGGCACTGCTTTTATTAGCTTGACCCCCGACTGTAATGAGGGCAGGTAGATGTTTTGTTGTTGTCAGCAGGGTGGGCATGTAGCAGGCTCGAGCATGGCGACCTGTGCAAGCTGGCATCCCAGTGGCTGCCATGTCAAGGTCAGAGGTTGCTGCCTCAGTCAAGTCAAAAGTTCACTTCCAGGATCAGCCAGTGCAATTACTCAAACTCATGTAACTGCTGCTAAGCACACTGTGGAACAGATGTGTAGGTATTTGTAATAAATATGTTTGTACTTTTGTTTTGTTTGCAGTCTGTTAAAATGCTTTTATGTCTGAATTTAGACCTTCTGGTTATTATTATATTTTTCTGTCAGAACACTTGTTCTTACAACCCAAATTCACCAAGTTTGGACAATTGAGGAAAAAATGCTATAACTGTCAAAAAATAAAAAACTGCATATTTGTGGGAAACATCTAGGGACAACATATCATTTCGTTTTTAAATTGCTTTTTTATATTATTTCAATTTCATATTTGAGGCCAACAACCATGTTGGGACAAGGAAAATAATGAAAACCAATACTTAAGGCAAATAATAGGGGAAACATTTCACAGTTAGTTAGGGAGGATAATTGTGTATTTAAAAAGTGTTCGTATTACTCGACAGGTAAGATGGTGAGAGGTAGGTGTCTTCATCATGTTTTCCTTTCTATTGTGCACAATATTTGACTAATATTTACTGCAGCAGGCCATTTTAGCAACTAGATTCCCATATGATTCAGCCATATGGTTGTGACTCTGCCCTGGTTTTCTGTATTATTTAAGGCTTCTATATGATGGCTAAATTCCAGTATACTGTATAGCCGCATTCCCACTGGAAAAGCTCTGGGACATTTCTAGGAGGGGGAAAGATGACAGGGACAAATCGCTGGCATTACTCCTATAGTTCAACTAATGCACTGGAAGCGTTTGTGCTAGGTGGTATGTACACGCCACTGATTTCACTAGGACTGTGGAATGGACGGTATCTAAGAATCGCAAACTCGACTAGTGGTGAGCAGTAGTTAAGTAAGAATACCACATTTCAACACTAGTCTGTTATAACATAAATGCATAGTCCACCTCCCCAAGTCTTACCTGCTCAGAAAGCTAGCAGGCCCGGAAGTTGCAGTCCAGTCCAGTGTTGTTCGGCCATGTTTCCACATGACACTGATGGACCCCCACAGATGCTGGGTTGGGAACTGCTGAGCACTAAAGCAAGTAGGGGGATCTCTCTCCTCTTCAGCCTAGAGATGGAGGATGAAGATGAAGTTGATTTTTAAATAACATACTTTGATCTGTTCAAACAATGGACAGTTTTCTATGTCTTCAAGGTCCCTCACAATGAGCCTGAGCCACAATAAGACTGATCTTGGGATCATCTTTGCATGATAGAGTTTTTGTGTGCATTGTCAAAGCATGTTCATAGATAATCATAGGCAGTCTATGAGTCCTTGAATGCTTTCTCTAATGGTTTTCCTTATAGAATGGGGGCTTGTCTTCTACAGTTGCACAAAACATCTTGGTAGTGCAACATGACCAAGGTATAAATGAGTAATGAGTAACTCCACATATTTTCTGAGAGACAGCCTTTCTCTGATGGTCTTTTTTTATACATCATTCTTGTTGGTACTTAAGGGCAAGAGGTTGTGTTTTTGCTGGCGTTTTTTCCCCATGTCTGTGTGCAAAATAGATCCAAAGGTTCTGCAAGGATTTGAACTTGAAGAATTTGATTTGGAACACGGTCACAAAAAAAAATCAAAGATGAATGAAGGGAGAAAATACAAGCTTCACTTAATAAGTTCCGCCAGCATTCTATGTCTAACGGAGAACATTCCGTTTAAATAGTTTTTAGTTCAAAAAGAGGGAGGATTCTGACATCTCATCATAGGAGTTGGTATCGATGGGAGCCCTCCAGACCATTGAGGGTTGAGGGGGTTAGGGTTAGGAATAGGGTAAGGGTAGTGCCTTTTAGGCTGTGCTGCCTGGAAGGTGCCGTTGGGGGCAAAAAACACCATTGAGCCCTACTATACAACAGGAAAAGAACAATATGTATCTAATTCTTTTTATAATTTATAATATTTGATATGAAAACAACTTCCCCCTGTTTCAATAGTTGTTTTGAAAATAATATAGGCTATATTTTTTTTTTTTTTCAGCACTAGGGTTGTACTTATTTGCTTAGATTGGTTCCTGGTGGCCTAAGGGCAGCTGTTATTAGTGCAATGAGGCAATGGAATTCTATCTAAAAATTCTCTGTTTGGTTATTGATTTTTCTGCTAGACAGCCAAACAGAATGATAATTTCAGCAATAAATTTCATTCCTTCGTGCTGACCTTTAAAATACCAATTTTCAAGGATGTACATGTATCCAATCTTACTGGAGAGCAGAAAACTAGTGAGTCTTCTCATATCAGATTAATTGCCCTCAATTCAGGAACCCAAAGCTCCTGTTCTTATTGTCCCCAAATTACCTTATTAGCAATTCTTTAGTTTGGCACTGGTTGTAGCATCTTAATAGGGAGCAATTAAGTTAAAGCATGGCACGCATTGGCCACACAATGCACACACATAAATGCATGTGTTGGGATGAAAGAAAGCCGCAAATGGATACCAAATGGATTTCAACTGTTTTGAATTCCAGTCCATTACTGTATGCAAATAATAATAAAAAATACATTTATTATAAACCTAACTATTACACAATAACAGAATCCTATGAGATTACAGCATTAACAAGGTATAAGATTACATTTCAGGCCCCCCCATTTTTTCCCAAGCATGTCTCCATACAATGTTGTCATGACCTTGATGTGATGTTAAGTAAGAGGATTAGAGTAGTCAATGCAGGGTTCTCACAGGGGTTAATGGTGCGGAGCTTAATGAAGCCAGTGTAATGAGATGATGAGCAGCTATTTGTATGCAAGATGCGCCGAAGTTCTGTGTTGCACAGACCCCGAGGGCAACCTCTTGGGCGGATAAACAGCCTCACGGGGTGTTCTCTTCAAAACTCTTAAGTGAGACCTGAGACGACACCAACTGCATCCTCTGAGTGTTTGGAGGTTTGGAGGTCTATTTTCAATGTTTACTCGTTTGTTTACTTTACTGACAAACTTCAGGTGTGTCTCTTTCCACTGCATAGACACACAGTGGCACACGGTTAAGTTTGGTCAACTTCTGTTAGTGAAACTTCCTGAACTGGTTTATTTTAAAGTCCAGGCTTGAGGCTGCAACTCGGTGAATAATTCAAGCATGACGAGAGGCCTACTTGGAGAACTCATTATACTGTACTTAACATGACAAGGCCACAGCCAACTACTGATGTTTTTCTCCTGAAATAGGAATGTAATATGTCTGTGTAGTGGAGAGTCACTAATAGCACCTGTTGTGACAAATGATTATTCCATGTGTGTGTGTGTGTGTGTGTGTGTGTGTGTGTGTGTGTGTGTGTGTGTGTGTGTGTGTGTGTGGGGACTGTACTAATGAGAATAAAAATAGAGGAAGAACAAAATTTCAAAATTTGGCCATAGTTTGGAGGAAATTCTGAAAAACAAGCAGGGTAATTATGGGGTGCTTCCTCAATTATACAGTAAGAGACAAGCTCAGAGAGGGATGGAGGGAGAGACAGAGAGAGATTATTTATAAGACTACTTGCATGCCAGTTTGTGTGCATACATTTGGCTCTGGGACATGCATTTGTGTGTGAATGTGCAGGTTCGTCCCCTGGCTGATACATTATTTAGCAGTTGGTGCAGATGCATCAAGTGGGCAGATATTAGGAACGGCAAGCTGACAGGTGTGGCATATCAAAATGCAACCTTGATTTGAATTGATCTCCGTCATAATACTGAGACTTCAGGTGTTTCTCAAAGTCAAGAACTCTCGAATTTCAAGGCTACATCCATGAAGATCCTCTATCCATGACTCAGTATCTGAATAGGTGAACAAAAGGAAACAATCACAACAAATCTGTCAAAATAGAGAGGGTAACGTTTGACATGCTTGTGAGCCTGACAAGCTGTGAGTTCTTATTTAAAGATGGACGTATGGAGAAGTACTGATCACTGACTGTCAATGTATGGTATGAAATGTACAGTATGAACAACAACTGAGTCGGTGCAGAAAGTGGAGTGGAAAGAAAGGAGAAAAAGGACCCAGAGAAATGAAAGTCCACCACTTCCCCCAGCTCCCAGAGGGCAGTTGCTAGGAGGTAGAGGTAGAGGTAGGTGGGATGGGGTGGTGGGGTTTAAAAAAGTGAAGTCAACAAGATGGCAGGATGACAGGGGGGTTGAGACAAAGAAGGCACAAACCACTTCAGCTCCCACTAGCGCTGCGGTCCTACTCTCTCAAACTTAGAGGGGGGAGTGGCAATCGATCGTATCAAGTGGAGCAAGACGGGCGTAAGGAAATTGAAAATTATTCCTGGTGCGTGTAGGAGCCGCTCGCTTGACAGAGGACATCAGTGCACAGCTCCGGTCTCAGCAGGGGTGTATCGAACCCCAACACTGAGGAGAGGGAGGGGAGGGGGGGAAATATGGTACTGTCACTTGAAGTTCTTTGGCTTTCAAACACTATTCCAGTATACATGGAAAAAAAAAATCTGTCATATTCAGAATTTGTTCAATTGTGAAAGGGAGATTGGAGGAGAATTTTCTTTTGCGCTCAATAAGCAGTCACCTCTTGCTAAATGAATGGTGTGTAACAGCTATACGCACGTGCTCTCTACATAACTACTACTTTGAAAGACAAAAACAAAACTGAATTCAAATTGCTTGTCAATAACAACAAAACCAGCACATATATTATTTAGTATCATTTCATTTGCTCCCAACCCCACAATCATCTGAATCAATTGTAAACAGTCCCAAACTCTCAGTAATCTAATCACAAAAAGTGGATACCACCAACCACCATGCAGACTATTAAAAAGACATTGAGAGACATAATTGCTGAGAAGTATCACTGCTCAGCCGTGAGCCTGAATCACAATCCTTGATGAGGGCAATAGCAAATCACCAGGGGGAGGACGAGCAATGGAAGACCCTTTTATTTGATGTTAATTATGCTGTAAATTCCCACACTGGCATTAACCATCCTTGTCTTAATCTAAAGGGAAATTATGCACTGCAATTAATGGTGAATCGGAGAGCAAGACAAGCACCTATTCCATTTTAATGGCTGCGATTGGATGTTGGCTGCCTTATCATTACTTTCCTTGGAGGACGACGAATTGGGCAACAGGCAAGGCAGGGGTCTCACCTGTACCTGCAGGGGCTAGCACAGCAACAGAGACTTGCAAAATACTTTCCCTGAAATGTGTCTGTGTCATGGTTAAATGCATCCAAAATTGATCATCGACGCTAGATCTGAGGCACTAACTTGGACCAATTAAAGCTCATTGTTGACATACAATGCAATCCTGCCTTACTTTGTGCGGAAGAGTACTGTGATAAAATGTTCTAAATAAGCAAACCATTAGCTCAACCTTGGCATTTAGAATAGCTCAACAACCTGTGCACAGCTCCTGAATCCTTTCACCATGGCTTTTAATCATACAGAATACAGTGTCAGCCAGTAATTACAGTAGCCTATATATTTAATTCAAATGGGAAAAGGAGCCTAAATTTGCATTCATTTATTTGGTGAAGGGCGTCCAAAGCTCCACAGAAATGCGTTTGCATACGTAATGGATTAGCCTATAGCAGGATAAAATGAGGTGGAAGATCCACCACAGAGAAAAATAATCAGAATATATTACTGTGCCAGAACTATGGATTACACTTTAGCTAAGCATTACAAAAAGAAATATCTGACATAACTAAAAGAGATACAGAATCTGAATGCCAGTCATTGTATGAGTACAGGCACATGTCTATACTATACATGCATGTGCACTCACTGAAGGTGCTATGCTAGCCTAATTTTTCTCTGAGTTGCTCTATGAGATCAACATGGGAATAAAGTTTTTTGGTGAGTTCTTTTGTGTAATTTTCTAGTAAAAATACAGAACAGATCTGCAAAATAAGGTATTGCAATCTTAGAATAGTTGTAGGAACTCTGTAAAACTCTGACAGTGCTGTTTTTGGTTAACAGTCTAGTAAACAGAACTGACAGGCTTTGTTATAAGCACACAACAAAGATGGCTTTTTTGTTGACAAATTGCTGGTGACAGTAGATTCCATGTGCATTCTATAGAACAGTATCCAAGGAGATGCATTCATAAATGCCATCTGAAATGGAATATTGGGTTGAATAATCAGATTAGAAGTGTCCATGTAAACAGGGCTAGTATCCTCGCTTGGGATATAACAAGTAGCCCAGTGTCTTCATATGCCACCAACAGCTTTTGAGAATACACAAATTGAAGTGCAGGCCAATCATAATAATAACCTACTCTTTTTTTGCTTTTACATGAATAATTGATGGTCAGCTATAATGGCTCGCAGGACTGTGATGGCATCAAGTTAAACAGGCCGGATGAAAGACAGAGCTAACCGCTGCATGGTTGGATGCACAGACTGCACAAAGGAGGAAAGGACTGGGGAAAGTCAGCCGAGATGGATCCAGACCATCCGCAGATTATAAACCGATACTGTGGCTGTAAAAAAAAATAATGAGGAGGCCCATTTCCCCTTGAAAAGTTACTGGTGCTGGTAAACCCTGCCTCTGACTTTATTTGTCAGCAGCTCATCTTATACAACCTCGGCAATCAGCACCAGAGGGCTGAGTGAGAACTGAGCTGCAGCGGAAAAAAAAAATGTTGGAAAGTTTTCTGTGGTGTCATGAATGCTAACGACCATGTAGTACTCAGGTGAAGCCATTAGAGGGTTCTTGCGATGTTTTGAGTGTTCTGCCCAAATCAGTATAATTTCATAGACACCCCGTGAGCCATTATTCAAGTCTACATGTGAATAATTCATGAAGACATTTTTACTGATTGAAAAATGGGACACTTGTTATTTTGGGAATGAGTTACTTTCAGAGGACAACAAAACTATACTGTTTTACAAGCTGGACAATGACTTATTTAAGTTTTATAAAAGTTTCATTTCTGTAGTGTTGTCCAATGAAAATATAAGACAGACTAGGATTGAGAGAGTTGAGGCAGAGTCAGGGCGCCATGGATATCAATGAGGAGTCCCATGTACTGTATTGCATGTTATTGCCAGTTACGCCCCCTGGTGAGCCCTAATGGTTATTTTTATGATTTAGTAATCTTCGGATTCTCGTGGTCAAGATAAGACATTAAATGTATTTATGGAGTGGATAGTTCTCAGAAATATTACTTTGATTAGGCACGACTAACTGTATGCCTACGGCAGATTACCGTAGAAAATGTTTAATTTAATAGGCTGACTCTCTGGCTATAGTGGTAGTTATAATTATCCCACTGTTGCTAATTGGAGATAATCCTGCAACTAACCAACATTTCATTCATTAAAAGAGTGTTGTTGATTGTTTTTGGTAACACAATTCCCTACCTTGAATGTCTCTAAGGGCCCTATCATGCACATGGCACACTGTGCTTTCGCGACTGGCAAAAGCTTTCATTACTATTCTGTGTGAGCACATTGTTCTATTTTCTGTCAAGAGATTCACATTGCCTAGATAGATGACTTTGCGTTCTTTCCCGTGAAAAACGAAGTGTGGTCTGGCACAAAGCGCGACAGATACTATTATACAAACGCAGAAAAAAACTTCCGCTACTGACCGGAACAAACCATGCCCTTGTTTCCCAATAACATCATTGCTAACTTCCGTAGCAACTTCCTAGGTTGGCACTACAGTGGTCCGACATTTGTATTCCCCAAAGCAGTCGCTAGAACGTAGTCGTAGTCGTAGAACGTAGAACTACAGTAGAACTACAGTAGTCTCACTGTCGTCAGTGTTTAGAATCGTTTCTCAACGACATCGGATTAGCTATACATCAGAAGTTGTAATTCACTTTGTGTCGTTACAACTACATACACAGACCAGTCGTTGAAGCCTCACGTGACCGCGTCACCACAATTTCTAGTGTAAATGCACAAGTACACAGGCAGGCGAACCAGCACAGCTCCTGGCCCGCAAATGGGCTTGAGCTTTTTAGGTCCAACCTGGAACAAGCAATAAGACCTGTTTGACACAAAGTGTGGGCTTGTGGCATTCACACCAAAAATTGCTACCGGCTGCTGAAACTCCGCATTTAAAATCTATGGACACCACGCAAGGCACGCTTATGGCACTGAAAAACAGAACTCCAGCTTTCTATTTCAAAAAAAGCAGCACGGGAGCTGTGCAGTTCACCACTCAGAATCCGGACAGGAGTCACACAGAACACGCTAGCAATGTGAACGACCTAACCTGTTAACATGCATTCTAAATGAAAACGCCCCAAAACTGCATCTGCACTGCTTGTGTCCCGCTTATGCTCAGGTTTTGGTCTGAAACGAGTCTGATAGCAGTCAATATACCTGATATGAGTCTTTCTGATGGAAGGGTGGGAATACTCCTCTGGCTCCTCCTAGTCAATGGACTGCCAGTATGGTTGTTTTGGGGGATATGCACACCCTCCATGGCTGGTGGTTGGCCAGTCTCTGGCTTTCTATGTATGCACATGTTTGAAATAATAAACAGAAGTATTATAAAACTATGTTTAATGTTTATTGATTTATAACTATTTGTTACTACATCATTTTTAATTTAGGGTTTGCTGGAGACACATTGCCTGTGAATTGATACTGTGTTGAAGGCCAGAAGTGACTTTAGTCTTTAAAATTGTATGAACATCCCAATTAAATGTAGCCTTGTAATATAATAGGCTATGCCTACGCATATAAAATGGCTGATAGAACGTTACACAAATACTATGGACATAGAAGATAAATGTGGGTTAGACTTGAACACTGGCCTTGAATAAACTACTCAGAGCACAACTGAATGGTCCTTTTTCTCTCTCATTTCACCAAATCTCTCTCTCATTTGTTTCCAGTTTAGCATTCATGCTGCTACTCAACTCAATGTTTCACTGTGGAGTAGAGTGTTATGCATTGTTCCTTCGTGGTGCATTCCTCTGCTCTCCATTTACAATGAGGCGTCTTAAATAACATTGGCATATTTAATCCAGTAGTGCTCCCATCTTATTACAGGCCTATAAGGACACCAGAGTCAATTTTCCAGTTACACAGAAAAACTCTTTAGACTCAAAATGTAATAGTCCAATTGCATTCCCATCACCCAAGCTAATCAAAGCAAGGGAAATGATAGCTCCCATAAGTTCTAGTCAGGTTTCTACACAACTAGACTGTAGAATGCCACAGCAGTGAAATTGCTCCCATGGGAGTCAATAAAGGCATCAAAGCCATATTGACCTAAATTACTTATGCTTAAGCCACCATTTCTGCCTAGCAAGTAAAGGGCAAGTAAATTAGCACTTAACATCCTCAAGAGCATGACATTTAAAACACTTATCTATTTCAAGTGTGACCTTGAAACGGAAGACGCAATAAGTGCACTTGATTTGCATGAGCTTTGGAGATAAACCATATAGAGAATGGCTGTGGTTTATATTCACAGTTGAATTCTTGCTTAGAAAGCACTGAGAAATGCTGAGTTGAAGAACATAACATAACATCTCTTCAGGTCACTTGAAGTCTGCCTACTAATATGAAAAAAAAGCATAGCACTGGGGTGTTGAACCTGTAGCTTGTAAAATCGAGTCCACTGAGGGTTGGCTATTGAAGTAGTTGTGGGCAGAAGGGTAGATGGAAAGAAAGCGAAAATGGAAGAGAGAGAAATCCCACAGTGCTGTGTCTTTACAGAGAAGCCTGGCTCGGGGTGGGAGATGGAGGGAGTATGTTACTTCATTGCCGAAAATAAGTCGCACAGAAGAACGCCGTGAGTCAATGCTTGAGCCTTATCTAATCTTAACCTACGGATCTAGCCTGCTCCATCTTTTCCGCCCACTCTCCATTTCCCCCTTTATCTGTGTATGTGTACCCACCGATTCTTTCTTCCTTTCTTTTGTTTGTTTTGAGGTGCAAATGCCGGGGGTAAATTGCCATGATCAGATCAGTGCCCCCCATTAGCATGAAAACAAAAGGCCCGTTTTCCACACTGCACTCTGATCTATATTTGGTCCCAATTTAGGAGCATTTTTAAGTGCAGAGAGGAGAAGGTCCTGCGTCTGACAGGCACGCATGGAAGTCTTGCATAGGAGATGAGCAAACCCATTCACTAAACAGACTTGGATGGTAGTCTAAACACTTTCCTCCTAACACACTTTCCTCCCTTCCCCCCAAGCTGCACTTGGCCCTGTCTCTGTGTGTGTGTGTCTGTGTGGACTGGCAAGACCAGGTAACAGGGATGAGTTGTTTACTGTGTTCCCACATCAATCTTAATGATTGACAGGGCAGACGCAACCGTAAGCTACCAAGACTCTCCTCTTCAGTTTCCTTCTCTTTTTATTTTTTTCTTTAAAAGGCTCTCCGATGTTCCTCTGTCCTTTCTGATAAGAATGTGTGGAGTAATTACAGCCAAGACTTACCAGTTTCACATCAACGGCTTTGAATGACTGAATGACAAGCGAATGCCAACGTTCTCTCCTGCTAATTAAAATTCAGCCATTTCTTTGTATGCCATACGTTTAATGGAACGCAGTCTGAGGTTGCTGTCATTTTTTCTTTTCCGGATGCTGAAACACATGAATGAAGGCTTGTGGAAATATTCCCTAAGACATACAGGGAATGAGATCATGAGCCGCAGTTATTACACCCTTTATTAGCCTTTAAAATCTACATATAGATGCAGAAGCGCAGTCATGCGACTCTCATATGTGACTTGACATCCTGTCATAAGCTTTTTTTCCCCCCCTTCCCTTCACAGAAGGTGACTTCTTTGGGGACTTGTGATTTAATAGGTGCTGGCAGACCATTTCAAAAAACAGTCAACTTTGCGTTGGAAAGCTAATCTCTTAATAGATTTTGTACTGAAATGGCTTCCTTAAAGACCTTATCAGGGAAACAAGCAGGGGTCGCTGGCTCCCTTAACCTGATGCTGCAAAACCCATTAACAGCATTAGCTTTTCCTCATCTAAAAGGCCACGAGAAAATAAACCCACCGCACACTGTGTAGAACATGATTAAATTACTCTAAGCCATGCCACTGCAGGCTATATTGTCATAACAGGTTTGTATCTCTCTCTCTCTCTCCGTGTCTCTCGCAAGCTTTCTCTGGATGTGTGTGTGGGGGTTGGGGCGGGAAGGCATAATAGCATATTTATGCACTTTTGCATTTATCTGCACTGCTTTACCAGGCTGCCTGCAATGTGCTGTGAAGGACAATAAAGCGTGGCGAGGAGGACGTCCGTACGCCACGTGCATACTGATAAGCTCGCTTGCTCGCCCTGGCGGATCACAGCCTCGGCCCAATGGACTGCTGCAGGTGCCCCTTCCTTCCAGAAGTCCCGTCAGACTCAACTTCACCAGGTTCACGTCTGGGAACAAAGGCGAGTGATTAATTAAGAATAAGTGTTTCACTTACAGTGACACAGTGGGGGCAGCGCAGAGCCCCCTCCCTTATGAATAATGTACACATCCTTCTATCCGCTCCGGCAGCATGGGACCTCTCCACCCAGAACCCGAGCTCGTCGGTGTCCTATATGAGCATCGGGTTCCGGAGGAAACGGGAAAGCAATAATGAGGAGACTGTCCATGTTAATAAACGTCCATGCTGGTGAGGAGGGTGCCACGTATGGCAGTGACAGCCGCTGAGTGGCAGCTGGTGTTATTTCATGTGAGGCCAAACACAGAATGAGAGGCTGATGCGCAAGTGTGAGGGACTTGGGGAAGAAGCAGGCCAACGGGGAGAGGAAGTAGAAGCGCGGACATTGTCCTGCTGTGACAATCGCTATCAGGGCTCTGCACAAGGCCCGACGGCGCCGCGAGGAAAAGTGGAACGTCTGAGTTGTTGATTAATGGTGTGTACTCTACAGCAGCGAACTGGGGAGAATGCGCTTGTCTCATTACCAGAGAATAATGAATACAAAAGAGCATGCAGCTGACAGTAATATTACTGATAACTTCTTAAGCAAGAAAGAGGGGAAGAATGGGGAAAGAAAGAAAAAAGAAAGAAAGACAAAAGAAAAGGAGTGGGATGAGGAGAGACTGCAAGCGCATTTGTTGTTTGTTGAGCTTTCAGTGTAATGTTTCTAATGACCCATCAAATGGCTAAGTAAGACAAAGTAGCTTGTAATGTTTTAGGGATTACATGTATGACCACTCACTGCCTGTTCAATTAAATGTTTATGGGTCTATTTAGTATGGAGTGGAATAAATTATCTGTGGTCTGTATTAGAGGTCAACATACATGCCTGGCCTCATTTTTTTGTGTGTGTGTGCGTGTGCCCAGGGTGATTTGTGTAGATGTGCATTCATGCGTGCCTAGAGCCCACAAAAAAGCAAAGATTGATTACAGATTTCACTCGGGTAGACTGAAAAACAGGACAAGGTCTTGGATCACTTCATTTGATCACCTCGCCAGCAAATTATGTATGGGAATTCCTAAGCACCTCCCATCGATCCAAGGGAAAATGTTGCCGCAGGGTTACTTGTAATCTCTGACAGCAATGCCCTGGTTCATCCACAAAGGTCTGGGTGGCTGAACGATCAAATTATACCGGTGTTGACCCGACACGGGCCATCTCAGGAGTGCAGCTCAGATGCGCTGATGCATATTAGATGAGGAAGTAATTGTGCTGCCGTTTAAGCGCACATTCGGCAGGCCCGCCAATCAGATTGCACCCGTTGGCTGTGGGGAAGCCCTTGACAACAGCCGGATAAAGCCGGCATGAGATGGGCCGCACTCCTGGGTGGGTTGCAAATCAAATTATCTCTGCCGTCTTTAAGCCTAGTGAAATCCACCACAAACTTTGGGCTGGAGGAGGATAACTGGTAGATGAATCACAAACTGATAGTTAGACATGATTCATTTTTAGAAGGTATAATTAACCCGTAGTGGAGATGATGTAGCCTGGAAATCCACCTGCAAATTTGAATTTACTCTACAGGTCCATCTGGCCATGAGCCATTGGAGCTCATTAGCTTTGTCCCTTAATCCCAGGCACCAATCACAGCAGTGTATCTTATATAGGTGGGCCCCGAGCCATGTAGAGAGTCTCTGGACATATTTAACATGATGCTGACAGAGCAGCACTGTTGGAGCTGTTTTGATAATCAACTAAGCTAAGTGCTGCTGATGAACAGCAGTCGTTTGAATCGCTTTGGTCATCAAGAATATACTGAGCAAGAATTATTGAATTGAGTATTGATATTTTAAAAAAGAACAAAAGATGAACTTGCAAGGAAGATGCTATGGAGATTTTTGCTTGTTCTTGTTTATGCTTGTTCTTGTTTAGGCATTTTGACTGTTAGTGCTGCCCCTTGGATGTAGGAGGTTATTTCCAGATCCGACATTTTCATGTTGTGGATTGAGCTCCCTGAGTTGTGGAAAAGAGTAATTAAAGCTAGTCAAGATTCAAAGTATCCAAAGTGACACTCAATCTTGAAGGTGGTGAAAATGCATCTACTGGTTCATCTTGCCCATATAACATTCACACGTATTTAAAATGCTGACATTAACATTAAGTTCAGGTCCGATTCACAAAGAATTTTATCTTAACAAATTTTAGTGTGATTTAGGAGTACTCCTAAAGGAGTTGTTTTTAAAGGTAATTCACAAATCCGCTGAGACCTACTTCTAGCTAGGATAAATGGCAACCCCTAAGATAAAATAAAAGCTTCATTGCTATGGTTGTATGACATCAGCTCTCTCATGCATGAGCCTTCTTGCATTTACATCAGTGATTGGTTGATGAGTGACAGGTAGGTGCAATCTGTGCTATGGTGAGAGAGAGAGCCAACGGAGAATAGAAACTAGAAATGACGGAATTCGCTGCGGGATGACGAAGAATCTATGTCCCATTTCTAGTGCAGATTTGAGAGCACGTTTGAGATAGTAAGTACACTAATAGAATTTGATCATCAGTATAAAGTGTACATATACCAAAGGTTTTGGTGGCATTATTGCGTTACAAGCTGCACATTGTGGATTGCCTGAATGTTTCTTCTCAAATTGCTGACATTTCTCATAACAGCAACTTTTTAAATTAGGCTATTCCATTTATATGACTGTAGTTTGTGGCCTCGCTCTCGGCCTTGTTAAATTACCGCACCTTTAGTAGTCCTACACCTACAATATATTTTCTAATTCTAGGGTAGTAAACCTTGCCAATCCCATTGAGACCCATTTACTTGGAATGGACCAAAGTTAAGGGCCCTGTCTGTAGACCCGCAAACAGTGTTGTGTGTAAAAGGTTGGAGCAGGACAGCAGAGGTGTGTGTGTGTGTGTGTGTGTGAGTGAGTGAGTGTGGGATGCAGGCTTGTTTCTGTGGCTGTTGCTTTTAATCACCTTGACATGTTTAATCAGTGTTCTATATGCATTGAGCACTTTTCCTCAGGTCCATGTCGTTAGCTAATTGAACTGATTCATTATATAGGAATCTCACACTCATCATGAAGCGAGCAGCAAGCTAAGGTTTGACTCTGTGTGTCCTTGCTTAACCCACCTCTTTGAAATTACCATATGGAAAATGAAAAGCACTGACATTTGTACTTCTGTGTGTATGAATGGTGAATGGGAAGAGGTGATAAACACATCTCTCCCATTTAGAACGTAATAGGGTCTTGATCTGTAGAACGACTACTTGGTCATGGCAGCAATGCCGATATGACCATATAAGAATGTAATTTCCAGCACACTTCACTTATCACTTATCTGCCATTAATCCATTAATGAAGATCTCATTATGTTCTCTACATATTGATTGGAAGAGCTGTAGGAGAGCATAACCATGATTGAATTTCCATAAAAAGAACATTCAGAAATATTCCAGCATAGAAGAGGGAATTTTATTTGATAAGCTTTTTTTCCCCTGGATGTGTAAAGCCTTGCCATGGAGGACTAGACATAATTATTTCACACCAGACCAGACGAGGCCAGACAGAGACAGAGACCCAGAGCAGACAAAAGACAAAAGTGAACAAGACCAAAGCAGACAAAGGCAGAGCCACGACACCCCTGAGTAATTGGTCACTGTGACTTGGCGACCATCACGAAAGCTAACTTGACACCACCACTCTCGTGTGCATTCATCCCATTCATTGATAATGGCGGACAAACAAAAACTCTATCGTTGGCCGCTGGACCAGGGGAGGAGGAGAGGAGGGTAAGATGAAAGGGATGCAAAGGCTATGTGGTGCAGTCAGCAGGGTTTAATTGCCTGGGTCGGCCTCTTCACAGGGAACCTGATGCACTCCGACACTGACAGTAGGAGGCTGGCAAGACAATTGACTGCCCTCTTTGGCTGCAAAGAGCCACTGGCTTTGTACCTTGGGGAGGGAAGGGAGTGGGGCTACTTGTGTCAGTGCATAAAATGCACAAACCTCTGATATGCCAACAATAATATAAAAAAACTCAGAAAACTCTCTCTCTCTCTCTCTCACACACACACACACATTTCCCTTCTCTTCTCCCATACACTCAATGATATGTACTCAGTTGTGGACCCATCCTTCTCTACATCATCAAGCAGGGAGTTGGGCAGAAATAAGTGCAAAGTGGTTTGCTTGACGGGCCAAAGCACTAACCTCCTCATATGCACTTGGGGAGGAAAGCAAAGTCGGAGAGTGTTTTGTCATTTGCACTTATTGGTTTTTTGTCTTGCCAGTCCCCTTATTCACACGCTTTCTCCTTTATTGCCCACTCTCAAAGGTTCTCATTATTCTGTTAGACCTGAGTGTTAGTAAAAGTCCTACTCTCCAACAGCACAAATATGGAAGCCAATCCGTTCTCCAAATTAGCAGTTTGGGCCTTAGCAGAGCCTTGCTGGGGAACTCGGGGCTTTAGACTTATCGTCATTTGCCCGGTAGCACACCATGGGGAACAGTTACACTCCTCAATTCATTAAGCAACCTGCTCATAAAAAGGCAGCTTTGCATTACCCTTACACTCTTCTTGATCACCACAACCTCATAAACCAAATACTTAGTTTCACCTGATGTGAAGCAGTGAGCTTAAAGGAACAACATGTCAATCAAAAGTTTGACCAGCTCATTATTTGGTATTAGGAATCTAGCTGGTCAGACCCACTTTCAGTTACAATGCTAATGGTGTCAGACTGGGCATGCATCTAATACCAAGTTCAGATTACCCGATATTAGCCACGACAAGACAAAACAAGACACATCTGTGAGCTCTCCAGTATTCACATTTTGCGACTAGCATTTTTACTATCGGGAGTCTCACGGTCGGCACGAGGCTGATCTGAGACCTCTGTGTTCGCACTACAAGACCTGGCACAGACAGAGCCTAGGGTGTGCTGATTTCCACTGCCATGCTTTCATGTTGTCTGTTTTTCATGTTTTTATTACTGTCATCATTGCTGCAAAATGTTTTAGAATTATTTACGAGGTTGTTTGGATAGCCAATTTTATCTTCTGTTAGCAAGTAAACTTCACATGACTTGTCTTCAAAGAATGCTTTTGCTTGGTGAAGAAGTGCAACTTTAAATATGGTTTTTGGAAGCTCAGAAGCTCAGTTTTGGAAGCTGAGTTCAGAAAAAGATCAACTGCCGAGTTTCCCCACGAGTACCTGTGATTTCTAATCGACCCCTCCGACCTAGGAATCGTCTCTAAAATCGCCTAGTGTGAACTTGCTATAACAGGTATCAAACTCTGGTACTTAATAGAAGGCAAAAAAAGCTAATTTGCCAGAGAGCTTTGGTGTTCCTTTAATGCAGACATTATCTGTTTTAACCTGTTTACAGAGGTTACTTTCAAAGGAACAGAGCACAGGACAGATTGGTCCCTCTTGAAACAATTCAGCTCTTGCTGTGCCAATTTAGACTTTTGCACTTAGTGATGGGTTTGACAAAAGATGAGGCTGTAACCCTCCTGATGTCTGTGCCTCTATGCCTAAAAGGGAAGAAGGGATCCAGAGACAGTTTGTGTGGTAATGGAGCCATATAGGATGCAACTCCACAGGGAGGGGGACTGTCCATGAGTACACATTACGATGACTTGACAGTTCCATTTGCTAAGGCCCTCAGGCTAGCCTCTGAGTCATGCTTTGACCTGGGTGAAGTTGGAAGTTACTGGTCTACCAGCAATCATACTGATTTTGGGGGATTCTGGATGAGAATTTTGACGTTCTGGTAAACAGAGACTTAAATGGCACTGCCTGTAAAGCTTTTACAGACAGAATATCCAGGATAAGCTATTCAGGATAGACTTGTCTGTTTTATTTAAATCAGTGACCGTTCTTATCTTGATCTGACTTTTTATGGTATATGCAGTTCTTGCAGAGTGGCTTTTGAAGGGGAAAGATGTATTCCTTACAGAATTGAATTTTGAGGGGAATTATAAAGATGCAAACCAATGTTATTATTGGAATAAAGCCATGTATCCCACACCCCAGACCACAAATTTGCCGCAGGCACAGACACTGAGACTAGTGCTAAACTTCAAAGTAACAGAGCAGGACAAGGATCAGGCCAGTGCTCCACTCTGTGTATTTTAAAATAGGTTGTTGTGTCGTATCTTGCTCTGGCATATGCTCTGAGATGTACCCTTCCTTTCAACTCCACCTTACTAAAAATCCTCTCATAATGAATAATTCATGGATAACAGAAGACACTGCTGTACAACAAACACTGCGAGAACAAAGAATCCTTCAGAGGTAGGCCTGAGCATTGATCCTAGAGAATTGTTAGCATCCATTGACCTAATCTGCAGATGAGGTCAGTTGTCTAAGAGCTGGCATTGATGATGGCTTTCAAAAATATAGTGGTGATTTAATGGTATATGTTTCAAGGATTCAAAATAGCATCAGATAAGAGCTCACTTTAGACAACTCAATTGATGCAGCTACACTAACAATCCCTGTGTTCTGTTTGGCCTTTTAATGATGTTGTGGAAGGATTCTCAAGGCCTTTTCCTGTAAGTACTGCATTTTGTATTTGTCAAAAGGAGAGTCAAAGTGTGAGTCATATTAAGAGTAAAAGAGCCAATTTTATTTTATTCTTACAGGAGATAGCGTCCTTAAGCAAAAACTGTAAAAATACAACCAAAATGGCTTGTCCTCCAAAACAACCTTGATATTGTTGAATCTTTTCAGGCAGGATGAAGGATAGTGAATATTTCTGTTGCTTGCCTGAAGTCATACTGTACATTTTTGAAGCTGCTCCTGAAATCATATAGCCGTGCCACCCTGAAGCCCTAAATACCTTCTTGTGCACTCACCTTATCAGGTCTTTATATCTAGTGGTATATGGGCTATTTGACTTCTTGACTAATTGATCACCAAAGTTCAACAGGTGGGTATTTTCTCTTAACAATAAGAAAATACCATTGACCCATGATACAATATGATCCACAAGATTAAGGGAGAAAGCTGGCGTGAATCAACACGTAGTCCTACTGTTTTATAGTGCCAAGCGCTATTGTTAGCCACCTCAATCACTGGATTTCATGCAAGACAGACTGAGATAGCGAAACGGCAGCTAACGTTAACAGAATGGGGCATTTCAAAACGAAAGCAAACTGATTAGGTTTCGTTTTTGACATGCCTCATTCAGTTAGTGTTAGCTGCCGTTTCGCAAACTCGGTCTACAATGCACAACATTTTATCATTGAGATAGCTTTTAGTAGCGCTTAGCAGTATAAAACAGCAGGGCTAGGTGTTGATTCACGCCGGATTATACCTTTAAGGTCTCGATATGAAACAACACACTTTCATATATGGAGCGATATGGCCTTATCAATAAGGATCCTACCCCAAAGTTAGACTACTGGTCAGGGCTTCAACCAGACTGATGCAGACTCTGTATGATTATATTTTTGCTAGGCCTAATGATAAGGTTCCTTTGACATCATTCGGGAACCCACCATGCAATTTAATGTAGTTGTGTCCTCAACATTGACTCAGTATGTTTTCCATTTCCACCATCCATTGCTTTCCCAAATCAGCCAACAATAATTCTGTCACAGAAAGCACATCTGCTGACTATTGTGATGCTGACTGACTCTAATACATATAAATGTGATAGTGTGTTTTGTGTTGATAACTAATGCCTATATTTCACAATCAAACATCTTCATTCTTACAACACAAACTAACAAACTATGGAGGGAGTAGCCTATAGAAGACAACACTTTTTTGGACTGGAGGCTGAATCCATTCAAGGCAGGAGTGTAGTGGTAGCTAAACACAAGTAAAGGCAGTTTACTCACCTCTCACATTTTTGGAATAGTTTCTACATGTAATAGAGTTTATGCACCAACTTTTAACGTCGCCAATCCCACTGCATTATCCTAATTTGAAAATTACCATAATACACAGAGGTAATCTTGTGTCCCACATGACTTTTTGAACGTCTAAATCTGCATATTGTTGAATTTTTTAACACAAAATTCATAGTTTACCAACCTCTTTTTATACCTCTACAACACTGATTCAAGGAGTAGAGAATAATTCAGAAGCGTTCCCGCCATTCAGAGGAACGTATGACAACCAGTGACCATAGTTTCATCATTGCACCAGATGTTTGCGCCACCCTCACAGGCCATTCAGAGACCCTGAGCTGAATGCTAATGCCACAGTGAGTATCAGAAACTCATTAATATCTTAAATCCAGCCAGATGTTCAGATTCAATCAAATTTCATTGTTAGCTTGGGTGAAGGAGGAGGTCTGTATATTGTTAATGCCATTCCAGACGGTTCGGTTACCCTTTATCGGGGATCCTCCTGGTCCAGCAGCAGGAAATACTGTAATGCCAGGTGCATAGAGATTTTAAGATTTTAAGTCAAGGAAATGCATATTACTTTCTTCTACAATTTCTCAGTCTTTGAGCTGGCATTGACGAATTGATGAATCAAACATAACATAAGTTTGTGATCATACCCTTGTGATCATGCTCTGGAGGTTAGCTGAAGAGTTTCATCTCAGTGGAGCCTCTGCCCCTGCCCTGTGATTGCTGCCTGAGGAAGAAAACTGTGCAAATGATGCCAACCAAGGCACAATACATCATCCGTGCACAGTTGTGCTTACGCAGCCAAGCTAATTAAATGGCAAATAAAGTCGCTGCTATTATATTAAATTAGGGTTTATTTTACACAAGCAATTAACAGATAATTTAATCAGTTTCTTCTGGGGGAAACCTGATTGCTTCACTCATGGTAATTATGGCAAGCATGTTAGCACAGGTGGTTGATTTTAAGACAAGGTTAGCATAGTTTCAAGAATGTTGATTTTACAGCATTGGACGAAAGGGGGTAGAGCTACAATGTGCTGCAGTTGGCAAATGAATAGCAAAAAGGTGGTCACTGAGCAACCAAGAGGCCATTACACATTTCTCAGCTCGGGACCATATTACGTGTTTCAGCTACATTTCCCCTGACCATGTGGAAAACAAAACCAAAAAAAAACGGGCAGGGATCGGGTGGTGGGATCGAGAAATGACCTCGGGTCGGACTCGAACCCGGGTCCTCGGAGTAATGGCATGATGCTCTTGCTCACTGAGCCATGGCACCCCTTGGCTCTCTGATTTTAAAACGATATCTTTACTAGAATGCTTAGTAGTAAGCATCAAGAAAGCTTAACTTTAAACCATTACCTCTTGGAACATTGTCAATCAATCAATCAATTAATTTTGTTCGCTGCGCATCAAAAAAAAAAAAAAAAATCTGATAAGATCTGCTCAATAAAGATGGTTAATTAATAAAAAATATGTTTTTATGTCTAGAAGGATCTTAGCCATTACTGTACATCGAATAGCCCATAATATTTGACATACATGGTTTACTCAGCCTCTCATGATGTGGTCATTTATAGTATTGAGCACTTGTAGCATAAACAATTTGTTAAGATACGGGCAGGACAGTCATTTCTGTATGTTCATGTCAGTGTGATTTAACCTCACTCTTCACTACTACAGTATTCAGATGAAGAGCACACTACTTGGCAGCCTGTGCATGCAATGCTGACATCAAAAGGATCTCCGTTTTCCTGCCATATGTGACGTTAACTGGTAATTGAACAGCTTGGGCTTACGTCTCTTCTGCAATGGGTGTAAAACATCTCTTTTATGTGTGCTGGAGTTTTTCCCAGGGGTTTGTGTGAACGACTGTGGAAAGCACTGATGCCGAATGTGAGTTGGAGACAAGACGCTCCTTGGTGAATCTAACTCAGAGAGCAGAGATGGCTCCAAGGCTGGCAAGTCACTGGGCATGGCATAGAATGAATTGTGGAATAGATGCATTCTGGATGAATGGATAATGGAGAATTACTCCCTCAACCCAAATTGATTTGTGTATGACATTGTACTGAGTGACAAAAATCTAATAAGTAGTGCATGGCTCCAGTTATAGGCACAGATAGTCTGTTTTCCAAAAGGTTATTCAGCTTAGCAAAAAATTATGGTTTACCAATAACAAATATTGATTACCAGATATTTTGTCTTCTTTGGTTTGCAAAAAAAGTGTGTGTATGTGTGTGTGTGTTTGCGCGTGCATGTCTCTTTCTTGTCATTTGACATAATATCTCAAGCAATATGCAATACACAGCACAAGGGTCAATGGTTTAGTTGCATATAGTTCCCCAGGGTTGCCTAACCCTAGGCAAGCAGGGGAAAAAATCCCATAGAAGATATTGACCATTATTTTGAGGAGATATTTGCATTTGATACGAGATGTCACGTTTAATTTCACTTGTGCTCTCATCAAGATCTTTATTTGCCGGAAGTATCTTCACAAACACCCTCACTTTAACTTCTGTTGGATAACATTTAGTCCTGTCATCCTTCCTCCTCTCTCTCACTGACTCATGTGACAGCACAACTGAACTAGAATAAGTTTTGGCCCAAACAACATGGAAAAATATAGCTGAAGCTTTGTGAGCTCCCTACCTTTTTCTATCTCTATGTTAGCCTAGTAAACCAGCACCACCCGCTGGACGCCAAAATCTTTTGTCTGCGAGTGGGTCTAGCCTTGCATCATTCTCCAATTCTGCCAGAATGCCAAGAATCTGGCAAAACCAATAACGCTGAGATGTGTTTTGAATCAAAGCGGGCGGGGTTTGAAACCAATCATAACGCCGAGATGTGTTTTGAATCAAAGCGGGCGGGGTTTTGAGGGAGAAACGACAGAGCGTTGGCCTATACGCACAGATATGGTTTGAAAGACAACGGGTTGTGCTCGTCAACAATCTCCCGTTGTATCCATTCATCGGGGCCAGACATCCAATCTCACATTTAGGCTGGTTTATTAGACTATCTCTATGTATATTTGCTGGAATACATGATTTGGTGTATGTATGTGTGTATGTATGAATGGATGTGTCTGTGTGTACAGTACTTACTGTGTAGCAATCCCTTGTTGCACTACACAAAAGTGTCTCTCCTCTGTAATTTGAAAACTCACAACAATTTTGCTCTCTGGACCTGTTGGCGCCACCAAGAAAGTGGAAGAAGCCTAGTAAGTCATTCAGCATGGGCAAGGCATCTACTGTGAGCTCCTCAGCTTCACTCTATGATTTATGAGCACACCATTGAGCAGCACTGCGCTGTCAAGCTTAATGAATAATAATCAACTTTCATCGCATGCAACATCCTCTTCATCTGCTAAGAAAAATGATGAACGCTACACTCAGTTGCATGTTGTAATTCATCAACACTGGAAATGTTAAATGGGTAGAGCTGTTTGTGTTTTGGAACACTGGCAAGTCCAGTTGCTTGAGCGGTGACAAGTTTACAGGTAAGTATTTTAATGCTCAAAAGTTCCTTGAGGCTCCACTGTTGTTGTTTTTTTAAATTTAAAGGAAAAGTCATTGAGTTCCCCACTTTCAAAGAACAGCCAAATCGTCACTGGAGGCAGACTGTGATGTGCAATAGTGTGTAAAAGCACTAAGATGAGTTCGGGAATCAAACTCGATTGATTGTCTGCCAGCAACATTATCACTTCCCCACCACACCCAAAGTTATCATGGAATGATTGTATGTGTCTGTGTGTGTGTGTGTGTGTGTGTAGACCTCTAACTGGGTTGATTGCTGTAAGGAAAGGATTTGTTTAAAAGCTGCAGTTGCGGGAGGCAAAGTGAAGCCATAACTCTTTTTGCATGAAAAATCCAAGAGATTTGGCTCCAGGATTAAGCCAGGATTATATTTTTCAGTATGCAGGCTGTAATTTGGACCAACCAATGATTATCATAAATGGGTGTGTAAAATGTCTAATTAATTCAGGATTTCAGTATCATATGACCATATATTTTTCACCCTCTGTCAAACACCACTCCACATACACACATACAGACAAATACACTCAGAGATAAACATAGAGCACACACACACACACACACCCTTACAGACATTGCCCCTAAGATGATGCCAGCAGTATGTTTTATATTATTTCACCAGCTCCTCATCTGTAGACCCTGACTCTGGTATCCTAGCAACATGACGTGATGAGCACAGGAAAGGCATCTTTGCAAAGAAAAACAAAGCAAGAGAGCAACGTCTGGACATACTAATCAACCACATGGTTAGGACAGATAGGCCAGGGTAAGTAAAAATATACATGTAACCAATTTGATTCATTACAAGGATGAATCTAACATGAACATAATGTACACTGTTCCAGTTTTGAAGTTGTGGACATCACAGTTCATTGTCTCCCATCACTGTTTTAGAAAACATAAACCTAAGTTGAGATTTCAAAAAAATGTACATACAGCAACTAAAATTGCCCATTTTTGATTTATATAGAATTTGGGACATATGCCTTTGTTCCTTCCTAAGTTATCTCCACTGTGGCAAACGGTGGTGTTGTTCCTTTACTGTAAGAGTTTTATTAACATCTCTTCAAAAAGTACATTGCATTATTAGAGACTAGAGACAAGACTTTGTGTTGGTTTTAATTAGTGGATTGTTAACAGCACCTCTCCAAGCTCACACTTGAGCAAATTTACTGTTGTTGGTCATTTGCATCTATTTAAAAGAAGAAAAACAGGACAAGGTCTAAAGATTACCATTCTTCATTAGTCTACAGATTACCATTCTCAGATTAGAATTCTTTTGGAAACATGGTTATTATTAATCTTTTTGGCTCGCTAAATGCATGTGTAAACAGGATGTTTATACTCTCACTCCATACATATAAATCCGCACTCATAACACAATTAGCTTCCCACTCCCATGGTGCAAACAACACATTTAATTGTTCACGCCACACAGCTAATAAGGTGCAAACTCAAGGTGCAAAAGGAGACGGATATGGCAAAGGAATGGAAATGTGTGAATCAGTGATACAGCACTTCTGTTAGGCAACAGAAAAGGTTGGAATAAGAGGGGAAAACGAAAAAAAAAAAAAAAGTACACTGATGATACCCAGTATGAGCTTGGCCCTCTGAATATATGAGACGATGCTTTATTCGCTAGAAACAATCAAATTAAGTTTTTTTTTTTTCATTTTTTTTTTTTAAAAAAGGAAAACATAAAAACTGAGATATACTCCTGAGGAATAACACCATTTCTGAAACGCATTTCAGATATTACATAAAAGCTGCATGTTGAGCTCGCAAAGTATGGGTTTTCTTAGTCAGAATATGAATTAGTGCGAGGGAGTGTTTGCACTTGGTTTCAAAATATGGCATAAGGATATCAGGATCAAAATGATCTGAGCACCTCACTAAAGGTAGCAACAAGGAGAAATGTACCATGGAAAGCAATAACACTTAATGATGAACACCAAGTGCATCTTGGGTTTGCTCAGGGTTATGATTCATTCAAAGCATGTTTTGTTCTTCTTTCAGCTGAAAATATCCCTCGGAACATTTCTGTCCCAAAACATCCTTTTGCTTTGGCATGTTGAAGGAACAGGTGTGCAACGGTGCCAATAACAGTAGATGAAACCGACATACTCATGTTCATAATTTGTAAGAATGACTCATAGCAGCCATATGGTAGTTTTGGCAGTGGAGTTTGGAGCTCACCAGATGCTGGTGCCAGACCACACATGCTGTCAGAAGAACAAGCGGACGCCCCTGTGCATATTTATCATGTCAACAATGCTCTTCCGAGGCCAATGATAACATAATGTTGAGGTTCGAAAGGGAGACCTGATGAGCATTTCATCTAAACTTGCGATCCAAGTCATTTAAAACGCCTCCGTCTTCATTGCCAGTTGGCTATACACAAGATAACACACCATAGACAAGACTGAAATCTTCTGTGCCTCTGCACACTACGCTTGAGCCAGCTCTGCCTTATGTTCTTTTCCCTGACATACAATAAGTTTGATGACTGGAGTGGATCTCCCCTCTGTTTATTTCATCTCCTCTCTCCACTTCAGGAGGGGTTTTATTTTTCTCCCACTCAGTGGAGAGCCGCGTAAAAAGCAGCCCTGTTGAAGAGAGAAAAAAGAGAGAGAGAGAGAGCACCTCTGTGGCTGTGGAGGAAGCCAGAGGGGATCCGTTTTTGGAGGCTTGCCAGAAGATGATATGGTAGAGTGGAGACTAGAGAGGGGCACATCAGTGACAGTGTGACTAGAGAAAACGCTACCTGAGAAAATGGAAAGCCTGCCTATGGTATGACATGTGAGCTAAATGCTTTCCGATGTTAAATACTTGTTTTCCCCATTAATTATAATTTATTTAGGCCTTTTCTCAAGCGGAATAGTCATGTGAAAACTGCATAATGAACAACCCTGAAAATGCGTCATGCCATGTACCACCTAAGCTTTTGCATAATTGAAATGGATTACTGTTGTTGTTCCAAAGTGCCTGATACATGCACATTTTACACAAGACATATGAATGATTCATCAATAGATTTTGTTAATTTTTTATTGTTTTTGCCAGCACACTTCACAGAAGTATATATCCAGTACAGCATTTAGAGGGGAGAACAGTGTCAGTAGTTTGTTTTGTTTATTGCTTAGGAGAATGGACATTCAATTTACGAAATGCAATTATGTTTTTTTTTCTACACCACTTCAAAAGTCTTGTGAAAGTTTTTGTGAGAATGATCTTTCATATGTTTTCTAATAGAAAGCATTTTCACATAATTTATTTTGGTTTCATTTACAAAATGTTTTTTACTCATTGCCAGTTTTCAAATTCAAAAGCTACACAAACTACACAAACAAAACATTATGAAAGACGCGGCAAAAGAAAAAGCAAGGGAGCCAAAAAAAGAACAAAGAGACAATCCAAAAAACCAAAGTGGCTTTCCCGGCGGCCCTGCCTGCTCGCTTTACTTAAAAAATAAGTGGCGACGAAGTGGTCGGTTTTGGAAATCGCTAAGAATCTTGGCCCTGTTCCTGTTCAAGGCCTAGAAGATCGACGAAGTAGAATCTGCACCTTTAATCGGCTCAGAGGGCTCCAGGAGAGGCTTGCAATTAAGCCGGAAGCAGGAGTGGGAGCCCATTATCTTTATATCAGCACACCTGCTGCTGCTGCTGCTGCTCCCCCAGATCCATTAGAGAGGCCCACAGCCCACAGCCCTGTGCCCTGGTCCCTACCTCTCAGGCTCCTCCATTACCCAGCCACTGCAGGGCTAATATACATAAGCTCTGATAATCGAGCTGGGAGGCCCCGTCTCTATGTTTGTGTGTGTGTGTGTGTGTGTGTGTGTGTGTGTGTGTGTGTGTGTGTGTGTGTGGTTAGGGGCCAAGAGGCATTCAGGCTCTGGCCATACTGATTAAGGATGGCAGATGAGAGACAAAAGGGCCGCAGTGGACTGCCTTTAGATAAGGATCAGCAGAGGCCTGTTCCATAATGACTAGAAAATGGGCAAACATCAGCATAGTTTAATGTGTCTGTGCACACAGTATAAGTGCACTGAGAGATGTCGGTACAGGAAGAGAGGTATGTCGGGTGTGTGCTCTCTCTCTCTCTCTCTCTGTCACACACACACATACACACTCACACTTTGTGTGTGTATATGTGCCCTCCCCCTGACTGTCATGTGTTTCTGCATGCAAACAAAGGATAAAGTACTGTACATCACACTTCATAAATGTTTGCTGCTATTAAATGATGCAAATGCATGCAGTAGAGAGCAATATTCAAGGCTTAGGAAACCCAGGCAACACACACAGGCACACACACACACACACACACAATGACTGAATGAACTCTGAATGATATTCATGATATGAATTCTGCATACTACTTACGTGTGCTCTCCACACAGCACTGTAAATACGAGAGTCGTCACACGTTTGCAAACTCACACACATTCCATCCAACACACACACACACACACACACACACATTCATCCATCCATCCATCCACAAAGGCAAACAAAAATGGTCCTTGTCGGTGTTCCTGTTGCTCAATATTACTGACATATTTCCCATGGTTGTGCTGAATGCAGACCCTACTTGAAGTCTCCACCCTGCTGTGAGATAGTAATATCCGTCACATTCACAGAGACCCATTAGGAGCTGCTTGAAGTCGGCAAACCTCCTTCCCCGCAGGCTGCCTGAAGGAATCTCAGTCTTTCTTGGCAGAGGATATGGAAATGTGTCCTCTCGATTTCCCAAAGGCCCTCAAAACCTCCCGCTCCCAAACCTGACCAATCAACCCCCCCCCCCCAATCCATCCCGTGTTTCAGGTGTAGCCATATGGATGAAACTGCTGCGATTGGTAGGTGGACTTTTAAATATATGGAAATTGCTGCCCTAATATGAGTGAGTGGTTCATATTTAAAGGTTTTCAGGGAAGGATCTGAGGTGCGCTTCCCTGTGGACCGTGTCCGATTCCCAGCGTTTCACCCATCCCCCAATGCACACACACGCGCAGTCGCACGCACGCACACACACACACACACACACCATGCAAATCGCCTGCTTCTCTTCATGGGAGACCATGATGCATGAATGTTTGGGGGCATGTGAGCTCACCTCTCTGCTCCACCGCGTGAGCCCAGCAGGGTTAGTGGAAAGAGGAGGGAGAGGGTGGGGGGGGGGGGGGGGGATCGGAAGCGGAGAGGCTAGAGAACCCTATGGGTGCCAAGGGATGGGTGGGTGGTTTAGTGGGTGTGGCGTGTGTGAAGCCGCAGCAACAGCAGCTGAAGCACCCAGTCGAGTGCAGTGGCAGACAGGAGTGGAGCGGCGGGCATAAATAAAGACAAAGTATGAAGCTATTTAAGAGCAAACAGTTGAGAGGCAGTGGCCCAGCCTTCGCACTCCCAGCTGTGAGTTACAGCATGTTTGACTGACAGGTGTGTTGAAAACAGCAGTGCATCCACCCGTTGGGAGGCAATGGAGCCCTCAGAGGTGGCCAGGGAGAAAGGTACACTGACAGAGAAAGGCTCTGGAGGGAGAGGGAAAAGAGAGAGAGAGAGGGGGGGAGGCAAGAGAAAGAATGAGTGGAATTGAGGGGGAAAGGAAAAGAAACAGAGCAAAAGAAGAAGGTAAAAAAGGGGGATGAGTTGCAACAGTAACAGAAATCCACTGGGTGAGAATGTAGGGAGAGAATGTACTCGATCTAAACACACACACACACACACACACTCACACTGACATTCATTTGCACCAGTGGGGCCTGGGGGCTGGGGAGCTGAGTCAGCGGAGCCGTCTCAGCCCAGCGGGTGGCCAGGCGAGGTTGCCCTCTGACTCCGAATCTGCTCTCGCCGGCTCGCCCACGGCTCCGAGAGAGGAGAACGCAAGTCTGTGCAGTGCACTGCACACACATGACCAGGGGAGGTGGACCAACTACCATCAGCCACGGGCTCAGGCAGTGGGGTAAATACAGAGCACAGTACAGAGTTATGACGTACAGAGACAGTGAGAGAGAGAGAGAGAGAGAGAGAGAGAGAGTGTATATACATGTATAAGAATACTGTATGTACTTTATATAAATGTTTTATTTGTTTGTGTGTGTGTGTGTATGTGTGTTTGTGTGTCAGACAAGGAAGAGACCCAGTGTCAATGTCAAAAGGAAGCCCATCCCTTTGCATTCATTCACAGACCTCCAGTAAATTCCTGTCCTCATGCCATAGTCCAGGTCCTAGAAGGACATGCAGATAGGAGATAAACTGATTGAGTCCACGGCAGCGATTGCATTATCTCCAGGAAGCACCGGGAAGCTCTCCGCGTCCATAACCGGATCAGGCTTGGTCTGCTGCATACGTTTAATTAGATTGAGGCACGGTAAACAGGGGGGTGTTAATAGGCAGCGAACAAAGCCAAACATGGGAATACAACACCAACCTCACACAGCATTCTCTTCTGTTGTCACCGAGGAATGTTTGTATATGTGTGTGTGTATATGTGTCTCTGTGTGTGTATGCACCACAATTACAAGATGCCAGGTATATTAATAACTATCTGAAATTTTTAGAAACCTTGTCTGTGCTGGGCTGATAATGGGAGGGAAAGGATCTCGTGGAGGGCTGGGAGAAGCAGAGGGGACAAGGCACGGACGGAGTCGGAGTTCAGTAAATTCCCACAGTCCTGTTCCAATAAGTATGCCGTTTGAATTATGCATCGCCAGACGGTGTTGGCGGATCTCTCCAGAAACCCTGTGTATGACAAGTGAGGGTAATAGGACTGTTTGAAAGTGAGACAGCCCAAGGATTCAATCCCTGATGGAATACTCCAGGAGAAATATTGGCTCTGCATAAACAGTATTTTTGCCATTTTTATCTCTCTCTCTCTCTCTCTCTCTCTCTCTCTCTCTCTCTCTCTCTCTCTCTCTCTCTCTCTCTTTTTTTTTTGCCCGTGCACTGAAACCCGTATCTTTTATGCTGTGCTCATGAGACCCAGCCCACCTCCCACCCATGCTGTAAAAAGGCACATGCTGCCCTCGCATCTGGTAGTTAACTCCACTCTCGCTGAGCTAGCAGATGATTTTTTATTGAAAGATCAGAGTGATTATGTGCCTGATGATGATAACAGTGATTATATTTAAGCGTACAGGAAGAATAACCGTTGACACGGGTTAGTAGTTTCGTAATTAGAACTGACTTTGTTGTTACAAACTTTTTCTGGTCTCCTAATTGGCATCAGAAACTTTTTCCCCTTTTCTGAAACTCGGGTGACACCATTGCTACCCCAGCCATATCAATGTCACGGACATTGACATGATTCATTTTATGGTGCAGTGATAATGTTTTAATGATGCTTTTACTTGCATGGCACCACGCTCTGGTAAACCAAGAGCACCTTGTCAATGTGCAGGATGAGGTTAGGTTTTAACGTCATGAAATACCACTAAAATAATATTTGCCTCAGAATGTGATATTTCGATGACATGCACATGGCTGTTTTTTCCTACTGTCATTTATTGCGAAAGCAGAAAAAAAAAAAAACTCGGAATCACTGCCATCTTCATCATCATTTCAAATAGAGACCCTGTATGACATTTCAAAGATTAATGCTGAAGCTCTACTTAGCCTTACAACATGAAATCTCTTACTGTCTTTGGTGCCCTCGTTTCTTTCAAAAACATCATGAATCATCATGATACTTAATACTGACATGAGCTGTCAATGAATGCTCAAGCACCAACATTCCACCATAAATCAACGTGTCTATAAATGATATGAATTCCCACATGCCAAAACAGCATAGAGATATTTACTCAATTTAATTTGTGTCATCTTGGAAAACACGGACATAAAATGTTCATAAATCCCTGAGCGCTGCTTTCTAAATATGTTATTCTGTATTAATGAATGTATCATGCCCTCCCTGTAGATTCACTTAATGTAAAATGCTACTGATAAAAGGTGGATGAAGGACAGTTCTAGCAGTCCCGAATCCTCACTGAGCTTGAAGCTCACCTTGCTCAGGCAGTGAGTAGGGCATCCATACCCACAGGAGCAGTCAGGCTAAAGCACAGCAAATGAGCTGGGGCAAGAGAGAGTACGGTGTGTGCAGTTGCACTTTACAATCACTCACTGTGCGCCTCACCTCTACCCAAAGTGCTGAGTGATACATCACAAGCAAACAAGGGAATCGACCAACGGTGTGTGTGGCCATGCATGCATACACACAGATGTGTTCTACATCCCATCTCTCAAAAGACCACACACACAAACACACACACACACACACACACTCATGGAAATACATACATAGATCACTTATAACCATATGTGTTGGCATGGACAGTGAGTAAACACATTTACAGGTACTAAATGTACTTTAGGATGAAGTAAGGTGGGCCCTGGATATACAAGAAAGTTGACACCTGATAATAACCAATGGCAACTGATGTAAGGCAAACAGCACAAAGAAACGCATACTGTATATCATATGAAACACTACCAGTTCCGTGACTGTAGGTACAGATATAGCTTCAGGATGTGCCCTATGGCTAGATAGCATACTGTTGCTCCAATGGTCAGTGCCTAAGGCAGGGTTTTCCTGTGAGCCAAACACTATGGATTGACAGACCACCGTCTGTGTGAATCATTCACTCTATCCATAACCCTTGCCTTACAGGTCAATTGGGAAAAAAATGTGGAAGACACCTGTTTACTGTATAAATAGGCTAGGATTTATTTTGTTTATTTGCATGCTTGCAAATTTGTGGCTATACACCAACGTGTGTCTCCTAACTACAATATATCTAGTGACAAAGTAGAGAAGAAGTAGTAGAGAATAACTGGAGAACTACAAAGTCAGAGAGGCAGTAGGCTCTATGCCATAGAACCCCTTCACAAATTACTGTACTATTTCCAAGTTGGGGAAAACAGCAGCCAAACTTTAAGAGTTCAAAGGAAGAGGAGAGAAACTTCCATTTCCACACAGACAGGAGAGTGATTACACTGAAAATACGTGTGTGGCTTCAAAAGGAACTCCACCACACACACAACTCTTGTTGCCACATCTGAAGTGGACTTTTAATTCCACCCCTCTGTTGTTTCAATTCGATTCTGGATATCTCGTTTACACACCCCGGCTCTTTAATGAGGTTTTGAATCATTATTTTATCCCCCTCCCCCCCTCGTTCAATCTCGTTAATGAAAAGAGAGCAGGAACCACAAAAAATTATTTTACTTTCACTTAAATCTATGCGAAAATAGAGAATTAAAAAAAAGAGGGTTGTTCCTTCCCATCAAAGTCGATATTCATCTAGTTTAGCAAATATTCCATCACTACTTGCCCTTTTTAATTATGAAAAACGTGTTTACCATCCCCATAATAAAAAAAAAATGTTTCACAAGAAAGGATGATGAATGTGTGAGATAGGACTACGCACATCTGTTCTACTGTACACGCATGTGTGTGCAGGAGAGAATGAGAGAGTGTGAGCGAATGTGTGCTAAAGAGTGTATATGCCCCAAATGTAACATCCAAGAGTGTTTCTTTAATGAGATTGGGGGCTGAAGCGTGGCATGTATAGTATACTGTGCCATGGGCTGTGTTATTTCCCTGTATATGAAATAACAGCCCTGACAGAGGCTGAGGACAAAACAAGTAATTTCTCTACGGTTCCCAAGATGTCAGGTATACGATAATTAATTGCACCTCTCTTAGGTGAGGAAAACACCGCTCCTCTATGCACTTGTTCACTCGGTTCTCACAGAAGACAAAGAGTCAAGTCAGAGTCTTTTTGATGACTTTGCTCTTGGCTTATCAAACTGTTCCTGCTGCACGTGCGATCGGCATGGACCTGTACGACAGGAGGGGAGCAGGTGGGCTGCACTCGTAAAGCCTCTGGCTCCAGCCTATTTTTACAACCCGGTATTTGTGTGTGTGTGTTTATGTATGTATGTATGTATGTATGTATGTGTGTGTGTGTGTGTGTGTGTGTGTGTGTGCGTGTGTTTTCTCTGCGGCTTTGAGCTGCTTTCCAGAAGCCAGGTGTTGGAGAGATTGACGCGTAAGCTCCCTGTTTTATGTATGTTTGGAGGTATATGCGCATGCGTGTGTGTCTCTGTGTGGTGCTCGGGTGTGGGGGACTACGAGAAGATTCTATCTGGATCCTTTTATATCCATATCATGAGCAGCAAAGATAGATGGAGCAAACATCTATCATAGAGAGAGAGAGAGAGAGAGAGAGAGGGGGGGGGGGGCATTCCAGTCCAGGCATGGTTGAGGGAGGATTCTGTGTGTACTTCTGGCTGTCTTTGTGTGAGCACACGCCACAGGGAAAGGGTGACAGAGTGTTGTGGGGATTTGAGGATTTCTAGTGGTAATGAGGAGGCCGCTCCACTTTCCAAAGAGCACACAGTCCCAGGAATGGGGGGGGGGGGGACCAGGAAATACAGGGGTGCATCTGTACATGAGAGGAAGTTATTTAAACAACACAAACTACAGAGGGAATAATAACGATGGAGAGCTGTAGATTAGACCTTAGCATATTTAGCGCAGCATAGCCAACATATGTTGCGTCCAGAAGAGTGAGTGAAGTGTGGTAGCATACCCATGCTTTCTGTCTCCTGCTGCTTTACTCTTTTATCGCTGTCCTTTCTTCCCCTGCCAGCCTATTGGAGTGTGACTACAGGACCGTCCTGGGCTTATGGCCAACTACAGCACTTCCACAGCTAAGGAGATGGCCTGTCGTTCCGCTGAAAGACACAGACGTTTTCTCTCTCTCTCAGTCCATCTCACTTTTTATGGTTTATCTTTTTTTATCTTCTCTCTTTCGCTCTCTCTCTCTTGTTGCCTCCTTCTCACTTTTTTTGCTGTTGTTTTCCCTCCTCTTGCCTCGTGGCCCCTCCAGAGGACACAAAACATGATTGGCACTCTTCTTGCTGACACCATAAAAGAATACTGCTTACACGCCGCATTGTGAGAGGCTTCAGTAACCAGCTGCCACTGCTGTGGACGAGGCATCATCATGGGAGAAATCAATGTGTCTAGCCATAAATTTTAACCCTCCGCACAGGCCGGCGATGCAGCTGCGGAATGCTCTTTTGCCAGGGGCTTGAACACTGCATATCCACTATGGTAATGAGTGGCATAGGGTGGTCATGTAGAGCAAGGTCAGAGGCATGTGGGTTTAGTCAGGGGATGAAGGGGGTTGAGAGGGACAGACAGCAAAGCTCTGGGGCTGTCTGGATGGCAAAGTCCTGAGACTCGGTTTCAGTCTGTGCCGCCCGTGGGGTTTGGTCTTTGAGGCGGCCTGCTTTCCCGACTGCCTGGCTTGCCAGTCGCATTCAGATGAGCTGAAGGGGGTGGGGGTGGGGGGTATGTGTGTGTGAACAGCGTGGGTGTCTTTCTTTCATTCTTTCTGTCTGTCTATCTCGGTCTCCCTCATGCTCTGTTTTTTTTTACTCCAAGAGAGCTTTGAAACAGATGATGCCAGAGACTGTCTGCCGCAGACAACGGCCTCTGACCCTGCGTGGGCTCGCCTTGGTGGTGGGCAGCGCCAGGGCCAGAGGATTAATGAGGACACGCGTGGCACACAGGCTAAGCTCGGGACTCCGGGGACTGCTAACACTAATTAGCCACTCCGGGGAGAGGGGAGGAAGCCATAGGAAAGAAAGGAAGAGGAGGAAAAAGGAAGAAGCTCAGCCCAGATAGCGTGCGACGTGCATCTTTCTAAATGTGGAGCACGTGTGCTACATGGAGGGGGCAGAGTGATAACCTGGAGCGAGTGTCAGCCTTGTCGTCGCCATGCCTACAGTAATAGAGTGAGTGTGCTATGCAAGTGTCTGTGTGTGTGTGTGTGTGTGTTTGAGTGAAAATGGGTGGATTAGCATTTCTCTCACTCTGCCTCTGGCCTTGTGCTTTGCTCCCTCTTCTCCCCCTCCTCTTCCTCCTCCTCATCTGCCTCGCTCTCTTACCCCAGTCTTTGATTACCGTAAAGTTACTCTTGTGTGTTGTCTGTGTGTTATTTTAGGAAAAAAATGGGAGGGGCTGCTGGTAATCAGGCTCAATTTTCCTTGTTACCCAAAAATAAGAGTGATTGTTGTCTGTGTGCCAGCGATGGAAATTGCTTTTGATATCCCCCTTTGCAGAGTATTTGAGGGCAGGCTGCCGAACTCATTTACCCGTCTGCCTACCGGGCTAGATGCCATGGTCTGTGCCCACAGAGACAGGTGTGTGCTCCTTCAGGGGCTTCTACCTGTTCCTATCACTGACCAGTATCTGTTCTCTCTTTCTCCCTCTATTTCGCCCTGACTCTTTCTGTTCCAATCGCTCAATCCCCCTCTCCCTCATTCTCTCTCTCCCTCCTTCTCTCTCTTTCTGTCTCTAGTAATGCAGCATGACATTCCACACTCTTTCATGTGGAAATCTTTTTCCCCACAAGAAGCCAAGGATGTGTTGCATTGCACTACATTGCATAGTGCTGTGTTGTGACCACTAGATACCATACCACCCTAGTCTTCATTAACTTGCTTGTCATCTCTTGTCTTCTCTGTGTGGGATTATTATTTGAGTTATTGCATGTTAGTCATGTATGTGTTTGTCTTGTAGTTCTGTATTTTAGTTTGATCATTTGACCATGTTTTTTTTTCTCTCTTTTTTATCTACTCCTGCCCAGGGACTACTGATGTAAATTAGCCCATGGCTACAATCAGGCTCAGTTATATATTGTGCACTGTCTCTGTTCAATACACATATAAATAAATTTTAAAAATCCCCTAGTTTTTTTTCCTCCTATCTCCCCTCTCCCCTCCTAGCTTTGTATAACAGGAACAATGGACATTTTCCATCATTTTCACTACAGAGTGATTTTATATAGAAAACTAGAAGTCTTTTGTTTGAAAGTAATTGATTTCCTCTAACAATTCCAATTCCAGTATGGTTGAATCTTCTAAGTTGTTTGTAATTGATTCTATTGTTTAAATAGTCATTGGTCAGTCAGGAAGCCCCTTACATACACACATACCCAAGCGACACAGCACTATGATATCAAAGCTGTGTATGCTGACAGAACTCACATATTTGTTTGCCTACATAAGGTCATCTGCCAGAACCCCTTCTGCTTTTGGAATGCTGCTAACGCTGTATAAAAGGGATGCCCTTTACGAGAAAAGCTTTGCAATCATATTCTTGCCCATGAACTATTTGGAATTTATACTTTATATCGATCGCAACTGCCTAGCAAAATACACAATGCAGACCTTCAAGTCTTGTAGACTGGGCTTCAATTGATGTACCCCTAGCAGGCACACACCATAGCCAATGGGGTCTCCAGCCCAGCCTCTGCAGCTGTTTCTCTTGGCTTGTCTACTTCTCTGGGCCTCAGTCCTGACAGAACCACACATCGCTGGAGACCTTCTGAAGTGGTGTGCCCTTCAGCATGTCCTTTCAGTTAGGGCACTTTTCCTGTTTTTGGCACGGACTCCCCTTGAAGTCATCCATCACAACCAGCCTCCTTAAAAATTCTGAACATGATGGAAGAAATAAAGAAGAGTGATATTATGCCTCCTTTGGCAAAATGACCCTTCTATAAAGCCAATGGCTGTGTACTGAGGATGTGGACTGCTGCTGTGAGCTGTATAAGGGAGCTTTTGAAGCATGATGTCTTCTTGTCTCTTGCCTTGTTTTGCTGCAGTGAGACCCAGAGTGGTTTTATGGCTGATTGAGCTGCGCTTGAGTCAGAAAGCAAGAGGGGTGGATCTATCGGAGTGTTTTTTTGCGAGAGGAGAGAGAAACAGAATGTCTCTTTATGGGAGCCGACTGCATTTCAACTTGCACTCTCTCCCCCGACAAGAGGTGATTTCCATCCCAGGCCTACTGTGAAATGAAGTTAACCCACTCATAATTTTTAGCCAAGTCAGGAAGATATCGTTTATGGAAAAGGCGGACAAAAAAATAGAACCGCTCCTATTCTCCCAAGCGCACTGAACTCATTTCAAGGACACCCACTCCAGGGGATGCTGTGCTACTCATTTCCTTTCCTTCAAAACACAGGGAATGGGAAATAACCTGTCCATGAAGCTGGGGGCACAGTGAGGTTGGGCCATCCTTGGGTCGTGAGTGTTATTGTTCTGAATGGGCGCCATGTGTCGTGTGTGCCTCTCTGAAATTTGATCTATAACAGGCTCTAAGGGGTCTCAGAGACATCTGGGGACATTATCACTTGATGGACTTGATCACGCCACAGCCAGTGGCATTGTCCCCTTTCCAATGCTACCCTGCAATATCGCCACTTTGCTAAAGCCTGCAGGCGTGATTCAGCATTTCACCCCAGTATCCTGAGTAATGGCTCCATCTGACCATGAATCTGTATCCTGTGATCATAAACTTGTGTGCATGTGTGTGTGTGTGTATGTGTGTGTGTGTGTGTGTGTGAGAGAGAGTGAGTGAGAGAGAGAGAAAGAGTGTGTCTAGGGGCTGGGAGACTTGACAACATCATCTAAGCATGCCGAGAGTCAAGTGAGAGACCGATTTAGTGCGGAGCACAAGGTTGTTGGATAAATGCTTCAGATGTTTTCTCCATGGCAGCATGTTTTGCCAGCAGGTTAGGGGGGGTTCAAAGACAGAATTTCCACTGTGGAATTCAAAGTATTGCATACTGAGGTCATGTCCGACAAAAGCAACAGAGCGATAAAGCTAAACGCACATTTAGCGACAACATTAGCATGCCATTAGGATTATCCATCTACTACTGAGGATTCACTTTGGTTCCAAATGGTCTTAGGGTAAAACAGGGGGAAATTAATTAAAAAAGCCAGCACAAAATCCTTTCTTGGATACTCTCCAGATATGTCTGAAACCTGAACTTTTTCACTGGGCACTTTAAGCTTGGTAAGGGCAAATTGCCAGCACTGGTGGGACAGTGTCTGGTTTCACAAATTTGACTCCAGTGGGACAAATTGGCCTTCAAATGGCTATTGCAGTTTTGTATTATGTCCAAACAAAACGTACAACTTTAAAGTACAGGTTCGCTCAAAATGATGTTAAGCCTTGTTTTCCGATATTTTACGATGAAATACGATGGTTAGCCTAAGATTGACATTTTGACAAATGCTTCCGCTCCGAGAATTTTCGCTTGTTGCTGTAGCGTCTTAACAGCAGCCTATGTCCACAGGAACAATCCTTCCTAAAACGCATTAAACGTCTGTCTACAAAGGTGTGAAACTCACCGAGTGGTCTGTGGTATTCACTGATATGCTGACAAAAATATCACAGCAAAATATGACTTCTAGCAGGTTCTAGCATTATTTTGGATTTCTTGTGTGTGACGTATTACTTCCCAGCAGTCAGTGGGGTTTGACTACAAACTTCAATAAAACTTGCTAGAAGTCATATTTTGCAGTGATAATTATCTTAGCATATCAGTGAACACTACAGACCACTCAGTGAGTTTCATACCTTTGTAGACAGACCTTTAATGCGTTTTAGGAAGGATTGTTCCAGTGGACATAGGCTTTTGTTAGACGCTACAGCAATAAGCGAAAATTCTCTGAACAGAAACGTTTGTCAAAAAGTCAACCTTAACCATCGTATTTCATCGTAAAATATCCAAAAACAAGGCTTAACATCATTTTGAGCGAACCTGTACTTTAACACTTTGAATGCCAGAAACGTTATATGCCGTTATTACTTGTCATGCGTTGAGTGCCAAAAACGTAATGTTACGTTTTTGCCTTTTTTTTAATTTACGAAAATAGAAACCCTCACACAGGTTATATATGATTTTTGGAACTCTGTGATAAATAGAACTGAAATAAATTACGATCGGAAACTCATAAAAACTCACGATCTGCACATTTTGTCTGGACATTTTCACATCACAAGGCAGCATTTGATTACTATTGCAGCATTTGTGTCAAATAATGCACGTCATGTCATGTTGTCCTTTCGCGGGTTCGTCACTAGGTGGCAGTCTCAGGGCCGAGTGGAGTGAGTGACAGGCCGCGACGCGCATGCAAGAGGCCTTGTCAGAGTGTGCCGAATATGTCGGTGATATCTCCTTTTCTAGAAAAAAACAAGGATTTTGATGAAAACTACCCACTGTTTAGCTTGGGATTTCTCAGGAACGGAGGCATGTAGAAATAAACGGTTTTCACCCACTGAGAGCTCAAATGACCCATAGTATGTGTCCATAGCTATAACACAGAATACGCTGTGGCTCTATAAAAATAGGCAACAGTGGCCTGGATTGCTGGCACTCTGGGCCAAAGCTTGTTAAAAACACCTGGCAACCAAAGTGTTAAGAGAGGGCTGAAAAGTGGATGCCTGACCAGTAACTGTTTTTCATGGTCCCCACATAAGTACAAAACTTTGCTTTGTGTGGTGCAGGGCATGCAGGCGATAAGAGCCTTTGTCCTTGTCAAAGGGACTGATCTTCCCTGTCAGTTCCCCGGCAGCACAGTTCCTCTTCCCTATTGCTCACTTCCTCTTTCGGTGCAGTCTCTGATAACTGGGATATCTTATTCCAACCTTTCCCCACCTTTTCAAAACACAAAAAAAAGAATATCACTTTGACCATGGTTTATCTTCAAAAGGTGTCAAGAGTGATGACAGTGATGTTTCCATCTAGAAGATCTCATTTTTCATTATTGAGTTCGACCAAAAGTCTCAGGGCCCCAATAAATGAAAATTAAAACTCACATGGCCTAATTTTACATTTTGAAACTCCTCTGTAGTTTTGGGCCCAACGAGAATCTACCTGTACATATTTCCACTCATCATCACCTTATTCAGCAATTAGTTCTGCTTTAGTCACAGCTTATCACTAAGTGGCCTGAAAATCAGCAATTCTCATCTCTGCCCTCAGCCTCCAAAACCAATCAGGAAACCCATTTATGCCACACAGTCTTCGTAGTTATCAAATAAGGTGCATACACGGTACCTGTTTAGTCACCGCGTACGGGAGACAATATTCATTTTGAGAGCAGACTATCCATCATAGTGAAGTGCTCGCAAGAAGGCATGTTGGGAGAAAAAAAAAGAGTGAGAGATCTTGCTGCTGGCAAGGTCATCATGTTGGACAAGCTGTGCTGGGCCACCGCATGAGAGGGGAGGGGGGGATAAAAATGTCACCACGGCTGTAAATAAAAAACACAAATAATAATCAAAGAATTTACTTCCGCCGAATGCTGAAGGAGTCACTTTCTCACCATGCCCTGCACTCTCCTGTGCTTCTGAGATTTTAATCTTCCCCACTAAATCTCCTCGCATGCCCCCCATTCATCTCTGGAGGCTGCATTTCTTAGGGAGGCTGGGTACTGGACTGTCAATGTTCACCTTCCCAAAAGTGTAGTCCTTGGGGACTGAAGACTCTCAAGAGTGTGTCTACAACTGCATGTCGCCGAACCCCTGGGTCATTAAAGGCTTGAATCACTTCTGGATGGGAATGGGAATGAGAACTGAGGTCATAGGGTGACTTTGTATTCAGTCCTGGCAATATGGGCAATAGCCTTTCTAATAGTTAGGACAAAATGTTTCATCAGGGTCTGAGCACATGACAAAAAAGGTAAAAGAGGACTGCTAATGTTCCCCCCCCACTCTAAAAACTCCTGTTTAGCTCTCCTAAAGTAGATGTGAGTCACTGTGATTGGCTAAACACCCCTAAAGTTAATTACAGATGCAGAGGCATAAGCACCTTACATTCATCTTAACGCAAGACAAGAGCCGTGATGCTTCCATCACTCATTCCGTATTGGATTATTACAGACAATGGAATTGAGTATGCAAATGTATGCATATTATTGCAGTTCAGGCAACATCAGGCCCCTCAGCTTCTCGACTGGCAGAAAACACTTCTATTAGCCTCCCGCAGATAAGACGACAGCGCAGGGCTTCACACTGATGAACGTTTTAAAGAGGGCACAATAAAGCAGTAAATATGGCACATAAGAGCTCACTATATACCCAGTCATCAGTTCAGCACGGAATGAAATAATTAATGGGTGTACCAGTCGCTTTGAATTTGCCCAGCACAAGCAGCTCTGTTTTACTTCCATTTCCCCCCCTCTCTCTGCTGTGTTCTCTCTAGCTTGCACATTTTTCTCCTTTTTTATCTCTCTCCATAATTTTGCTTTTGCTCTAAATTCTGTCTTGAATACATTGCGATAAACCTCCCCTCTTCCTCTCTCTCTCTCTCTCTCTCTCTCTCATCCCTCTGTAGCAGTGCTGAGTGGGCCACTGCCGCTAAGATCGTCTTTCTGCAGAGTGAAGTCGGCATCTGATGCATCACTGGCTTGGAGGCAGGCGTGTTGAAAGGAGAGGAGAGAGGAGCGAAGAGAGTGATCTTTCCTCCGGGAGGGGGGGGTGGGGCGAGCGTGAAGGAAGGGAGTTCTGCAGCTTTCATCTGTGCTTCAGAGATGGATGTGCCACTTTGGCCTCACCTCCGTCACCTGTACCCACACGCCGTCCACACAGTCCACGTCAGCCACCACAGAATCAGCTTTCATACAATTGCGTTTCGCGAGTTTATTTATACTCCACTGAAAGAAAGTATACAAATATAGGTGTTTCTTGACTCCTTTCAATGGTCTTGAAGCTTGTGCAAACTTAGGCCATGCTCAAGTGTCAAATACACTGAACCACATGTCCCATCTCTTACAAAACCTGCCCTTTGTGAAATAAGTAGACTATACATCCTTGCATCAGGGGCATGGATGCGGATGGTGGCTACAGTCCTTGAGGGGTCTGGAGATATGACGGCATCTTTTATTTCCCAGGACAGTCATGACGCGCTGCACCAAACCAGGAAACCAATCCCCCATGATTCCTGTGCTCCCTCAAGTCCACTGCTGACGTCTCCCATTGGATTGAAGCTCTCCTGTTTTTTTCATAGGAGCCCTATCCCTTTTATATTTGGTCCAGGGCAGACTCCTGGGAGATTTTGTTTCTTTTTTTCCTTTTCCAGTGACTAATAAAAGCTACCCACCCCACCCCCTGTTGTTTTCCACTAGGGCAATAAACGACTTGAGTCATTAGCAATGGAGTCATTTGCGTATTATGTATTTATTGTGCTTATCTTAAGGACTAAAGCAATGTTTTTATAGCCTAGCTACATTTTAACTTAATTTCTTGTCTTCCTCATTTTTCCAGAATTTGCTCACAAAGATCACTGCTTTAAACAGATAAGCCACAGAGAAAATCGTGGACACAAATCACAGATCTCTTGTGAGTGTGCTGTCCTGTTCTGCTAACACTGATAATGAGAGAGATAGAAAGAAGGTCAAACTGTGGGTCAAAATAATCTCCTGGTGTACAGTATGATGCTTGCTCAAAAATCTTCTGACCTACAGAAGATGCAAACATTCACAGACATTTGTTGCATGTCTCACAATCATAGTAATCTTGTGATCTAAACAATCTCACATTCAGCACAAACACACTTGCAAATGGCTTCTCGCAATGTTTTGCCATTTTTAAAATTAATGACTGTAACAATTCACACCCAACCAATTTGATGATCACTTGGTTTACTACATTTGGCAGTACATCACTATCTTCACATCCTTTCTATATGTGGCACACTGACACTGAAGACCCTAAATCTTGACCGAACATGACAGTACATAATGGGTGGAATGACTTCTGTTTCATTGGATCCAAAGATATATGTTTTCCATTTGACTGCATGAGCAAATAATGCAATAAATTATGGTTATAAGCACTTACAGATAGCGGGGATTGCAAGAGTCTATTACAAGGAGGTGAAAAATCACATTTACTTGACTTTCTCACCTCGACACTGCAGTACAATAAATACAAATCTCTATCCTGCATCAGGGTAATTTGTTGATAAGCAGTAAGGCGAGTTCTTTGAAACATTCATTTATTACCAAAAGGAAATGGGAATAACATTCTACGGATACCTGAAGCAAGGAGGCAAACTAGTGAACAAGTGAAATGTTAAATGTTTCAAGACCTCCATAATTTCATGTCTGTGTAACACACTGAAGGACAATGACTTTCAGTAACCAATCATGGAATCTTCCGAAGCTCCGGGGTCTATACAGCCCATTCATCCTGTTCAAGAATTGATTATTTGTTTTGCATGTTTGATATAATAAGGTCACTCAGGACATACCATGCTGTACTAGACATACATTTTCTATCAACTTGATTGATTGACTTCTGTGTAATAAATAATAGTATAACCCTCAAAAATCATACAGTACTTGCATCACTTTCAAAGGCTTTCGATGGCTACTGCAATAATGCTTCTCTGCTCCACTACTATTCTGACTTGGAAGATCAGGGCCAGAGCTGACTGTCTGGGGCTATACTAAACAAGATCCAGGAATCTGGAGGGGAGTACCAGTGTGTGTCCATGTGCCAGGGACCCATGCCACAACTATGGGCACTAGCACCTCGGGCAAATCTCTCCTCCACCTGGGTTATTTGCCAGCCAAGCACACTTGAAACCAGTCAGCCCATCTTGAAACAGGTACTCTTATACCCACATTTGCCTTAAAACTAGGCCTTAATCCAAGAACATACATCTTGAAAATAGAACACCCATAAGTAAATCACCACCACAACAACTACTAATGAAAATTCTGGCAACATTTATTGAGGCAAAGTGCATGTGCGCACATCAAGTACAAAGTACTGTACTACTGAGAGGCACTGGAAAGAAAAATAAAAAAATAAAATAAAAAATAAAAAACCTTAAAAGGATTTCCTCTCAGAGATTGCTCAATTAAACCATTTGCTTGAGTAAGGGGGAGGTGTATGGGTTGGATGACCTGTTAGTAAGGACGAGGGATGGGATGTGAATGAATGAATGAATGAATGAATGAATGAATGTGAGCCAAAGAAAGAGTGTGAGAGTAGAGAGATTTAGAGAGTTAAGAGAAATAGTGAGAGTAGAGATTGAAAGTGTAGAGAGTGAGAGAGAGAGAGAGAGAAACAGACAGTAGAGTGAGCGAGAAGGAATGAGTAGAGATTGAGAATAAAGAGAAAGAGTAGAGAGGGATTGAGAGTAATAGAGAGAGTGAGAGTAGAGACAAAGAGTAAAGAGAGAGTAGAGAGAAAGAGCATGACAGTGAATGAATGAGTGAGTGAAATAAAAACAGTGGGCAACAGATAAGATTATGATGGGGATGGGGGGAGGGCAGTGGAGAGCAAATTAGGTGACAGCCTTTGAACAGGAAACTACATCCAACAACAAGTAAAGAATAGCCTCTCATGTAATTTAACAAAATCAGTAAACCACGCTACTTTTCAATAGCCACACTATTTTAAATGATCTCCACTCTGACATTGCTTTTTTGTATAAACTTGTAGCATCTGTCGTGCATAAAATCACAAGAGTACCTTCGTTTGGATTACGGAAAGCAGAGTTCCAACACATTTTGGGTAGGTTAGATGCAATTAGTAGTAGTATGCCATTAACATCAATATCCCAACAAAGAACTCCTCCTTTGGAATCGTGCTAACCGGAATGTTCCCCATGGCAAGAATGCAAACCTTTCCATCGGACAACAAGACTGGAGTTGAGAGCGGGCACTTCTCCAAATAGAATGATGGATCCTCCCTTGCCTGTAATTCATAACAAAAAAGTTGCACTCATTTAAGAGAAGAGTTTAACAGGTGGTTTAAGCACACAGCAGTTGAACAGTTTATCACAGAGTAAATTGACCATTTTAACAATTGAGGCTTTTTTATCAAACTTACAGTGTGTGTAGAGGCAATATAATCCCGAAAATTGTCAAATGCCATGAAAGTTATTATTCATACCTGAAGGACATGCAACAGTGCTTCACTCCGATTCCCAAGCCGCTTTGGTGGCGAAGTTGGTGAGGGAAAAAGTGACAGGAGACCATTCAAGAGTGCGATGGTGAAATCCACTAGGGGAGGCAAAATTGGGCAAATTAACACACATATATCAGTGTATCTACAGAGACAGAATTGGAAACAGAACAATTACTGTAGGTGTATACCATTCAGACTTGGAATAGAACAGCAATATACCTTCAGGCATATTCAAAGGTATTGGCGGCTTCAGGACTTTCTTCCACACACCATAGAACTGGACATTTGCACAGAAGTTTTCCCATCTGCACTTGGTTTGGTCGATGTATTTGGGGTTGGTGCCACCCAAATATTCTGCACAGCTCATCCATTGCCTAGGTGGAAATTGGGCATTGACTACAGCTGATATCACAAATACAGATACAAGCACCAGTGTTCCCACTCCAGACCAGATTTAAAGATTCCCTTATTTTTCCATGACCTTCCCTGACCAAAAGGCAGAATATACATAACATCCATTCAAAGAAATTATTGGGCATTGAGCAGAAAGACCTAATGGATACACAACACTAGTCCTAATGTCCACCCCTTGAGCCTACGTTCCAACACTTAAATAGCATAAATCAGCAGATCAGAAGGATGTATGGTGATACACATAAGAACAAATTCCCTGATATTCTGACTTAACAAGCAAAATGGTTAAATTCCCTGACTTTCCATGTCTGAAATATCAGGGAAGTTCATTAAAGACCGTTTCAGAGATTCCCTGAGCCCAGAAGCACACAGATGGTGAGATGAAATTAAGCTAGAAATCTGGAAGTTGCGGGTTCTAATCCCAGGTGCCACCTCTGTGCCCTTGAGCAAGGCACTTAACCCCAAGTTGACCTAGGGGAGACATGCCCTGAAGTAATGATAGTTAACAAATGCAAGTTGCTTTTAATGAAAGTGTCTGCTAAATGTGTAAATATAGATGTAACTTACATGTTGTGGCTGTTCCTCCTTAATTGCACTGGAGTAAATGAAGGCCTGTCTCGCGTCAAATTCCAAGTCTAAGATTTGAGCAACATCACTTCGGTTTGGTTTTGCATTGGGCTTGCTGTACATGTTGCTAAGGGTTTTATAGTGCCTTGTCTGTATTTTCCAACGGTCTTGATCTATTAAAATATAATAGAAGAGTTAAGGTTAGACAAATATTCCATGAAGACAAAAACACTAATAAATTTGAACGCACAGAATTCCCCAAAAAATAGAAAAATACTACCGCATGTAGCAAGATCTGGACTTAACTCTACGCTGTCGGTGCTGCGAGGTAAGTGGTGTTCTACCATGTTGAACTACCATGGACTAGCTCCTGTATGTCCAACAACAGTGTAGTTTTTCATATTGACATGTATTCGACCTAGCCTATTACGCATCTTATTCCAAGAAGTTTCTGATGTGTGGGGAATCAATGGAGTAGGTGGTGGATAGGAATAGCCCCATTTGAGAAAAACAAAGCCAGTTTATTAGCATCAGATTCAACCTTCCCCTGCATCCAGGTGCTAAGGTGGCTTATGAAAAGCATACGCAATATTTGAGATTTTATTTAAAATAATATCTTGTGTCTCTATGTATCCATAATGGTCATAGGATTCTGATCAAGACCAAGGAAGCACGAATGATGTGCTGGCAACCTCTACATGCCAGGCACAGACCTCAACCTCTGTTCATGAAACCAAAATGGTGAAACTGCCAGACCCACCAGAGTATGTGGTGTATACAGACTCAGAGTTAGACATGGTGTGCAGACAGTATTTTGACTTTCTACGTAATGGAAGGAAAAAGATTGCAAGATGTCAAAGGAGTCAAGTTGCAGGCTCATCAGGAACACAATTACCAGCATGATAGCCATCCTGCGTGCTAGTCCCCTGGGAAAAGAAGAACGATACCCCTCAAAACACGAACTGAGAGCAATGTTGCAGAAGATTGTTGACTATTACCCTCTGCTTTGTGACCCCTCAGATCTGCCTTATGCAGGTTATTTTGCATCACATTTAAGGGCTTGGTCAGGGTAGCATAATGGCTTAATCTGATCTGCTGATCAACTTTACATTTCCACAGCTGGCAATTTACTCTAAAATGTTTAAACGACTGCAAAATATGAAGTCTCCAAAAAAAGCGGCAGGGCACAAAGCCTAAAAGAAGCGTGGCAAAGAGGACACTGTTTGAAACGAGTACAGATGAGGATACCGCAAGTTCTGCTTCAACGGTCATTCTTCAAGAGAGTGATGTGAGCAATCCCTAACTTAAGTCCAGATTAACCCAGACCCAATTAAATCACTAAATTTTGCCAAAAGTAATGACTCTGAACCACAACTCCATTCCTACAATAAGAATTTAGATGGAGAGGGAGGTTGAATCTGATGCTAAAATAAACTGGCTTTATTTTTCTCAAATGGAGCTATTCCTATCCACCACCTTCTCCAATGATTCCCCACACATCAGAAACTTCTTGGAACAAGATGCACAATAAGCTAGGCCTAATACATGTCCATATGAAAAATGCCACTTTGATACATGTTTATTTGACTCTACATTGTTGTTGGACATACAGGAGCTAGTCCATGGTAGTTGAACACAGTAGAACATAATTTACCTCGCAGCACCGACAGCGTAGAGTCATCAAAATTATCCACTCCCATGCAGAAAGTGGACTCTGTCGCTGTTGTGGTCGCTGTCTGGAAACTCTGTCTGATGCCAAATCTTGTGTTCTTGTGTTTCATCTGAGTTAAAAAATAAAATAAAATTATACACACATATTTACACAAGTAGCCCTTATATTGATTTGTTAACCATTTTATGCAGGGTATTTATGACATCTGATATTTTTATTCTATGTGGCAAAAACTGTCATGTGAAAGCCTCTTCAGTTTCACCAGAGACGAGTATCTCTGGTTTCACTTTCTTCTTCAGCAACGTGCTAACGTAACAATCTGCTAGCGCCATGACAGCAGTGAGCAACAAACTTTTGCAAAACAAGTCTATCAGTAACAGATTTTTACAGTGGGCTAGTGCCAAAAAATGATGAAAACGGTGTTAACACGCGATAAAATATTTTTTTAGTTAATGCGTTGACGCGATAATAGCGTGTCAACTTCCCCAATTATATATCCATAGCTAGGCTAATGCTGCCTAGCAAAACCATTCGGCTTTAGCTAGGCTTGGCGACATCGAAATTAATCTTTCTCACCAGTAAGTTACAGCAGGTAAAATATTAAATACTATCAATAGTAACAAATGCATAATTCGGTAACATACAATATGATACGATACAATATTAAAGACAGAGGAAACATGTTAAATCCGTACTCACCCGCACCGCACTCCCTTCCATCGAACTTTCCCAGGCGCCAAATGTCTTGAATTTAACGTTACATGACTGACGTCATTGTGATGAGACGGTGAGTAGCACCCAGATCAGCTGCACCAGAGACACACAGAGTATCTGCACTCTTTATAATTCTGTGGCTGCACTTGGGTCAGAAACTTTTGGAGCATGCATTTTTTCTGAAGCCACTACCAGAGCCCGTCTTATTATTTCTCTGCCACTACCTCTGCGACTACTCCTGCAAGACCGCGCTGTTTAGAGGAACAGTCACATGACCATCAAATTGAAACGTCTGTGGAAACCCTGCCTGATGCCCAATCTTGCGTTCAGGAAAAAATAAATAAATAAATAAATAAAAAAATCTTGCGTTCAGGTAGCCTAAGTTCTGATTTGCCAAATTATAAAGTTGATTTCCATGGCTAAGTTTTATTACTGGAACAGTGAGTGAACCAGATATTGCCAAGTCTGCAGCAGCTTTTGCAATCAGTAGGCTATCCGGGAAGAATGCCACCTGCCATAGGTCAGTTTTGCAGAAAAGGTGCATGAATGTAGCTTAATTAATAAACTGATAATTGTAATGTAAAATTGTTTTGCATTTAATTATGCGATGCCATGACATTAATTATATATATATATTATATAGGGCAATTCCAGCGTTATGGACGTGACATTTTCGTGCATTATTGATGAACAAAAGGCCAGATAACCTCTGCAAACCTAGCAGTATTTCACAATTTTTTTCATATTCTTCTGCAAACTCCATGGCTGAATACAGGCAAACAGAAAAAATTAATATCATGATTTGCATCATAAGAATATGAGCCTTTCAATTTGCGTTATGGACGTGACGAAAAACGGACAAACTTTTGAGAGAGCGTAGTTTTTGCTGTGAAGTGTGTGAAATTTCTAGAGAAATGTAAATATTACTACATTCATACCAAACAGGACACCTCAGTAAAGACAGAGAAAGACTTAATTTCAAATGTAAATGTAAAAAAAGTTGGTTTTCATTGGGAGACATGGCGTTATGGATGTGACGTTATGGACGTGACGTCTGGAAATACCCTCCAAAACGATACAAAACAATTGTGAACGGTGGATTTTAACCTGTAACAAGATAAATAGTAATATAACAATGAAAAATAACTGATAGTATTGCAGCTTTGTGTGTGTTATCACCACTTATGCCCATTATAAGCCCCTCCATAGACTTACATTATAGCTGAATAGGGTAAAAATTTTAACAAACAGATATCCTTTCGAAACTTGCTCAGTTGAATATTTACATCGAGACAATACTTTTTTGTATTGGAAGTTTTCTGAAAGAATTTGTATGTCCATGTAGGTGAGACTTAAAGTTTTAAGGTGAGGTTTACTTTTTCGTATATATATATATATATTAGACCAATTAATAACTTTTCACAGAGCAAAGTCCACAGAGTGATTGGTGGGGCGCAACAATACCAAGCAACTCTCGTGGATACATTAAGGACAGGAATGAGAGGAGTTTTCGACAGGCATCCACTCAGCTTCAAGATGATGCTCTGGGTGTATTTGATACTTTCTCAACTACATATGGACAAAATAGAACTAGGCCTATTTGTAAACTTTTCAATCCAGTCTGCCCAGCGGAAGTAGTCTCTCAGAAGATTTGCTTGGTTAAGCAAGGCAGTTCAAAGGTCATGGCAATAAGAAACAAAGGTTTTTACTATGTGCCACTAATTGAAAGTCTAAAGCAGATGCTGACTAATTCGAGAATTTTCTCCATGTTGAACACTATACCACAGAGAGTATAGAGAGGGATTCTTTTATGGCTTTTCAGATGGGACTCTTTTTGTCTTTGTGCCAATGAAATATACTCTATGTGATGTCATTGCACACAGAAATGGACTTGGGGATGTACTGTAAGTGTATAATAAGCCCTGGGTGACATGCCCTCCTTAATGTACATTAGTTTTTCAGTTCTTACATTTTGCGTTGGCCAATCGTATTAGTGTTGCTAATCATTCCATTGTTGAAGAGTGGCTGATGCCAAAATCTTTTGTTGGTGTGCATACTTATCTAATTCCAGTTATGAATTGTCCATTTTTAATAAAAAAAAGGGTTTTTACAGAACTATCAGTGAATTATTTTCCGATTAGGAGATTAAACTTAAATCAAGAAATTGAACCTTGAAATCAAACTTAGTTTCTGTGGCCAAATCTTGAAATAAGTTTTGTGTTGTGGAATAGAAGAGTACTTATGCATTCTCAAAGTTTTTTTACTTGTTTTACCAGTAATTTACTTAATTTAAGATTTTCTGACCAAGTAAGACAAAACAGGTGCATTCATGTTGAATTTAAGCTGGTAAGGTTGGCATTGAGTCCAAAACTGCACCCGGACGCCAGCGTCCAAAACACTTGAGGGAATTTGACATGTCTGACTGAGACCAAGTTGTGACAGCCATAATAAACTGATTTATTGAATTTGTTTGCTAGTTCACAAAGATAAATTGTTTATACTTAGGTATTTGGAGATGGAGAGAGAGTATACAGCTGTGTTGTATAGCAACACTAGCACACCTTGACACGCCCACTTAAACTTACAAGAGAAGCAGAGAGGGGGAACAAATTTGCACTGTAGTAGAGCTGATTAGATGAGGAAACATCAACTACAGTATGAACAGCCCATTGCCTCCAGTGCAATGAAAAAAAGGTCTGCACTGGCAGAGCTCGCTGCTGACTCCATTATGAAAAAAGTAGTAGTGAAGAGATAGAGACAATGGACAACATTTTCAACATCATGCGATGTCTTGTGCACTTTTCCAGGTAAATCAACTTTAATTCTATTCAACTTTAATTTTTATTCTATCTAGTCACTTTCAATCATGTTAATATAACAATTTGTACAAAATGACAAGAGGACACAGAAAAAAAGAGAGAGAGAGAGAGAGAGAGAGAGAGAGAGAGAGAGAGAGAGAGAGAGAGAGAGAGAGCAAATGTGTTAGCCATATGTCCTCGGGTTCTTCGGGTTGTTTCATTAGCACTAACACTCCGGAGCGTTTCAGACAGGAGATGACATCTCCCCATGAGACTGTCTGCCAGGTACCACAGGGCAGTCACTAACACGCATGACACTTCCTGCCACCACCAGTGAAGATTGCTGCCACATGGCCCGCCTCCCTGCGCAACACGCCTCTCTCCAACCCCTCCAGCTGGCTGTCCGCAGCGGGCATCAGCAAAAATGGGTACATCGGCCCGAGCAGGTTTGCTGTCCAGCTAAGACTAGGAGGTGGGAGAAAAACAAGGACCAAATGCTACCTCATATGCACCCGCAATGGGCACCATGGTAGGGGCACGAGTCAGTGTGTCTGCTTGCCAGCACCATCTCTCTATTTCCCCCTCTCTAATATCCAGCCTCTCCTCCAGTTTCTTTACTTAGGCCCTCCGAATTTCTCCCACAGACAGGCACAAACACACACACATCAAGCTGATCTCTCAATTTTGTTTGCCTTATCCACACATGAATCAAAACTAAATGGATTTCATGGAAGTGGAGGCAGACGCTGTTTCACAGCTGCAAATTGCCCACTATACATTATTGATGAATAAATCTATTAGAAGGGATCATTAGTAGATCCTAAAACCACTCTGGCATTATAATATAAAGTGTATTAACTCTTACAGCTACCCAAAGCTGTCTGATTGCTCAGCCTTGAGGGATTTAGGCGATCAATGCTCTTCCTTCATCTAACTCTTTAGATCGGCAGTGCCACACGGAATCAATCATCGCAGCAAGGGGGTGATTAATGTTTTGCAAATATCATAATCTCAGACTGTGTCACCGCCATTGACCAATTTTAATGTCTTTGCGTAATGTGTCAGAATTCATTAAATTGAGTTGAAAAGATTGCTTTTCATTCCGTCCAGACTCAATTCCGCATCTGATTTGTACCGACCAAGTCCAAGGAGAATACAAATGAGAAGTATTTTCCCACTAAACACCAAGCTTTCATTTAAGATTTAAGAGCATGGGCATGATATTTATATAATTTTTTACAGTTAACAAGAATGGAGTACACAAGCATTTATATCACCAAGGGAAACCTAAAAGAGAAGACCCGTGCAGTAGTGCCATGTAACGGTTATCCCATGAGGGGGAGAGCGCACAAACAAGTGTGACTGAATTAGCCACATTCTAAACTCCGAATGTTTGTTCCATATGCACCCTGAGGCGGGTCTGGAAGGCTCTGCTCCCTCAGGAGCCAGCTGTCGGCGTTAGCATTGAAACCCTAGCGTTACCTTCATTCACACATTAGTGGGGATTTCATACGTGTGCTAAGCCACGCTAATGGCCTCGCCAAGCCCTCTCTGACGGGAGCAGCTGCCGCAAAGAAAATGCTGACAATCGCAGGCTTCAAAGGAGTCCTTTCAATCACAAGAAAGTGCCTTTCTGTATTTTCTTGAGAGAGTGGAAATGGTGGGCGTGATTCTCTCACTCTTTTACTCCTTTTAGACTCATCTTGAGTGGGGTTTTTGAGGGATTTTGCTTAGAGTGTGTAAATGAGAACAATCGTATTGTTCTGGGAATTCTAGTGGGAATATGTGGAGTTCAAAATGAAGCATGCTGTGTGTAGCATGTTTTTCATGTGTTTGTGTATGATGTGTATGTTCTGTGTGTGTGTGTGTGTGTGTGTGTGTGTGTGTGTGTGTGTGTGTGTGTGTGTGTGTGTGTGTGTGAGAGAGTCAATTTATGGGCCTTGCAGGCAGAATGGCCTCTCACCTTGGTGGGAACATTCAGAACCATTAGTACTATCCTCTGGGATGTTGTTGCTGAGCATTTTGTGGTGATGATTAGGATACAGTGGTGGTTACAGAGTTTACACATCTTAAGAGCACTGACTTGCCTGCCAAATGGGACTCTGATCAATTACAGTTACTCTCTAGAGTCCACAGCAGGGCTGTATCTAACAATCTCATGCGTGTGACCTGCAGAGTAAGGCTATTTCTTTACAATCCCCACCAGCACCTCTATAATATCCCTCTCTCTCTACCTCTCTCTCCCTTCCTCTCGGCCAAATGTCCTTTCGGAACAATCACACCATAAACATCACCAGGAGGGTGAGTGCTGAATTTGATGTCCTCTCACATTCGCATCTACGATCCATCATACATTCCCTCTTGCCCCAGAACGCAAGCCAACAACAGAGACACTTGAAGGGCTGAGAGAAATCGTTGCCCAGCAGCAGTTTTGTAATGTATTGTTGTGTTCTTTACAATAAAAAGCTCAAAATGGTTCTGTGGTTTCACACTGACACTTGAGCAACCGCAATACAGAATATACACTTTTACGACAATGTGAAATGTCATGATTCGATTCAAATATTTTAAATACACAGATGCAAAGCAATTTGTAAAAAATAAGTAGTTTTTGTAACATTCAGTTAACAAATATCTAGTTCTTTCACATCTGCTAGTTCTTCATTCACAGAGAACATTGTAAAAAGAATATTTTTTTTACAATGCCCTGACTCCATGAACTGGAAACAAACAAAACAGGGGCACTGGCAGCCTTTCCCTCAAACTATAATAAATCAACCATGCAGTGTTTCTCAAGGAGCACTGAGGAGAGAGGTCAACTACCTCTTTGCTATGTTTCGTTTCGTTTTTTTCTGGACAAAAGCATCAGTTTTAAACATAAACACAAACATAAATCAACATGGTATCATCAAGCTTTGCTGCCTGTGAATTCAAGAGAGACATATTCTGCATGTTGTAGCTGCTCTGGTGTCCACAGCAATCATCATGTTGAATCTATAGCTCTCAAGAGGCATCATAAATCAGAGCCTATCAATAAAGACCCGGTATACACCATTGCATTCCAGAACAGCTCATGCTGTAAACAGGAAGCATTTCTGCTCGTCTCGGTTGATGGCTGTATGTGTGCTCTGAGCGAGTGTTGGTTTGTATTGGTGTCAAGGTTAAGGTTTAGGTCAGGGTTAATACAGAGAGGCGTTTCAATTACATTTTCAGTCTTGAGGTTTAGTGACCTTCCAAAGGTCTTAGAAGAAGTCAGAGCAGATTGGAAGCAAATCCAGCTTACGTTCACAAAATGGCAAGTGAATGTTTTTTTGCTTGTTGGTGTGTCTTAGCTCCTAGAGGTTGTTCTGTCCGAAAGCTACCGATCAGCAAATTATCAGGCCCATCATCACTGGGTTGACCTGTGTTGTTTAACACACTAAAAATAATATTTCATTTGAGAGCGAGTATTCAGTGTAACCCTGATTCATTCAAAGCCACTGAAGCGAGCATTCAGAGATTTGAAGAGTAAGACAATTCCTTCACCTTATTGTGACCACAATGACTAGTGACATGATTTCAACCCTAAATGATAGCTGTTCCATCTATAACTACATCTTTCAACGGCCATCTATTTTCAGTGCAGCAGGCCATGTGATAGCATTATGACTGACCGCTGCTGCTGCTGCTACTGTGTTTTTCGGCTAGATGGACAAGGTCCAGAAATAGGTCCACCCTCATCAGAAACCTCGACAGGCACCCCGAGAGCAGACACGAGATTCCGCCACGTTTATCTTTCTCCACTGAGGTGGAGAAACCGTCTCTGTGGGGGCGACCGGCTATGTGGGACAGCGATGGCTTTAGGAGGTGACTGGCCTTCCATAAATGGGATGGATGGATGATTCTATTTAAAGAGTCTCTTTCTCTGTATCTCCTCACCTCGCGCCTCTTTGAAAACCACTCTGGTGTGTCGGACACCGTAAAATAATAGGGCTGATAAAAAAGAATATTGGAGATTAAACCTGTGGCTTTATCAGTCAAATTAGAGCGTTAATGGCTTCAAGGTCAGCATTTTTCAGTGCCAGGCTCTGCTCTTTTACCAGTCGCAGGCTCTCTCTCCTGAAAGGCGAGAGCTTTTAGAAAGCCGCAAGAGTGCTATTCTTGATGCAGATAGTCAGCTATGACGGGACTTGTGGCATCTGTGGTTGCGAGAAGTATCAGCCAAAGTCGTTCAGGAAAGAGGAACGCAAGGACGCGACAAAGTGCTCCGTTTATCGCCTAAAGTGTTTACCCTGAATTTCAGATTGTGCCACAAAAGTGTGGGATTTAGTCCACCTGTTGGAGCCATGATTGTATGCTATTCCGCAGGTTGCGCCCAGTCCACTGAAGTTATTTATAGATCTGAGGCTCTTTTAACTCAAATATTTCCAATCAGGCACAGACACACACACACACACACACACACACACACACAATACACTCTCTTTCTTTGTATCTCTCTTATACACATACACTCATACACTCACTCAACAGTAAGCCTAACACAAACAATATACACGCATACTATTACTGTTTACCTAGCTCTCTTTGATTGAGTTAGGTGCTTCTGCTTCTTCTTGCCTTTGCTTGGCTTCTGCTGCGTGCACTTGTCATTTTCCAGCTGATGCAGCTTGTCACAAGTGTATGCTTAGCTGCAGGACTGAGGAAAAGCACAACACCTCAGCTGCGTACAAACACTGACACTCTCTAGACACATATACAAGGACCAACTGGACACACTGGTGCTCTGTCACACACTTCTCCTGCATACAAACTCACATACTGTACACACACACAGACACACACACACACACAACACCTCAGCTGCGTACAAACACTGACACTAGGTGGGTTTACATGGACACTTCTAATCTGATTATTTATCCCAATATTCCATTTCAGATGCCATTTATGAATGCATCTCCTTGGATACTGTTCTATAGAATGCACATGGAATCTTTCTAATCAGATTAGAAGTGTCCATGTAAACCCACCTACTCTCTAGACACATATACAAGGACCAACTGGACACACTGGTGCTCTGTCACACACTTCTCCTGCATACAAACTCACATACTGTACACACACACAGACACACACACACACACACACACACACACACACACACACACACACACACACACACACACACACACACACACACACACACACACACACACACACACACACACACACACACACACACACACATACACACACATGCGTACCCAGGGTTCAGAGTTTCAATTACGGGCCCTGCCTGGTCGCACTGTGGATGAAATGCCAGTCGGTGTGACGGGAGCGAGAGCTGGGAGGAAAATTATGTTCGCTGAGCCCATGTGGTGACGTGAGCCGGGAGAGCGAAGGAAAATATTAACTGGGGAATAAAACGATGCTGACAGCAGAAAATGGCATTGCCAGCTCGCTGCAGCGCCTCTGGATTCATTTTCTGTCCAGGAGAGAGAGAGAGGGAGAGAAAGAAAAAAATAAGGTTTGGGTGACGAGGGCCAGGGACATAGGGAGCGATAGCAGAAGGACAGAACATCACTCCCGGGCGGCATGATGGTAGCATGTCACATTTTGCAGGAATGGAGGCAGCAAGCGCGGTGACACTGTGACAGAGGTGCTGTCCAAGTATTTGTCTCAGGGTGAAATAAGCTCCTCGGTGTGCCTGAGTGTTTTTCCACCAAGCTTCTGCCTCACTGACGCTGTGCCTCTGCAACAAGGCAGGCTGACAGTAACCAGTGGCTGCTAATTTGACACGGATTTTAATTAAGTTCTTTTAATTGAATCAATGAATCACAACAATGGTGGTGGCGTATCGGTTTGAAATGTAATTAAATATCACTCCACCATTTCATCTTCTCCCCCGAGCTGGACTCAACCATATATCCATATATCCTCTCCACAGTCTTCAACCTTGGGTCACCATAGGGCAAAAACGCATTAGCCTGAAAATGCTCCAAGATGAAATGCTGCTCATTCCTTTGACATCTTCAAAAAAGAAAATACCATAAGATATAAACTGATCCTCAGGTTCCTCTCTCTCTCTCTCTCTCTCTCTCTCTCTCTCTCTCTCTCTCTCTTCCCTCCCTCTCTCTCTAAACCCATTGTTAGCTTTGGTCGTTGTCCAAGAGCTTTTCTACCTATATCCTTTCATCTCTGTCTCTCTCTCTCTCTCTCTCTCTCTCTCTTTTTCTTTATTTTTTCTTCCTTCACCTCAGAATGAGTCCCTTTGCTCTCTGATGGAGTGGAGGGCTTTTGGTCCTCAGTAAAAGGCAGTTTTGTAAAAACATCCGACTGTGCAGCTGAACAGGCAGGAGGGCGGTGAATGCATAAGAAAGTGAAGAGCAGAAAAACTTGCATCAAAGCCATCCGTTCAGCAGGGCACACATACTCTCTACACCGCTGTATTTTTACCCCTCTTTAAGTGTCTTTTCCCTCTCCTCATATCAGGGAGGCAACTTGAGAGGTTTTTGAAAGGCTGCCAATATAGAACAATGCATGACAAATACTGAATCTTGCCTCGGCAACCTTATTTATATATATACTATACACTATATAATATCCTGTAAATATATTTAAACTCATTGCATTCACTGCAAACACTTCTACACGTATATACTCAGTCAGACATGAGTATGCACATCCCAAACACATCACATGTGCATATGCATATATATGCAAATGCAAAAGCCTCCAGAAATGATGTAAACACTTATCCGATTTTCATTTGCATAAGACACAAGCACCTGAGAGTGAATGTGTGAGGGGCCCTGGGTTTCCTCCTGACAGTCCACACCAACACCCCTGCCACTCTTCATCAGCGTTCAGTGGGACTGAGCCCCGGCACTGCGAGCTCAACCCGCGCTCTCCCCTGCTCCCACTGGGGGTTGAGAGGGGGAAAACAAGAGGGGCGGGCACACATGAAAGGCGTCAGACTCCCCTGTCATTAATTAGGCACAAGGCAGATCTAAGGCATGGGGCTAATTTGGGTTAAAACAGCAATTTGTGTCAGGCTCTCAAAGCCGAGTGCCATTTACTACCAACACGCGTCGGCCCGCTTTTGATCTTGCAGACACACCCCCTTTCTAGCCCTAACTGCCCCCCCCCACACTCACGCACACACACACACACGCACACACGCACGCACACACGCACACACACACACACACACACACACTCCAACGCATTTATTCAACTTCATTAGTCACGAAGCACATAGTAGTTGCTTTGCATATCACACTCCTGACTATCTTATCTACAGCACCAATGGAAAGTTTCCGTGTTGATTCGAAAAAAAAAAAAGAATAAAAAAAAAAAAATCACAAATCATCGCTTCCAATCAGACTAATGCAATCTTCAGAGCTGACATATTTTTTCACTGTAATAAACAGATGGGGAGAGGAAGGAGACAGATGGGAGTATTGATTTTGATGGAACACGTTCAAAGCAAACCAAAAGCTCTCTGTCAAGAAACTTTGCGACTGTTCTGATGATAATGTGATAAAAATACTTTTCTCCAGGGAAAACATGACCTTGAAAGGCATGTAATCTTTTGAAAGAAGCTATTTGTAACAATTTTCACTATACAGGCCTACAATCAAATTTATTTGGGAAAAAATCCTGTGCGAGATTGATTGGGCTTGAAATTAAACAATGAGACAAAAACACAATGTCAACATTTGCTTTGTCTGCATCAATGATGGTGATGTATTATTTCAAGCCTTGAGGAAATGCTTTGGTGGACTGGATGAAGGATTAGATTTTTAAAGTCAATCTTGAATTGAGTGATCTCACACTTTACGCAGCTATTGATCACATTGTTCCATAGGCGATTAAAAGTTTGAATGTGCCATTACATCTGTGTAAGCTGAGCGCCTGAGAAAAGTAGAAGTCACTCTTCCGTTTAATTAGATTGCTTCAATTAAATCGTTACAGCCTTTTCCCCTGAATTAAAGCCAAATCACGTTGCTGTTTTTTTTTATGGAAATGTTCAACATTGCTGTATGAGCTTGTCAGGTTTCCACTCAGAAAGAAAAGAGTCTGATAGCTGTTTTGTTCTGCACTCTCAATCATAAGAACATTCATCATCCACAAATCAATTAATGAAACACAATAAATTCTCACAGAAACTAGCTTGGTTTTGCTTGCTTACTGTCCCTAACCAACTGTATTTTAGGGTTCCCTTTCAATTCAATTGTAACAGAGAATTCTTACAACTGCAATTTACAAGGACAAGCCAGGAGACAGAAAGAGGCACACAATTTAAAAAACAGATAAGAAAGAGGACAGAGCAAGAAACCAGTTGATACGTTCTGAACTGAGACTGAAAGGAGAGAACAAGTGAAGGGTCGCCTAGCTGATTATTTTGCATGGCTTTCTGGACTCAGGGATATGAGGTTGATTAATTAGACATGTGGCAAAGCATGATTACATACGGCAAGGGCTGCTGAGCCACGCAGGTGTCAATCACTCTCAGCGGGGCATTGAGAACCTGGCGAGGCTCCACCCACAGCCAGCCACCACAACCATACAGTACAGCCACATCCACCCAGGTCTCCCCCGCTCCACTGATTACTGCCTGTAACCATTTATGAAATTATAGTCAGAGGGAGTGTAAATCTTATCCGTCATCATCAGCGGAGGGAGACCGAGACCGAGGGCCAGAGTCGAACGCCTACGCATGAGGAATGCCTGTTTGAAATGGAGACCAAAACGGAACAAAGCAAGATTACCTTACATAATAAGACGGAAGACCTGACTATATTTAGCTTGCTTCTTTGTTCTATAAAGTTGAAAATATATATTCTCCCTTAATTTCTCCCCGATAGGGCTTCCGTGTTGAAATCTATAGGGACGTGGTAACTTGGGACATGGTGGTACATTTTTATTAAGATCAGGATATTTTTCTTTCTTTCCTTCTTTCTTTTTCCTTTTCTTTCTTTCTTTTTTTTTTTTGGGGGGGGGGGGGGGTTCTTTTTGTCAGAAGATGTCACCACCCCCATAACAACATTATAGGGAAAGCAATAAGGAATTTCCGCGGATTCATTGGTTGTATCTCTCATGATCTCGTACATGAGAAAAAATAAAGGTGCTTTACTGTGTTTTATTACCTAGCTGTTAAGTTATGGGCCCTAGATATAGTGCTGCGGGCTAAAATCGATATAACTCTCTGCAGGGCCACCAAAATTATAGAGGATACGACCATTGTCATCTCCCTCCACCCCATAACCGCAAATGGCACCTCCTCAGCATTCTACAGTTTTTCCCATATTGAATCCTCTTTTATGAGATAGTGGCTCATATCCAGTGCCTGTTCTTTTGCCCCCTATCCCGCCGCACACACACACACACACACACACACACGAGCGGGGTGTTTCTCTCTACCTCCGTCCTCCCCACATCGCCACCCCTCTCTCCCTCATCATGCTCCTGCTGCTGTTGTGGCGGGAAATACAGATGTAATCTCTTGGCAGCGGGCCACTCTGACTGATCTGCGATCCCATCTCTCTACCCCAGCCCTCTCTATTTCTCGCTCCGCCTCTTTCCACATTTTCCCGTCATGAATCTGTGTAGCGGCCAGGTAAAAACAGGATGTCTCCGGGCACACTTTGTCATGAGGAGAGAGAGAGAGAGAGAGAGAGAGAGAGAGAGAGAGAGAGAGAGAGAGAGAGAGAGAGAGAGAGAGAGAGAGAGAGAGAGGCCAGGGAGGAGATGGAGGGGGTGGGGGGAGTCGGTCCATCTGGCCATCATTTCTGCTCCTGCCATCCTGGGCAAGGACACCACACTGTGCTTCCTAGTGTCTGTTCCCTCTTGGCTGTATGAGCATCTCCTGACACGGAGTTGAAGGATAGCCCCTGTGGTTGTCATCTTTCTACTGCCCCTTCTCCTCTACACCTTTGCGTCATGAGTAGACATGCATTTTAAACACCCTAGCTTATGCCATGAGATTTTTCAATTCCCCTTTACAATAATGGTCAGAAGCCATAATTCTCTATATATTTACATAAGTATAAAACCATTTGTAGCACAAACATCATCCATGTTGGATTTAGATGCTGCCCTCTACTGTTTGGAAATGTAAGTTGAATAAATATGACCAAAACATGCCCATTAGTGCCCGGTGTCCATTTCTAGCCAGAGAATCCCTTAGAGAGAGCTGAAAGCTATGTGTTTGTTTTTGTGTCTCTCTCTCTCTCTGTGTGTGTGTGTGTGTGTGTGTGTGTGTGTGTGTGTGTGTGTGTGTGTGTGTGTGTGTGTGTGTGAGAGAGAGAGAGAGAGAGCGAGAGAGAGAGAGAGAGAGAGAGAGAGAGAGAGAGAGAGAGAGAGAGAGAGAACGAGAGAGTCTAAGACAGACAGGCAGAGAAGCGTGAGTCAGGGGATCACTTAGTACACTGTCCTGCATCAGAGAGACGGAGTACTCCATTCTCCTGGGGTCTCCAGAGCTCTTCACCTTCCTGCTTATCTCTTCATTAGTCTCCCTCCCCCTGCACTTCAGTTAAAACGTGAGACGCCATTTAATGCACACAACGGTATTGACCCCCAGAGTCAGTGGGAGGATCCTCTTGACAGACAAGACTACGCGTCACACATAAGGAGAGACCAACGTTTCAGATGTGAAAGTCGACAGCGGAGGACGAAAACAGAATTTCATGAATAATTTTTCATTTCATTTCTCACCTGTTGATGTGCCATGGCAGTTGGCTATACAGTTGGCTATATTTGTTTTTGTTTCATACAACCGTTATGAATTTCTTGGCAGTGAATATAATTTTGTTGACGAACAAATGACAATGATGATCTCTGAAGATCAATGTTGATTGACAAGGAAATAAACACATACATACTTTCACACAAAAGCAATGGGTCAAAAATACTGTGTACTTAGTTTACCATGAAAGTGACTAGAGCTGTCACATCAAGGTAACATAAAAAACTTGCAGGATGCCTTTAAATTTCAGTGAATACCATTATACAGTGAGTATTCCCGTCTTGTGGATCACTGTAAAGCAATGTCTGCTTGAAATTTCAGTCTGTAACTCTGGAATTTCCATAATGTCAAAAAAAATCCTTCAATGTCACTGCATGAACACTCATTTCTTAAACTTGGGAGCTAACTGATTGAGCCAGGCTATGGGTTTGTAATCTGACTCTGGCAGATGGATAAAATGTTCCATTCACAGCTGAGCGAGAAAATGTCTTTAGGCTTCTTTCTTTTTTCTCCTGCTCTTCAATAATTCTCTTGGCATCAGTCTTATAGATATTCACTACTGTTGCTTTGACCTCTCAGATAAATAGGAGCTAAATAATAACTGAGCCTCTGAGATGGAGTCCCATCCGGAGCTCCCTTCCTGACTGCTTATCTTGCTTGTTCCGCGAGAATTACGACAGACCTGTCTAACATAACAAGGATTTAAAGTGTTATTCCTTTGAAATAAGTGCCCCAAGTTTCTATCTTCCAGCCCATTTTCACAATGTCACAAAAGTTGGGCGCCTTTTATCCACTCTTGTTGTGTAACCAGCATTTGTTCAACCAAGAGTCGAGAATCTCCACTTGTAAAGTTGCCATTTCTTTCTGAATTTACCCAAAGGGTCCTTCTACCTGTTATACTGAAATAACATTTGGTTATCAAATGAAAAATATGTAGGCAGTTTGTGCAAACTCCCGAGATACTGATCATAATAGAATTTGAAATGCAGAGTCCAATGCCACATAGATCCACCTCAAGAAGCGCAGTATTGTGGACTCTGATTATCCCTGACACTTCAAAGCTCTGGCTTCCTGTTCTGTTTGTGCCATAGCCGTTCATTATGCTCATCACTCGGAGCCTCAGACGCACGGACCGCACAGAGTAGGGAGTGGGGGGCTGGGGGTGGGGGATGCGCATTTCTGACTTGGCCTGGACCGCTATTCATTGCCTTGGCATTCAACTTGCATGCATTATGAATGGGCCTGACCCGATGTGGAGCCAATCACAGACTTTTAATTTGGTGGACTGGAGGAGTATGTGGCATCCACCTACCAGTGCATTGTTTACATGCGCTCCAATTTAAAAGGAAATTGAATGCATAATTGGCAGTACAGTTGGGGTTTCAGCATTATAATTAAAAGAAGAGAAATGACATGTGGCTCTCAGTAGAATATTCTAACCCGCCCCCCCCCCCCCCCACACACACACACACACACACACACACACACACACACACACACACACACACACACTACCCCTCCCCACCACCCCCATTTTTATTTTGCCTTCTAATTTAAAAGTGTCCAGAAGACGTGAATGTGGCGGTAGTGAAAGGATGTGTGTGAGTCTGATGTTTTATCCATGGTTTTGCCTCCTCCGTGCTGAACTTGCCTTGGCTTTCACTCACTGCATCACACTGCAGATGAAGCGGATGACTTGGCTTCACACAAGCTAGCTGTTGTGGAGGTAATTAATGGCCTAATTAGACGAACTCATTAGTGAGGATTGTAATTCTCTGACTTCATCTGTGCGGTAGTCAACGATGTTCATAATTAGTGGCATTAGGTAGAACACACATCTCAGGTCAGAGCATTTCCTCTCACAGATTTATGGCCAAGCATCTGCCATTATCTAGCCAGAGGTATCTGCCATTGATTGCTATTCAAACAGCCTATGCTCAGAATAAGTTCACAGCAGGGGAGGTGTGCATGACTTGGGAGGGAAGGGAAGGGAAATCACAGAAGTGATTTCTATGGCCAACCCCTAGCACTCCCGAGCGTAGTTTTACTTTTCTCACAGTACAGTTGAATTAGTTTGTGAACAATAAAAACTTTCTCTCAACTGCTTTTACAAGTCATTAGCGGTGAAGCCATTGTTGAAATGTCTGGCAGATCACTTCTGTACAGCAATCTTTCAGGTGCCAAATGAATTCTAGATTCTAACTCAAAAGCGGAGGACCCAACTTCACTGCCACACCAAGAACAATGGTCTTTTAATTTGAGTAATTTTTCATTTTTCACTTATAATCTTATATTAAAACCCTACTTGCTAAGCTAATGGAGCTTTTAGAAATCCACCCCGATATGAATTTATTTAATTCCCTCCTCATTATTCATGGTGAGCAAAAACAAAATACTTGCTCTGCCATTTATCAAGATACAATCGCAGAAGCATGACATGCCATTTCTAGAGTTTATTGATCCTAACATTTGCACTTTCCCCAGTTTAGCGTAATTAGCTGCAGAGTGAGGCATCACAGTTAAAAGCAAGAGGCAAGCTTTGTGAGCATGGTAAGAGTTATCTGAAATATGGCATGGACTACACACTGGATGGTACTTGGCTGTACCGCTTCATTGATTTATGGTATTTAAGACTCACACTGTTTTAGTCTGAAAGAAAACTTAGCAGGGGAAAAGAGATTCATCTCTCTTACTGATGGATTCACACTGAATCTCTCTGCATGGGGAGGAAATGGGAAATAACTCCAGCCATGCATCAGTGAGGTGATCCTTTAATTAAGAGCGCAGTAATGATATCTGGCGGAGTGGGACCAGAGGCAGGGGGATAGCCGGGGTACTTTGCAGAAATCTAATTTGGTGGAATGTTTGGTTCTTTAGTTGTGAACACTTTGTTGCCGATAAAGCATGTGCTAGGCTTAGTTGGAAGGAAGAGAGATATAATGTATTATCAACTCGCATCCACAGCAGAATGATTTATGTGTGTTGCATGTCAGGTCTAATTCTTGTGAGTCTACAAAAATCTCTGCTATTAATATTTTAGGGACCAGGCATGGTGCACGTCTCGCTTTCTGTCTGTCTGTGGACAGCACAATATTTTTTATAGACCAGACAACTGAGAGTAGAGGTTGACTGGAGAGAAAGAAAAAGTATAGAGCAAATTCTTGGAGTGGAGTTGTGAGAGGGCAACAGTATGAAGACTATCAGAAAGTTCTGGAAACTAGGGCATGAAGCCTGTGAAGGGAGGACAGAGAGGGGGGCTCAGATAAACTAAGTATCGAGAGAAAGGTAAGGGGTAGAAGGGGTACAACCAAGTTTTGCAGTAATGAGAAGACCGAAGATCAAGTCCAGGGAGAGAAAGTGTGCGCCTGGCTGCCTGGATGAGGAGGAGCCGAAGGAGAACAGCACAGGCGCGAATCCAAGCCCAGGAAAAACGTGAGTTTCACGAGGAGGAACAGAGAGACCGAGTAAAGCCCTGCCTTGGCACTAGCTAGGGACCAGGGTACGGCGCAGTGAGCACCAGTAAGCACTGGCCTTCATGCGCCAAGCCTGCCCAAGCCACAGCAACGTGTGGGCTGACGCGCGTCATCTCTTAATCAGCAGCTCTGCTCCGGTGCCATTGCAGTCAGGGTGAAAAATGGCCGTGCCTTCACAGGTGGTGATTGGAAATCACCGCTTTGCTTCCTGCTGAGCCCCCTTGTGCAGGACCTGCAGGCATGAACCCACCTCATCAGTCTAAGAGTGAAGGAAATGATCCACATTCCTCGCATAGGAGAACCATGAGACAATGAGGAATATAAGGAGGAAAGAATAAGTAATGAAAGCAAAGCTTAGATACACAAAACAGTTGCAAGCTATTTTTCCTTCTGTTATTATCTTAGTCCAAGAAACACTCTAATACTGACTAACCTGATTAACCACTCTAACAACAACAAAAAAAACCAAGCTGGTATGATCAATTACACCTTGCGACTCACAACCAACACCAAGAGTTTGAGGAAGTAAATGCAATCCCAGTTCAAGGAGATCCTTTAAACTAACCTCAAATGCCAAACAGAGCAACACACCATTTTTGTTGTACATAATGGGCTTTCTGAGGATGCCGCCAAATCCTCTCTGAGACTATGCGTATTTGTAAAAAGATTGCCCTCATTGGAAAGCCATTCTGGCAAAGCCTTCTTTGCCTACTCTGACTCAATTCATGAGCATGACCTTTAGTTGTACAATCCATTCCGGAGACTTCATTCAACTTTCTCCTGAGTCCAGGCTGTGTCTGTCTGTATCTTTCTTTTGTGTTTCTCTTCTCTCTTTGTCTGTTTTATGCATGGCCCCCATTCTCTTATCTCGTTTGTGAAGCAAAGCAATTTGTTTTGTCCAAAGCTATTGGGCCGATTTTTTTTTCCCCCTTTAATAGTATTGTTGTTATGGTGGGTCTGCCATGCTGACTGCCCTCCCCCGTGCTGGCCGAGCCCTGATAAGCAGCACTGTGGTTTTCTTGTGCCGGTCAGCCAGTTCCACCACACACTGCCACGGCCCTCCGACCCCACCGCCACACACAAACACACCCTGGCTGGCACATCCCTGCATTATACATGAGGTGAGGGACAAGGACCTTTAAAAAATGAATGAGCCAAACATAATATAAACATGACAGGCGTGAAGATGCCAGGGGAGCCTCTCTCTCCAGCAGGGCAGTGTTTTCTGATGTCAGCCTCCCTTGACAATCACCTGTTCTTTTTTGTCTGGATTCATTATACTTTATTAGTGAAATGCATTTGGCTGTGTTCCAGTTTATTTGTGTGTGTGTGTGTGTGTGTGTGTGTGTGTGTGTGTGTGTGTGTGTGTGTGTGTGTGTGTGTGTTTTCATGCGCGTCTGTCTGCACATCACTCACCACTACACTTACTCTGTCGAAAAGACATGGCGGTTAAGGTGCGATTTGCTGTCAAGTTCACCCATTGGTATTCACTCACTTTCCCATCTGCAACCCTTCCAAACCGAATGCAGCCGTTTCCACTCCTTGACAGTAATGGATTTAATTAGAGTGACATGTTATTGAGGATGTGCAGATTTCCCTGCCTATTAAAAGTTTTAACATTTTAGGAACATTTTAGGAGGATGTCAGTTTCCTAAACTCTTGAAGTCAGATCAAATTAGATTTGGCAATCATGTTTTTAGTGATTTCACTAAAGTCTACTTTATGAAATGAAATTTAACCTTTTATTTTATTCTTTATTTTGTTTATTATATAATTAATGCATAACTAGCAGGTCAGGTTAGGTGTGGTATATTTCAATTAGATTCTGTTTTAGACTTGGTCCTGGTTTTACATTCTATGGCTGTCTCTGAACTGATTAAAGGAGCTCACTGGGTGCAGCAGTTTAATTTTGTTCACTATTTTAATTATATATACTAGCTTGTTTTAATTGTGTTCACCATAGCTTATTTCCTCTTGACAAATGTATAATGGACCAATTTCTCAAGAACATAGGGGAGAGAAGATATTGCAAAGGTTCTAGCTGCTAAAAAAAAAGCAGTTCATCTGTCTTACAGTATGTGACCTCTGCACCTCTTACCCTTTTAAAAGACTGACTTTCAAACTTGGCCATATACTACCTTGTGATTGTTAGATGTCATCTGTCTATCAATAGTGTTCCCATTTTGGAATTTGGCTTTTTGGCATACATAGAGTATGCATTAAGGGGCATCAGTATGGTGGAGCCGCCAAATTAGAACAACTAGACATGAATTGCTGTATAGTGAAGATTTGCATTGAAGTTATAGTGGGTTTTTTTCCCCTAAATTTAAAAAAAATTGCACTTTGTGCATCATCATCCTTGCATTTGTGTTTGCATATGATTGTGCTGCCTATGAACCCTAATATCCTAATATCTGTAGATTCGATTGCATCGTTATTAATGTTAGCTATCATTGATATTTACAAGACTTACAGTACATACTAATAGGCCTTATTGTTGTTAATACTGTGTTTTTTTGTCACTCATGCATTGTTTTGGAAAAAAGAATCTATTAACATACAACCAAAACCATATTCAACACTGATCCACTATGAACTTCAACAAAAACAAACCTGTGAGTCAACAGCATGATCACTTTGAACGATGTGTTTAAAATTAAATACAGTTTCTCTAAAGGACTTGAATATTCTAATCAATAGTCCCACACAGGGCTGTCTGCAGAAGAAGTAAAAATAGTGCTACATTATATGCTCCAGCTCTAAAAAATTTCCTTTTAGAAAAATATGTAGAAGTCTTGATGGACGCCGTAGGCGTAGACTGTCTGTCTGCCCACACATGAGTAAGGGACCTACTCATAATAAGCCTTCACTTAAAATCATTAGGACCTTTGCTTTGATCCAACTTTTTTGTCTAACTTGACATATTATTTTTGTCTATACAGACATTTTATTGATGGGGTCTAGTCTTACAAAAACAAAACATAGACTGGAATATTCACTCTAATAAGGAAATAAATAGAAAGAGATGTGAGCCTACCTTCCACCAGGACATCTTCAAAGCTCTGTGCAGGATCCATAAAGCGACCACTCTCAGACTGGCTGGACAATGCTCCTGCAAACATACATTTTGATGGTTTTCAGTTAGGCTACCATTGACAGCAACAATGGAAAACCCACAAATGTCTAAAACTTGCGCTGGCGATATATTCTACAAAGCAATTTGATTATAATGCCGTTCAATCTAAAGAAATAAAAAAAATAATAATACATTCTCATGATAGGCTAATAGGTCACTCCATTTCTTGATTCGAATATGGCATAATAGCACAAATCAATCAGAGTGCATGTAGCGCAATTCCATAATTTTCTCTTAGTCTTGTGATCTTTTAAAGACTATGTGACAGAGACACTGCCAAGAGTCTTTCTTTTCTCCAGAGAATAGTCTTAGCCTCATTCATTATCAGTAAAAGGCAGTTTATTCATGCAAAGGCTTCCATTGCAATCAATACAAGCAATCAGCAAGGAAATGCAAGTGGCTGCTGGGCACAAATGCAAAAGAAGCTTTGACCTCCCCTGTGAGGGAATGGTAGCAGCCTCTTTAGGGCTTTTTTGTGATGTGAACTGAAATGCTAATGTGTTAACCT
>JAODXP020000026.1:15932039-16008201 GCA_027497455.2 Sardinella longiceps | reverse complement strand
GGCGTGGGAGTCGGACGCTCTAACCACTGAGCTAAAAAACTAGGCTTCTAATCAGCAGTTAAGAAATGCCCAAGGAATTGGGTTGTGAGGATTTACACATACTGCTGCCAGCTAGCCGGCATCCATTACACTCATCCCCCAAATCCTCACTCCCATCCAAATCACGGCACCAATGTAGGTGGCGGTCCGCACCGCACATGGGTCTCGAACCCGCCACCCCGCCAGCTACAACGAGTCCCAGACGTGGGAGTCGGACGCTGCACTGAGCTAAAAGCCCAGCAGTTAGAAATGAATTTGGTTTTGAAGATTTACTCGTACTGCCACCAGCTGGCGTCCGTTACACATCCAGGTCATTAAAATAATTACAAATGGGATTTTCTTTTTTTTTCTTTCCTTTTTTGCCCCCCGCCCTTTTAGAGACCCTCAGTTCAGTGTTGGGTCCCTAAATTAGCCCTCACTTTTCAGCACTTTGAGAACGAGATACCTTGAAACGATAAGGATTTGCATGATCATAGCTGCAGAGTTAAATTCATGAACTACATTTCACTATAAAGCTTTTCCATTCAGAAAGGGATTGATGAAGATGGCTGTTTAAGGTTGAGGGAAGCAAAGAAGAGATCCCTGAACAACACCAATAATTTTCATATCTGCTTCAGGTGGTTTTATTATCATTATTTTGAAGAAAAAGCTATTTTTTTACGGATTCATTTCACCGCAGGCTACTCTAACAGCTTCAAGGGTGTTTTGGCCTTGGCATCTCCATGTAATTGCCGACGTGTCCACCTGGACAAAGACATATCTGAAGCACAAAAGGGAGAGCTACAAAGGTTTGAGAGTTTGTGAGAATACTTGTGAATACTAGTTCATAATTTTGCAATTGTGTATGCATAAATGCACAGATGCCTAATGTTGCATGTGAAGTAATTGGCATCCTTCCTTATACTATATCTGGATGAGAGACCTTTTTATAAGCTGAGACCTTTTGTACCAATGATGTAGATTTCCAGAACCATTATCTGGAAGCATTGTATATCTGATTTTGTGGCAGATTGAACCCATTTTTAACACTTTGCACAGTCAGTGTTTATTCGATCGAAGAACAATTGTTAATTTATGTCTTAACAATGGTTCCACTTGATTAGCTGTACCAAAGATATAAATGAGGCAAATCAAAGTGAAGCATACTGTAAGTAGCATACCTGGGTGTATTCACACAGCAGTCCTGCTCTGCCATCAGACACTTACCCATAGATCATAGCTCACGATTGATGAGCCCTGCTCAGCGCTGCTCAGTTAGATCGACCACAGTTGTCTGACAGTTACAGCACACACACACACACACACACACACACACACACACACACACACACACACACACACACACACACACACAAAGAGTTCTGTGTGCTTGTCTGTACCGGGCAGAAACCCAAGCAACAGCATGGACCAGATGAGCATGAGAGGGAGCCTGATGCACTATTTGGGGTTTAATCAATCAACCCCACAGGGCCATGGAGAATCAGAGTCCCATACCCCCCCTCCCCTCCCCCCCAGAGCTGACTGAAGTGCTCATTTTTCTGCACCCAGGGACGTGGCACATCCATTCATTAGGGAGACAGATAGATATAGAGATAGAGAGCATGAGGGTGAGAGATGGGGAGGGAGAGAGCCAGGGCCAGGAAGAAGAGAGAGAGAGAAAGAGAGGTAGAGAGAGAGAGCTGGAGAGATTGTGCAGATAGAGAGATAGAGATACTGTATGTATGTACAGAGTCAAAGAGAGAGGGAGAAAGATGGAAAAGTATAACCAATCCATCTACTCGGGTGCTCCACTACCCTGAAATCTGGCAAAGGAGTACCCATGCTGAAGAGGGCCCTATCATTCACCCTTTAATGAGCTCTGTTTGAGGGCAATGCTTCAACCTCTGCTTGCTGTTACATTACCGTACAAACAAGGGCAGAGCCAGGAAGTAAGGCAAGTTAAGTTGAGCGCTCGCTCCGAAATTCTAAACCCAGAGACAGGGGTGATGGACACAAGTGGGCTTATCGCAATCAATCACTTCCTGGGGAAAAAGACAGGCATCATTAAACCCCGCCCTCTGCTGATTATTTAAAGCTACTTATTTTTGCACCTGACCGTGAGTTATACTACAGGGGGAAAACTGCCTTGATTCACTCCAGTCGCCACAATAGATCTGCCACTTTCTGGAAACTCCATTATGGGCAGGTGGGGAAGTCTTTTAAATAAGCACAGCAGATTTATGGACTAATTTATCCACATCATGTGATGGAGTTAACTCCTTTGTAGCCACAGGAGACAGTGCATGCCCATGCACACACACACACACACACACACACACACACACACACACACACAGCTGTCTCTGTCTCATATCTCGCACCACACAATGAAGCAGCACTACCTTTTCAGAGTAATCAGTGCCATTGATCAGAGAGAGAGAGGCAAAAAAAAAAAAACATGGAGAAATGTGGGTGAGGGGGAAAAAAGAGAGTTAATGGGTAAATGCATCCAAGCTGCACAATGTGCGTCCATCCTGAGTCCCATTTAACATGGATGAGACGTGTCCTGTGTAAATGCCTCATCTCACCTAATTACTGCATTTCCTGACATTTGATGGGATTCATCCATTTGGGGAAGGTAATGATTTTTAAAGAGAGGGTCTGTTATTCACACTGCACTTCCGTACCCATGCCTCTTAATGTACCTTCATTTCGGATTGCGTCAGTTTCCCGTTTTTGAAACACCTGTTTCAGTTTCGCCACATCTTATCTAAAAGGAAGTGGCTCAAACACTATTCACTAACCTCCACGACTTGGTGGTGTGCTCTGCATACATAATCACAGTTGTTTATGACAATATATTCTATGTAGGCTTTATTAATTCGTCATTATTCAATAGCCTTAAAACACTGATTTGGTGTTAAAATTTCACCTTTACTTGAAGCCAGGGTTATGGGAGTATATGAAGTGTATGACGCATCACCTATTTTTGGCAAAGAAAGGATGTTCTTCAGATGGCTTTCCTAGCATATATTCTTATGAAACTTTCAAAAGCCTTGCTGGCATATCATGCATTCAGGACGTTGTGGAAAGGTCATGCTTTTTGCCGGTGGACATACTAGTAAAATATGGGATTTTTAAAAGTTTAATACATCTCAGGTTATTTTCTTCTACAGTCTGGACTTGTTGAGGCTTGTGGATGTGCCCCTCTGGCCATGATGCCCGATTTCATCATCAGGGCACTGAGGTGAGAGAATGGATAAGTTTAGAGGGGTGTGATGTGAAGGGACTTCAGCTGACAGAAAGGATCTGTAGGTGCAAAGAGTGTATATATGCGTACATACATACTGTTCATGTCTGTGCATCTATGTTTATTTCTGTGTATGTGTGTGTGTGTGAGAGAGAGAGAGAGAGAGAGAGAGAGAGAGAGAGAGAGAGAGAGAGAGAGAGAGTATTGGTTTGAGTTAGTGTGTGTGTGTCTGTGAGATGCATTTCAAGCGGCAAAATGCAAAGAGAACAGCTTTGACTCCATATATCCCTGTGGGAGACTAAGCCAAGTCTTCTTCAGTCTTCGTCTCACAACTCCCTCTGACTGAGTCATCTCGCATTACTTAGCTGGAGTCAATTATTTCACTGTGGCCATCTTCTGCATCATGTCCATTGTCCACCCCTGCCTGTCCATTCTGCCTGAAATCACAATATGCAGATTAAAATATACATTTGAATGCATTACAGTTGCATTAACGTTGCATACAGTTGCATTAACGTTAATAATAAAAAAAAAAACAACAGTAGGCCTAATGCATCTCAAATAATGTCCAATTTCTCTCCACCTGCACTATGGAGTCGAATGCATCATCGGCTGGTAACGATGTTCATTACATCCCAGACAGGTGTTATATATAGAAAAGTAGGTGGGGAGGGACTGGTCTTGCCGCGGGCCATTGCGCTTGGCTGCACTGGTACTCCCTGTGGGTGTTATTTAATATTGATTGCCGGAAAGAGAGGCAAAGCCTTGTCCCTATAGAGAGGCATATGCAAGCGGGGGGAAGGGGGGGTGGGGGGAGATATGGACCTGCATGGCTAAATATAGCGCCAACCGCCCCACCAAGCCGAGAAGCAGCGGTGTTGACAGACTCCGGCGAAGAAACCGCCATGCCTCCACACCTCACCCTCGCCTCACACTCAAAGCCACTGAGGACTCCTCACTGTCTCATCTGCCAGAGGGGGGAAAAAAACGAACAACTCGGCGCATCAAAGAGAGCAGGAGGGTAGCTTTCAGGTATGACACAAGAATGAAGGCCTGCATTAGATTTGATCCCACCTATCAATACCAGCACCACCATCCATTTTGGTTGTCATCTCCCTCTATTGATTTGCCTCAGAATTAGGTCAGCATGGGGGGTGGGGGTGTGTAAATCAATCTGCAGTGTTGATACTAGGCAACCTTATTATCGTTGCTTCGCTTGAGTAGCACCTGTGGTCCAGACAAAGACCAATACTTCATTGGCGGGCATTTTCCATCTTTCATGGTGCATAAACATACTGTAAGCATATATGGCCGATATTCATCTTCCCAATGCAGTTCCCCAGCTGGCAGTAGAATGAGTTTGGTTTAGCTGAAGTGATAGTCTTGAACGTACAATACAATTCATAGACGGTAAATCTCCCAACTCTCGCTGGAATTTTTTTTTCTCTCTCTCTATGATACCTCAGTGTTGCCGAGCCCTCCAGAGATTACAAATGATAAATCTCTGCTTAGCATTCTAAAAAGGAAATCCACTGCCCTGACCTGCCCTGAAGAGCTGCATTGATAAAACCAATATATTTTGAGAAAGGCTTATCTGGCTCAGAGTGAGAGAGGCAAATGCAAGGGTTGTGATTCTTGAAGACTTTGCTTTCTGCCATATAATTGAAGATGGATGACACTAACCTCAGAGCTTCCACGTTTCACTGGTCATAGATTCAGGTGCGCCGTTCTTTCGAGAGAAGCAGCCATAAGCTCAGCCCTTCAACACAGATTAATAAACAAGGTGAAAAAAATACCATCTAGTCATAAAACTTTCATTTTTCATTCATTACCTTATCATATTGTGACATGTGTGACCATGAGTTATGTGATTATGACGGTAATCAACCTCAGGGCACCACAAAAAACTGCAAAAACAAGAGGAAAACACTGAGTAAGCAAAAGTGACTTCAAAATCCCCTTTAATTAGCCGTCTTTCTCCAACCCTCCTCGCTGCAACACTCAGCAAATTGCATCAAGAGGTGCGGTAAAGATTTTGCCTCCTCGAATTTCAGGGTGGATTACGCGGGCCAATTTGAGCCATTCAGTGTGGAGCGCTAAGAACTCCAGCCTCATCATGTTGTTCACCTGAGGCTGGTGGAGAGGCACAGGCTCACACAGGTAATCATAATCATGCAAATGAACAGGGCCAGAAAGGGAGATGGGGCACACAAACACGCGTGCACACACACACACACACACACACCCCATCAAATCCATAAAGAGAACTGCTGTCCTTATACTTATTCTGACTCATAGACCAGTAGCCATTTTCCCTTGTATGGTGTGCTGATGTTGAAAAGATTTCATCAGAGAAGTGAAGGCAAAAAAATAGTTTTGTAAAGATTCAGTCTTCCAAAAAAACAAGACAAAACAATAACAACAATTAGGTAGGACAAAGAATAGAAAGACAAAAAAAAATGACAGGAGACTAAGAGCATCGAGATGGAAAGACAATGGCGTCTGCTCAACACATTGTTTACACACCTCAATGCGTCAACAACAAAAAAAGTGAGGATAACAGGTGCAGAGTGAGGAGTGAGAAATGGTTTGGGGGTGGAGAAAGAGAGAGAGAGAGAAAGAGAGAGAGAGAGAGAGAGAGAGAAGGATGAACAAGCTCTTATGAGTGTTAACCACAGCTGGCTGATGGAAAAGGATGAGTGCCAATGTTTCTAGCCCTCCGTGTAACAGGCTGCTTCACACCACCAGCGTGGAGGAGCCGCCAAAGGACCAGGGGTGGAGAGAGAGCTTCTCCCAGACACACACACACACACACACACACACACACACACACACACACACACACACACAGGACTCCAGCTGAGTTTAATTTCCAAAGAATAATAACCAAAGCGTTCCAAGTGGGACTTTAACCCTCCCCGGTCAATGAGGTGTACACGCCAAGTGAAATAGGAATTCTTATCTGCGATCTAACAAGTCGATGCTGTGTTCAGCGGGTGGTGACAGACCTCCTTGAGTGAGGCCTATGCTTTCCCATCAGATGTAGCTGGTGATGGAGTGTGTGTGTGTGTGTGTTTGTGTGTATGTTTGGGGGGGCGGAGGGGTGTTTGGGTCGTGGGGGAAGGAGGTACTGCAACCCTCAGGTCCTCCTTGCCGGCCAGCCTGTTCCCTCGCTCTCAGAGCGAGCGAATTAGACCTAATGAGCTCGTCTGCCGTTAATTTAATTTCAGCGCAGCCCCCCTGCACGGAGTTCTGCTTCCGTCTGTCAGAGCGGCGCCCGCAGCTGTGGCACCATTAACCCGCCAGGAGAGGCTCAGGGAGGTGTGGGCGGGAGGCGGCAGCAGGAGCACAGGCCTTTAGCGAAGAAGGGTACACAACCTGTCGCTCCCATACACACACACACACACACACACACACACGCACAGACACACACACAAACACACACTCACACAGACACACACACACACACACAAACACACACTCACACAGACACACACACACACAAATACACAAGAATACATATGTACATATAGGTCAGATGCTGGACATCCCCTCTACTACAGCATACATTTGCATTTGCTTACAAGGCACTCTGAGGCAATTATGTACATGCAAATGCATATAAAACCTTAATGACTGTATACATCAAGCCTTCTCTGTACACTGTACACACACACACACACACACACAATCACACATGCAGACACACACCTGTACCTCACTAATGAATGGCCCCTGGAATATGCAATGCTCCATTAGCCTTACTTGAAGTCAGTGCCAAGCTTTGAAAATGGCTTGTGTTCTTTTGATTCTTCATCCTTTCCCTTTTCCGCCTCTGATCGAAATGTCTCTTATCTTATGATGATTATCCTTATCTCTTGTGTGCCGCCGTGGCGTCTCACATTATGAATTGATAAAGCATTGTAGAGTCAGCAGAAGAACAATGGCATGCATTTTATCTGGCAGCGAAAAAGGGTCACCTTGTGTGACCAGGATTTCATTACCCCCCCCCCCCTCGCCTTCAAAAACCCCTCCCAAAAAACAAAGGAAATTCGATATTCTAGCCACATAAATATTGGTTTGAAAAGATAGAGGTTTTTGGCAGATACTCTTGGTTGGCATTGATGCCCGTGGTGGACCCCTTCCTGTAGATTTACAACAAGGCTACTGCTGTGCTGTTGTGCCAGAGGGCCAACCAGTGCACATCGCCTCCAGTGATTCACCATAAAAAGATGAAAGAGAAGAGAAACGGAGAGAGAGAGAGAGAGAGAGAGAGAGAGAGAGAGAGAGAGAGAGAGAGAGAGAGAGAGAGAGAAAACACGTTATAAGATAAACAGTCCAGCTGAGAAGTCAGGAGTTTTTTTCCCCCTGTCAATCTCTTGAACGCTCGCGCAAGTCAGGAGTCAGGCCTCATCTATTGTGCTGTCAGCCCCCTCTCGCTTTCAATAGGTCTCAGATTCCCCAAAAAAGGAAAGTTCACCTTCCCTGGGGGATGAGGTGTATCGATTTTGCTGAGCAGCACTCCAACTTCTACAACTCCAACATGGGGGAAGAGTGTAAGAGAGAGCAAGATTGGGGAACGAGAGAGAGAGAGCCCATAGCAATGCATGTGCAAATAGCAATGAGCCCAATCAGGAGCTGTTTGGAGAGGCATTGCAAAGCCTGCTGCTCAGAGGAGCAATCGCAAGCTTATTGAGGATCATCATGACCTGAGGGTGATTACTAGAGGCCACATAGATAGATAGATTGAGAGAGAGAGACAGAGCGAGGGAAAGAAAGATAAATAGATGTAATAATTTTCCCACGCGTCTACAAAAGGGTGGAAGAGGGGGGGTGGGCATCACCGGAGTCTCCAGAATGGCTTTCTGCTCAATCGCCCAAGTAGCACTTCAGGAAAGGCAAATTGGATTTGCATGTCTGCATTGATAAATGAATGTGCAGGAAGGGAAGGAGGGGTCTGAGATTTCAAGCCCAGATTCATCTTAGCTGGCAACAACATCCTAAAGCCAAACCAAACAACAGTGACATGAATAAAAAGCAAGTCTTGTTTTCTGAGAAAGTAAACTTTGATGGAGTGAGTATCGGGAAGAAAAGTTTCTTATCCAAACCAAAGCAAAATCCTCCTCTTCTGCTCCTCCCTCTTCCTGAGCAGTTTTAACATATGCAAGAGGAATGGTGCTGAGGTGAGCAAAAATATTTGTTTTCCTAATCCTTTTTCTCTCAAACTGTCTTTGCTGCTAACTCCCTCCATTTGCCAAAACTTTTAGACCAAAAAACAGTGATTTTCATTTATGAGAAACTCAAGAAAAACCAGACTGCACTAATCTTCACAGTCTTTGCTCTGTCGCTGTGACATATTGACAAGGGGGGGGGGGGGTTTCTGCTGCCACTGCAAAAAAAACAACCGACTGGGTCCACCTGAAAAGAACGGTGTTTTTTCCCCCCTTTTGGATAACTTTGAGAGGTGACCTAAGTCATTTAGTCGACACAAACGTACTTTCTAAAGCCTGCAGTCACACTGTTCAAATGCCCTTTGTTGTTAATTTAAGGGACACATGATCAAATGCCTATTAGATGGCCGATTGCCTTGTCTTTATGGTGGCAATGGCAGGCTGCAGTGGTCGGCGACGGATTGGCTGCGTCTTTATTTCCTGGTGACAGAGACCTTGCGACTTCATCACAGGATAATGGATGGTAAAGGGGGATGTAGATAATGGGTTAGATATGTGGGAGTGAAAGAGAGAGATAGGAAGAGGGAGAGAGAGAGAAAGAGAGAGAGAGAGAGAGAGAGAGAGAGAGAGAGAGAGAGAGGGCAGGCAAGAGATAAAAAAGAGGGGGGGGGTACTGAGCGTGAGCTGCCCAAGAAAAGGCAGTGCTTGCAGCGAACATGGTTCCACCCGTCTGCGGGAGAATGAGAGCAAGGCTGCTGATTTGTGCCTAATAAAGATGTCACATCCTATCAGTGGCCACATCTACAACACACGCTGAAATCCCACAGCTCGGGCCAGTCAGGGGCAGCCATGGGCGGTCAGCGGTGGACAGGCCCGGCGTGTGATTGATGGCGGGATGGAGCATTGCATGATGGGAGTTAAAGGGGAATGATGGAGGTGATGAAGGTGAGCAGTGTTTTAGCGAGAAAATATAATTTGTCGTCAGACCAGGTTTGTCATTCGACAATGATGGTGGTGATGATGGTACAAGCTACAATGCGCTTGATGAAGTGAAGCTTTTTTTTTTGTTTCGCTGTCATGCAGCATGCTGGGCTTAAAGGGTGCTTAATAATAGATAGAAAGAAAGAAAAACCAGGGAAAGCCACCACATATTACTTTCCCTCTCCCTCTCTTTGTACACAATACATATAAACGTACATACATACATACATAGAGAGAAAGAGAGGGGAGAGGGAGAGACAGATACACGCTCTGGCCATAAAAACCAGAGGGCAGTAGCCTATTGCAAATAGCTCTAAATGTTGAAGGCTCTCTGAGTCATAAAAGTTCTTTCCAGCTCACTGGGTAGTGGTAAAATCCCTCACACAGTCACAGCAAAGCGGCGCTCAACACCTGACCCCTAGGGGGAGGCAGACGCTACAGTCAGAGGCAGTGCCACCTCCACTACACTGCCCCCTCCCTTCCTCTTCCTCCAGCTCTCCACAGGCATGTAGTCATCCACCCATAACGACATGGGATTGAAAGAGTCCCTGCAGCCTATATGGGTGTGAATGCCTGTGGTGGCCTTTTTGCCTGAGTTTCTGCAAAGTCTCCATACTTCAGTGGACAGAGAATTTTCACCTACTACTTTTTCTTAGAAAAAAAAGGTCCAGGCAGAAAGTTTTGGAAAAGTCCTAAAGCTACATTTTTGGACTATGTGGACTGTGTACAGATTACACAATACTATATATTGAATCGCATGACTGCATTTTCAAAAGGACATTGTATGGGTGAACTATGATAAATTATTATTAGAAGAGTCTGTCCTGTGCTGTGTTTTGTAGATAGATACAAATTAATTTTCTGCTGATGGATGTTCTGTGTTTTCTGGGATTAGGATTGATTCTAAGACATTTTAAGGTTATAATAGGCAATAACCAAAACAAATCAAGTACACTGAAGAAGTACTGTAATATGATGTGTCCACATGTCATATGGCACATATACTGAAATGAATCTTTTGGGAGGAAAAATTCCATTCACCTTTAAAGTATGTGTGCACAAGAAGGAAGTAACACAATTCCTCACCTGTTTTATTGCTCTCAGTCCATGTTTTGCATAAGCACCTAAGGCAAAACTGATTAATTTTTGGCCTGGTTCAATCATGGTTTCTTATCAAAACTTTCTAATTTGCCAAGCTGCAAGACCAGATGCTCCTCTCGATCATTTTCCTTCTCCTCCCTTCAAACCATACCTTCGCAAATTGGATTTGATTCCAGTGCAATATCTCTGGCTATATATAAGTTTTTCTCTCACTGAAAGTTGAAAGCAATCATTTTTCGTCCCCCTTGAAGGTTATTCTAACAACCTTTACCAATGTGGAAAAACAGGAGTATCTATGCAAGCGCAGGCAATGGTTTGATAAAGACCTTCTCCCCTTTCATTTATAATCATTGGGCAATTAAATGACTATTACTATAAAATATGGATCCATGTAAAAACTTAAGTCACTTCCTCCATGGAATTGTAACATAGGCCTCATGAGAAACCAGATTAAAGGAAAATAATTTAACTGGATTACATTAATCATGTGCATAAATTCAGAGACAATAGGCCTATAACATGAACACACTCTTTGTCTGCATGTATCTGCTCTCTAGACAAAGTCAGTTTACATTTACTATTTCAGACAGCAAGAAAATATAAGCATACGTGTTAGATCACTTGTCATTTGTACATCACTAATCCAAATTTGAGTTTCAGTTATTTGAGTGACAGCTTCCTGCCAAACTAATTGAGATAGATTACCAACATACAGTACAGTACATATCTAATGTGGATTATCTGTCAGACACCGGCAGTGTGATAGGCCATGACAGGATTGAATTGGATTTAATAGTTTTCCGACTTTCAGCCTGGAAGTCTTGGAATCGCGAAAGCGTTCCTGGAGGAGTGCGAATAAGCATCTGGAGGACGAGGAAGGGAGAAAGTGCATACTTGAGAGGAAGACTTGACTGGAGGCTTGACTTCCTGCAGCTGACAGGTGAGATCCAGCACCATCTGATAAAGAGAAATTGAGCCAATTTCATTACAGCACCCCTGGATGCACATCGAGAGCCATGCAAACTTTAGCAACCTAACTCTCAAGACACATTTCTTAAAAAACCTACCCTTTCACTTTTAATTACCACACACTCACTAAGAGTGAGTAGCCCGGCAATGACCAAAGACAGAAGACTGGAGATGCTACTAACAAGTGGGAAAAGTTTTTGACATGGTCTTTGAAAAAGCATCTGAAAATTAATAAGATGTCAAGATGCTCAGTCTTTGCTGGATGATGAGGAAGTGAGAATTTTGGCTGGATGATCACAAGGAGACAGCTGGGGGAAAAACAAGATATCTCAGGGATAAATAAAATGCTGATTATAGTGATGATTTATACCTTACCCATGGATTGCAGCATAAAAAGAAATATTACATTCACATATTTATGGCCATGGCAATGAATATTGATACAGAGAACACATTAATTTTCTTTTGGATGCAGCCCAAGGTTTTCATTCTGATGAAATAAAGTTATTTTCTGTCACTGAGGCATTGTTTTGCAGAAAGAGAAAAATGGACATGCCTGGCCCCATCATTCAGCTTAAGTGTGGTTTGTATCATTTGCTGCTGACATCCCATACTTCAAGATCTCTGCAGAATCTTCGAACCCAAATAAAAATGGGTCTTACTTTGCTAATAAAGTAATAACCTTTCCAGTTATTCAGATAAATCTATTCCCCCCTCTCTGTATAAAAGCTCCATTATATGTTTGAGCCAACTTCTGAAAATACTTTAAAGATGTTAACCAATGTTGGGGGAAAATGACTTTGAACTATACACTGTATTATAGTTTTCATGGATCAAGTGGTGTTATATTTAAACTATATAAAAAGATATTCAAAACAAGGCAACATATTTAGTGCATGCAAGACAGATAAGGGACAGGACAGAGAACACAAGAGAGGGCATAAGTAGACTTGTACTACAGCAGTGGCTACAATAATTTAAGAGGAATGAGGTGGAGGTAGAATGTATAAATCAAAAATTAGCAGAGGAAAAAAAGTGCAGGACTGCTTTCCAGCTCAGTTTGAAAGGCCTCATCATGTCCCGTTGTTAAATTTATTGTAATGCAAATCGACTCATGAAGGTTTTTAAATTGTTGCCTTTGTGAAAAGAAATAAATGCTTTGATGTTACTTAGCCCTGTGTTACTAATTATTCCACATCATGATGATTATAGCCTATATCATATCCTCAGCACATGAGGCACTCTTGTCCTATGGCGAAAATTTAAGGTAATAATATAAACTGTGTCAATGGACACCTAGTACGTCCACAACCCAGCTGTCTCATAGCAGTATTTCTTGTGGGTTTAGAGAGCATCCAGGCTCCAGGTGCTGATTTGGGTTGTGTGTGTGTGAGTGTGTCTTGGAGAGGTGGGAGGGATTTTATTATCTCCATTGTTATTCTCAGTGCAGCACCATGTAGAATCTTTTTTTTCCAAATGGTAACTTTTATAGTCCCAGTCGTCCTCTGGCCGGATTGCTCCCCCCTCTGAAGTGCTTATTTCATGTAATAATAGTGCTACAAGCAGCTTTGTCATCATCCATATTTCACTGAGGCATCTAGGAACTTTTTTTTCCTTGTAGAAAGAAGACCTATAGAGTATATCAGTGAGATGATTGGAAAAGTTAAAGTTGGTTGAGTAAGTTAGAGAGGTGCATCTTGATCCCTTAAAGAGGAACTGCAATAACATGATAGTGATTTAAAAGGTCTATACCCGCGATCCATCATATCCACCTCCCTCTCAATCACTGCCGACAAACACCTGCCGGCAAATACTATTTGTACACTGATCTCTGCAGAAAGCAAAGTATGCAGTTCATGAAAAATAGCACAGGAGTATGGGGCTCAATTAACTTTCAGTCAGATGGAGAACCTGTAGTCCATTAATAATAAATTAGATAATTGCCATGTGGCTAGTAGGGCTTTTCTGCTGTTTGCATACCATGCTAATGAGCAATAGTGCGTGGGGCTGGAGCCAGTCAAGGAGCCAATTAATTAATTTTGAGAAGCAATAATGTGTGCTGTACTGTATTTGGGCAGATGCAGAGATGAGGGGGAAAGTCTTCATTCCAACTTTCTAATTTAATTTCATCCATTTCAAAAAGGGTCTACAGTAGCCTAATTTTGCTGTACACAGAACATGTAGTGAAAGCCTCAAGGTTTTATCATCTGATATCTCGTTTAGGCAAACTTGGAGCAGAAGGCACAATTTAATTAAATTAACTTTATGATATGTTAAGCAAACACTGCAGGCTAGGGGAAACATCTTTGAGGAAGCAGTGGTTCAAATGTTAGGCTATGATTTTTTTTTTTTTAACAGTTTTTCTGCATTAGGCCTATAGGATACATTTTAGGTCAGTTTTGTACAAAAGATAACTTACATTAGCCTGTGTAAGTGTGTTCTCAAAAGATGAACCTCTTGATTCAGGTTAGATTCTAGTTTAGTTCAAACTTCATTGTGAAGGCATGGGACATTTTATAGTCTTAGTCAAATTAATGACGTCCAGTGCAAAGTAAAGTCCATCCACTATGTAGACTGTGACATGGTGTAGCCTACCATGCAAAGGATAGGATGACAGTTCACTCTTCCACTTCCATTTCCACTCCCCAACACTTCCCCTGCCATCCATTCGTTCTATGCAATGATGTATCAGGAGTAGGCATCCTGTTTATCGTTGTAGTGCCACTACCTAAACTGATAGGTCGGTCTATGGTCGGTTCATGCAGACTTTTACTTTGAAACGGCAACGGCGGAAGTGACACTCGGGTTTTTTTTTTAGGCTAGTGTAAAGGCGGATCCCTCTGTGACACCTCTTTGAAACTTTTTCTTTCCAGCATTATTGGACGGTTGTTCACCAGGTTGTGATAAATAACAAGAGTTCTTTGAGTAGAAGAGTTCACAGTGTTACACTTGTAGTGCTCCTGGTATCAGGCGCAAGCGAAAAAGTAATTTTTGGTGTAGTAAGCAGCGCTTTAGACTGAATAGCTAGCTACACATTAGCTCGCGGGCTAAGTGGAGAACTGCATTTTTCCGTAAGCAAAGGCTAAGGAAACCGATAATCTAACATAATGGGAGATAAGGAGCTCATGTGGGCCTTGAAAAATGGAGACTTGGATGAAGTGAAAGCTTTGTTGGTGAAGGTAAGCCTGGGCGTCAACGTCAGAACTTTCTTTACGAGGGCTACCCGGCCAAACAGGACTTTAGCCGGCTAGCCAACTCGAACATTCTGTAGCTTGCCTGATCCAAGCTAACGTTAGCTATACTGTTAGCTTGCTACGTTAGCTAAAACCAGCATCATTTACAAACTGAAGTTATCGGTCGTGATTCTATTCTTAAACCTAATCATGTGAACTGTTGGTATAATGTTACTTGTCGATTGTATTTGTCAATACAACAAACGATTCATTTGCATATGTAATATTATAATTGCAAGTTTGCTTGGTGGTCTGTCTTTCTAACGATTCTTTGAGACCACAAACAGCTTGTTGCATCTGATATGACACAATCTAACGTTAGGAGTTGTGAGGACTTTGACAGGGATAGCCTAATGTGTCTAACGTTATCGTTACTGATCTAACGTTAAGTTAATGATTTTTTATCTCAATGGTGGGTCTGATAAATATGGTGTATGCACTATTAGCCCAAACAGAGTTCATCATGATTAAAAGACTCACGGGTTGCTAAAGATACTACCGACTTCAAACTATTTAACCCAACGATGCGTTACTGAATGAAGGTGTGTTGACGTTGTGTCAAGGGAAAGCTAACGTTACCTTTTTTTGCTGAATACTGCTATGCTACAGTTTACGATTCTATCCAACTGTGAGAAATTATAAACTGGTTATCATGTATATAGGATATTTAATATTGCCCTGTAAAAACAAACTTGGTACCATGTCGTTGACTTCGTTGAGTATTGTGCACCAAGTTCTTCAGGCCTACTGAACCATTACCGGATAAATTAGCTTGCCAGCTAGCAACCTAGCGGCAAGCTATGTCGAGGTGGGCGTGGGTTTAGGAGCGATGTGCTAAGAAAGATAACATGACCTCTGTTAGTTGCAAGAATTAAAAAATGTGTAACATATGCATTCTGTAGAATGGCTGATAATAGTTTTCATGGGTTTTTATCTGGTAGGTTTCAACTTGGCTCATCCTAGGCATTTCAGTACACAAGCGCTGTTTTAGGTAGCCCATTAGCAGTCTGCAGTCCACACCCACGACATATTTTGGCGTGTTGTCCCTCTGATACACCTTTGGCGTACTGAAAGCAGCAGTTAGTGGACGTGGTGGTGTGTCAAGCGCCTGTGATGAAATTCGTTTTGGAAGGTTAGTGCTCCACTATGTTAATGGCATATAGCAAAGCTGAGGTGTTGGCCTGCTGTATGAGGCCTGTAATGTGGTTATCAGACCCCGGCCTACCTTGAACTGTGCCATGGCAGAAACGACAGACCGCAGAATTCCGGTTCATCATTTGACTTCCTTTCATTTATGAGTTTAGTTTTATCTCATTTTACGTGCAAAAAAAGAGACAGGCGCTAGGCGTACTTTGTGTTTTTGAATTTATGTGCTCAACAAATGGAACCACACCACACAAGCCTTTTCATTATTCTACTTTCCATAATGGAGCTTTGAGTTAAGTGGTTTAGTTAATTATAGTGCAGGCTTTGTAAGCGTTGGATCTGATGAGGAGCAGGTGAAGTACCACCCCCCACCCCCCCCATCTAGACATTCTAAATGATGTATGGTGATAAGGTAAGCATCAGTGGCATTGGTCTATAGGCAATTGTGTGTTCAATGCCATGGATATGAGAACAAGGTTGTGTGAAACAGAGAATAGACCTAGGCTAATGTTTTAAAGAGAAAGCATGATCCAGAGAGCTCAGAGGTGAGAATATTCACTACCTATATTTCTGATAATTAGGCTACTTGTACATGTTCCCTTTTCTGATTGTATATTAGAAGTGTGTGTATCTAGCATAGGCTATGCCTTGTCCACATTGTTTTTTTTACATATTCATAGACGTGGATGCATATGTAGGATATTTGATGACATCTGTCAAGGACGATGTCAAGGCTTGTTGCTGACCCCGACCCTCAACTCTGGAATGCATTAGCCTTGAGTCAAAGCATGCACCTACAAGCAAAGGCTTGAATCGGCTCACCTCCGTGACTGATCCCCACCCAACGCGCAATAGAGAAATGATTTGGAGGACGGTCATTTGTTGTCAGTGATGCTATAGAGGTATTGTTAAAGCTGTTCATGGCATGCTGTGGTGGCATTGACCTATGCCCCTCCCCACCACCACTACTATAACCCTTTCTATTCTGGATCTATTCCCCACTCGGGAGAGCTTATGGGGCCTTGCACCTGGTGTGCCCCCTACCTCTTGCCCTCCAGGGGCCTGTGGGATTTTAGCATAGGCCTGTCTCTCTTGATGACCGGCGCAGGGGGTTTAGGGCCGTGGGTATCACTCTGCCTCATCTGTCACCCCATGGATCCTGTGTCACAAGATTACACCCCAGCACCATGTAATGGGATACAGATACCACACTTCCCCTGTCAACAGTTCATATCTCTCTCTCTCTCTCTCTCTCTCTCTCTCTCTCTCTCTCTCTCTCTCTCTCTCTCTCTCTCTCTCTCTCAGTAGTTGAGACAATTGCATGTGTCATTCCAGAGACAATAATGGCTTTGTATCCTCTGAACTCACGTTTGTCTGTGATCTGTGTTTTTGTAGAAAGCAATTGCAGGCGGGTGGGCTGCTTAGCTTTCTGGTTGCAGCCGGTGTTGTGCTTCCTCACATTAGCAGGGGAGCTGCACCTCGCTACCACACAAGAGGTGTAGTGAAGCAGCATGACCATAGAGAGGAGTTGTGTGGCCACATTGTAGTACACACTGTCTGCCGACAGCTTTTTTCTTCATCAGTTAATTAGGCCTAGGCCTACATATTTTGCAAGAGTCATCCAGACAGAATCATACTATCTGCTCTACCCCCACACTATGCTATCAGCTAACCCTAGTAACCACATTTTCTATTTTTATTTTATTTTATTTTTTTTAGTGCTGCCACAGGCTTTTGGTGACCTGTTGACATGCACAAGTTGCCCACCACAGGGGATGTTTGTCATAGAGTTTGTTAATTATTGTGTATGTTTGGTTCACAGCATTCTCTGATATATCGCATAGCCTACACATTCATTTACTGCTGCTGGTTTTTTTTCCTCCAGACCTCATGCCCCAGCAACTCCCATGTGGATGGTGCTGCTGCGAGTAATTTTTAGCTTTCAAACATGCAAGCAGGTTCTCAGTGCTGCCTTTGTGTAGTTGTGTCGTGGGGACGGAAGAGAAAGTGTGTCTGGCTTTTCTACTATGGCTACACTGTTGAGGGGTGATGAGAGCGGTGTGAAGGCCCAGTAAAACCACAGCAGGGAAGTTGGGAGATGGATGCCTGGCATTGTGTGATTACTGTTTACCACACGGTGTGGCAAGTCTGTGTGTGTGTCAAATATTAAAATATGACTTTGGTGGGTAACAGAGTTGACTGAAACGGCGGTGTGTGTGTGTGTTGTGTTTCCGTAGGATGAGGACGTAAACCGAACTCTGGAGGGTGGAAGGAAGCCGCTGCACTACGCCACCGACTATGGCCACGCTGAAGTGGTCGAGTTTCTTCTTTCCAGGGGAGCCGATGTCAATGTAAGTGTATACACACACACACACACACACACCCTCACCATTTGCATCCAATTTGCCTGCAAGGTGTGTGGCAACAACCTGACATAGGCCTTCCTTTGTGTGCTTGCCTGCAGTCTGTAACACATTGACTCAAGCATGGCACCCGTGATTTTTACAACCTTTTTGGAAGTGACTGAGAGCACAAGCCACATTTTTCTCTTCCAGAAAAAGAAAAAGAAAAAAAAAGTTCCCCTATAAGTCAAGCCACACTCTCCAAATGGCCAATGGGCCTTTGTTCCAGCTCTGCAGCTGTGCACACCTGATGAAGTTAATCAGTTGTGAAGACTCTGATCACGTGATTAATGCACAGGGTTAGGTGAAAGCTTGCTGCCAGGTCTCAGTGGACATGCCCAGGCGCCCCTGATATTCACTAAGTAATAAGGTCTGAAAAGCTATGTCACCATGACGAGTATAAAGACACTCATCCCCAATAGTGGAACCAGCTTCTACATTAAAAAAAAAATAATAATAAATAAAAAATCATCATGCTAGTGGGATGGGGGAAGTAGCTTTTACACTGGCTGTTTACCACTAATCTCTCTTGATAGCATTTGGGATCCGTCCTCCCTTATCAGTCGCAGTTAAATGACAGATAAGGTTCTCTTGCCCTTGTTGTGCTGTGTCTAGCACCTACTTGGGGAAGGAAAACACAAGTCACTTACACGTACACAGATCAAAAACAGTCCTGGTGTTGAACAGTCTTTCTGTGAAAACCATACGATTAAAAAAAACATATGATTTATTGTAATATAGAGAAGCGTACTGAAATGGCGTTCGACCATGGCATTGGTGCCAATGTAAACAGTTAAGTAAGGACCCTGGATTTCTGCGCTAACTGAATCCCCAGCTGTTTTATTTTAACATGCCCCAGTGTTCCAGTGTAATTCAATAGAAGTATCACTCCTGGTTGCGTGTCTGCAGGTTGCACCATCTCTTTTTTTAATAGCAGCAGGGCCTACAGTTATCAATAGCCATCATAAAACACCTTAAGATTGCTAAAACTGAACTTGGCGCAGAGGATGCACCATGTGCAATACCGTGTCACCATGCCAAGTAGCCTATTTAAAGCACTTGCTCGGAGATCTCATCCTCCATCCCTATCTCAACCTCATCCTATCAGATATGCTGCCAACGGGTTGCAATGTGAAAGCTTTCCTTTATTGTCACAGAATGACTTGAATTTGTAACAAAGTTTTTACTTGTATCAAAGAGATATTCCAGCGCTGTCAGATCACGTACAGCACACATCAACTCTGCTATTGCTAGTTCATCTTACTCTGACAGAAGTTAGCCTACAGTAACTTTAAACACAGTTACAACAGTTGTAAATAGACAAATGAAAGAATTTGGAATAACTAAGCGCGAATGTGAAAAGGCAAATGGCATCAAGTCAACAGCACCAAAATCTTATGAAATCAAAAGTATGATTAGTGGTGCCATTGACTTGTGCCATTGTGTCTGTTGTGTCTGCGATCTATCAAATTCTTTCATTATTATCTATCACTATCACTTTAAACTTTCAGGGCCAATTTTATGCTAGACCGCATGCCTAGAAACATCCATTTTTAGATATTCATGGTATAGTTCAAGTTTGCTTTATCAATCGAATTATCGTAGTTATGTTAATATTAGTAATAATGATTTAGGCTCCTCCCTCAGGCATTGATTTAAATATTGTTTAGGCACCAGCACCTTTTGGAAAATATTGATTTAGCACTGTGGAATAAAGTCCATTCAATGGCCAACCCAAGTCCCTTGTCTGCTGAATGGGGTGGTATGCTTGTCTTGCATCTGGCCATGCTCAGTGTCGGACTCTTCAGGTTGTGGTGGCGGTGATTGGCTAAGCCTGCCCCGCCACTTCTCTACCTCTCCCTGGGAATGTGTGTCTGTGTGAGTCACATCAGCTGTTTGTCTGCACATCTCCTTTTCGCTCCTTCCTCTTCTGTGACATCCGCGTCTCATCACTCCCTCATTGTTGTCCTCGCTGGTGCGCTTCTGTTTGTGTCACCTCCCCTCACCTCATCCGACCAGAGGCCCTGATCCCTCGCTAACCCCCTCTTGACATCCCCTTTTCTTCTTCCCCATCTTAATGTGCTTCTCCATCACCTACTCTCTATTCATCAGTATTGGTTTGTGGTCAGCAGGAGGGAGTGTTTGGGCTTTGGAGAGCTCTGAGCACACACATATACACAGTCGTCGCACACATGAACACACATACACATATATACACATACACACACACACACACACACACACACACACACACACACACACGTGTGCACTAGCCTTTTTTTCTCCAAACAAAGTGTTTTGTGAGTGCTTGCTTCTAGCAGTCCCCATCCCACACACCCAAACAGATAAGGAGTAGCGCTCTCTGAAATGGCCTGATAAATCCACACCTCTCCCTGGGTAATTCATCGCTGAGATAAGCTGAAGAGAGAGAGAGAGGGAGAGAAGCAGGAGAGCAGAAAAAAAGAGGAGTGCCTCCCCTCCTCTTGAGGAGAAGGATGGCTATGGCCGCACCCTTGCGTAGGAGGCCAGAATAGCCCATGCAGCGTTTCAGTAAAATGAAGTTATTGTTTGCTTGTGTTTGTTTGTCCTTGTTCTTTGTTTGGTTGAAGCTGTTTGTTTTTTTTTTTAAACACGCCTCTCTCCCTTCATTACAGGCTGCAGACAAGCATGGCATCACTCCCCTGCTCTCTGCCACTTACGAGGGCCATCTCTCCTGTGTCAAAATCCTGCTGGAAAAGGTACGGATCTGCAGCCATATCATCATGCACTAAATTACATTTCCTTCACTATCTTATCAATTCACTCACACAAGAGACACTGGCAAACAACCCCCCAAGCCTATATATTCACACATGGACACAGAATGGAGTTCAGAAATGTCATGGAAAAGGTGCCACAACGGACTGTCTCTGTATGAAGCCCCTTTTACTCAAATCTGCAAAGTCCTGTGTGCTTCTTATAGCCCTCCCCCCCTTGTACTCTTGTTTATCCCACCCCTCTCTTTCTCTCTGTCACATGCATTCTCTCTGTCTCATTTTTACGTGCGCCTTTTCTGTGCGTGTTAGCAAGCGAGAGGCTTCTGGAATGTTCCCAGAGTGCTGGAGTGCAGGGCTCCTTTGTTTGTTATTTTTGTATGCTCCCAGGCACTGCCAGCTCTCTCTCTCTACAGGTCTCTCTCCCCCTGATTCCTGGCTTCTGGCACATACTCTCCAGAGTTGATGCTAGCTGGTCACCTCTCTTCTTCTGCATGCCTGAGGCGCTCTCTCTCTCTCTCTCTCTCTCTCTCTCTCTCTCTCTCTCTCTCTCTCTCTCTCTCTCTCTCTCTCTCTCTCTCTCTCTCTCTCTCTCTCTCTCTCTCTCTCTCTCTCTCTCTCTCTCTCTCTCTCTCTCTGAAAAGCATTGATGGATTCACTGCCAGAGATGATGTGTGAAAGTTTGTTGGCTGGTCGCTATAGTTTCATCAGATAGTTTTTATATTGGCCCCTGAAAAAATATGGTGTGCTTCATTGGTGTACACACACATGGAGTGTCTTTATGTGGAGCTAGAAGTAGAAATGAAATTGATTCTACTTCACTGAAGTTTTGTGGCCACAACTTTTTTCAGACACCTGCGTGACTTTTTCTTATCTGTTGCAGTCTTTTATATAGCTATATAAAACTCCCATGTTTGGATGAGCTTTTTGTCAGACTTTTAGAGTCCTTGAAATGACCCCATATAGAAGACAAATACCTTAGCCCTCATACCTGACAGCCTGTGGAGCCTGTTTTAACCTGATAAGATCTTTTGTCCTAGCGACAAGTGGTGAAAGAACATGAAGGAATGGAATTGTGAATTAAGAAAGACAGAAGCTGAAATTACATGATTATGGTGGAACTTTTTTTGGGGCCTACTAATACCTTAAGCACATTCTTCAGATCTGACACTGCGCTGTGCAAACAAAGCCTTGAAATCTTGAAATGTGATCATAAACAGGAACACGCCTGAATGCATGAGTCAGCGAATAAACACTCTTGACCTACTGTAGATGTTAATGGAAGACATGGAGAAGTATGTGAATCATTCTTTTGCTTTTTCTTCATGAAATTAGACATAAAGTTCAACAAAACTCCTGCTCTGACTCCAGACTCTCGTGTTGACTGGGTATGCTTTAGGTGAAGGCTTTTGATCTTCCTGGTTTTTATCTTGGAGTGTCGTTGGTGCTTTCAGCTTTGCTAAAATGGTGTCCTGGTGAGACTTGCCCTTGTTAAAAGCATGATGCACAGTTTTTTTTTTTTTTTGAATACCTAGGGACTCAAGACTCCCCATGTGTCACCAAATCCAATTGCCTGATTGTATTTCCGCTAACCCCCTCCCCATAATATAGAGACAAGTAAGCTCCACAGCTAGGCTACACCCACGGCTGAAATTGTCAGCACTCAGCCGGATAAAGTGGGATATTAGAAAATGTGGTGTCGGTCATTAATTCACCAGATGTGGCCGAGGAGGAGGAGGGAGGCTGAGTGGAGGGATTAAGGTTGGAGGCGAGAGGCCACGGCGGAGGACTCGCACCTTCACCGGGCGGATAGCTGCCGGAGCTTAAGGCGAGAAAAGGTCAGAATCGCCCATCGGTCCCAGTGAGCTTTTGCCCGGCTTTGACCTCGACTTCCATCCTCACAGTTGTTAACCGTCAGTTCGTTTGACATTTCACTGGACCCGGAGTTTTAAAATCATCACTGTTGTGAAAGGTAATGTTTGCCATGGCACTTTCTGTGCAGAACAGCAGGAGCCCCAAACTGTCTTAGCAAAGAAATCAATGTTTGGTCAGTGCAACAGGGATGAAATTTTCCAAACTTTTAGATGGATAAAGGACTCTAGTCGCTCCAAGGGAGGAGACCCCAACACGACCCTCTGTTCGGTCAGTGAGCAGCGCTTTGATGGGTCTTTAATAATGGATGCCTTTTTTAACCCACTATGATCCCTGTGGTTGTCCCAGCTGGTCAGAACCAAGATGTGTGCACGATCTGAGACCTTCAGGGACAGTAAGAGGTGAACAGGCCATGTTTGAGTTTTTGATGCTGGAGGCTATTACCCAAGCTTAGTTTGCGCTAAGGTGCCATGGCTGTTTTTCACCATATAGTACATGTTTGCCATTGACTAGGAATACATGGCTTGTCGCACAGTATCGATCAAATGTGCAGGTCTCTCCTTCACTACTTTTATGTTCTTTTTAGTCCTAAACATAAATGGCTTTTTTAAGAACAAAAAAAAATCAGTCTGCTGTAAGATGAATGAATTGACACTAGACACTGCGATTATTTTCAAAGGGGTCCCAAATAGGCCATGTACCATATCAGGTTGTGGGTGCGACCTTCTGCGTCTACTGACATTTATCAGTTAGAATAAACGGCCCAGTCGAACAGGAAGCCAGTTTTTAGGTCCCTGTAGCAGTCATTTCCTCTTTTCTATATATAGACTCTTGCACATCATATTCGACACGACGCATAGCGGTGTGAGGGAAGGCTGTAACTGTTCTTGAGCAATTTGTTCTATAAAACTTCTATTCTTAAATAAGCTATACCGTGTTGCTGTGCTGTGTGAATCTCACAAGCCTCAGTCTATACAAGGATAGGAGAGGTTTTTTTTCTTGAATGCTTTTTGCTTTACCATTTTTGGACTTTGGTTGGATTTGTCTCAGAAAGAATCTCTGATTATAGTGTCTGGCCCTGGTGACAAATGATCAGATATCTGCTGTTTGCCTTTCAATGGTGTTTATAATTTGAACCAATGGTTTCTCTGTTTTACACTGCATGTTTCCCTTTTCTTTTCGTTCTCTCGTTTTTTCCCCTTCCTCCTCCTCCTCCACTTCCTTTTTTCTTTGTCTGAGGACCTATCGATCCCCAGCCCTGCCCGGCCTGGCCGTAAGTAATGCCATGTAAAATATGTCCACTAACAGCCCGCGGCTCTGGAGTGGAGCTGGGGGGTCAATAGACTCCCGTAAGTCTCACTCACTCACAGGACCGCTCTCCAGAGGGAGCCCTTGTGGGCCCAGCTGATAGATTATACATGGAGAGTCTCTCCTTTCCACTCAATAACAGCCTAATGAAGACTTAATGGACAGCTCTGGCTACAACAAGCTCGACACCCACCCCACCCACTTTCCTCACCTACGTTGTTTAAGGTTCTATCTGAATAGCACCCATCTTTGTCGAGTTCACGCAGCTGCGTTTGTGGACACAAGTGCATTTTGCGGATGAGTTTGTTAGCAGACGCAGAGAGGCTGCTTGACAGCTTGTTGGCAGTGTCCCTCTTGACCTTCTTTACTTGCGTCTAGGGCTGGTAGTAGCCATGACAGCCCTCCACTCCAGCAAGAGGACAAGACCCCTGACCACCTGTGGCTTATAACGAGATGGATGAGCTTGTTAGCAGCTCATAGTTGGCACGTGTGGTATGCTCTCGGCAAGGGGTTGCCCGAGTGTGTGCGTCACTGGGAGTGTTCATTGACATGATTAAGGGGACATTGTTAGAGGTGCTAGTGGTGGTCCACCAGCTCTCAGTTACTTTGGTGTTGCTACAGTAAGTGTTTGCTGCTGGTATGGGGATGTTTATACCTTGTGAAGGGAACTCAAGATGGCTGGAAGGAAAGGATTTGCAAGGAATCAAAGGCAAGGTTACCTGTTGATGGACTGAATAGCTCAGCACCAAGCACATCATGTCTTTGGGATGGCCGACAAAGCTGCAGAGAGGCCTGCGTAGCTGCTTCGGTTGTGTGCTAAAGCTGCCCGCCGGGCTGACTGAAAATCTTGTTAATCCCTTCCCTAAAGTGCATCGCTGGTTGACCAAAGGCAGGATCTCGCTACAAACCGTGATAATCCGCCTGATCGGTTGCATGGCCCCAAAACCTAGTTTCCCAACATCAGGCGCTGTTTACAAGGCAAAAGCCTGTCCCTTTCATCGTCCAATGCTTAAACCGAGTGGTCTGATGAGGTCGGATTTTCACCCCAATCTCCAATTAGAGGTGGGTGTAGATGAGGGGAGCTGATAGCCTCGTCTGTGGAAATCGCGTTCCCAGCTCCTCGCTCCACTGCCCGCATGGCACCAAGTTCTAGCCTTGGCATCTAAAATAGGTCAGGGCCTCTGTCTCTCCACTTTCACACACAGGCTCTCTCTCTTTCTCTGTAGAGAGTTTCTTTGTTCATTTTTTGTTTTCTGATTTTTTTTTCTTTCTTTCTTTCTTTCTTTCTTGAATCCCTCATTCCATCCATCTCTGACAGTTGCTCAGAGTTTGTTTACAGACTTTGATATGGTAATCATGACCCAAGAGTCTGACCTTGGTGCGTAGTGCACAAACAAGTATCCCCCCCCCCCCCCCCACACACACACACACACCTTTTGCCTATTGTATTGGATTGATTTCATGGTGGCTTTCCAAATGTGACTCAGTACAGATAGAACATTCTAATTTACATTCTATCTGCATCCGTATGCAACAGTCCACTCCACCACAGGTGTTGTAATATAGTTTCTACAGAAACACAGTTACACATCCACATTGGGCAGTACATCATGGCATGCCAGCCACTGATAGCCAGACGAGTGGGCATGCTAATAGAAAAGCCCATTGGCTGTAGATGCACCGGCATGTGTTGGCTGGGATGGAGCGATGCTGATGAAATTGACAATGTGTGACATTGTTGCACACTGAAGAAGGCACACGCCGAAACGCGTCTGTGCACAAATAAAGGACGTTTGATGCAAGGTGCGCCCTTTTTCTGTTTAATTTGAAGTTTTCATTTGGGCCAGCACCCTTAAAAGTAATGTTGAACCCTGAGTGAAGCCTGCTCCCTGCTACAATTTACTCTAATGTGTGAGATGGTGCCATGCTGCATAGAAATGGTTGGAAACGACAGCAATTGAGAAGGACGTGAGTGAGTGTGTGAGTGAGTTAAAGTTACACTGTCAGGGTGGAATGTAACTGTGAAGCCTCTTGTCTCTTCTCTGTCTTTGTACAGGGAGCTGACAAGGAACGGAGAGGGCCAGACGGCAACAGTGCCTTTGACGCTGCTGAGAGCGAAGCAATCAAGGCTCTCCTCAAGTGAGGCGAGTCCCATTGAAAGTGGAGATGGACGGACGGACGGACGGACAAACGGATGGACAAACACACATGGCGGTTCCCTCGGACAGACGAGACTGATTGACGCCTCTTCCCCATCCATCCCTGCGAAAGAAACAAACAAACAAACAAACAAAAACCCTCTCGTCACACCACCGCTCATCTGTGTGATAGCTGTGTTTTGGTTTTCTTTTTTTTTTTTTTTAGGATATAATTGTTTTGTTTTTTTTCCCCAAATGAAAGGGCAGGGTGGGTTTTCCTTTTTCAAAGTCCTTGACTTAGGTATTCAGTGACACAATTCTTTCTTTTTCTTTTTTTTTCCATTTTAATACTAAAGAAAAAAAAAAAAAAAACAAGCCCCGCTTAAGGACCAATACATGAACAAATTCCCCAGTTACTCCATAGTCCGCCTTAAGTCCAAAACCCTGAAACACACCACTGAAATAGTAGACTTTTACTGTTGGTGTAAAAAAACAAAAAAACAAAACAAAAAAAAAATAGCACTTAATGACCCGCTTTCATAACCTTTGAGTGACAACTTCTAAATCTTAGCGGGAAAATAAAACTATGTGTATATATATTTTTTTCTACACTCAAAGTACTGTAAGGCCACACAGTAGCTGATATGATTGTAGAGCTAAGAATAGTCATTGAAAAATAATGGGTCAGAATTTTAAAAAACGGTTGTAAAATAGGACTGCTTTTAAGCACCGATATGTGCAGCTGGCCTTCTCTTTCTGGCTATACTGGATTCCCCTTACCTAATTATGGCCTGTGTAAAACCTCAACTCAATAGTCTTTCCTTTTGAGTGATGGGGAGGTTGGAGGTTGTTTGGGATCACTGCTTCTGACTACATGCCAATCAACGTACCCCTCCTCTTACTTTTTAACCACATATCACACTAAGACCGAGACAGGAATACGGTAGTTCAAATGTATTCAATAATTGATCAATTTCCAACCATTTTCCGTCTGAAATGTTGGTTTGTAGTTAATCCAATATTAATCCAACAACTGAATAAGGGGTACAAAAATTTCAAGAATTCATGTTCATCTTGCCTACAACCTTCACAGTAGCTCTTCTTGACGCAATAGCAGTTTTAATTTGCAAGTGTTTTTCCTTCCTTATGATATTGTTTGCTTTTCTTGAACCTTGTTACTGCAATCATGATGTGCAAGTAGCTGATTTGCTGGGCACATTACTTAACAGGCTCTGGGTTTGGTTCTTCACACTCCAAGTTTTGATTAAGTCCTGCTGGCTTAACTGCATGCCAGAACTGTTTCTGCTACGAAACTCTTACAAAAGATAAAACTACACACACACAAAAAAAGATGAAATGTTGCTGCTTTTCTGCTTTAAGTTGCTTTCAGATAGTGGTGAAACATTTGAATGCTTTATAACTGGCATCATTGTGAGAATACGTGGAATAAAGAACTGAAATAAACAAAAAGTGAAAAAAAAAAAGATACTGTGTCGTCTCACTTAATTTCCTGTGAATCCCCACGGAAGCTGTAGGGGAAATAACCATTGCAGTCCTTGTTCTATGTTCCCATCTCAGTGGGGGTGTGTTCATGACCCATGTGCCCAGTACAAGTCATACACATAATTGCCTTCACTACTCCTACTGCACTACTCCTGCACACACTGACTCATCTATCCATCCTATGCTCAGCCCAAGGTCCAGAGGATCTCCCTTGCCCTTGATTATAATGACCATGCGGTTATGGCTGAATCTGTCAGACTAATTCAGCTAGCTCAGTGGCTTTGTCAGCCCCCTGAGCTGTGTGTGCCACTGCCCATTGAATAAATAACAAGCAAGCTCCCAACCCACTGATACCTCATTATGCTGCTCGGACTTGGGATGTGTTGACAGTATTGTTACAGTATCTAGCATTAATTTGTACTCTATGCCCCGTCTTTATTGTCTTTATCATAGATGGGAAGTTAAGTGCAAATATCATTTTCAGGTATCTTTACTAAAAACTAACAACCTTCTACAATTTAATAGAATTATCAGATTATCGGATTACTGACTTATGTTTTTATCTTGATGCACGTGAGGGAAATTGTCAATATTTGTAATTTATGGAAATTACATCTTCCAAACATCAAGGCTGATTCCAGCATCAGCACAATATTACTGAGGCTGCCTTAGCATAGGTGTCAGAATCAATGCTTAGTCCTACAAGATACCAAATTATACTTACTGTGTAGAATCAGGTATAGTCGCTTTCGCCCAGGCTAAGAATCGGGTGTTTTAACAGAAGAAAGTAGGAAAAATGCCCTCAACTTAATTTTGTCATCTTTCCTAATTGGAAATTTAACACACACACACACAAAAAAAATCATACATTTGCAAAGCATAGCCCACAAGGCCGGCCTAGTGACCTTACCTCAAACAATATTTGTTTTTTTGTTTCACTCATTGTAGAGCTCATTAAGAATTCCATATGACCATTAAGAGAGAGTGAAATAACAGTTAAGGGGTGTTATAGAGGTTATATTGCTATATTTTTATTTGCAACAGTCCGTTTCATTTACCTCTAATGCCATTGACATGAACTTTACAGCATTTTGCATCATGGTGATCTTACCAGACTAAAAGACAGCTTGCTTGAAAAGGGTGGTGCTACAAACCTGGGCTTTCTTTGTTGTACTGTACATTTTGAGATATAATTCTCATGACAGCTAGTGACGCTGAATGCTGTACCTCATCGCAACACTTGCTATAGTTTGACGTTTGTACAGCTATCTTTCACAAAGAAAGTCCATTGTAACTAGTGTGATACTCGATACACCTAGATGGTCTGGTGACAAGCCTTGCCAAAAGCCTAATGCATGGGTTCCCAAACTCCATCAATGTGGGCCTCCCTTCTGAAAACAGTGACACCTCCGCGCCCCCCCTCGCCTACCTGCTGCAACAATCATTTCAAATACTGGTAGTGGTGCTATACTATGCAATGCAAAGAGTTATCAATAAAAATACAGCAAAACGGAATCCATTCTAAAGAGCTATAGCTCTTATAGTTGGTGGCACTGTTGCTAACATTAATTAGGCTATGAAGTTTGGTACAATACACATAATACTTTCCACTATCCAAAACATTTATCATCTCTTCTATGATTATTTCAATTTCATAATGTTAACAATTGCATTATCTTTGAAAATTATCTTTTTTGGGTCACTTTCCGCGCCTCCCCTCAAATCATTCCACGCCCCCCTGGGGAGGCCCGCCTCACAGTTTGGGAACCTCTGGCCTGATGTATACGATTGACTTCACTTTATGATCCCTATGTGTCCTTCAGATTGCATGTGTTGTTGTACACATACTGACTTCACACTGACACACATCCACCAGGGTGTGGCAAAGGAGTAACCCAGTTTATTAACAGAGTTTATGACCCAGTCAAGGGGATTTGATGGTGTGCTGAAGCCTTTGTGAGATTATCAATGTATGTGATCTTGTGATCTTTTGTTTATTTGTGACTTCTCGGTTTGTGGTTTGATTTTTTGACCTCCCATATGGAGATCATTCTATGACTCTGAAAACACCTTATGAATCAGGTTTATTTTCTTGTTTATTTTGTTGAGTAATGAATAATGGATCAAACCCTAACTCATTACAGTCATTTTTATTTATCTCTGGGAGATCTGAGGTTGTTGCAACTTCAGGGTCATGACTCAAGAAGAAACTTTAACAGCCACCAATCCTCAGAAGTCAGAGAAGGTCAGAGCTCAACTCGTGAGTTTTAAAACATCCTTTAAAAAAAGCACCCCATTAAAAGAAGGAAGCTTGTATTTCACAGCACACAAAGTGTCACAATGGCTCAATGATTTTACATCACAGGCCCTGTAATAATCTAAGCAAGTCTGCACAAAAGGTCAACTATGGGACTCATTGCTTGTAAAAGTTTCTGGGGACAAATTGAGATTTGAAAAATGACAATCATGATGCAAACAAATACTCAGAATGTTATATAGCACACATTTCTTCCTGTCCTCTGGTTTTCGTGTCACCATGGCTTTAAGCCCAGCATTGTAAAATCTTAAAAACACACATTTGCTCAATCATGATATGGATGTAGGCCTAGCATGGGCAGGGACCAAGTCAATGTAATTGTGACAAGGCACTGAATTTGCTACTTAATCTAACAGCTGTAGCAATTTTTTTTTTCCTTTTCAAGCCTCTCACCGACACTTGCAGACTAAAAAGAAATCAATTATTCAAGAGGCATGAAAACATCGAGATAAAACTCAAATGGCAAAGTTTCTCTCAATGTGAGCAGTCTCGTTCCTTCCTCTCAGTTCCAGTGATTGGCGCCCACATGATTAAAACGTTTAAAAGCGGGGCCTTGCAAATGGAAGGCTGTTTGGTTTTGATTGGCAGAGACACTCTCGGAATATAAAGCACCTCATTTTTCCCTTTGTCTTTGCCGAGCCAGCAAATACTCTTATGTCAAAAAGGATCAGGCAGGCGGGCGGCGGGCATATGGGGTAGGGTGGCGGTGGTGGGGCTGGGTGATTGAGTAGGGTGGTGATGGGGGTGGTGTGGGGTGAGTGTAGAGTAGGAAGAGCCTAGCATGAGATTTAGACCCACGATAAACAGGAAATGAGTCATCATCTGCATAATTTTCCATTTGCCTCCCATCTAGTGGGCTCCTCCGCTGGCATAATGAGAGGTGTGCATGGGGTCCGCTCAGAGGCATCTCTCAGGAGCTTTTCAACTGAGCTCTTGTCCGCCTCAAAGAGGATTTCCACTTGGACTTCACAACAGCTCCCCCACCAGATGAGAGAGAGAGAGAGAGAGAGCTCCATTCCATTGGAGCACATTTGGTATTTTGGTATGGATAGAACAGTCTGCATGGCACGACTCAACGCTCCAACCTTTTTCTCTTGTCAGATGCAATGATGTATCGCCAAATCCTGAATACAGGAAAAGGTTTCAACGTCTGCAACTGATTTATTAGGATACAAAACAAAGCCATCAGAACACCAAGATTTTTTTTTAAAGAAAACTTGCTGTTTTAAAGATACTTGATTCTCCAAAAAATATGTATGATGGAGCTCTGTATGTGCTTTTGATGATAATAATTCTAAATTCCAATTACAAATTTAATGTCTTATTACTCAATTAGGTCCACTGAAGGTGATGAGCCATTTAAGACCCAAGTGTCTGAAATTGGTTCCTTGAGCTCTACTTCCCCCTGCTGTTTTCCAAGAGGAACTGCAGCATCACACACTTAATTGAGCTTGATCCAAAAACCCTACATAGGATTTCCCCAAATGAGTTCATGTAAGCTCTGTTATGTCTCTCTCTCTCTCTCTCTCTCTCTCTCTCTCTCTCTCTCTCTCATCCACACTCTCTCTCTCTGTTGAGCATGGTTTTCATGAGCTGGTATCATGAATACGATCTGGTTGTATGGGTAATCTGCCTAAATGCATGGTTGCCCCTCAGACAGAGGAGAACAGAAGCAGATTGATTGCTAAGTGTCCATATTACAGACATAATTGCCAGATGCAGTAATTAGCGTATACACACTCCCCCTCTCCTCTCCTCCCTGCGGCTCATCTTGATCTCTCTCCCCCTCTTTCTCTCTCTCTCCGTCTCTCCTCCTCTCTCACCCACTCGCTTTCCAACAGTTGTTACGGCGACTCCATGCAGAGAGAGGATTGTGATCAACCAGCTCGAAATTGTGGTTAATGAACTATCAAATCCAAATCATTATAATCTTTTTTTTTTTTTGTCTGTTGCTGAACTTCCTCTTCATCCACTCTCTCTCTCTCTCTCTGGTCAGTTTGTCTGCCTCTTTTCTTCCTTCTCTCTGCCTATTCTTGCCATTTATCTCTCATACACTTATTCACATCTTCCCCTTTTCTCTCTCTGATGGATTGTCATTAACTCAAAATAATTGTGTGAATGAGTGATTTTCAGTCAATCCATAAGTTATTTCCTTAGCTATAGTTCATTTGTCTGTGTGGTCTGCTGCTCAGCCACCCATGAAATCAACCATTAAATCAAACCTGCACGTATTGGAAATCATTCAGTTTGCTGTTCAAGTTTGTCCTTTTGATTTCAGGAGATGCATTGACAGTTTAGAAATACTACCTTCTGAACCTCAATCTCCATCTTATATTACCACCTGCTGTGAAAAACACACCATGCAGTCCATCATTTCTGATCGGATCCTGTGAGTTAAGTAAAACTGAATCAACTGTGACGTTTTTTGTAAGGACATACAGGCTTTGTTAATACTGAATGCACTAGTTTCAGTCTCTTCTTATGAGTGTGTGTGTGTGTGTGTGTGTGTGTGTGTGTGTGTGTGTGTGTGTGTGTGTGTGTGTGTGTGTGTGTGTGTGTGGTTTTGTTGGGGTGAGGAGGACAGAGGAGTGGGAACTTGAGTTTGTAGAAACAAGTGATGTGTGTGTGTGAAAATATTTGACATCTCTGTGGAAGTGTGATCCATAAAAAAAGTCTGGGCGAGACGAAATGAATATAAGTGTGCGGCACTCGCCTTCATATCAAGGCTAATCGCGCAGGAGCCGAAACTGCTCGTCGGCAGACTTTAATTAAGATTCAGTCCAGCAGGCACGGAGTGGCTCTCTAGCTGTGGGGTTGCAGGTACGGGGAGGGGTGAGGGAGAGGCAGAGCCGAGGCCCGGTGGAGAAAGAAACTTCCGGATTAAGCTGCTGACAGGTCCCGTAGCTGCCTTCATCCCCTTCGCCCGCACAGGAGGAAGTCGTCAAGCAGGGAGGAGAAAAGCCGAGGCTAAAAGTGAGGGATAAACACCTCGGTGGTGTGTGTATGTAAGGGTGTCTGGGATTGTGGAGAGTTAGGAAATATGCAAAGTCTTGTATGGATGTGTGTGAGAGGGAAAGACAGCAGAATGAACATCTCAGATAAGCTTGTAATATAATGTTTGGACAAGAAGTGTGTGGACAGTGTGGTGGATCAAGCATGAGGCGAGAGAAGCACTGAGCTACCTTCAGGTGTGCTTCTCTCTGCAAATCTTACATGAGCCTCATAATCATCAATCATCTTGTGTTTAAGACGTGATAGAGTACATTATGGTGGTCATGTCTGGGTAAAGATGTCTGGAGCACCTGGTGGTGGGGGTATTATGTAGCCTACAAGCCTCTCATGGGCTATAATAATCATCAATCATTTTTTGTTTGGATTATGAGAGGCCCAAGAAAGTGTAGGTATTATGGTGGACGTGTTTAAGAGAAGTATTGAGCCACTTTGAGAAGAGCTTTCTCCTACAAATCTCTGATGAGCTGTTTAATCATCAGCTCTGCATCTTTTTTGTTGTTGTATGTGTATAATATTGGCCTGTTCTCAGGCGTAACTCAGTGTGAAACCCAGCCGGCTCCCTGGCGTGAACATTCTCAGCTGGATAATAATTTGTGCAGAAATCGATTCAGGCTAGAATGCCATTAGGAAGGTTTTAATTGGGAACAAAAGGGGATTTATTATTGCGGTTATGACGGCTGAGCACCCCATCCTGTTGCATGGCCCCCAGCCACAGCTATCTCTCACAGCTGAGCACTGAGGCATGCTGGGTAATTTGTTGGAGCTCTCGGGCGCTAGTGGCTCCTGATTGGTTTCAGTCAGAGTGACTTTGGCAAAGTTTGCTGACCGTAAGACATGAAAGAGGAGAGGAGGAAGAAAAAAAAAAAACATTCTAAAACAAATACTCAGCAATTTACTAGTGCGGTGCTCCTTGGAGCCAAGATGGATACGCCACCGCCATGCTTAGCTGGGGCTATTCAGCACCAGCCTCATCTCATTCAACTGCTCTGAGGGCGAAGGCAAACTCCTCTTACCGCTAATATGATATTTTACCCTGAATCATTCCTGTAATTACCTTCATTTCTGCCCAGCCTTTTACGACTCAGTCAATAACCTCCACAGTCAAGAGTAGCTTTCCGTGACTGAGTTATAACAGAGGTTTGTCTGAGATGAAACTTTGGTTTATGAATTATAAGTAGCTCACAGGTAGATAGGGGACTCTAGAGGAAAAATAATAGAAATGCCTTGGTGTTAGACATGTGAAGTACTAGGTGAAGTTGTGGTTTGTCAAAGCTAGAGTCCATGATGGAGAAGTAAGTGGCTGTTTTGAAATAGTTGTGACCATGATTGATTGTAAATTGCTTGCCTTTGGGCTTCTCTTTTTGAGTTTGTTTCTCTCTGAATAAGGTGCTTTTCTTTTTTTTCCTCCTTTTTTTTATAGTTTTACTACAAATCATCGCCATTTGGGCTTTCAGAATGGTGCAACTTCTTGCAAGCCTGGTTAACAGCAAACTAAATAATCATGAGTGAGAGTCTGCAGACCAAATCTCTCATTGAAGAAACTTGGTTTATGATAATCCAGAGCCATTTATTGGGCCCTACGAATGTCTATCATAGGTGTCTGTACAAAGCTCATCGTCAATCATATAAATAAATTATACTAGAGACAAATGACCTAAAATGAAATTGTGTGTGCTGGGCAGCTTGGGTATACTGCCAGGCTAGTCCCTCCCCGTTTGGATCCCAAAAGCAGGGATAGAGATCTGTCATGGACACCATGCTGCTTTGCAGGGTGAAATCGAGTGCCTAAGGCAGCATGGCATGGTACTCCTAGGCTAACTTCTTGCAATAACACAGAAAAACTTATGCCCAACAACACTCATATCAGGTCTTTATAAACTAAATGTCATCGTCTTATTGATCTTATTTAGGCCCTCAGAAGCTGAAAGCTTTTCCATATAGACCACATTGGCATCTCATTAAGGGAAGTGTCTCTTCCTGTGACTGTTCTTCTGAGTTGTGCTAAAGTGGAGTAGAGTGTTGAGGTCTCAGTAGACTATGCTCGCATTCAGAAGAACATTCTGTTCTCTAACTCTCCTCTTGTAGCCTTACTTTTTTTTTTTTTTTTCCCTCAAATCCCTGCTTTCTTTGTTGTGACTGTCCCTCAGGAGCTAGTCTTAATCAATACCTTCTCAAATTCAAGTGTACTTCCGATTTGATTTGAAACTTTCTGAAGGGGATAATTGTATTTCTTTATGGCCTAGTCCTAGAGCACAAGTTGTCCTCCTAATCATGGGAGAGTGTGTGGTCTCCGCTTGAGTACTGGCTCATTAGAGGGCCTCCGAGGTATGGACGTCCCACAATCCTCTCAGGCTCTCCATTCTACAGATGGGTCAATACAGTAGCTGCGACTTCATGGGCATGCCTTCATTCATACACACACACACACACGTACACACACACACACACGTACACACAGGCAAGAAAGAGTTATGGAAATAGTGATGAATTGTAATGTCAGCCATTGAAACACAGTTTGCCCGAGGCACTCTCCCCTCAATCTCAACTTCTTGACACCTTGATGCATGCATATTGATTACAGTACTCTTCATGTCTGTTTTATTCTTCAAAAAGTGTGCACAGTGTGTGCACGTACTCAGCGACCACTGTGCTTGTGTGTTGGTTGCTCTCTCTCTCTCTGTGTGTGTGTGTGTGTGTGTGGTGTTTGTTGCATATTGAGTGATTCCTAAGCGGACAGCTGAGAGAGCTATGTGTCATGGCATCGATCACCCCATTAAGTAGTCACCGGAGAGTGGGCTTTACGGCTCGCTATGCCGTTAATAAACCACCTCAGGTTTTTTAATGACCTGAATCTACAGCCACACAAAGAAACCTCGTAAACTTTTTATTGTTTCCATAGATGGAATACCGGATGAGAGAGATAGGAAACTTTATTCATTCCTCTCTCTGTCGACTTCTCTGTTCTAGCCAAGCCATGTCTGCTCAGGAGAAGAAGATGTACTTTGTGTTTTCCCTGTTAGTGGGCATCTGAATAAGAGTGAGCACCTGTCTGTCATCATTGCTGTGTTGAGATAGATATGGCTGAATGGTGTTTGAAATGGAATTATCTTCTCTGTTGGCGGTGCATCATTCTTGGTCCCCGTGGATGTTAGCGTAGCCTCTGGAGCCAAATGGAGTGTAATTGGTTCTCTGTGAGTGTCTGTTTGTGTTGTATCTTTCTGTGAGTGTGTGTGTGTGTGTGTGTGTGTGTGTGTGTGTGTGTGTGTGTGTGTGTGTGTGTGTGTGTGTGTGTGTGTGTGCGTGCACGCACGCGCAGTTGTTTGTGGTCCATGCCCACACACACACACACACACACACACACACACACACACACACACACACACACACACACGTCATTCCAAGTGGGTGAACTGTCTCACTTTCCTTCCCTGCTTCATCTGTCCGAGTGGTCAGTCAGTGGCTACTAATGGCTTTTCTCAGCCAAAATGCTTGTTTGCACAATCAACCGCAGCTCTTCTCTCCGGGAACAATTTGCACGCGTGCGTCTGGGAGGCATTTTAGGAGAGAGAGAGAGAGAGAGAGAGAGAGAGAGAGAGAGAGAGAGAGAGAGAGAGAGAGAGAGAGAGAGAGAGAGCAGCAGCAGATGACAGTGCGTGAGAGAGAGAGAGAGAGATGTCCAGGGCCTGGTAAGAGCCAAAAATTTCTGTAACAGCAGATTCTGGCAATTCTGGCACATACACACACACACACACACACACACACACACACACACACACACACACACACACACACACACACACACAAAGACACACAGATACACACACAAAAATACATCTATAAAGAATCCATTCTGCTTCTGATGGGCAGGATACATTAATTCAATTAACACCATCGCAACCGTACTGAGTCGTCTTTCCTCCCCTGTGTTTTCCTATTAGGCTCTAAATAATTTATGCCTGTGTTAAATGGGCTTTTCCCTAAAGATAATGGATTATGCGCACTCAATTAACCTCTTCAGCACCTTAGAGCGCATATGAATATCAATAGTGTCTCACAGTCTTTTAAGTCTGTGCGTTACTCTCGCTTCTTTCCTCTCTTGGAGGGATGGAGGGGGCGGAGGAGTGGAGACGATGTGTTTACTGAACACTCAGGAAATTCTTTGGCTGTAGAGGTGGCCATCGTCGGTTGGTTTCCTCTGAATTTCCAGAGTAAAATGTGGACTCATAAGCACTTTCTTAAGAAAAACAACAGAGAGAGAGAGAGAGAGAGAGAGAGAGAGAGAGAGAGAGAGAGAGAGAGAGAGAGAAGAAGAAGAAGAAGAAGAAGAAGAAGAAGAAGAAGAAGAAAAGAGAAACATGTGCCTTTGCCAGTGAGTGGAAGTCCAAACAACAGCTGGACTCCTCATCGAGACATCTGCTAGGCATTCCTGGCCATGTTTAGCAGGAAGGGTAACTTTAGCAGCACTATGCTTCTCCTGCCTTTTTCATGCAAATGACTTTCAGAAAACCTTGCCAAGTTTATAGCATTATGAATACCCCAAAGTTTCCTACAGTACTGGCATAGCCTCTGTAGAGACTCCTCTATGTTTTGGCTTCATTGCATATTATCCATACTGTTTCTGAGACCATTTCCCAATAGAATCCAATCCGCCGGTTTAGTGTTCAGGTATCATATTTTGTGGTCGATAATCCAATTCAGATTTATCTGATTCCTGTGCACTGTGAGTTTGGCTAATCTGACAGAAATGTGATGCACCACCTGCGTTATAGTAACAAGTACTGTGTTTGTCCTGAGCTACGACCGTCCCCAAGGATCCCTGTGATATTTGGACTGCCGTGCTGGTTGTCATACCGCATTTCCCTGCCAAGTATCCATCAAACAAAGCCGTAAGAGCGTGTATGCAATAACTCTACGCTCCCATCTGATCTTTCTCTTTCCGTTTCTTTCTTTTGATCCAAAACGGCTTCCCTTCCTCATTCCTACACCCATCTTCTTTGGATAGGGGGGTGGGGGGTCCGCCAATTAATTGAATCTCCTACCGGAGCATGGCCAGCCTGCCACGTCGGCTGAGGCCATTACTGACAGCAAGATGGAAGGGGCCGATCTGCTGCAGCCTGACGGCCCATTTTAATTAAAGAGTCAGCGGATCTGCAGCTGTGGTAAGGGCCCTTGCCACACAGTCCGTGCGAGACAAGGGAAGTGGGTCTCCTTGAGATGGGAGTGAGATGTGGAGTGGCAAGCCGCTCGGGGTCCTCTGAGGTAACCGCTGAGCTATCTGAGAGGTCGTGCGGAGCGGAGGAGGAGGCTGTGGAGGGGACGACGTCTGTGTGCGTTCGCAGGTGTGTCCCTGAGCCCAAATCTCTCGGGCCCAGAGCGGAGTGTGAAATCCCAGAGTTCATTTCACATATCCTCACACCCAAGGTCCACATTTTCCCACCTTATATCTCTTGACTCATCCTCGCCCTCTGTTTCTTTTTTGGCGAGTTTCTATCTTTCTCCTGACTTTGCAAAGTTTTCTCTCTTTTTTTTTCTATCTCTGTTGAAACTTCTGCTCGGCAGGCTTCTGTTGGTGCTGTTGAGTACATGTTACCCAGCTAGTTGTTTAGGCACCATGGGGTAACTGTCTGATTTCTTTTCATGTTTATTCTTCTTTTCATGTTTATAAGTAATTTTTTTAATTCTAATTTGTTTGGCTATATTACTTCACTGAAGTTTAACAACCATCTGTCATTTACTCTTTTTTGGAAAAACCAGACAGCTGATTTGTCTTTCATAGATACAAGTTTTTTTTTCCACTGGTGTCTTTGTAAATTTTGTTATTTGAGGCATATGGAGATGATAGAAGTGGGGTTATTTTTCTGAAAAAGCTTGCAAGACTAGAATCTTATTCTTACTCCACAACTCCTCTTCCACATCTCAGCTGGTCTTATCAGCTCAGGGGGTTTCGCAAAACCGTTGCAATGTCGAAAGTTCCCCATCAGTGTTCTCCAAAGCCGCAGTTCAAACTAACCAATTAGCATTTTTTTTAAAACTATGTAAATCCAATGGATTGTTTAGTGTCATACATGTTTCTCAAACACATTGGCACTGTCGTGAACTGTGTCGTTTACGTATGTCATTCTGACGACATGCTTTAAGATTCTGTAAGACCATCTTTATGCTCATGTGACAAATTCCTGGTCTTTTTGGGTCTTAAAATATCACATTGAGCATTATCCCACTACAGGACTAGCCTGGGAGTTCCCATGCTCCTTTGCGCGCTTATTTCATTCCACTCTGCAAAGCAGCATGGCCATGTTTTCTCGCTTACTTTCGGTATCCAATCGCAGAACAAAAAGGGATTTGTACGGCCCTCGATTGCATTTTACGTCACGTGGTATTGGCTCCGAGGTATGTACAGACGCTATGATAGACATTCGTAGCGCCCAATAAACGGCTCTGGACAATCGTAAACGATGCTTCCGCTACGAGAAATGCAATAGGTAGGTCCCCAGACTAAATATTACTTGTGATTTTAGTTTGGCATTCGCCAGGCTACTTCAGGACAAATTAATCGCATCATTTCTGAACTGTCACCTCACAATACCATAGGCATGCATAAGCCCCTGCCCACTTTACCATCTATATAATTTTCACTCTGTAAATGTTTTTATCCCCAAATAGCCCAGTGAATATTACCCACAACTGTTAAATATGTCATATCAATTTAATAACTTTGGCAATGCTATGCTGACATGCTTTTTTGCAGTGAATGCCGCAGAATACTCCCTTAACACTTCTGAAACTTCTGGAAACTTGTATGTTACATGCAAGTTACCACTCATGTAGTTCCAACTAACATAGAACCACGGTGGTTAGGATGTTTTGGGGAACAGTAGCTGTCAGCCAGCAGTGTTGAACCACAATGCTAATGTAGCGTCCGAGGTTGACTCTCTTAAGAACATACACTGAAACCTAATTATCTTTGGAGAATACAGTGACTCTTCATTTAATGCACACACAGCATGTCGCTTCAGCACTTACACCACCATTAGAGAAGTCTTAACACCGGAACACATTCCCCCAATCTGCCCATTACCATGGTAACAAAAACAAATCCCTAAAATGGAATGCGGCTCTAAAGGTGGCTACAGACCAAAGGTCCGTGATGAGATGGGCTGCGATGTTCTAAAACCCTCAACACTCAATGTTCTAAAACTCTCCGAAACGGCAATTTGGCAACTACCTAAAACTGCCTTATCTTGTTGCGGATTTTTGTTTGGAAAAGGGGCCTCAGGATAGAAAGCTAGAATATACCTTCTACTCAATCAAACACTGGAATGTAAGAGAGAATTGGTGTCTCCTACCAAGGGATATAAATTCTGTGAGAATGGAATGGAAGGACCAATCAGGAGAACGTAGGAACCCCGGGTTTTTTTTTTACTTAGCTCATCTCTTACAAACTTACAAAGCACAAACAGTTAAAGTTATAATATATAATATATATATTTACATAAAGTTGAAACAGCTACATTATGCAAGTAAATCAATTAATGTGGCAATTATGCCACAGATACTGGAGTTAATGTTTGTTTGGAATAGTTGAGAAACTCGAAATTGTGTTGCGTCATGGGATGCATTGGGTAGGTTTCGATGTGAGTGGTTGAAGTAAGATGACAGACAAATGGTTTGTCCAATATGCAAGAATTTTTGAGGACGTCCAGTCTTCTAAAGCAACCCTCCTATGACCAGATATCAGATGGAGTAGCTGCTTGCAGTGTAATAAATCATCTGACGTGAGTGAGATATGACTTAATATCATATATGAGTTAATATGTACTTAATATGTACTATGTGTTTGCTACTGTGATGGGTGGATTTTGAAGGCCTACTGTTTAGATGGATGGGGAGGGAGAATGGCCCTGTGTTAACTTGATCTGGTGAGTCAGCTTTTTTCTATTTCTGTGAATTTCTTGGGAAACAATTGTCAGGATTTTCAGTGGTGGTTTAATGGAATTAGTAATAAATTAGACCACATACTGCATTTACAGCAAATATAGAAGAGGATTGTGTTCCTAGTTGAGTAATTGCTTACTGCTCCAATTACAACTGCTGTACAACTATTGTACAAATTTACCTAAAATGATTTGTTTATCGTCTGGCTTTTACATAATAATAATGTACTACTAGCAGACTCGATTGACTTCAATTTAATGAGCTCTGGTAATTTCATGTCTCAGCTGCTCAGACAATAAAACTAGACTAAACCTTTGGCAAATGTGATGTAAAAATAATATTACACTCAGGACAAGTGATTCATCAGAAATATTGCTCTCCTTATAGCAGTTAAGAAGCTTACTTCTTTGCTTCTTTGTGTCTGTAGTCTGCTTTCTTTCAGAATGAATGTGAGATCAAGGTATAATGTTCACATTATTTAGACTACTTGGTACATCTCTCACTGAACTTTCACTACATGTGCCACTGATAACAGAGGCAACAATATACATGTAGGCATATATCTAAATATTATACAAATAAGAAAACATATTCAAGACAAAGTAGTAGTGGTATGAAGCAGTTATTCAACCATTATCCTCATGAAATGATAGAGATGACTACCTTTCCTGACTACTTTCTTTTTCCTTTCATCATGGTCTTTAAAGCTACAGAAGTTTGAAGAGGGAGGACCCCAGTGTGGGGGAGGCTTCTGCTCTGGCACGGGGATGCGCTAACAAATTGCATTGACATTTCTGCACGACTGGAGACAGATGGGGTGGCAGGACGTCATTGTGGAGGCAGCTGACGATGGCGTTCGGCTTGAAAGTGCGAACGAAGAGTGGGAGGAAAAGATGAATGCCTTCTCCTCGCTTCATAAGCCAGCTAGTCCTTCAGTGGAGACCCCCCCTCCCCTCTCTCTTCCTCCTCTCTTCCCTTGCTCATTTTGCCGGTAATGAAGAGGTGAGGCTCAGAGATCACCAGAGAATTTTAAAGACATTCAACTTGGCCTCTCCCTTGTATTCGAGGAGTCTGAGCAAAGCTTGGGGGACAGGGGATTATCACAGGTATATATGAATGAGTAATCAGCTCCTCTACTCCCGGTACGCATCATGTCTTGCCTTTTGAAAGAGCTATTTATTTTAATTTCTCAATCAATAAGTTATTATGTGGGGTATTCTGTGGTCATTTGTTATTTCTGCAAGACCACACGAAGTTTCTTGACTTAACCCGAGTAAGCTGAAAAGCTTTGACTGAACGCTAATAACCACATATCCCCCAGTGGTCCCGGCTGCTTTTGGGCTATAGAGCTCAAAGACATAAAAGATTCAGGATTAGCTTTATGAAACATTCATGGGTAGGCCATGCTATCTGGATCAAATCTCTGGTGATGGATACCCGAGATGGTGATTTTTTTTTCCCCCCTCTCTTTCCTTCAAATGTTTATCACATTGGGTCACAAAATCATATCTAGAATTGCCTTAAATGTTCCTCTTTTAAATAGCCCAATCACAGTGAGCAGTGCATGATATTATGGTTTCATTACCATATTATTATTAACTGTGTGTGTGTGTGTGTGTGTGTGTGTGTGTGTGTGTGTGTGTGTGTGTGTGTGTAGCATGTTGTTGTTGGCTGGCCTGCCGTAGGGTGGCCTGAAATATCTTTGATAAGTTTTGGCCATGCTGGAGTGAGTGAGTGAGTGAGTGAGGGGAAGCCAGCAGCATTTAGCACTGGCTATGTTCCGATGCTAACTCTGGAGGCGTCGGGCTGGGAGGAAGATTATAAAATCATTGGGAAGCTAATCATCTGTTATTAAAGGAAAGGCCACTGAATTAATGCTTCCAAGGGCTCGGGCACCAGGAGAATTTTAAACAGGTTTCCGAGGGCAGGGCAGCGGGGGTGATGGAAGTGAGGTGGGGGACTCGAGTAAATCAACTTTATCATCAGCACTGCTGAATGGCTCCCACCAGACTCACTTTATATTTGGGTATTTGTGGTTGTGATGGGAATGAGAGGGAGATATGGGCTTAAGTACTCTGAGAAAGAGTTAATTATCAAAGGTATTCAGGGTTGTGAACAGAGATAGTGATTTGCATAATGTGAAACAAGAAACAAAGCCTATTTCTTTTATCTTCCATTTTATGTGATCGCTTATCCCTGCTTTAACATTTTCGGTTTTGAATTTTTTTTTTAAAAAAAGAGTGTAGTGAGGACTGTTTAGAAAATAAACCTCTCTTCTTAATTCTTCAGAAAATATCAGTTCCTTTGACAGGTCGATCTGTGGAGCTTCGCACACTAACTTATGATGCTGCTGCTGCTGCCCCATTGCTCAGGCAACAAAATGAACATTTGTTTGCATGCCACACTTTTTAAAGATATAGTAAGAAGCTCTCCTGTTCATATATCCCTACTGATGTATTTGAGCTTCTCAGTGATCAGTCCACATTGTTTAGGAAGGGTTCTCATTCATTAGTCGGTTGTTTATTGTTGCACTTGTCTTTGAATTGCACTCTGAATACCAGCTATCCAGTCTTTCATGAATTATACTAGTGAGGTAATAATAAAGAGGTCTATCTGATATGCTGGTTCATGAAACTTTCCCCCAGTGACAATTTCCATTTGTAGCCTCCAGCTTATTTCATATTCACACTATTACACTTTTTAATGCACCGGTGCTTTCTTATTTGTTTTGAGGTGTTCTAACAACTTGGCTCCAAATAATCCTCACTGTGTGCACAATTGAATAAATACCCCTGCATAGGCTACCAGCAAACAAATAAATGACAAATCAAAATGAATCAACTCTGAGATTGTTTTTAAAGCATGCAATGTTGCTCAGGGAGTGCGAGCAATCAGCATCACCAGGACTTTATTTTTTGCTCTGTTGCGTTTGTCTAGAAGCCACTGAGGCCTTGGCGATAATTACAAACAGCATTCAAATAAGGATAAGGGAAACTTCACAAGATGAGGCCAACGAGGCATTTGCTATGTTATATAGCCTGTTTCTTTAGTGTTGTGCGACCGAGGTTTTTGAAAGCACAAGCAGTTATCACACCAAGTCAAGATCACTGCCTTAATTCACGTTTTAAAGGGATAGTTCAGCGTCATTAAAGCTGGAGCACGAGCCTGCTAACGGCACGAGATAGCGAGTGGAACGAAAGAATTTGGAACAACATAGACGGAACACCAACAATCACTTTGCATTTAGTCAGCAGCACCAAAATCATTCAAAATCGAAAGTAATATTATTGGCGTCGTTGACACAGTATAAACGGCTCGTTCGCATTTGTGTTCAGTCTATGTTGTTCCAAATGCTAGGCTCATGCAACAGGGCTATGTTTGATGACACTGAACTATAGTATCCCTTTAAGGTGTCATTTGCATGCAAGGGCATTGTGAGGTTACCTCACTCACGTCAGATGTACCGCTACGCGCGTTCATCTGATATTCAGCGATAGACGAATTATTTCAGGAGCCAGAAATCCTTGAATCTAACTGGGCAAACGGCTTGTCCATCAATTTAATTGACGTACACTGCAGCCAACCACATCGAAACCAACCGAAGACGCTCGTTACGTTTGTTGGATTGGTTGGATTCAAAACAGTTGCTTCTTCGCTACGTCACACCCTCTACAGCAGCAAGCGGCCCTGATTGGTCCGGTTAGAGAATAATGGCTTGAAATCTCTCTGATGGGCTTCAACATCAGATCGTTGCGCGGAAGTGCCTTACGAAAGTTACGTAGCGCATGATCTGACGTGAGTGAGGTAAATTGTGAGGAAGTATGTTATGTATATGTTATTGTCTGATGTACATGATTATTATAGGTGGGGGATATATATTCTTTCATAGAGCTAAAGTATCTGTGCCAGATCTGTTTATCTGAGTTCCACAAAAGGCCATTCCTATGATGAGAGGCAAGTCTGTTAGCAAGTTCATATTTGTTGTCAACAGTCTTAATCCTTGCTGTGAGAGTCACCCTGCAGTGATGGCCAATGATGGACAGCATAAAGTAGAACGAGAGACAGCTCCCTGAGTGCCATGGGGCAGAGTTTGACACTGGGGCCCGAGCGATTAGTCAAGAGCAATTAGACAACTCCCTCATCAGAACGATGCACTTGATTAGAGGCTCTCAGCGGGACATTCTGACAAAGCGACACAAAAGTTTCCACACCAACGCTTAAAATAAAATAGTCTCTTAAAATAGCATTGAAATGGTGACACTTAGGGATGACAGGAAATAACCACATCAATACAAATCTACTTTGAAGGCACTGAAGCAGGTAAAACCAACAAACTTTGTGACTATCAATTAGACCTATCTTCTCCAAAAAAAAAAAAAAAATCACACAGAAGAAGTTGAGAAACAACTTCTGACATTCATGAATGTATTCATGATGAGAATCCTGAAACTGACCCCTTCCACACAGTCCCTTGTCGCTTCATTTGGAATGTAAGGTCTTTGTCTATTTTGGCTGAACTGGACATGTATCACATACTCATCATCTGGAGGTGGTTAGTAATTATTCTAACGTGGATGGTAATGATTAGAGAACACAGAATAATTCAATACTATTTAATGCTGTTGGATGTAGGGGCCACTGATTTGAGGACTGAGCTGCAGTGGTGTGTACTGACCTGGGTGTAGTCTTGTCAGAGATGTCATGGGTGGTCCACTATTAGAGATGCAGTACAGACATGTACTCTTGTGGAAAAGAGGGAGAGTCAAGGAGAGTGATTCAGGCTGACCCTGTACTGTCTAACCACACTGACCTCCAGGCGCTTTGACTGTGAGAAACATTGCTGTGGCTGTTGAAGAACTACCATGGCACCTGATCATTATGCTATAGCTCTGCGAGAGCCTTCTCCACACAGCTCTCATCTCCATATCTGCAGTAACCCAGCATGTCAAGGCTCCTTCGTCCAACACAGCATCTCACTGTCACTTCTGCACAGCATCAGAGATATGACAGCTCACCTACCTCTGGAAAAAAAAAAAAAAAAAAAAAACGAACAAAAAACAAAACAAAAACAAATACAGCACTAGTGAAGCATTCTTGAATACCCACACTCTCATCCCTGCTGGCCCCTTCCCAGTTCGATTTTCCTCAAATCCTACCACCACCATTGGAAACTGATGGGTCTGTCAGTGGCTTTTAATAGACCTCGCTCTGGGTCCATCCATTATATGCCCAGCGGTCGTGCCGGGAAAAAAATGTTGCTCGGAGAATCCACACGGGCAAAGTGGGCAGTCAGATTAGGCTCTGTGGACCCACCCACCTTCTGCTTTTAATTGCGCCAGGGGCCCTGCAGTGTCAATTAAGTTGTCAAACAAGAGGAGAAAAGAGGGGAAATAAGGTAAACCTCACAGCTACTGCCCGACTCCCCGTGGCAGATTCATCTTGATTAGGCGGCGATATACTCGGATGGTGTAACAACAAAAGCCACATTAGATGCTAATTAAGCCAGCCAGGAGATATCATAGCCCTGTTGAGGTTGATGTGTGGCTCACTGGTTTGGTGTGAACTGAAGTCCTTTTGTTTTCCTCTTAAAGTTTTGAGATTAGAGAAAGAGATTAGAAAAGTAGAAACACATTGAAGACTGAAAAGTAAACACAGAATTGAGTTAGACCTCTGCGTCTGGGATACAATACAACAATCAGTCACATTATTCACACATGTGAGATTTCTTTTGTATATTCGTGCATATTTGTGCATATTTAAACTCTTCACCCATGCACTGAGTGTGTGGATGGGCTGAGACTCAGAAGTTTCTTTTAATGGCTACATCAGTCATCCCCTTCATTTTTCAGGCCTAATTGTTTTGGCTTTCACTGAGTGGACTGGGGCCTTTTTGTCTTTGAGCAGAACTTCTGGGTTGGCCAGAACAAAAGTGCCTGGGAGCTCCTTGGATCCATGGGTGTGTAGACCTGAAATGTGATGTTCATTATCCCAACAGCAGTCTCCCCTATCCCTCATCTCCTGACAGGTGTGTCTCTGAGAGTTCACGGCCAACCTTTTATCCAATCCATTTATATCAAAAAGGAACTGTAGGCTACCGCTACTATCCCCAAGAGAAAGTCAATATATTTGAGACGTTGGACAACCATAAATCCATCCTCACCTATGAGATGATTCAGTTGGGAATGACACAGTTAAAGGACTCAGTCATAAAAAGTCATGAATGAGATGCCAACAAATATGTCAGTCCACAAATCGATACAAAATGTCAAATATTTGAAGCTATTGAGTCAAACAAAGGAGCCTGCTTCAAGTAAACCTATGGTAAAAAGAACCTATAGTTAATAACTCTGAATGAGTCCACAGAGACAAAGGTAAATATTACATTTTCTGAAGGATCCTTGGATATGGACAATGCTTCATACTGCATTCAGAAGACCACCTTCTGTGTGTATGTTCGCCCCATACTGGGAAGATGACTCACCTTTGACAACCCATAAAACATGGGGGGAAAAAAATAACAAGGGGTGAAAAAATAAGTCGGCACTTGGATTGGTGTTTGTACCACCTTAAGGGGTAATCAATTCTGCCCCAGCTCTCTCAGCTCCCCTGGGGATTGTTTGCTGAGCACCAGAAAACAGGAGGGGGAAAATCCATAAGCCCCACTGGTGGCATTTTTCCATCTGTTTACACATTCACTTGCTAGCTCGTCTCCCGCATCCATCGGAGGGGTGGCGGTGAATGAGAGGGTGACCATGGTGAGAGGGAGGGAGGGAGAGAGAGGGAAGGACGATGACACAGAGGTCAGTTATGGCTTCAGGGGGAGAGGGCGTTGACAAACTCACACACACAAACAAACAAACAAACAAACACGCAGACACACACACACACGCAAACAGCCATACTCAGCGCGCACGCACCCATACACACACGCACAGAGTCACTCCAGGACACAGCACAAGTCTGACAGTAGAGGACATTAGGAGTAAACAAAGTTGCAAGCATACAGCAATACCCTAACAGGCCACAGCCTAATCCAGCTGGAGCTGAGTGGATCCTCTCTAGTGGAGGCTGGATTCAATCCATCATACTGCTGTGGCATCTGGAGCCGTCCGTGCACTGAACTCCCCTCTGGTCCACACTGTGCACCTCTGTGTAAGATACTATTTGAATATTCAATTCAATTTCAATTCAATTTTATTTGTATAGCGCACAAATATGACCTTGATGATTCAGATAATAGATAAACTTTTTATCAATCTATCTGACCCTATCGCTATTTCTATCTGTGCTTCTTTGCTTTTTAGTCTCCCGTTTACTCTCACTCCCTCTCCCCTCTCTCAAACACACACACAGACAGGAAAGCAGAGACTTCCAGTCATAGCAGTAAAGTATGTTTGCATCTCTGTGCTGGTTGGAGTTTACAGGCAAACCCCTAAACACAAACACAGAAGGGAGGGCAAGACCTGGCACTGTATCACCCCTTGTCTCCTTATTTCTCTTTAGGAGCCCACAGCGAATTGCAGCCCTTTCAGCTAGTGATGGGCCTTAGCACCTCAAGATAACACTAACACTGAAGGAAGAGCCACAGTGAGGCTACAAAGGGATAAGATTGGGCAAAGATCTGATCTGGATTGAGGGAAACACCATTGGGGCTGTGAATGCCCCAAAAGGTAGCCTACAGATCCCAACTACTCTGCCACTTTCAATGCCTTTGACAGTGTTCTAAACTGCCTGCAGGCAAGGATTATACTGTACACTAAACCCATTGGCACTGCTTGCAGAGAAGTGTACATATTTTGATTTAGATTTTTTTTTATCTAGACCAAGAAGCCTGGAAGTTAAACACACACACACACACACACACACACACACACACACACACACACACACACACACACACACTGTCAAACAAGAAGATACTTCTTGACACTTCTTTCTGTAACCCTCCCTCCCCATTAAAACTTAATGGCAGAGTACCTGTAGGTTCGTGCACTACTTGTTATACAGACTCAGGTTAAAACTTCAGTTGTATAGACAAAGTCAAAAGCCTACACTGTTCAATCAATTCAGTAAAAAAAAAAGAAAAAGTAGTTACGCAAAGAGTGAGCTAGGTCAACTAGGTTGTTCCTTTTGAGCGTTGTTGTTTATAATGTGTGTGCCGGCCGGGTCTGGCTGTCTGCCAGTCTGGGAGCGCTGGAAATGAAAAATGTCGGGCGCGCATGAGGCCGCATGAGACCAGCGCAGATGAAGCCCTGTAATGACAGGGGCTTTTAGGGGGGTGGGGAAGGGAGGGGAGGGTTTTGGGTGGGGTGTGGGGGTTCGTAATGAGATCACTAATGAAGGTAATGAATGAAAAGCAGCATGGGGGCAGCATGGGGCAGACTAAGGGGTGGGGGAGAGATGGGGGGGGGGGGGGGGGGATCACGTCCGCAGTAAACAACACCGATTCAAGGGAATGACTATACTGGGATACAGGGAGAGAGCAAGACAGAGGGACAGACAAGAGGAGTGAGAAAGGGATGGGGTGGGCGGTGGCGGTGCAGGACAGACATAAACCGGTTATTGTTTGTCTAGCCATGTTTTTAATATTTTAATGACCAATTACTGCCAAAGAGGACATGGCTTAGCTATAAAAGCTTTTCTCATTGGATGCCTCCTCTTCTGATGTTCCTCCTCCTCGACTGGAAGATGGCTAGTACATGTGTGTCTGATTCTCCAAAGGCTCTCATCCAGACCTACCACAACCAATCAGTCTGCAATGAGATGACACAGTCAGGGTTATTAAAGAACTCTGAAGTCCCATTGCCATGGGTCCGTGTCACAGAACAGTGTAGCAGACTAACATTTAGACAGTGGTAATGTGTTTAGCCTTCACGTTAAAGAAAAGATCTATTTTATGTACAGATTTTCATCACATTAAAGTCCAGAACACATTGCATCAGGGTCCTCTAAGAACTGTTGCGTACATTCAATGTTAGGTTAGTTCCACCATAAATTGTCTTATGTTCAGGAGCAACTAAATTTTAACTCCAACAACACTCTAAGCAGTAGCTGAAATATTACAGTAACACTAATTCAACAAAATAATGTATGGTGCACTTTGGTTACATAGGGCTTGTAATGCTGATTTACAATAAACATCAATCAATCAAATATTTCATCTTATTAGCAAGAATTGTAGAATTCCAGTAATCTGAAAAGATAAGGATAAAGGATAAATTTTGCATCATCATGCCAAATTGGTATTTAAAACAACTAAAAAGACACAACTGTTATGTCTCCCAACAAAAAGACTATTGTTTTGTTTTGTGTGGCACAAAGATTGTTTATAACAATGATGCTGTTTATTTTTCTTCTAGCAGGGTTTTAATGGCCACATTTTGTGTCTCCTGTTGACACTTTTTCAAAAGTAAAAAATGTGCAGTGTAACATAATCCTCCCGTGGGCTGTGTCTTGTGTGCACACGCGTGCGCGCACACACACACACACACACACACACACACACACACACACACTAAACTCTAAGACCTAAGAATGTGAGCCCACAAAATGCCAAACACAATATTTCATATTAATGGCAGCCACTAGTCTCAAATTAGACAAAGAGCCCCGAGCACTTGATAATGGGATTAGTCTGTCAATGTTTTGAAAGCTCAAAAATATTTCCGTCATGTTGTTCTTAACATTGGAAGAAAAGGAAAAGATCTGTTTCATAGTCTCAGGGTCTGGCATTGAGCTTATTGACTTGAAGGTTCAATCTATTCCAAAGCTCAGAAATGGAGTCGCGCACGATATAGTTTAGGCTAAAAGAATGTTGACGTTTGAGTTCAAGTTCAGCATAATAGCAGCAGTTGCTCTTGTGACAAACTGGTCTGATTGCATTATCTCATGGGAAATTTGCTGAATTTTCAGAGGTATGTGATAATAAGGGAAGTTCATGACCTACATTAAGTTTATCTGAGAAAGTAATATGTGTTTCTTCACATGGTTAACTTGGGCAACACCCAGCGTGACCTTTAAAATTCCCCTCAGTCTGTATACCATATAACTGCAGTGTCTGTCTGTGTGTGTGTGTGTGTGTGTGTGTGTGTGTGTGTGTGTGTGTGAGAGAGAGAGAGAGAGAGCTAGAAAGAGAGAGAGAGAGAGAGAGAGAGAGAGTACCAGTGTATACATATTGTATGTACTTTATTTATGTGTGTGCAACACATCTATGCACATAGATGCACTTATCAAACACGTTCTTTTCTAAAGACATGGGGAAGGTTTTCATCACCTTAGCATAGCTCTGGGTTGAATGGAAATGGTACTGGAACACTTGTTACAAGGAGAACTGAACTTAACTACCCATTAAATCACAGAGTTCACACACATACAGGTACACACAAGCACGGGGAGAGAGAGAGAGAGAGAGAGAGAGAGAGCTGAGAGAGAGAGAGAGAAATGGAGAAACTGTTCATTATTGATGAAGATGGGCAGCTGTGCTGGTAATTGATAAGTGTGTTGTGACCTGGTCCCTGTGTGCCCCTTGATTGTTTCTTTGCAGAAAATTAGCTCTCCTCCTCCTCCTCCTCATCACACACATTACTCACCCCCACCCCCACCACTCTATTCCCATTCTGGACCCTTCAGTCATTAACAAGAGAATCAGAAAACTAATGACAATTGACCTTTTCCTACTGTTTGGTACCTCATAGCACAGTGTGGTCCCTACATAAGTGCCTGTGTGAGTTGGGTAGAACAGTAGTTGTCATGGGCTGCTGACATCATCTTACACAACAAGCTTAATAAAATAAAAAAAGGGGGTAGTAGGCTTGCTTGGGTATGTGTGGAGGAATACATATTTGTGGAAAAAATTAAGGTGAGTGACAGATCTTCAATTGTAAGGGTCATTACACAGCATCATAACCACAGTAGCAACTGTTACACAACAGATGCTGAGTAAACTTGCTGAGTAGTGTCTGCTACTTCACATATAATAATACATAACCTGTGTATACTACAAAATTATAATTAAATTGAGAAAACATTTTAATGTGTTCAAGTCAAAATAAGATACAAAACAAATGTCTCTGCAACTTCCTTATCACTGACTCCTTCCATGTTGCTGTATAGTATAGTCACTTACTTACTAATTTTGTGTGTCTTCTTTTCTAATGTTTTTTTTTTCTTCTCAGAGTAATTACAGTCATTCAGCCGTTTTGGGGCATGTTATGGTCTACAGTCACAGCAACTTAAACTTATTTGGCTAGCTGCGCTGAACAGCCCACTGTCCTGGAGTAACAAGGCAAGAGGGTGCTAGCAGACATCTGTTCCCTCCGTCTCATTTGGGCCCGTGTGAAGTATGTGCCATGGAACTGAAGAACGGAAACTCCTGACTATATAGAAAGCAGAGAGTTTTCACCAAACTGCACAGCGTGTCTGATATGCTCTGCTTGTGGCATCACTCCGGCTCAGTGGGTGGTTTCCATTCGCTGTCAGAGATGGTAATTGGAAAGTCACGAAAGAGGCCAAGTTGGGTCTGATTGGAGGGCAAAAAATTTGTTGTGCTGATTTGCACTGTTTGGAGAGCAGAACAACTGGGAGCAACAGCTAGGCATTTAGTGGTTTGAATGTTTATTAACATAATCTTGTGAAAGTTGAGGTACTAGCAACATAGGAACTTGAGTTATAACTCCTTTCAAAGCTTTTGTGAGATAGAAAAGGCTAGACTTTAAGACTTCAATCAGAGCGGGTCGATAATGGGTTCTAAACGATCTTTGCTTTAACTTGTGACAGTATCAACTTCTCAGATGCAAAGCATTTAGAAGTAAGAGGTTAGATTGAGATAATAAAAGCTTTCTCTTTTCTCTCTCTTATTTTTGCTTCTTTTAGAACACCAAGAAGACAGGGTTACATGGGGGCGAGTTAACATCACAATCATAAAATTTCAGCTCCACATGAATTATGAAAACATGAGCCTCTTACGTGCTTTATTCTCCCTTTCTTCTTGTGTGGTTTATGTGGTTGATATGTGCACCACATCAAGCATTGTCCAAATAATGAGGCCTCCCTGCTCCAATTCATGTTATGATCAATAGACTCAGATAGGAGGCCTATGTCATTAACAATTCTTTTGATAGCTCTCATTCAGAGTATCAATACCAGCAATTTTACACTCCAGCTACATCCAAGCTCCACATACGCAATTAGAGTAAAGGGTCTTCAAGGGGCACCATCTGGATGAAAACTGAAGCCAATTGAGGCTCTCCAGGTTATTTTATTATAAAACCAGGTCTCATCAACTTTCGGGTTCATTTTCCCATCTCAACAATTGGGGATGCTGTACCTGCAGACTGTATGTCAATGAACATGCAGTGAAAAAAACAGAGAGATGTGCAGACACTGCCCTCTTTTGGTGAGCATACATGTCTGCAGGACCTTTTTTTTAGATCCAGTCAACGGTCTACAACAATCTACAATGGAGCCTGCTATCTGTCAACCTTAATTATTTGTTGCTGCCTTAATCATATACACTGCTTGTGTCAAAACCCCTCACATTTCAACACAGTCATCGGCTGACTGTTGGTCAGGATACATTTATACAGTAAGATTGTGAAGGAATTCTCCAAGAATTTGGGCGAGACTCACTCCAATTGAAATGTTGCTCACTAGATGATAAATGCTAAGGAATTTAGGGAGGGGAGGGTGTCTCTCATGTACACACCCATTTCCCAACACTATGCCATCTGTTTCCAGACATTACTTTGTGCTCCTCATCCACAATAACTTAATAGAGGTAAAAGATTAGTTTTGAAAGTTATGGATACATTGTGAAAAATCTTCTAAAGAACTCGTTTCATGAAATTGAGCTTTTTGAGGCAACTTCCCCCTCCAGTTTGTGACCAGGCAAATTACTGTGTAAAAGAATCAATTATCAAAATACATCAGGGAGTGTTGAAGGATTGTAGAATCTGGTCAGTCAATCTGAATTTGCCATGTTGAACATTAGTGATGCACATCTGTATTCATACAGCTGAATAAACTTTGGTAATATTGCGCTCCAGTCATGTGCTTTACTTGCGCTGTTTACACATGAGGTTTATATTATTGTTTTTCCTTTGATGGGATCAAGGGCAATGATTTTAAAATGGTAGTCTTGGCCTTATAGGGCTAAATATGTTGCATCTAGGGAGGCCATTGGTCTTCCAGGATAGCTGATGGACAGGGAGATCGCTAAGCTCTCAGAAAACACAAAAGCCTCATGAACGGACTCATGTGACTCTAAATTTATTTTCATTTTTATCCCAGTCGTTCATGTCTGCTGTCTGTGAGCGCATGCCAAGCCAAGCAAAGCGTTGAGAGAATTCCTTCACAACATGGCAGCAGCATAGTAGATCTTATATTCCCAGGCAGAGTGCCGAAAGCTCCAAATGCTGGTATTCGTTCAAAGAGAAAGAGAGAAAGGCCATCATCAATCCAGGGAGGGGGGGAAAAAACCTAAAAAAAACCTAAAGCAATGGAGCATAACGATCCCAAAGACATTTTAAGACTTCAATGGAACATTTTTTGTTCTTAACAAAATAAATAGTGCTTAATGCAACCAATACAACCATTCCCTTCACTTGCGACGATCGAAAGAAGAAAATCCCAAGATTCCCACTTAAAATTATCCCAAAAACACCCAAATGGAGCAAATGTCTCAAATGGGATGCGATCATGTTCAGGAACGTGTAGGTCTTATTCTGAGGAGTTGGCTGAGCAGGCGCTCTAGGGCAGCTGATGTGAGCTGAGGGTGCCAGTACGGGAGGAGCTGTTTGCTCCCTGGATCCTGATGACTTCCAGATGACAGCTGAGAGGCCGGCCAGAGACGCAGCTCGACACTCACACAGGGAAAAGGAGGCGTGTGTGTGTGTGTGTATGTGAGTGTGTTTTTGTGCCGAGAGAGAGAGAGAGAGAGAGAGAGAGAGAGAGAGAGAGAGAGAGAGAGAGAGAGAGAGACTGAGGGAGAGAGAGAAAGAGAAACCTATTGAGGAGGACAAGAAGACAGTGCTGAGTTGGTGGAGTCTGTAAGTCGTCTGTAATCCTCCTCGAGGGTTTGACACACTGCTGCTGCTGTTCAGCACCTTTGGCCTTTAAAAGTGCTTTGTGAGGCAAAAGCAGAACCTAGAGTCTATCTGAGAGACAGGGAAGAGGTAAAGGGAGAGGAAGAAAGAGAGAGAGAGAGAGAGAAAGAGAGAGAGAGAGAGAGGCATGGAGGGGACCAGGCTTTGTAGAGTGGTACCTGTAAGGCTTTTGGTCATCACAGTCTTCTACTGCAATCTCTACTTGACTGCTGCCTCACACTGGACTAAAGGTAAGACACCTGCTTGTAATGATGGGGTCCTTGAATATACACACACACACACACACAAACACACACATACACACACACACACACACACACACACACACACACACACACACACACACACACACACACACACACGCTTCATACAAGAAGTTACTTCCAAATATATTCAGAATGATGTGCAGATTATTCAGAATACATGTGATATACATCGATTCATCGATTGGCTTGTTGATTTGTCCCCATAAAAATGTAGGATTTATATTCTATTTGGTTATGTTCAGAGAGATGCAGAACAGCTACTAAATAGTAAGAAGACACTCCATCCAAAAATCTTCAACATCTCCAGTAAAAAGAAGTCTCAGCAGACTTATTGTTTTTGGAACGTAGTTCTATGAGTCATAATTCTTTAATTTATCCAAAAAAGTGTTTCCCATGAACTATCTGTTTTTCTAATTAGATATTATCATGTCCTAAAGTTTTGAAAGGAACTTGTCTGCTTTTGGGTCAGTGATGATATACAGTACCATTCTGGTGCCTTTGGAAGGAACCAGTTCGAGTACAATGTCCCTGACAGGCTTCCAAGTAAAGTCTTAAGTGGTTTGACCACCATGACTTTAGAAGAAGTTCAAACTCTGGTTGTGGTGTAAATATTAACATTTTGACAAACACTGAGATTTACGAAATAAAAAAAAATTCTCAAGTGGATCGAAATGCCAAATACCACATAGCGTAATAGCTTACCGTAACTCAGGGGACAATTCGTCCCTTGGGAAATAAGTCTCGTTTGGGCCAAAAACATCTAAGAGTCATTCCTTTAGGATTTTAATACGTATTTTACCCTGCGTAATGCAGATTGTTTTTGCCATTTAAAGGCAAGGGCATTTTGTAGGAGGGACACACAAGGGACAAGCAAGACTTGCCAAAAGAAGTAAAAAAAAAAAAAAAAAAAAAAACACGTCTCCTAGCATATGAGTTTGTGGGCTTTAGCCAAGTGCTGTAATTAGCCTTAAAGTATGTAAAGCTATTCTGGCCTAGGTCTCGGGCAAGTTTTCCCTAGAGCGTCTCCCAGACAGCCATGTGCTTACTTCGGAGATAAGCATACTTTTGACACATACCAGTTGGTGCAGTATGCCTCGGTTGGGTTGATGAATGTTGGGTACTGCTGCCTGTTTTTGGTGTGTGACGCCTGTAAAAATGTGATGGATGGGCATGTCGTCTGTTAATTAAGCCTCAGCCGTCACTCTCGGAGCGGGCGGCCGGCGAGAACGCCAAAACAGCCTAACATCAAACACCTGCCCGTGCAATCTGCCATGCACAAGGTTGCAAATGAGCATCGTTAAGTTGTTTTGGATACATGAACTCCCGTGCCCCAAGAGAAACTGTTTGCGGTCTCTCAGGAATGTGATTGGAGGATTTGTGGCTTATTTCCTGATTTGGGGGCTATTTCAGGTGCTTCCCTAGACCACGTCTGCAGATGTTCTCAGCACAGATGGTGTGGAGTTTGTTATAGTATAGGCTATGTTTAAAAATGAGAACACTTAGAGAGAGAGAGAGAGAGAGAGAGAGAGAGAGAGAGAGAGAGAGAGAGAGAGAGAGAGATGCTGTCCCTCCCTTTTTATGTGTAAATATATTTCATCTGTCTCTGTCCATCTCTGGTTCTCTGTCAGGTGTGTTCCTTTCTTCTTTATATGATTGTGGCTACAATTCTGAAATCAGCATTTTGCATAGATAAATGCATATTAGGATGAAATGAGAGACAGAGAAAGGACAAAATAGCCACCAAAACACAAGCCTCACACATTCTCTGGTATTTGGCTTGGCCACCAAAATGGAAAGCGATATTTCTTTTTCCAAAACAAACATACATAAATAATTTATGACCAGGTATTTAGTTGTTGTTTTTATCCCACTTTTTCATGGACCGAAATTAAGGGGTGTAAGTCATAAGTCGTAAATAAGTCATGTGCACAGTAGCAGATTCTTAAAACAGAGATGTTGGGAGATATAGAGAACCGTGTGTGCACAAACTAACATGTGGCTGTTTTTAAAAAGATGTTAACATGGGTGAGGCCATATTTCCTGGTGGACCAGAGTCTTTGGCAACTTTGCCAACTCTCAATAGACATATGTTTGCTTCCTGATGGGTAGATACTTTATAAGAACTTTAAGACTATCGGTTCTGCTTTAAACCTCTGTTAATCGATTGGCTGATTAAAAAAAGTCAGGGAAACAGAAACCTTAGAGTAGTTCCCTGACGTGATGATATACTACAATATAGAGCAGAAATACTGATAGTGACACCAGCCTGGTTAATGGCTGAATAGAAGAACAGTAGCACTTCATCATTTTGACCATTTTCGGGAGTAGTTCATTACATTTTAGCCCCTTCTCTTCTCCATGTTTAGTAGATGCCAATCCAAGTTTCAGCGTGTTCCTTGAACTGAACTTTGCTGATTGACCCTGGTCCAGACGCTGTCCGAATGATAAAGTATTTGTTTGTCCCTTCTTCAAGCAAAAATTCTTGGCATGTCTGGTTATTTGGAGTTGAGGAAACTTGTGAATTAATTTGTGTGTGTGTGTGTACGTGTCTGTGTGAACTTGAAGTGCTAGAATCTTGTAGTGGAATGCACAGAAGACATCATGGAATAATTTGCAGCAATGCGAATTGCTGAATGATGTTATGAAATGCAGTGACTGTCATTAAGCCACATTTTTACTTCTTGAAATGTTTGTGATGTTTTCCATGAAATCTTAGCAATCCGTCTGCAAAGTTCTCACCTACTAAACGCGGTGGTATTTTTTCCCCCAAAAAAATCCTTTGTTGCTCCACCTGCACAGGCACACAATAAAGCAGCCATAGTCAATGTGGTTTAAATCATCTCATACCTCACCATTACTGTTCCCAGGTGTGGCATATGTGCTTTTCTGTTCCACGTTCCATGTTAAAGTCTGAGGCCTTCTCATGCTGCCCTGGCCACATGCTTAGGATATGACAAAGGGTAGACAACTCATCACAGATGGCCAACCTGTGGTGCATGTGTCTGGACACTTTGAAATCTTGCCCCATATCCCCCCTCACTCACCCTACACACACACACACACACACATACACACACACACACACACACACACACACACACACACACACACACACACACACACACACACACACACACACACACACACACACACACACACACAGCACTTTTGTGGGGTATCTTCCTGTACAATTACATCCTGTCATCATTCAATGTCTCTGAACCATGCAAAACAAAAAAAAAGTCATGTTTATTTCATGCTTCCAAAGAAATGGTGGTGGCAGGCAGCATTTACCTATTCTGCACACAGACAAGCCACCAAAACTTGCCTGCATGGTGCAATATGAACTCCGTCAACCAATTAGAGGTGATTTCACCGGTATTGCATATGGGGTCATCCGGTTAGCCAGCCGTATGAATCATCCATATTCCCATCGCCTCCTGGCAGGCTATAATTTAGAGTTAGAGTTAGAAGGGTAAGGTGATGAATTACGCTTTTTTTTCAGACCTCTTGTGCATTATGTTTTTTTTTTTTTTTTCACCAGCATTTCTCCTCTCCTTCCCTTTCTCAGCCCTTTACCCATCTGCATACAGAGTGAAGAGAGGCACGCCTGCTTTTATCAATCCCACCTTCCAAAAGTCTGTAAAGGACATCAACTTGCTGTATGAGGTGAGCCAAGCTTTTGACGGAAAGTTGTGAACACAGACATGAACAACATGCATTTTCTTTCAAATTTAAAAAAATATTAAACCTTTTGTTATGATATAGAATTGTCATTTTAAGGAAGGATATAGGCCTACAGTTGCCATCAACAGCCGAATACATACCATACACTCTACATATATTGTGAATCATTCATTTTGAATGATTCAAAGGAGCATTTGAGCATATCCTCTCATTTGTGCTCATTACTGTTGAAGCTTTCAACACCTCCCTATCCATCTGTATCTTCCCATCCACTGCAGTGCTATTAATTTCAGAGAACACTCAGAGAAATGTCAAAACGTTAGTGTGTAACTAAAAACAAAGCATTCTCTTGCTTTCAAACATTTACTTGAACTTGGTAATTCAATTTCTGAGGAGTCCCATAGAAGGACAGGGCTGCAGTAGTTCTACTGTACCATTTTTTTTCAGCTTTGCAAAACTTTTACAAACTTTCATCAAATCTCTCTCTCACTCTATCTGTCTCTCTCTGCCCTCATTGGCCTCATAGCCTCTAAAGGAGTTTGCTAAATCACTCACAGGTTGGTTGCTGCAACAATACATTGTAGTTAATGATGACGATACTTTTTGATTTCAACGTCTATTGTGTTTCTTGTGATTGATGGCAGAAAGCTGAGTTGTGGGATGATCAAACAGACAAAGTAGAACAACAGACGGCGTAGACAGAAAAAGAAAGGTCTCAAGAGCTTATTCGTTCTTGCCAGTCAATCATCTGTTTTCAGCTAAAGTGTTTTGCACAAGACGAAGCAGTACATCATCTTGCCTTCTAATACACAGACACATATCCAAGGACATGCATTTAAATGTCAAAATTAAGAAGGTCAGGTGAGCAGACAAGCACTGCTGTCAAAGACAAAAAACTAGAGAAAATGTCAGACTTTTTGAAGAAAAGAAGTCATTACAATGAATGTATCTACAGTTCATCTATTCATGAAGTTTTCCTATGAAATGTGTACAAAATATGACTATTACATCATTTGATGTTCAAGTGTTACATACAGGTAATAACCATTATTATCATGGAAGTGGAATGTTCAAGCTCAACTCTTAGATCACATACTCTTTTAAAGTTGACACAGATGGCATTAAATCAAAACATTGTAAGCAAATTTTAGTCTCTTTGTCTTACTGATGCCTATAACATCTATGGTAAAATTGGACAAAAATGCTACATTTTTAGTGTTGACCTATCACTTTCTCTTACAGATCCTGATCTCAGGTCTTCACCTGGAGGAGGAGGAAGATCCTTTCAATGAGGTAGATGAAGAGCTGGCCTCTCTGCGACGTGTCCAGACACTTGAAGTCATCTGCAAGGACGTACTCCCCAGAAAACTGTCTGATATTCGGCGCCTGATCGCCCAGCTAAAGCACCACAGTCACTCGCTACGCCGAGATGATTTCGAGCGCACTGTGTTGACCATGGTCTACATGGCGCAGAAGCTCACGCACACGCCGGAGGGCCACCAGAGAGACCTGTGGGCAGAGGCCCTGCTGGAACTGGAGCAAGTCGTCAGACAGGACCTCACACTCAAGTGAGCAAGAGTCTGGAGTTAATCATTCAGTTTGTGTCCATCGCATGGAACGACATGGCAGGGGAGTCCAGCTCATGGGACATTTAAAAGTTCAAGTGCTGGGCAGGGCTTTTGGACTCACCCCTGATTCGGTAACTGCAGAATTTCAGCAGGTTAAATACAGGCACAAATTCAATAATTTCATTATACTTCTTAAGTTCACTGTAAAACTGTATCTGAGAAGGATAGATGTGGCAGACCATGACATTTCACACACATATCATGGTATCTGCAACTGTAAATAATTTATTTTTCTGTTCTGAACTATATCATGATAACTTTATGTTAAGTACAGTAAGTGCTTGAAGTGCTGAAAATAATTCAAAATACATATCAGTGTATCATATAAAGGCATACAAGACTTACATAATCATTGGTAACCCAAGGTAGTAAGCATGGTGCTCCAATACTGACCTCTAGTGGTAATCTCTAGTGGTGCTGGTATTCATTCTTATGTAGACCTCCTGAAATAAAGTGTTACCAAATTAATACTTCTGAATGAATATTATGATTCATTATTAAAACAGGGAGGGAAGAAGGAGGTGTTGGGATGTATTATAAACCTTGAGCAATATTAAAAAAAAAAAAGATGAATTGATGTCCTGTGACGTGAAACGAAAGGAGAGATACAGAGATACCCACATAAGTGAAACGGAAAACACAACTTTAACAACTTTAATATCTATATTCTACAAGTTCAATGGATTATTGTGGCAATTATGCCACAGATACTGGTGTGTATATTATGTTTGTTTGGAATTGTCTTGTCACAGGTTAGTTTCATTGTGAGTTGTTGACATAAGATGGCATACGAGTGGTTTGTCCAATTATGTGCAAGGATTTTTGATGACGTCCAGTCTTCTGACACAACTCTCCTGTGAAGAGCTTTCAGATGGAGAGTGCAGATGTTTGCAGCATAACAAATCATCTGACGTGAGTGAGGTTATTGATTTTGTATTCTCTGGCCATGCTGAATATGAAAGAACAGTCAACATTTGGGGTTGTACCTGTTTTGGCCATGCTCATTGAAATCCATTATTTTAATATAAGCCATTTCTTTCCATCCATGAGATGGAGGAAGTTGGGACAAGTCTCAATGTTTTGCTGGGAGGGAGGGGTAATTGTGACATATGTGAGTATTTGTAAAACTGATTGATCTTGATTGTGATTGGTGGAAACGCGTTTGATGCTGCCTAACAACACCTGTGCTAAAACCAGCATTACCATCGGCCTCTCGGGATTTATTGGTTACAGCAGTATGTGTGTGTGTTTATGCAGGTGTGAATCTGTTATATCTTCCACTGACTTGCATTAACCCACAAAATTCTTTCTTAAGTAGGCCTAAGGGATAATGGATGCCGAGGTGTCCCAGATTAAGGTAATAATGGACGAGGTGGAGGCGAAGCGGCCCATTTTCATATGAAAGAAGTTCCACAACGCTGCATTCTAAAGAGCATTGATAAGGAACACTGGTGAAACTTTTTTTACCCGACAAACATCACAGGTGTCCTATCTACAAATAACGGACACCCTGACAGCCAATCAGAAAACAGTATTCCACTCCACCGGGTGATAATGTGCAATATGTACTTATTAGGACCAATACCTGAGACTTTATTATAGGAGGATACACACTACTGAATCACTCCATTGAAATGCATGGGAAGATTTTGTGGCGCTAAAATGGCAGAATTCAGAAACTGGAAGTCTCCAAGCGGAAGCAGCCTTCCAAGCGGCATGATCGACGCTTACATTTTGTTTATTCCCTCCATCATAGCCATGAGGCAGACATTTATGCAGACACAGTGAGCAAATTCATGCTTAAAATAAAGTCTTTAGAAGTGGCTATATATTATATAAATATACAAATTCATGTTTTTCAATAGGCCTACACCTATCTGTTAATCTAATTTTCACATTTCAAAAAGTAAGGGCAAGGCATAGAGCTGGATTAGTGGTGTCTGTTGATGTTTCAAAACAATAATCCTAACAAAATAGTTTCTGTCATGATTTAGGCTAAATGGTATTTTCAACATTCTGGAACTATTTTTTCGGCGTAGTAATACCAACTACCACAACAATAGCCAAATAAAACTGGATAGGAACTGCATTTCACAACGATATTTTTTTTTTTTAACATCAACTGACCGCTAACCAGTCTGTGGGGATCATATGATTTAAAATAAAGCTTTAAAGTTGTTTTAAGGACATTATTGCACATAGCAATAATCACTGACCTCAAAAAAAGAACTTTTTTTTAGGTCAGTGGCAATAATACATAGCAAGCCATTCTAAAGTAGGAAGGGGGATTCTAAATGAGCCAAATATCTGAGACAGTCGGGACCAAGCGATACAATTTTGGGAACCTGAAGTCTCTGAATGTTCTAAAACCTCTGACTTTTTTGAGAATGGGCCTCTCAGTTAAACATACTATGAAATCACAGTAAATTCTGATTATTAGTTGAGGTAGTAGTGAGGACACTATGGTTGCTACCAACACGATAGATAAATGTTACACACTGAAATAGAAAAAAAGATAAAAAGAAATGCTGTTATGTTATAGAAGGTATGCATCATACGATTCATTCACCTGTCATGATGATAAATGTTTTCAACAGAAAAGAATTCAAATGAAGAATGTGTGAGGAACCTCACAGTAGGCTCAACCTCCTTTTTAAATCACTGACATCACTTCACTTCACACTACAGATTGACCATAAAAGATGATGATATCCATTTCCTCATCTGTCACTACCCAGTATTCTCCATATAAGGCATGTCCTGTCAGTCCAGTGAAATGCACTCAATGCAATGCTTCCTCCGTGTGCAGCTTTTCTTTATTTTCTTCCTCAGCACGTGAAAGTTCATCGTGATCACAAATTCATCCAGCAACTGTTATTTTCCTCCCAGTGGATTGGATCTGACTGAGCTTTCTCAGAATATGGGCTTTCTCTACTCTTTTCTGGTGGTGGCTGTGGATGTGCTCTGTGTATCTTCCTGGATGTCTAGAAAATGCATGGTGCTTGATGAGGCTTCACCTTACCCTACATTTCCCATCCAATCACTGGACTTTTGCCCTGGCCAGCAGCTGAGAGCTTCCTGTGGGTATGTGTCTGACTTTGCAGCAGATCTTTCTACAATCCCAAATGACATCAATGCTCTCTGCGTGTGGGTTGACCATGGTTCAACGCTTCAACCTAATGCCCTCACCAAATTCCATAGTCTCAGGAACTTGTATATCTATGGCTGTCTGTCTGCTATCCTCCCAAACGCCTTTAGGGGTCTGACCAACCTCCACCTACTCTCCTTGGTCTCCCAAAAAAGCTGCATTGTGTCTGTTCCATCTAAGGTATTTCATGATCTCTATAATCTACAGGAATTGAGATTTAAAAACTATCTTTTTTCAGGAATGGCTGCAGATGCTTTTTATGGCCTGATCCACATGAAAAGACTTGATGTTAAGGGCAGTGATAACTTCTCTGAGATTCTATGTAAACTGTCATATTCTTCTGCCTCCCTTGAATATTTAAATATTGAATTAGATGTTGAGACCATAACAACTCCTGACTGCACGTATGGACCAAATCAATTTCTTTCACTGAAAAAAGTTTCATTTTTATTTCCACATCTCATGAACATAGAAAGAAATGCGTTTAAACACATAGGGAAATTATTACTATTGAGCATGCCAATGAATAATGTCCTCAATGCTCAACTCTTACAGTCTGGAATCCAACAAATTGATAAGCTAGATCTATATTTAACAGAGACAAATATACAATCTATTTGTGAAGTTGTTTTTGCACTGTCAGTCACCATTATTAATTTGCATTTCAATACTTTACAAGAGTACTCCAAGTCATCATGGAAAAAATGTCATAAACTGGAAGAAATTATACTTTCAGGCCAGAATTTAAAAGACATTGAACTCAGCTTCATGTCCAACTTAAAAAATCTTAATATCTTTGTACTGGATAGTTTTGACAGCAGCAGCATTGTGGAAGATGACATGTCTCTGATGTCTCTCTGTAGGAATAATGCTTCTCTTTCATCATTGAGGCGTTTCAGTTACAGTACTGAACAGAATCTGACACTCGGGACCAGAGAGTTTGACTGTCTGCATCACCTGGAATCACTGTATATACAAGGGGCAAATATCCTTCTGGAAGAGTTCGCATTTGAGGGATTTCAATATTTGGAGAAACTTTCGTTCAAAACAAGCAATTTAACTGTTAATAAGTATTCTTTTGGGAGACTGATGGAGTTGCGTGTCTTATCATTTGAAGTAATTTTATTTGTTATTAAACCTGAATTATTTTCAGGTCTTCTAAATGTGCAAAACTTATTTCTCAAAAGGTGCTCAATTCAAATCATCAACGACTTTGCCTTTAGAAATTTAAGCCAATTGAAATACATAAACCTGTGCACCAATGCAATTTCTAAGATAACAACAAACACCTTCTTTGGACTTTACAACCTTGAGACATTGATTCTAGACAGGAATCCAATAAAGGAATTGGAGCCATCCTCCTTGGCCCATTTCCCCTTACTCAAGGTTCTCAATCTTGGGACACTGAAGTTTTCCAGCGCTGGGCACAGAGGCATGGAAACCCTCAACCTGAGTCTCATCTTTGGGAAATTCCCTCGCCAGCTCTCTAACCTCACTATCAAGTCTGCTGTACGTCCCATGACTTTGATCATTGCTGATGACAGCACCCCAGAAGTGGGTCTGAGTCTCTCACTCTTTGGCCAGAAGATTGTGATATGGGGGTGTGAGAGACCCTTTCTGAAATCGGTTACTAAACTTGATGTTTTGACAGATTTCTTCCTGTGTGCCCCTAATTATTTTCAAGCCATTGGATACTTCACTTCTTTGGACTATTTAGATTTTGCCCAGTTCCATGCCAGTGTTGTCCAAAATCTCTCTGGCCTGAACAGATTGGTCAATTTGAAGCGTCTAGATCTTGGATATATAAACTTGATCAATCAGCCAGACATCAGCCTCATATTTCACAACTTGACCAAACTAGAGAGTTTAAGTCTTTCCCATAGCTGGGTGGATTCTTTGGAAGGAGAACTCAGTCTGGACCTGACTTCTCTGAAGTATATCTTCTTTGATGATATATTGACAGATGTCAGTTTTACCAGAAGTTTCTTTGAGCACCTGACCAATCTAAGGTTTGCGTACTTCTTTCAAATACAATTTCGCTGCACCTGTGACAGTGTTGGGTTCCTCCACTGGGCAAGAAATCAGCAGCAAGCAGAAGTGTTTATGATCAGGTCCGAAGGTGATCCACACCAGTGCATGTCTGAGAGTGGACTCCAGGATCTGGACAGCTATGGCCAGGCCCACTGCAGTCTGGATGTGGGGTTTGTGATGTTTGTCAGCACTTCATGCTTCCTCTTGATGTTCATGATCATTGTGCTGCTGCATCAGCTGGCCAGAGACTACCTGATGGCCTTCTACCACATTGCTCATGGCTGGTTAAATGAGGCACTGCGTCACCACCATAACACCAGGGGGCGCTACCTCTATGATGCCTTTGTGTCTTACAGCGGCAGAGATGAACGCTGGGTAATGGAGAAGCTCCTTCCCAACCTTGAGGAAAGAGGACCCCCAGTTCTGCGCCTTTGTCTGCACAGCAGGGACTTTCAGCTAGGGAAGGACATTGTGGAGAATATCACTGACAGTCTGTACAGAAGTCGACGCACCATCTGCCTGGTCAGCCGTCACTACCTGCGGAGCAACTGGTGCTCCCTGGAGATGCGTCTGGGCACCTACCGGCTGCAGGTGGAGCACAGGGATGTGCTGATCCTGGTGTTTCTGGAGAAGATCCCTTCTAACCTGCTCTCTGCCCACCACAGGCTGGCCCGACTCGTCAAGACCAGAACTTACTTAGAGTGGCCTCAAGACCCGGCCCAGCAGGAGGCATTCTGGGATAGACTGTGGAAGAAACTATCACCAGATAGGGAATAATTTCATAAGTCGATTTTTTTTCATGAGTTGCCTTCACTTTGTATCTCAACACAGTATACAGTATGTTTACTGATATAGATTCAAAACAGCAGTAAGCAGTATTTATTAATTGGTAAATCAAAAAAATATATGGGGTAATTTAAATAATCCTCAGAATGTAGTCTTTACAATTGATTACTTATTTAACTCTTCAACTTATATACTGTACTGTAAATGTATTATTGCCCGTTTCAATTAAATCACATTGTATTAGCTACTATCAAAAACAACAATGAATCATGCAACTTTGGTTGTTCATTTGGATCAGTTTATTATGATGGAAAGACAAATGCAGTCACAGTTGTTTTTTGGCTAATGTAAGCTTCTATATTTTGTTTGTTTTTGGAATTGCTCAACTTTGGATTAAAATACATTTTCAAACAGAAGCATTTGCATGAGAGAAATGTAACTGGTTTTCAGCATGAAGTCATGATGCACCGACTCCACCGACTGTTCAGCAAAGTATATTCGACAGCATTTTAATGGCCCTGAATAAAAGATGCATAATGTGCTTTTGTCAGTAATTTGAGATCTATTCCACCAAGACAGTGTTCTCTCTGTTCTCTCTATTATACAGTAATAACAACAATATGCATTTTATTGAAGACTTTTACTTTTTTTTTAGAAAATGAACAGATTTAAACTATGCTCAATTATTCTGTTAGCCTGTTGTCCTATAGTGCGGAAGATTATGTCCCTATTTTTCTCTGAATGTTTAGGCCTATTTTGAGAATGGGCCGATTAGTTGAACATACTATGAAATCACAGTAAATTTTGATCATTGGTTGAGGAAGTAGTGAGGACACTGTTACCTTTGTCAAAAAATTTAAAAGACAAAGGTTTAAAAGAAATATTGTCATGTTGAAAGATGAGGCCGGAGAGGTAAGCATACGATTCCATTCACCTGCCTTGATGATAAACGTTTTTAACAGAAAAGAAGTCAAGTGAAGAAGGTGTGAGGGAACCTTTTTTCAATCACTGACATCACTTCTCTTCACACTACGGTGTCAAACATTCTGTATTAGTATGACCACAAAAGGGAATGATATCTGTTTCCTCAACTGTCACAGTAATTCTCCATATAAGGCATGTCCTGTAAGTTCAGTAAAAGAGGACATGCACTCTTTTGCTTCCAGTGCAAGGACATCTTCTTTGTGTGCAGCTTTTCTTTATTTTTGTCCTCAGCCCAGGAAAGGTCCTTGTGTTCACAAATTCAGCCATGATCACAAAGTCTGTGTTTTTCCCCCGGTTTATTGAATCCAACTTCTTTTTTTTTTTTCAGAATATGGGTTTTCTCTACTCTTTACTGGTGGTGGCTGTGGATGTGCTCTGTGTATCTTCCTGGATGTCTAGAAAATGCATGGTGCTTGATGAGGCTTCACCTTACCCTGCATATCCCATCGAATCACTGGCCTTTTGCCCTGGCCAGCAGCTGAGAGCTTCCTGTGGGTATGTGTCTGACTTTGCAGCAGATCTTTCTACAATCCCAAATGACATCAATGCTCTCTGCGTGTGGGTTGACCATGGTTCAACGCTTCAACCTAATGCCCTCACCAAATTCCATAGTCTCAGGAACTTGTATATCTATGGCTGTCTGTCTGCTATCCTCCCAAACGCCTTTAGGGGTCTGACCAACCTCCACCTACTCTCCTTGGTCTCCCAAAAAAGCTGCATTGTGTCTGTTCCATCTAAGGTATTTCATGATCTCTATAATCTACAGGTGTGGCAGGGGCACTCTAGCTTAGACCCTCAATTGTCCACTAGGGGTCCCCAGTTTTGATGCGGCACCTTCCTATATTTGGGGGGAAGGGAGAGCTTAGGTAAGGCCACTGATTTGCAGCACCTGAGTGAATGCTGCTCAGACTGTGGGTGCAGCCAGCTGAAGGGAGCTGTGCCAGTGTCTCCTAGTAGGGAGGTAGGTTTGCAGGGCTTTCTCTCCATGGGTAAAGTTGGTGCTTTGTTTTAATATGTTTTAAAATATATTGTTTTTGGGTGACAGATTTGTCCAGAGTTGAACCGGGGAATGCTTGTTGGTAAACTGACCACCGCAGGTAAACCAAATTCTTCCATGTCAGCTTCAGCAACCACATGTTAAAGATTTGCTTGTAACATTTTGTCTTTGTCTTGTTATAGAGACTGCTGGAGTGTTTGGCCATTATCATTGACCTGGGGAGGACAAGTTTGTTGGGCAATCGCTGTTCCTCTTATGTATTTTGATTTATTTGTTTTGTTTGTTTTGTTAACTTTATTCTTTTTCTGCTAGCCAGCAGCCTTGTGTATTGCTGATTGTAGGAGTCAGCTATCTGGGTTGTGGCGCTGGTTAGCAGGTTTATTTTGTGTTTGTTTTGTTTGTTTGTTTGTTTGTTTGTTTGTTTGATTTCTTTGCTTTGGCCAACCATTCCCTTTTGTCTTCCCGCGTAACCCAGCGCCTGATTTATGTACAGAGGGGGAGCAGGACTTTTGTTTGCTGTGTCACACTATGCACTTGAGCTTGCTGTGTAATAGCATCTGATCTTTCACACTCGTAATGTATGCCTTGCTTGAGCTTGCTGTGTAGCATCTGATTCTCCACACTCGTAATGTATCTGAGGTGCTTTAAATCTCCTTTTTTGTGCAACTCCTTGCTCTCTCTCTCTCTCTTAGTCTAGGAGCTGTTAATCTAGGGTTGGCTGGGGGCTCAGTGTTGGGAAGTTTTATCTATTGTACATGTATGTGCTCTCAAACATCCTTTACATGAATTTTGTATAATAAATTATCTTTTTATACTTTCAACCATTGTCTGGTGTCTGCCCCTTGTGGTTGATTAGTGGGTGAACACACTTGGTCAGGCTACAACATTTGGCGTAAGTCGGGCAGGATTGTTTGAGAGCAATAGGGAATGGTTTTGACCATGTTTTCTGTTTTATCAGTTTATTTGTAAAGAGGAACAGCGGTTGTCTTGAAGGACGCCGCCATTGGAGAAGTAGGAAACCTCTAACCGCATTTGCTCTGTGTTCAGTCGGATCCTCCAGGAAGAGCCAGCAAAGCGAGCCATGGCTGAGGAGTTGGAGCGACTTCGGGAGGAAATGGAGAGGTTAAGGACTGAAAATGAAAGACTGAAACAACAAGGTAATAATGAGCCCAGCTCAGCTGACCCCTCTAATCAAGCTGGCTCCTCTAACCAAGGGGCCAGTCAAGGACAAAGAACTTTACAAGCAGTATACCTGCCCAGAGAACGAAAATGCCCCAGGTTCTCGGGAAAAATATCACTTGTATCTCTTTCTGTAGAAGACTGGGTGGAAGAGGTAGAGAGTTGTATCAGGGGGAGGCATATGACTGACTGGGACAAAGCCATGTTTGTGTATGATCATCTTGATGGGGAAGCACGGGCTGAAATAAAATTTAGACCTAGGACAGTGCGAGAAGATGCTGAGGAGATTTTCAAGGTTTTGCGTGAAATGTATAGTCCATCCCAATCCTATGTGACTTTACAACAAAGTTTTTTTGATAGAAAACAAAAGGAAGGCGAATCTTTAGAAGAATTTTCCCATGCTTTATTAGATCTGATGGATAAAGTAAAGAAGGCCAATGTAAATGCTGTACCTAATTCAGAAACTGTGTTGCGTGATCAGTTTTGTGAAAATGTTAACGATTACACCCTTCGCAGAGAGCTTAAAAGGCTGGTGAGAGACAGACCTGGATGCACTTTATTAGAGATTAGAAAGGAGGCCATACGGTGGGTAGAGGAAGGCCTTCCTCATAAAAGTAGATCTGCTCGTTCTGTCCCGCACACTTGTGAAGCCCAGGCTATTCTTACCTGTGAAGAGAATACAGTCACTAAGTCTGAAGTTGCTGAGTTAAAGGACATCATAATGAAGCAACAAGCACAATTAGATTTGGTACTGAAGACTTTAAAATCTGATGCCCCCTCCACAGCAGGTTTTCGCCCTAATCGGCGCAGTAGGTTCCGCCGGGCGCCCGATGGGCAACCCATATGTATTAAATGTAACAAGAGTGGCCACATAGCCCGCTATTGTACTGTGCCTACCCAGTCCTCAGGTCTTGGGGTGTCCATGTCAGAGGCATCTGATAATCATTCGGGAAACTAGACCCCTCCAGTGTGAAGAGCCACTCATTGGAGGTGGGGGTTAGTGGCTCATTGTCAAATATGAATAAACCTATCCACCGGTTAATTGGGTCTTGCCCTGTTTTAATGATCAAGATGGCCAATGTTGATGTCCCATGTTTACTTGATACAGGTTCAATGGTCACCACGGTTACTGAGAGTTTTTTTAACCAGCATCTTTTGAGCCTGTGTAGGGGTGGGGTTCAAGAGTGTGGTTGGTTAGGCCTGAAGGCTGCTAACGGGTTAGATATTCCGTGTGTGGGTTATGTTGATGTCAATATTACTGTATTTGATGTGTGCATTTCAAACTGTGGGGTTTTAGTTGTTAAAGACTCTGCCTCTGCTTTGCAGGAGCAAAAGACGAGAATTCCAGGTGTTTTGGGGATGAATGTAATCAAAAATTGTTATACAACTCTCTTTGAGAAGTATGGGTCAGAGTTATTTCACACCCCTCAGGTATTATCAGCTGCCCCGGCTTGGAAAAAAGCCCTTCGCTGCTGTCAGAAAACTGAAGCCATTTTACAGTCATCCAGAGCTTATAAGGTTAGGGTACAGGGGAAGTGTTCTGTTAAAGTTGCAGCTGGCACACTTACCATGGTTCCCGTTACTTGCCCACAGGCCTCCACACACCCAATTGAGTTTCTTTTGGAACCATTAGGACCAGATGAGAACTCCCTTCCAGAAAGTTTACTGCTTTCCCCATGTCTTATGTATGCAGAAAAGGGTCTGGTATATGCCCCAATTACTAATGTAGGGGTTGAGGACGTATGGCTAACACCTCGCAGGGTGGTAGGGACTGTTCAGACTATCAAGGTACTAACCAAAACAGAGCCACAGTTAGAGCTCTGTCCTCAAGACACTTTTACTGCATATGTGTCTGCTCAGACAGCGGAGCATATAGCCCCAAAGGAAGGTCAGATAGCATTTCCAGAGTTAACAGGCCTCTCTGAGCCAGAGAGACAACAAGCTGCAAATTTGTTGCAGAAGTACCAGTCTTTATTTGCCAGGCATGAGGGGGATCTGGGGTGTTCTAGCTTAGTGCAGCATGAGATTCCCGTGATTGATGAGGCCCCTGTCCGTCAGCCCTACCGTCGCATCCCCCCTTCCCAATATGAAGCAGTGAGGGCACACATCCAACAGCTGTTAGACAGTAAAGTTATTAGGGAGAGTAGTAGCCCATACTCGTCCCCAATAGTGTTGGTACAGAAGAAAGATGGCACGCTACGGATGTGTGTGGATTATAGGCAGCTAAACGCCAAAACCAGAAAAGATGCCTTTCCACTGCCTAGAATTGAAGAATCCCTGGATGCCCTCACTGGTGCCAAATGGTTCTCTACAATCGATCTGGCCAGTGGTTATAATCAAATGGAAGTGGCAGAGAAAGACCGAGCCAAGACTGCCTTTTGTACTCCCTTTGGCCTGTTTGAATTTAACCGACTCCCATTTGGCCTATGTAACGGGCCTGCCTCTTTTCAACGGCTCATGGAGCGTATCTTTGGGGACAGACGTTTTCAATCTGTGTTACTGTATTTGGATGATGTCATTGTATTCTCTAATACTGTATCTGAACATCTGCAGAGGCTGGAGGAAGTGTTTTCCCGACTTCAACAACAAGGGCTAAAAGTGAAAATGAGTAAGTGCCATTTTTTTCAAGAGCAGGTCAAATACCTTGGACATGTGGTATCTAAAGATGGTGTGGCAACAGATCCAGATAAAGTAGCGGCAGTGCGGGAGTGGAGAAGACCTCAACATCTGGCAGAGCTGCGTGCATTCATCGGGTTTGCAAGCTATTACCGCAGATTTGTGGAGGGCTTTGCAAAATTGGCAGCTCCTCTCCATGCCCTAGTGGCTAAGCTGTGTGGCACCCGTCGCAAAGGTAAGACCCCTCATACCCCCTGGATAGCTTGTGGGATGGTCTGTGTGAAGAGGCTTTTGAAACACTGAAAGAGCGGCTCGCTACAGCACCTGTCCTGGCCTATGCGGATTTCCATAAACCGTTTGTCCTGGAGATAGATGCCAGCTTTCATGGACTGGGAGCTGTACTTTCTCAAGAACAGGAGGGGAGGCTGCGTCCAGTTGCCTATGCAAGCCGTAGTCTGCGGAAAGGGGAGAGAAATATGGATAATTACAGTTCCATGAAACTAGAATGTCTTGCACTGAAGTGGGCTGTATGTGAAAAATTTCGAGAATATTTGCTGGGCAATACGTTCACTGTATATACAGACAATAACCCATTGTGTCATTTGCAGACTTCTAAAGTGGGGGCCTTGGAGCAGAGGTGGCTGTCACAGCTGTCTTCATTCAATTTCACGATAAAGTATCGCCCAGGACGGGTCAACGGGAATGCAGATGGTTTATCACGGCAGGTCCTTGCAGATGCTTTTCCAGGGACGGAGGTTCCCCCATGCCTGCAAGAAAGATGGGGCCAGTCACAACCGGAACAAATGGAGGTAATGGGGGCAGAGATATCAGCATTACCACAGTGCTCACAAGCAGATCTGTCTTCATTGCAGGCATTGGACCCTACGATTGGCCCAATCTGCAATGCGTGGAAGCGGGGCTGTCCATTGAATGCCAACGAGCTGGAGGGAGCACATCGAGCTGTGAGAGAGCTTGCCCGTCAGTGGCCACGGTTGGTGGAGAAGGAAGGATGTCTGTATCGGCTAACCTATACTCCGGATGGTCATCGAGAGGTGGCCCAGCTGTTGTTGCCTCAGTGTCTTCAAAGCAAAGTCATATCCAGCCTTCATGATGCACATGGCCACCAGGGGGTGGATAGGACGGCGGAACTGGTGAAGAGTCGCTGTTACTGGCCAGGCATGCTGAAGGATGTGGAGAGATGGTGTAAGGAGTGTAGACGGTGTGTCGTGGCTAAAGCTGTCCAACCTAAGGTACGGACTTATTTAGGCACACTACAGGCTACCCGGCCACACGAGATCCTGGCAATGGACTTTACCACTCTTGACCTGGCCAGTGATGGCAGAGAAAATGTTCTTGTGCTAACTGATGTTTTCTCTAAGTTTACACAGGCAATCCCTACCCGTGATCAGAAAGCCGGCACTGTGGCAGATGTCCTAGTGCGCCACTGGTTTAATGTTTATGGGCCACCGGGCCGTTTGCATTCTGACCAGGGCAGAAACTTTGAAAGCCGTCTAATACATCACCTATGTCAGACGTATGGCATGCAGAAGAGCCGCACCACTAGTTACCATCCTCAGGGGAATGGGCAGTGTGAGCGGTTCAATCGAACTATGCACGACCTGCTCCGCACCCTTCCCCTGAGAAGAAAAGGCGTTGGCCCCGGTACCTCCCACAGTTAGTGTATGCCTACAATACCACCGTCCATCAAGCCACGGGTAGGACGCCATACTTTTTGATGTTTGGGTGTGAACCAAAATTGCCCGTTGACTTTTTGCTAGGCAACGTAACCACAGCGGGCGATGAACCACTGGATGCCTGGGTGCAGGACCACCAAGAGCGACTGCAGGTGGCCTATGCACAAGTGCGTGAGAGGCTTCAGGAGAGGGTGTTGCGACGGGACCAGAGACATGCCGCCAGGGTGAATGACACTGGGTTCAAGGAAGGTGAGCTTGTTTATTTGAAAAACCATTCTGTGCTCGGGAGAAATAAAATTCAAGATGTGTGGAATTCCTGCCTGTATAAAGTCATATCTGCTCCTCAAGACCAGGGAGTTGTGTATTCTGTTGCACCAGCCTCACAGGAAGGTCCGGTAAAACGAGTACATCGGACGGAGATGAGAGCTGCCCTCGTCCCACTGGATGTTCTTGATGACTCGCTGCCGGATAAAGAGCCCTCTGAGCCAGATTTGGGGTCAGAGGAGGGAGATGAATCGCCAGCAGTACTACTGGAAAGTGTGGATGATTATGCGTGTCTCTCTCTTCCTTCCAGTCAGGAAAGTGTTCTTGAGGCAGATGCTGACCCACTGTCAGAGGAGGAGGCAGTCCAGCTTCCTGAAGGAGAACCAGCCTTGCGGCGGTCTGGACGAGGTACAGCGGGTCAACATTCAAATCCTTTTAGGCTCCCTATGTCTACAGTACCCACTATGTAGGACGAGTTGGGCTACTGGGGGAAGGGGTAGGTGATAAATGTTGACAGTGCATCGTCGGGGCGCCGATTCACCTGGGGGGGTTAGAATGTGGCAGGGGCACTCTAGCTTAGACCCTCAATTGTCCACTAGGGGTCCCCAGTTTTGATGCGGCACCTTCCTATATTTGGGGGGGAAGGGAGAGCTTAGGTAAGGCCACTGATTTGCAGCACCTGAGTGAATGCTGCTCAGACTGTGGGTGCAGCCAGCTGAAGGGAGCTGTGCCAGTGTCTCCTAGTAGGGAGGTAGGTTTGCAGGGCTTTCTCTCCATGGGTAAAGTTGGTGCTTTGTTTTAATATGTTTTAAAATATATTGTTTTTGGGTGACAGATTTGTCCAGAGTTGAACCGGGGAATGCTTGTTGGTAAACTGACCACCGCAGGTAAACCAAATTCTTCCATGTCAGCTTCAGCAACCACATGTTAAAGATTTGCTTGTAACATTTTGTCTTTGTCTTGTTATAGAGACTGCTGGAGTGTTTGGCCATTATCATTGACCTGGGGAGGACAAGTTTGTTGGGCAATCGCTGTTCCTCTTATGTATTTTGATTTATTTGTTTTGTTTGTTTTGTTAACTTTATTCTTTTTCTGCTAGCCAGCAGCCTTGTGTATTGCTGATTGTGGGAGTCAGCTATCTGGGTTGTGGCGCTGGTTAGCAGGTTTATTTTTGTGTTTGTTTTGTTTGTTTGTTTGTTTGTTTGTTTGTTTGATTTCTTTGCTTTGGCCAACCATTCCCTTTTGTCTTCCCGCGTAACCCAGCGCCTGATTTATGTACAGAGGGGGAGCAGGACTTTTGTTTGCTGTGTCACACTATGCACTTGAGCTTGCTGTGTAATAGCATCTGATCTTTCACACTCGTAATGTATGCCTTGCTTGAGCTTGCTGTGTAGCATCTGATTCTCCACACTCGTAATGTATCTGAGGTGCTTTAAATCTCCTTTTTTGTGCAACTCCTTGCTCTCTCTCTCTCTCTTAGTCTAGGAGCTGTTAATCTAGGGTTGGCTGGGGGCTCAGTGTTGGGAAGTTTTATCTATTGTACATGTATGTGCTCTCAAACATCCTTTACATGAATTTTGTATAATAAATTATCTTTTTATACTTTCAACCATTGTCTGGTGTCTGCCCCTTGTGGTTGATTAGTGGGTGAACACACTTGGTCAGGCTACA